>CM067342.1:6576244-6641347 GCA_034190875.2 Urechis unicinctus
GTATGATCTACACGATTATTCATTTACGAGTATCGTGTCCTGCCCTCTAACCAGCTCTTTGCGGATGTGAATTACTCTTCATTTTAGTAAACAACATCCGATCGCGCTACAAAATAAATCACTTCCGCAATGATGCCCTGTTCGAATCCTGCATCGCTTTGCAGCAGCACTACCTTGCGATGATGTCCTGTCCGGGTTGCAAGTAAGTGCCAAACGACGATATGCTCCCAAAGTGGTCAATTTATGATAGCCCACGTGCTGAAAGTGAGCAGCTAGATGCATAAGTTCAACAAGAGGGGGCATGAGCAGGCAGTTAAGAAATTTCTCAAACTCGGCACTCCTCCAAAAGCAGCAGGACACAGTTCAAGTTTATCGCTTATCAGCATGGCCTGTACGTCGGGGTGATCGAAAACTCGTAGCAGTCTCATATACTTCATATCCAGAAAACAGAATATGGCACTTAGGTCAGAATCTGTGTCTTTTGGTAAAGAAAGCGCCGTTCCTATTGATATAAGATATCTGATCGCATAATATATCAATTACGAACAACTCTATATTTTGTATAAAAAGATCAATATTGCTGATGCTCGTGGCGGACCTTGCATTGTACTTAAACTGAAGAATAATAGCAGGTGTAGCCTCAAGAACTCCAAAGGTTTAGCCCCAACTAAAGTAATTGAACCCACATAAAAATAGGATAGTCAGTTGCTAGATTGATCAGGCACGTGCTGTTTCACTACAAAACTGAAGTGGGTTGGTATGACAAGGAAAAGAATGAACAGGCAACTCCTTATCCAGAATAATTATTGCAACCATTTGTACACTAGTGGTTTCGAAGGGTTTATACGCTTACAGCGTTCACCCCGACAAGCTGTGTGATGATTATGTAAATGAGTGAAACAATTCCCGTATTCAGTTTAAGATACCATTAAATCAGCAAAAGTTCATCAAGTGTAAAAGGGCGCGGCGTTCGTTAAATATATGGCGTCTTTATATTGGTCGAGTCAAAACGGTGGTATGTTTAAGATACTTTTATCGTTCAACGCAGTAACCAGATTGGAAACGATTATATCACCGAATAGATAGTAATAATTGGCTTTGAGAATGGTCCTTACATCATGCGGTTCTATGAGGAAGTAGTGACTTGTTATTCATCTACAAAAAAATACCACAACACGTTGTCTTGCCTTCTTTGTTCATTTCGTACAGATTTAAGTTGGACGCCACAAACTCAATATATCAATGTGCAGAGCAGAAAATAATGGCTAACGGCTCCACGCTACACCCGCTACTGATCCCACAGTTGCCTTGATCTACAATTCTACATGAGACACCCACTACAACATAAACATCAAGGGAGTTGGTGCATTATTGTTCCAATGTGATAAACAACAGGTTATTTAAGAAAGCAATGTGGAAATGGATAGATACATCATAGCTGCATCGTCATAGGGTGGAAGTAGTAATGGATTGGAGTGATAAAGTTACACATGCGCTTACAAGTATGTAACAAACAATACCAATCATAATCTGATTAATATATTTTCTGTACAACGTGTTGGTGCTGATATCAAACTCGTGATATTTTGGTTGTGTTACGGGGTGGTAAGGGATTATGTAAGCTAAATGTAGTGCTGTGTTGGATGTGCTGCGTGTGGTGGTGTTGTGAGTGTGCCATAATCAAATTGCTGTGGGGTTGTAGGGGTGCTATTGTGATGTTTAAGTGCTGATGTAAGGGTACTAAAATAATGTTGTGTTGTTCTTGTTGGGGTGCTACAGAAATGATGTAGTAGTGTTGTGGCGGTACTCTACTGATGTTCTAGTAGTGTTGGTATTATGATGTTGTGGTGGTGTTTCCAGAGGAGGAAGGAAGTGATTTCGTTGTGGTGTCCTAATAAGTTGGGTGTGATAGCCTGCTGGTTGTATGCTAGGGTGGATGTTGTATTTGTTTGATTGGAAATTATTGTCCATGACGTGATGTTATTGTGAAGTTGTTGCGAAATTGCTGGTGTTTTGATGATGTTGCTGTGTTGTAGGGGATGGTATAGTGAGGCAAACACCTATGGACTATATATAAAATGTCTATATAAACTGACACACCAAAAAGTTCTTGGCTAGCTGCCTTTCCAAGTCAGCTTGCTTTATACGCTGTTGTCGCACATTTCCAATTTTAACCGGCACTCGGCCACTTTGCTCTAAAACTATATAACCCTTTTGCACATTCGACACCAGACTGTCACTTTACTACCAGCTTATCCAAGCATCAAAATACCTTGAAATAATTAAAATTAACACCTTATGCCTCGCAAATCATAAGCTTAAGTATAAAATGCTCGTGTGGGAATTGATGACTCACATACACAAACACAGGAATATGAAAAGAACCCGAGAGAAGTGCATGTGTAATATATAGATATACGCCAAACTTCAGGGAAGTGTGACTGACGTTTGCTGGTTCTAGGATCCTGATCACTTCCAGGGGTACAGTGCACAATTAAATTGGGCTGAATACGAAACTCGCTGTGGAATATCAGCCCGTGTGTTGGGAGAAGTATTCAATTACATATTGCACCTGTACGCTGTGAACGCAGTGAGCCACACTGGCTATCACTCTCAAGTGTGCTTAACAACCAACGACAGCCAGCCAGTTCACCTTATTGATGATCACATTATCACCATGGCTTGAGTAACAAAATAAGCATATTGTCACCCTCATCTGCAACAAGGAATAAATATATGACATTTTGGCTTAAAGCCTTATTTGGTACTCTCCTCTCAAACGAATACAGGGCACAAGACTGTCATATTCGGCAGCCAGAGCACTGTTAGCGTCATAGACGCTATCGTACGTTCTAACAATCGTCCCCCCCCCCCAAAAAAAAAGGCCCATTTGAATAACACGCTTTGACAAGCCACATAACCCCTGGGTTAGTAATATGCTACCATTAAGAAAATTGGTTGGGACAAATACATCATTGCAACATAGTTGCAACATACCTCTCATAGTGTTCCCCCCCTCACACACAGACACACACACACATACACACACAAACACACACACAAACACACACACACCCCTCCACCCCCAATCCCGCAGAAGGGTTGGTTAGAGGAAATCGCAAGTAGTTAGTCATCCCATAAAGAGTACCACAACAGACATCGCCTTATCTTAAAACTGCTATCAGGGTAGTCCAAAGTGACAGTATTTTTTTTCAGATTACTGTGGCACGCCAGCAACTCAATGACGCAATGCGCCGAGACTCGACGCTAATGTGACGAAAGGTTGGTTGGCAGTACTATCAACAAGGACCAATATAATAGAATATCTCGAAAGCAAGCAGTGTTTACGCGCTCGTGATTCTGACACATGCACTAATTTGACCATATATGTTCGACCCAGAGGCAGATTGCTATTCGGTACTTGGATGATAACAATATTGCACATGTCTTCTCAATTGAATGACATTTTACCGCTGGTCTTACATGTACACCGGATATATGCACATACACACCGTTCACCAGATCAACTCGTCAGAGTAAGTATGTACGTCATGGAGGAAATTGTGACGAAAGGTTGGTTGGCAGTACTATCAACAAGGACCAATATAATAGAATATCTCGAAAGCAAGCAGTGTTTACGCGCTCGTGATTCTGACACATGCACTAATTTGACCATATATGTTCGACCCAGAGGCAGATTGCTATTCGGTACTTGGATGATAACAATATTGCACATGTCTTCTCAATTGAATGACATTTTACCGCTGGTCTTACATGTACACGGATATATGCACATACACACCGTTCACCAGATCAACTCGTCAGAGTAAGTATGTACGTCATGGAGGAAATTGTGAGTCACGCGCATGCAACATAAAGGTATATATATTTATAGAATCTAATCACGCTCTGTCATATTGCACAGCCTCAGTTCATTCGAGTAAGAGGTGTTGACCTCCGAGCGTTAACTAAGTGGATAGAGGACTTTAATCAAGCAAGTCAGTCCATACAGTCCCCTAGTCCCCATCCTCGCCTTAGCTCTGTCATGGAATGTGATATGTATCAGTGAGAATCGGAGGTGTACAATGACAGCGGCAATCAGCAGTGATAACGACTAGTGGAGAAAAATCAATATGATTTGGCTACGTGAAATGGTATCGAGCGTGATTTACTATAAGATGATTTTCAGCACAATTGAGACAGTATGAATGTGATGCGTGAATAAAGACTGCCAGTGAATATGGGAAGTTCGGAATGAAAAGTGAGCATGGGCATATATATTTGGCAGAGGAGTAAGAACAATGGGCAAGAGTGAAGAGGATTGACAGAGAAGACGGGCTGTTTGTGAGGACAATTGGTTGCTGCAGTTGGAATGCACAGATTGGTTTTTGGAAAGGGCAGTCAAATGGGGAATGGTAATCAGGTTTGACAGATGGTTGTGTCACTTATTCACGCGCTGGCCACTAAAGCAGACAAACAAATCAGACGTCAGTTAGCGCGACTTGCGTTCGCCGTTATCATTTTACTTAACTCTCATTATTTATTCATTGTATGGAGTCATTGCAACACCGACTGTGGGTCATAATACAACACGCACAAACTCACAACTTAGAC
Source organism: Urechis unicinctus (assembly GCA_034190875.2). NCBI lineage: Eukaryota > Metazoa > Annelida > Polychaeta > Xenopneusta > Urechidae > Urechis > Urechis unicinctus. The sequence goes on from CM067342.1 coordinate 6,580,859, forward strand.
CCGTCATGTGATTTAGAAAGAATTCTTAAGAGCATGAGCACCTGCCTCCTCTCTCCACACCCATACTTCCACATGAGACGGACGCATGTGGTTTGGTTTTTGACATGATAATATTAGACGGACAAAGGTTATCAGTCCGTGTGTGTGTAGCATTCAATGATGTATTGTAATGCACTGTGAACGCATTGAGCAACAATTGCCGTCATCCTCAATCAACATGTTCTCAACAAGCCATAATCACACGGCAGTTTAGCCTATTGGGCACCTTATGACCAGTGCTCAAAGTAAATTTGACAAAACATGCATATTGCTATTTTGGATTGGAGCATAGTCTATCGTGCCAAGCTTTACAAATGGATGGAAGCAAATTCTACCGTGCCAAGCTTTGCCCAATCTTTGGACTTTCATCAAATGAATATATAAACTGGCATCCCACGAATGTTCTTGGCTAGCAGTTGGTCACGCATTTCTTACTCATTCATCCACTCGGTACCCTTTTTGCACATTTGACACCAGATTTTCACTTTCGTATCAGCGCATTCTAGCATCAAGTTATATTAATATGAATAATACCTACTGCCATTCTCATCATAGACTAGAATATAAAATGCACGTGCGGCAATTGATAAAATCGTATAAACAACCACAAGATTACGAAACGAACCCTGGAGAAGTGAGAGGGTTACATAAAGATATTGGTCTAAACTATGACTCCAGTGAAATGCGACCAAATTTCGTGGGTTACATATAGATATTTGGGCCAAACTATGACTTGAGTGAAATCTGAATAACGTTTGTGGGATCTAGGGTCGTGGTCACTTTTATGGTGTCATCTCAGAATAAAGTTGTTCTGGGTGAAAATATCGACTCGAACAGTGGAGTATCAAATGCCAACCCAGACATTCATGTGATTAGGTTGGTCGGGATATTGCTAACCAGCCAGGTGTTATTAGATTAATATCCCATATTTATATCGATTGTCAACCGGTAAATCTGTATGAATGTAGACGCAGGTACGCTGTTTCCAACGTTGACACATCACACCGTGGCATATAACGTTGACAATATAAATTTAAGGGGACGCAAGTGAGCATCAAATAAATTATACTGCCGCTGTATTGGATAAAAATGGGCTAAAATAAAGATGAAATTACCTTCAGCTATTATCAAGGTCTACCGCGCCGTTGTCGGATGGTTTTTATTCGATGTGATAGCGGGTTAAGTACGAAGACCACAGAGAAATATTTGCACTATCATGCGCTATCGGATTAATATACCCTAAGTGCAAAGATTTTATGTACCAGGTACTATGTAATATTACCACATAACTAGTCCTTATCTGGTCTGCGCAGCAATTCAATACGGCCAGACCAGCACGCCCAAAAATAGGGACTTTTTGCGCATGCCATATTGTCCTTACAAGTGTAAAGGTTACCCTTTTTTGTCAAAACAGCTGATTATTTGTCTTAAGTATCGCATAGGTTTGGTTTGTTCCATGCAAATGATCGATTGTATTTTCTTCTAATCATAAGTAAGCTGGGTTGGTATTCTCGAGCTGTTGTCGGACTAGTATATATAGCCTGGGTTCTTTCGTCAATATGATATAATCTCAACAAGTTAATGAATTCGATAAAATGCTAATAAAGCTAATTGTTACATCATTTTAGCAGCCACAACAAACAGAAGCTGGTAAAAACTGGTCAAAATCATTGCTTTGCACATAAGATGCAATGAACTGTGATTCCATCTATGCACAAACTATATCAAAATGGATAGTTCTGAGCGCTAGGTCAATGATGTTGATTTGTGTCGTGAACCGGTCTGAGAAAGGGTGACTGGGGGTAAGTAGCACTCTGAACATGAACAGGGGTGTTACGCTTGTGGGAGAAGATAATTGGAACATAATGCGAGCGAGTTAGTTAATTCACCTGCTAATATAGTAGTCATTTAGCTAAAGCAGACATGCAAAACAGACGTCTTCCAACAATCAGTATTAATCATGATTTTTGGGGATGGACACTGGCTAAGGGATAAAGCAAAACCTGGTGAAGATATCAACAACTATACCGATTATCTGAATGGAATGCTTCTGCGCCCAGTGTGAATTGGTCACTGGACAAGGGTCTCGTACGCTATGCATTAAGTGGTTTATGTAGTTGCTCTTTTAATATGAATTGACAGAGTGACTTTATGGCCCTCACCAATCAGCAGCATTAATTGCGACTTCACCACGCCGTTAATCATCAACACATACGTATTTGTCTTTCTCGAACGAAAAAATACATTAATCAAGTCATTTCTATTACAGGTGCTCGGTTATCGATACCTTGATTGAAACGCCCGAGCCACTTAAGAGTACCGAGCCGCTATCAACATATAACAAGATGGAATTAAACCAATGGCCCCCATTGTCTCACTCAGTAAGGGTTGTCAATGCGCCTTGGTATCTGTTCGACAATTAATCGTTCCGCCTACGATGATTGTCTTTCAAGCAACTATGTATTTAAGAATGTCCGAAAATTGAAACATCACCTCTTAAATACTTGATAACGAGCTCGCATTACCCCGTATGGTACACTTATTTCATATCATTTGCTTACTTCATCTGCGCATAAGCTGTCATCTCCCGAAAATACGTCTGACTCACTTGAGGTTTATCATGGGGGAGCCAATGAGTATAATTAAAATAATGTGACACAATAGTCGTAATTATTGCCGTAATGAATATTAATTACAAATGGCTTGTTAAATTTGGTAGAGTATAAATATTAATGAGAATGAGGCTGTATGGAAGTTCATTAAGAATAGGCTTTTGAATTTGCAGAGCGAATCAAAGGTATGAAAAAGAATAGACATTGGGCGAAATAAATACAAATACAAAATTAAGAATAGTCAATACAAAAGGCCCATGTGCGAGGGGGTAAAAATTGGCTTTCAGATTGGGCAGCATGAGCTATGATATACTGCGGCTGGATTTGGCAGTAGCGAAGTTTAGCCTTGTCGTGTAGAGAATTCTCATCAAGTGGACACTTGCTTGACGATTAGTAAAGAGCAAATACTTCAAATAATCAAGCATTACGCGTAACAGTATATAAGAGCGGAAGACCTTGGTAACAGAAAGTTCTCTATTTTTTAGTATGAATGATTCATTCAGGCCAATAGTTGTCTTACTTATATATCTGTTCTTTGCAACCAGCCCCATGCGTACGTTCATTTGTCGTCATTTCGCAAACCAATGTCCAATAGCCTACCTCTTATAATTCCGATTTCCACAGCGACACCCACTTCACATAATCCCAATAACCTTGGTTCTTAAGCACTGCAGTGAGTATGCGGTCCACAAGATGTATGTTCTAGAAGTATTGTGATTACAAATTGATGTGTTTTAACTCTGTTCAACCACTAGTCCCTCACCCAATCTTTACTCTGTTAGTAACACGCTACCCGTTTGCATATATATTAGCAATGGTTTTGGCAATTAGCACGTTGTGTATCAGTCTATTCGGTGTTCATCATTCCATGTAAATTAGCAGAGTAAAATTATTTCTCTAACGAAGTCACAAACACTCAATAGGCGTCAATGAACCTTTTCATCATCTTCAGACGCATTATTTTCCTCATGCATGCTATCGCCTCCCCTCGAATATGTTATCACTAAGTTCATAGTACATGTTGTCAATCAAGGTTAATGTGCTAAAGTAGAAATATTGAGGTGATACGCCGCCTTTTTGAAACATATTCCGATAAGGGTTTGGTTCCAAAGTTTGTCACTGTGATGTGCGGGACGGATGACATTGGTGTTAGTTACTATAGAAGCAAGTTAACTACAGTTTACTTCATTAGGGGTATCCCTTATCATTGCTTATCGCTTATCAATATGGCCTGCACGTCGGGGTGATCTGAACCTCCTAGCAGTCTCATATACTTAATATCCGGAAAACAGAATATGGCACTTAGGTCAGAATCTGTTTCCTGTATTAAGGAAAGCGCCGTACCTATTTATTGACATAAGATATATGATCGCACAAAAGATCAATTACGAACAACGCAATATTTCTTATAACAAGATCAATATCGCTGATGCTCGAGGCGGACCTTGCACTGTACTTTAACTGAAGTAGCTTCAAGAACTCTAAAGGTTTGGTCCCAACTATGGTAATTGAACCCACATACAAATAGGATGGCCTGTTGTTAGGTTGATTAGGCACGTGCTGTTTCTCTACAAAACTTATTGAAGTGGGTCTGACACGGAAAACAGTGAACAGGCAATTCTTTATCCAGTTTATTGATTGTAGCCATTTGAACCCTAGTGGTGTCCAAGGGTTTATACGCTTACAGCGCTCACCCAGACAAGCTGTGTGATGATTATGAAAATGAGTGGAAAAAAACCACCCGTAATCAGATAAAGATTACCAGCGAAAGTTCACGGGTCTGTTCATCAAGCGTCAAGGGGCGCGGCATTTGTTAAATATATTGCGTCTTGTTATTGGTCGAGTCAATACGAAATGATTATATCGTGGCCGGTGCGCGAGAACAGATAGTGATAATTGGCTTTCAGAATGGTCCTAACATCATGCGGTTGTATGCGGAAGTAAAAAAAAATGCATCTCAACAAAAGTACCACAACATACCTTGTCTCTCCTTCTTCGTTCAAGTCGACAGCATTTTGTACAGATTTAAGTCAGACGCAACAAACTCAATAAATCAATGTACAGAGACTCAACACTAATGTGACGTAGGGTTAGTAAAAACATTTCTACACAGATCCGCTGCCTACTGCCGTTGCGGAATGACAATAATGGAAAACAAGTGGTACATTTAATCATTTCCTATCAAAATAATGTAGTAATCAGATTATGATTGGCCACCGTCCACCTTCGTTATTCACATCAGAACAATTCATATAAGGCTGTCATTGTGATACCGACCGCTGGTCATAATAATTAGAGCGGATTGGAGGTTTTGTGAGCTGTATGAGGCGATATAGAATGATTCAACTGCATTTGCTTCACTTTTTTGCCTTGATGAGTTCGTTAAAACCCCAAAATAATTGCCAACCCCTGAGAGATGATAAATTATATGCCTTAGTATGTTCACAATCTAGACAATTGTAAACGCGAGATGCAAACAGCAAATAATGGCCAATGGCAATAACAACCCCAATTTACCGCTCTCCAAGCTACACCCACTACTGATTCCACAGTTGCCTTGATCTACAGTTCTACATGAAACACCCACTACAACATAAACATCAAGATAGTAGGTGCATTATTGTGCCAATTTAATAAACAAGAGGTTACACACGAACTTCAGAAAGTAATGTGGAAATGGGTCGATAAATCATTGGTGCATCGTTATAGGGTGGAAGGAGAAATAGATTGGAGTGATAATGTTAAACATGCACGAGCAAGTATATAACAACAATGCCAATCAAAATCTGATCAATATATTATCCGTGCAACGTGTTGGTGCTGAGAGCAAACTCGTGTTTGTTTAAGTGATTCAATGATTCAGTTGTCATGGCTGCTGATAATAGAGATGTTAAAGAATGATGTTCAGTTCGAGTTCATTTTTTGAGAAATGGATTTGGCAAAAAGAGGTATCTAAAAGTGCAACAAGAGAGAGCAGGGGCAAAATGCTAAGAAATACATTGCCCGTCACGCTGCTAATCAACACGACATAATGGACATTGACTTGTTATCAATAACAGGAATACTGTGAGGGTTTGCAAAAATCTTATGCCGGGTGGTGTTTAAATTTTTCTTGGTCGATTGATTCATTTATTGATGCAAATGAAGCGCATAACTGATCCAGTGCAGGCTCGAGTAGATGTTTAAAAATATATATATAATTTTTCACAGTCGGCACTGGGTAACATAAGCGTAGGTAGCACACGCTGGTTTTATTTAATATAGACAGTGCTATACACAGTATCTGCCGGTATGATCGTCGTGGCGAAACATGTGAGCCGCACATAAACCTGTATTACAGAGCGAGATAATGGAACATTATATATCTATATAGATAGACGTAGCCGGCTGCATGACTCACTCATATGATGCTGTGGTGCTGTGGGGATGTTACAATGATGGTGCTGACCTATTATAGTGACGTTGAAGCGGAGTTGTGGGGGTGTTGTGGTGATGCTGCTGCTCTTTTTTGGTGATGATGTGGCGGAAGGGTGCTGTTGTAGCCGTGATGTATGGTGTTTTAGTGATGCTACAGTGGTAATATAGGGGTGATATAGTGAGGTTATAAGTTGCTGTTGTGGTGGTGCAGTTAAATATGTCATAGTGGTGCTATAATGATGCTGCAGTAGAAGTATGCATAGTGATATATGAGTGGGGTTATGGAGGTGCTGTGAGGTAGGATGGTAATGTTGTATTTTATTTTGTTGGGGTGTTAAGTGATGTTGCAGGCTGCTATAGTGATGTGGAAAGTGCTATGTTGATGTTGTGGAGTGTTGTGCGGGTTATTGAGATGATGTAGCGAAGTTGTATGCCTACTGTAGTGATGTTGTGGGGGTGTTGGGGCCGTGGTGCGTGATAAGGATGTTGTGGTAATGTCGTTTTTGTGATAAGGGTACTCTAGGCCTTTTGTGATGTTTTGGTGGTGTTTCGGGGTGGTAAGGGATGATGTAAGCCAAGTGTAGTGTTGTGTTGGTGGTGCTGTGTGGGAGGGGGGGGGGGTGTTGTGAGGGTGCTATAGTGAAATTGCAGTGGTGTTGTGGGGGTGATATTGTGTGTTGAAGTGCTGATGTAGGGGTACTAAACTAATGTTGTTTTGGTGTTGTGGGGGTGCAACAGTAATGATGTAGTGGTGTTGTGGGGGTGCTATACTGATGTTCTAGTGGTGTTGAGGTTGGTATAGTGATGTTATTGTGGTGTTTCAGGAGGATGGAGGAAGTGATTTAGTTATGGTGTCCTGGTTAGTTGGGTGTGATAGTGTTGCTGGTTGTGGTGTAGGGTGGATGTTTTATTTGTGTGATTGGAAGTTATTGTCGATGGCATGATGTTATTGTGATGTTGTTGTGAAATTGCAGGTATTTTGCCGTGATGATGTAGTGGTGTTGTTGGGGGTGGTATAGCGAAGCCAACACTGATACCTCAAAAAAGTTCTGGCCTAGCAGCATGTCCAACAGTCTCGAGACACTCACTTTTTACGCTATTGTCATACATTCCACATTTTAACCGGCACTTGTCCACTCTGCTCGACAACTATATAACCCTTTTCGCACATACGACACCAGGCTGTAATATTCCTATCAATGAATCCAAACATCAAGATATAACTTGAAATAATTATGAATAATTCCTAATGACACGCACATCTTAAGCTTACGTATGAAATGCATGTGTGGCAATTAATGAAACGATGAGGTCCGAGAAATGATGAAAATGACCAAGTGTAGTGGGTTACGTTATTCAATTTTCATTGTATAAGTGAAATAAGGACCGTGCTGGTGAAATGGAAAATTGATATCGTCATAGGATTGAAAGATTATTAGATAGGAGTGATTAAGTGATTTATATTTTTTCACTACCCTACTCCCCGAGATCGTTAAAGGATTTGACAAAGTGGAGGTTATCAGCCCGTGTGTTGGGTGAAGTATTCAAATATATATTGCACCTCTGCACTGTGGATGCAGTGAGCAACATCTACTATTACCCTCAAGCGTGGGACGCCAGAAACCAGATGACGCAATGCGCTGAGACTCAACGCTTATGTTACGAAAGATTGGTTGGCAGTACTATAAGCAAGGATCAATATAATAGAATATCCAGAAAACTAGCAGAGTTGACGCGGTCGTGATTCGGGAAAAGTCTAGCCACATAAACACATGCACTAACTCAACCATATATTTTCGACCCAGAGGCAGTTTGCTATTCGGTACTTGACTGAAAACAATCTTGCTCATGTCTCCGCAATAGAATGACATTTTACCGCTGGTCTTACATGTACACCGGATATATGCACACACACACACCGTTCACCAGATCAACTCGTCAGAGTAAGTATGTACATCATGGAGGAAAGTTTGAGTCACACGCATGCGACATAAAGGTATATATATTTATAGAATCTAATCACGCTCTGTCATATCGCACAGGCTCAGTTCATTCGAGTAAGAGGTGTTGAGCTCCGGGCGTATACTATGTGGGTAGAGGAATATAACCAGACAAGGTAGTCCATACACACCCCTAGTCTCCATCCTCTTCTTAGCTCTGTCATGGAATGTGAAAGGAATCAGTGGGAGTCGGAAGCATAAAATGACAACTGCAACGAGCAGTGTTAACGACTAGAGGAGAATGATCAATATGATTCGGCTACGTGAAATGGTATTGAGCGTGATTTAGCATAAGATGATATTCAGCGCAATTGAGGCAGAATGAAAGTGATGTGTAAATTAAGACTAGCAATGAGTATAGGTAGTTAGGAATGGAAAGTGAGCATGGGTATTTATATTTGGCAGAAGAGCAAGAACAATGGGCAAGAGTGGAGATGATTGACAGAGAAGGCGGGCTGTTTGAAAGAACAATTGGATGCTGCAGTTGGAATGGACAGATGGGTTATTGGAAAGGGCAGTTATTGGTAATGGCAATCAGCTAGCGCGACATGCGTTCGCGGTTATTAGTTCGCAGTCATGTGTTCTTTCTTATGCGGCTCAGCGGATAGATAATCATCAAGTACTTGCTTTGTAAGTTACTAGTCATGGTTTAACTGAAGATCAGCTGTCAGCAGCTGCTGTTAATTACATTCCTTGATATCTTTCGGAATATTTAAGCATTTCCTATCATTTTACTCTTATTATTTACACAAAACAAATCCATTGTATGGAGTCATTGTAACACCGACTCTTGGTCATAAAACAACGCGCACGAACTCACAACCTAGACCCGTCATATGATTTACAGAGCAGTATCAAGAGCATGAGCATCTCTCCCCCCCCTCTCTCTACACATATAAATCCACAGGAGGTTTTGTGTGAAGGACGCCTGTCGTTTAATTGTTGACATGATAGCATTAGATGGACAAAGATTAGGTTATCAGTCCGTGTGTGTGCGCGCGCGCGTGTGTGTGTGTGTGTGTGTGTGTGTGTGTGTGTGTGGTTCTGTGTGTGTGTGTGTAGTATTCAATGATATAGAGTACTGCATTGTGAACGCATTGACCATTAATTGCCGTCATCCTCAAGCAACATGTTCTTAACAAGCCACGACAACACGTCAGTTTACCTTAATGAGCAACTTATTACCAGTGCTTAAAGTTAATTTTACAAAACATGCATATTGCCATTCTGGCTGGGAGCAACTCTACCGTGCCAAGCATTACAAATGGAAGGGAGCAAAGTCTACTCCGCCAGGAATTATCTTGAGATAGAATTGCGATTGAGAATAGACATTGACTATTTGCTGGATAATGAGTGGTATATGGCGAGCGATGGGAACAATATGTATGCGTAAAAGAAATAAGTTATATAGTTAAGATCATGTACCTTGGTGCATAAAGGCAGAGGGGGTGTGGGGGGGGGGGGACAGCGATAAAAAAAAACAAGTAGGAAGCTGGTGACTGTTCAAAGACAAAATAACAAATCTTTCATACGATCGTCCTGAAATAACGGACCGTATTAGGATGAAAATGATCCTACCAAGCTACCTGTCTCGGTGTATTAGAGTTTAGTATTAGCAGAGTAATTAGATGGATCTTAGCCTAGGCGACACGGAATATTGTGTGCATCACGGGGAGTTATAAGTCATTAAATAAGCGATTGTAGCTGATAGCTCTATGTTTAAGTGCTACATTTATTATATAGATCTGTCGCCTTTGGCCGTCGCGATATGATATTCATCAAAACGTTAGTAGAGAGAAGCAGTAGTGTCGCGCATTAATATCAGCAGGGAGACTTTGGGACTCTTCAATACTTGATAACAAACTCGTTCATGACTCCTCAACATAGACAAGTATTACACTCCCAGGATGTGAGTGGGTATACATGTGGGTTTACATGTAATCCCCATTAGCGATCAGATAATAATTCATGTTCAATGCACTGGACTGACGTGAAGTCCTCGATTTGTCTTTATTCTATCATTACTATCTGTGCAGTACCATTCAGCACAATCTTGTATGCTATGACTTATCTTAGGTTATCATTGTTGATACTATACCTTGAAATTATGGGATAACTAGTGGGGCAAACGGGAGGTCACATAGAAGGGCATATGGTAGTATATGGGAGGAGTATGGTGTAATTATGAATAGCACAAGCGAAGCTAACAAACCATAATCTTTGTAAAACGTTCGTTGTAATTAAAACAGGGTTTATCAGCGATTGTAGTATAAGCAACACGTACATTGTCTAGATAAGTTTACAGTCCGTCAAGAGGTATCGGTATAAAGACACTTCATAAATGAATTGCTTCAGCTACGCATTACTAATCCCTAGCCTAAATGTGTGGATTCTTTATAGAATATTAACTGTTGCATTTTCTACGTTACCTTTGATAATAACAAAGAGGGTTGTAGGGAACTCATGGTGATGATGAGTCTCTCATGCACAAACATTTCCACTTTAAAGACATCACAGTAGACCATTAAATCACCGAGTGATATAGTCATACAAACATCTATGGACTTATATCAGATGTCGACATAAACTGACATCCGACAAATGATGTGGGCTAGCAGCCTGTCTCGAAACACTCACTCTCTATCTCCGTAGTCGTGCATTTCCTACTCTAACCGTCGCTCGTCCACTCTGCTCGAAAAAGCGATATTACCCTTTTCGCACATTTGACACCAGATTTTCACTTTCGTATCAGTGCATCCTAGCATCAAGTTATATCATTATGAATAATACATACTGCCATTCACATCATAGACTAGCATATAAAATACACGTGCGGCAATTGATAAACTCACATAAACAACCCCAGGAATACGACCAAAACTCGGGAGAAGTGTGTGGGTAACATATAGATATTAGGCCAAATATGTCTATAGTGAAATGTGACTAAATTTCGTGGGTTCTAGGGTCGTGGTCACTTTCGGGGGGTCGGTTTAGAATCAAGTTATTCTGGGTAAAAATATCGACTTCATCAGTGGAGTAGCAAATGCCAACCCAGACACTCGAGTGATGAGGGGGGGGGGCGGTATATTACTATCCTGTCAGGTGTTATCAGATTAATATCCCTAAGAAGGGAAGGGGAAGCGTGATGGCATGTGAGATATAATTTAGACCAACTGGGGGAATGCGAAATCACATGGCAACTGATCTGAAAGTGAGAATAAAATATGATAGGAGAGGGTATGTACATGCGAAGAGAGATGATATTGATGCCTCGAACAGGCGTGAAAAAACTATAAAAATGACTGGAGCTACATTATTACAACAATAAGGCGATTCCGGGAAAGTGATGGATTAATATGAGTTTAATGCTTGCATGCGCCAAGTGCGCAAATACCGCTAGAACGTGCACTTTTATACAACGCGACAAACTGCTGTGTAGTCAAATGAACGAGACTCGAATGATGGCCGAATGACACAGATCAGTAGCGCTTAATTGTCTACTGCCAATGTTTTTGCTTTGTAGCGGTCATGGAATAGAACAAGGTGATAACGTTTTATGGCTGCAGCAAGGCAAATTATTTTATCAGTCACATCCGACGGTAACTAGACTGATTGATTTATTATTCACCGATAACACGTACGTCGTTCATGTTAACAGAAACCAATGGAATTTACAGTTCATTTACATATAACCTACACTCGCGGAGCGGCTGGTTACCAATAACAAAAGCACAAAAGTGGCAACGCCACAATTCAATCGTTGTTTTTAAGGTTGACACGTCACACCGTGGCATATTTCGTCGAAAAAAAAAATAACAGGGGACGCACGAGGGCATAAACAAATAATAGGGCAGCTGTATTTGGTGAAAAGGACTGAAACAAAGATGATCTTACCTTCGACTGTTATCAAGGTCTACAGCGTCGATGTCGGATGGCTCTGATTCAATGTGATAGTGGGTTGTATGAAAACCAGATATAAATATTTGCCCTCCCAAGCGCTATCGGATTAATATACTTTGGATGTAAAAAATTTTGGTACAAGATACTTTGTCATATTGCCTGATTACAACTTGTCCTAATCTGGTTTGTGCAGTAATCCGATACACCCCGTCTAGCGCGCCCAAAATACGGAGTTATTGCACGTGCCATATTGTCCTTACATGTGTGAAGGTTGCATGTTTTTGTAATAGATCCGCTTAAAGTACACATAATTTATAGACTTTCACACCTACAGCTGTAAGTTTTAACACACGACCACGACTGACACAAGACCGTTCAATAGCCCTTCTTTGTCAAAACAGCCAATTATTTGTACTATGTATCACTTCATTTTTTTTCCCATACAAATGGTGAATTGTACTTTTCTCTAACCATAACTAAGTTGGCGGGTGGGTATACTCGAGCTATTGTCAGACTAGTGTATATAGCCTGGGGTCAGTTCTTTCCTCAAGATGATTTAATCTCACCAAGATAATAAGCTCGAAGTCTGTCTGCGGGGTTTGACAGATCCCATTATGCTACTTTATCATAATTGCTGCTAGATGTTGGAAAGATTGTGGTTCCTCGTGTTTTATGGGTTTAATAATCTACATAGCGTCCAACTGCTATGTTGCTATTTATTGACATAAGAAATGTGCATGCGCAAAAGGTCACGTCCGCAGAGCATTTTTTTAATCTTATCAGATTCTTGAGGCGGATATTTCATCATACGTACATTGGAGAATGATGACAAGAGTAACTTCAAGAAGTGCAGGGTCGCCCATGCGTTTTGCCTTCAAACAATCGAATACAAAGGTAATACAACCCATATATAGATATATATATATATATAGAGAGAGATATAGATATAGAGATATAGAGAGATATATAGAGAGAGATAGAGAGAGAGAGATAGAGATATATAGAGAGATATATATAGAGAGATATATATAGATATAGATATATATATATATATATATATATATATATATATATATATATATATATATATATATATATATATATCTCTATATATATATATATATATATATATATATATATATATATATATATACATATATATACGTGGACTCCAACCATTCGTGAACAAATTTTTTATAGTACATTTTTGCTATCATTTATTATCAATTATTTGTTCGGCATCTTTTAATTGATACAATGAAATAGTTTAATAAGAATAAAAATCTTTTTGTCACATTTTATTCCTAGTATATACTTTTAGTGCTCGAAAGGTCGTCCACGGAAGGTCAAGACATTAATTCATACGTATAAAACCAATCTTTCGTGCCCATATATTTTTTTGAATCATTTTCAGTCATCATGGATAAGAAACATGATATTTGTTGCAGATGTGATCATTATGAACCATTGGTAGCATTTCGCGATCTAATTAAATTTTGTAAATTAATGAATAAAGAGAAAAATAGTTTTTCGGCAATGAAATTTAAAAATATATCAAATATTTAAATTTTTCAACTAAACATATCCAACACACATGATTAAGCATTATTTCGGCCATTTGGATCGAAGTATATATGGTTGTATGGAAGATATTGAGGTGTGCGGGTTTTGTCAACGAATGGTTAGTTGTTAAAATTTTATTTCGCTATTAGATTAAAAATCCAAAGAAATCACGCGTGAAAGATTATCTTTGTACGTTACTAAGACTAGACTATCACATTTGAATGGTCAAACCAAAATATTTACAATTAATTTGGTCGGAAATCTGCGTTGACTTTATGTGGACATACTGGTATATCCTTTCGAGGACCAAAGTCAACGAAAGGTTGGCGGTTTGTCCACTAAAGGTCGCGTTCGTGCTAATATATATATATATAGATATATAGATATATATATAGAGATAGAGAGATAGAGAGATATAGATATAGAGATAGAGAGATATATATATAGATATATATAGATAGATATATATATATATAGATATATATATATATATATAGATATATATCTTTTAAATCTATATATATATATATATACCTACATATATACATATGTATCTATATATATAAAAATATATATATATATTAATATATATACATATATATATATGTCTATATATAGACATTTTTATCTATTTATATACATTATATTTATATTCATATATATATATATATTTAATTATGGATAGAGAGAGAGATATTTACTATTTTAGATATATATATAGATATATAGATAGAGATATATATATATATATACATAGATATATATATATATATATTTATATATACATATACATCCCTCTATATATATATATATATATATATATATATATATATATATATATATATATATATATATATCTATATATATATATATATATATATATATATATATATATATCTATATAAATGCGTTCTTATGTGCATGCAGAGATGAATTTAACCATACCACGGAGCCCCTTCTTTCAAACGCACGCCTCCTCTGCTCTCTGACATGGGCTATGGGTACGAGTAATATGAATGGGATGCATGATTCGAAAGCAATAATGGGCAATAGTGAAGTATCAGCGTGGATTTAGGGGCGATGATGGGCTGGATGAAGATGATTGGTGCTGTGAATGAGAGGACATTTAGCACGTTTTAGCATTCGTCATGTAGATCCGACGTCAGTTACAGCGTTACATGACTTTTCTGGCAATTTTGATGATATATTTATGAATTTCTAATCGAAAAAAAAATGTAGTAACAAGATATCAAGCAGTTGCATCGCGGCCGATCCATACGAACAACGAGTTACTGGGATCCTTTATTTTGATCAGATTTAAGCGGGACGCCATAAACTCTATAAAGCACTGTACAGAGAATCGACGCTAATTTGACAAAGGATTGGTAGAGAGGCGAGGAGAAGCTACCGTGCCAGGCACTACTAACAACACGAAGGTTTGCACGTTTTTGATACTTCTTTCATAACAATTTTGTCCATGCCTTCACAGCATTTTAAGGTTTAACCGCTTGTCCTGGCTTGACTCCCGATATGTGCGCACACACACCAACCTCTTGTCCATTGCACGTGAACAGGTATGAGTGGAAAACTGCAACGAAAACGTACTTGAGTTTTCAACTGAATCATTCATTCATGCCAGTTGCTTCTGACTTTTATTACTGATCTCCATCACCAGCTCTGCGCTGACGAGCATTATCCGTTATTTCTAATGGGGGAGACCTAATTTTATCTTGAAATGTCTATTACCAAACCGACTCCCCCTTCTGATCCCACCTCACAGCTAGCTTGGCTTGTTACAACAGGCTTCCTATTCGATGTATTACAAATCTGATCAACCAAGTTATCGTCATCCTATCGATACTCAGGCCGTATTCATTAAGGCAGATAAATTGTTTGAATAAACACGTTGTCATGTTATTGCTATCGAAAACCCTTGGGACATCTCGCATATTGGAGTTGGTACAATTTAATAGATATCTAGCTGAGCATTTGCAGGTCTTAAAGCTCGCACTGTCAGGTACAGAGACCACAACCGACTCGCAGCACCAGGGTTACTTGAGCTGAGGGGGGGGGGGGCGGTTGGGTCATTCATACGTAATGACGAAACCTATTTATATCGCATTCAATCTGTTCATCTGTTGTAACACGCAGCCAGTTTACAGGTGTGTTTCAATAAACAATAAATCAATACAATCTGGAAAAATCATATACATATACCATGCGCATACGGAGCAGCTAGTTCCAAATAGCAAAAAAAAAACCACCAAAGTAACAACACAACAATACAAATATTAAAGCCGCTCAAATTGCACTGAAACAAACATGGTTTGACCTTTTACTTCTATCAAGGCCTGCCACGTTGATATCGTTTAATTCTGATTCGTTGTGGTAATGGGTCAGCATGAATATCAGATAATAAAAAAACTGTATATACTTTGTGCAGGCGGTTAAAGTCCACCATATCTTGACATAATGCCTTCTAACCACATGTCCTCATTTGATTCATGCAACAGTTCCGTGCACCCCGACTATCAAACTGACAACGATGGGACTACCATATTGTCCTAAAACGTTCGTAGTTAGCATGTGTTTGTAATTGCTCCGCTTAAAGTTCACTTAAATTAACTGACTTACACAATCTGAAGATTAATGTTACAACAAACTACCACCTATGTCCCTAGACCCTGCCACAGATATCACATTTCAGCTGCCCTTTATGTGTCTAAAGTATCACACTAGTTTGTTTTCTTGTCCATACAAATGGCTATTTGCATTTTTTTCCCAACCATACGGAAGTTTGCGGGTTGGTTCAGTCGAGCTGTTAGTGGAGTATAGTGTATGACTTGGGGCTCATTCATTCCTCAATTTGATCAGAGTAAGGAGATACGCATAAAGAATGACCGTAGATGTGTGCGGGACATGACCGATCCCTATATGCTGTGTAATAACATTGGTGTTAGTTGATGGAAAATCGAGTTAACTACAGTTCACTTCATAAGGTCGATCCCTTATCATTGCTTGTCGCTTATCAGCATGGCCTGTACGTCGGGGTGATCTGGGCCTCCATGTGAACTCATATAGTTAATATCCGGACAAAACAGAATATGGCACCTAGGTAACGCTTATATGAGCTTGTAGCAAACAACACGCTGATAGCTTGTACAAGACATTTGGTATATGTGCGATATTAAGACTTCTAGCAACGTCACAAAACGAGACTTTATACTAAAGGTAGCAGTGAGGCATGGTAAGATTGCGGCTCCTCGGGTTTTAATCAGTTTAAAGGGTCTAGATATCTACGTGTGGCATCTGCTGTGAACTAAAGTGCACGTGCATGGTTGTCAGAATCAGTGTCCTGTGGTAGGTCAAGCGCCGTTGCTATTTATTAAACATAAGATATATGCTCGCACAAAAGATCTATTATGAACAACGCTGTATTTCTTATAACAAGATCAATATCGCTGATGCGCGAGGCGAACCTTGCACTGTACTTAAACCGATGAATGATAACAGGAGTAGCTTCAAGATCTCCGTATGTTTTGCATGTTTCTACCGCAGTATTTTGTCCCAGTCTTTTAATACTACCCATTGTAACTGGCGCAAGAGAGCTCATGTGGGTCGCAGTTTTCTACAAGTACATACTTTAGTGCAGCATTGTTTATTTGTCTAAGCACTGATCATGTATGTTTGGGAATACCTTATACCCAAGCATGATTTGAAAATAGGTTTAATATTCATTTATTAACAGTACAGTAACCAGAATGTCGACCATTATCGGAACAAAGAACTGTATGTTCTGCGTATCAGTGTGAAGAGGTTACTTGACAAAAGGCTCGTAAGCCTTGTATCATATTGTGTCTGTGTTTGCTCTTCTCATATGAGATAACAGCGTGATTATTTAGCCTACATGAATGGGGAAACACTCGACTTGAGCTTGCCGTTAATCATCAACACACATGTATTCATCCTCCTCTGCCAAAAACGACCGACAATATACTTTGCTCAAGTAATTTTTTTTTACTTGCGCTCGGCACTCGATCATAAGATTGCGCGCGCCCAGCCACTTATGGGAGCCGAGCCGCCGTCCATATATAACTAGAAGTCATGAAACAAATGGCTCATAATGTCTCGCCTTTCCCTCATTCTGTGTCTGTCACCAGCGATATCCTATCCTACATTCCATTTAGCGTTGCGTTGAGCGTTTATTGTTTCGACATTTTATCGATGATGATCGAACGACTTCATACAAACCACCGTCTTTTGGCTGGACTCTGGTGGTTTACTACTTCGTCTCTTGACCAACAGGTAGTTTGCTCAATGTCACCGAACGTCAAGCTAGCTATCTGAACCTACCTCGCTCAAATGTAATGCGCTGGAATTAGATCCTGGCGTCAGTGTACTGCAGTCTACAAATGACCTTAAAGGGTATATGCCCAAGTAATATTCTAGTCCATCACCGTCTCGATATCATCTAGTTTAAAAAAAAAGGACGTGAACCCAATCATATCTGCTCAACGTCATTATTTATCACCAATGGTCTCACCCTGGAAGATAGAAGCAAAACGAGCACATAGAAACATCAACAATTGCTAACAATCATGTACCAAGTACCAATAAAGCCAATGTCGATTTAATGTAGCTCAGATTTGGGCAGGACGACAAAGCTTACTGTAACCAATCAGAAAGACTTCAGTCACTTGGCGCACCTGTGACGATTGCTTAGGGCCAAGAACTTTCACGCCAAGCTCCATAGGATTGATATATTTCGGGCAGAGAGGCTACAAACTCTTCTGTACTTTGCTGATAACAATCTCGCTCATACCTCCTAAAGTAAGCGAAATATTACCGTGTGTCTACAATGTAAAACCCCAGTACAGTATTGTCACAATAAGTGCTAAGTATAATATTCAATAGCGTAGTGAAATGTACGAGAACCAAATGATGGCCGACTGACCCACAACAGTGGTCCTATTTGTTTGTTATGGAGCGGGCATGGTACCGACTTAGATGATCCAGACAACAGGTTATTGCTGCAGTAATGCAAATTATTTAATCAGTTGCATCAGACAATAAGTAGACTGATTTATTCATTACTTACCAACACCGATAACGGCTTATGGGCGATAACAACCACAATTTACCGCTCTCCAAGTTACTCCCGTTATTTCTCTCATAGTTGACTTGATTCCAAGACACACCCACTACAACATGAGCATCATTTTGCCAATTTAATAAACACCGGGTTGGTGGTTAACCTCAGACAACAATATGCTAATGGGTAGATATATCATTAGTAGAACATATTTCGAAAGCTAGCGTTATGGACTCGACTGAGACGAATGTTTAGGGACAAGGACTATCTGTTTAATATATTTTCGACCCAGATTGCATGAACCATTTGGTACTTAGCTGATAACACTCTTGCTTATGTCTTTTCAACAAAACGATTTACTACCACAAGACCTAGACACTCAGCTTAAGCAGACAAACAAAGCAGACGTCGTCGTACATACAGCATCTATCAATCTCAATCATGTAGACTTTGGCGGAAGGACACTGGCTGAGAAATATAGCAAATCCTCGCGAATTTATCAACATGTATATCTAACGATTATCAGATTGGCTCGTCGGCGATGATACGCATTAATAATGTTCGACTGAATGAAGTACTTAAGATACAGCGTATATTGGTGATTAGGGTACTTCAACAAGGAGATTGTACTCATCAGGAGTTTATACATGTATTTATCAACTTGTTGTATTTTTATTGCGAGTTGTATCTTGCCTTTTTTAGCTAATATAGCCTAATCATAGAACACAACACAACACAAATGCAGAGCTTTAAAAGCAGTTGTATTCTTTTCTGTGTCAAGCTCATTAGCTCTGGCTGTTACCGATCTGCCCAATGAAGCATTACCTCCCAAGGAGCCCTGCGTGGACGTGCAGTGCTCGTCATACCGGTTACCAACGTCCAATAGGGCCACCTAACAATCTCTTGTATATCACTTAGCACGACGAATGTCCCTTCCTATTCCGCACACAGACGCTTATGTCCGTCTTCACCACACCCCCGTGCGAAGCCGAACACGCTCAATGAATGAACTGACTTGGTTGCCTGCGATCCCGCCCCCCTTGCTGTGGCCTTTTTAGCAGCACTACGGTGAGTAAGCTGCCCGATTTATACCCTTTCTGTCCTCGCAATATTGTGCAGTGAAATGTTCTGTCTCTTCATTCTCGAGTCCGTCACTATATTGATACTCTTTCATCAACGTGCCGTTCTTAGACTGGTATGTGCTACATGTAATTCTTTTTTCAATGTACACATCCTCGTTTAACTGTACACCTTGTGTGCTGTTTTATCGGTGTTTACTCTTCTCACGTAAGACAAGAGAGGCACATTCAGCCGCATGTAGTGCGACTCAAGCTGTATTAGTCCTAAGGGACAGCAAAGACCAAAGGCATGCATTAATCAAGTGCTTTCGGTTCTCGACGCCTAGCTTCCGAGTGCCTAGTTAAAACTATATATAGTACAAAGAAGTACGACACAAATGGTTCCTCTCTCACCATGTCTCCATTATGTGTGTTTCACTCTAGCATCATACATTGTGATTAAGGTATCTGATTTCTAACGACCAGTCTTTCACATTTAATCCACGAACAAGTCTGACGCAGTGCAAGCAACATGTTTACCATTTTATCATACACATAGGCAATATCCTAGGTTAGAGATATCGCGATGAAAAGCATCTTTTTGACACAGGGAGACTACATAGAATGGTATCCAGGGAGTGGGGTGCGGGGAAACGGAAGATGAGAATGGGCAGGAAATGAGTCAAAGGTGCAAAAAATCAGAAGTCGCGAGCATTGGGATTTGTACAGGTATTACCCTAATGGTAAATTGCGAGCATTCCAGTGAACTCCAACCTTCACTAATTGACTTGACTTTTTACTTGCAGTTAGATGTGCGCCCAATTGAAGGGTCAAACACTATTTGAAAGTAAACTGATGGCAATATATTGGCACCTTTTATGGATTGGCCTTATGGTTCATCAATTAGTTGTGGCCATTAACACATCCAGAAGCTAATAAGTATTTGATTGATGATTGGATATAGCCCCTTAAATGCTACTACACACTCACCCCAAAGGCCTGGCCACTAACCAAAACTGTTTGGACATATCTCAATTTATAAACAATATAGTAAGGGGAAATATATCATGATATAAACCCTTATGTGCTACCTATCTACTCTCACAGGTGCAACTCAAAATTTATATGTAGACAAATATTATTCATATATTAGAGAGGATAAAGGATGGTATGTTGATATTGGTGCTATTTAGAGGAGATTGTATGATGGGATATGGGATATTACATGGACGGAGGTATTGGAGGCATGCGTTTTCACAAAAGAAGAATAATGAAATAAGATAGTAGAGAGTATGTAAATATGAGGAGATTAGACATTTTAATTTTTTAAGATCAATTATTGGATTAACATCTCTTAGAAGAATGAGGCGAATCTGAAATAATGATGGATGAGGTTGATTTTGATGCTTTCAGACGCCCAGTGGGAACAAATCATAAGAATGTGTTTTTGTTACATTGATAAAGAAAAGACGGATTGCTGCTGTGTAGCTAAATGTACGAGTCCCTAATGATGGCCGGATGCCACAGAACAACCGTCCTGAATCTAACAATGCCATGGTATATATATGTATATATGTATATATATATATATATATATATATATATATATATATATATATAGATATATATATATAGATATATATATATATATATATAGATATATATAGATAGATATAGATATATATATATATATATATATATATATATATATATCTATATATATATATATATATATCTCTCTAATATATATATATATATCTATATATATCTATATATATATATATATATATATATATATATATATATATATATATATATATATATATTGGTCATGGAATGGACGAGGATGATTTAGCCAAACGGTTCATTGCCACAGTAATGCATATCACCTAGTCTGTCACATCAGAGGATAACTCGACTGGTTTGCTTATAATTCACCTACAATGGGTACATCGCTCGTGTTATTAATTTAATTTGTAAAGTTCATATAGATGTACCATAAGCTCGGGCAGCAGGTGGCAATAGCACAAAATACAATCGCAACACGTTATCAATGTTGAAACATCACAGGGTGGCATTTTATGTCGACAATATACATAATCGGTGGACGCACATGAGTTACAACAAAATTTAGGCCCCTCCACTTGGTAAGAACGACTAAAACAAACCGAAACTAACCATCGGTTGCTATTAAGTTGTACCCGTCAATATCGTTTACTTCCCATTGCTTCTAGTAATTTTTCAGTGTGAAGATCGGAGTGGAAAAGCTGTCCTCCAAGCGGCTATCGGATTAATATACATTCGACTTATATACTTTCACAACTGGTTTTAATCTCTTAAGTGCAAATCAAGTCCGACAAAGCAGTCCTTACTTATACCTAGTTAAGTACCTGACGCAGTACTTCAACTGGAGAAGTGTATTATCTGGAAAAACAACTGGGTCTTCCATGCTTTTTGCCCCTATAAATTAAATCTTTGGGTAATTGAACCCACGTATCTCAGCGTTGAAAGTGATTGAGTTGAATAGGCACGTGCTGTCTTATTGCAAAACTCATCGAAGAACGTTGATCTTACTTTGAGAGCAATGAACAGGCAACTCCTTATCCAGTGTATTGATATTTAGCATTTGAGCCGGTAGTGCATTCATGGGTTTATAACTATGCGAAGAGGGCTCACTCCGAAAAGCTGTGTGATGGTCATGAAACTGAGCGAAATAAACGCCCGTCACCATCGAATCAACGAGAGCAGTTGATAAAACGTCCACGGGCTCGGCGTGTGTTTGATATACAGTGCCATCTTATTGGACGAGGCGATCACGGTTCCAAATTAATCTTGGAATGCAACTTGGTTTTAAGAGACGCTATTACAAAGCAGACGGCGGCTAACAGGTGGCGTCTTCCCAGTGTATCGGGCTGAGGGGCGTGTGAGCACTCTGAGCGTATCTATAAGCACTTTGTGGCATACACTGGTTTGTGTAAACCGCTGTAAGGTGACAATAACCTGACAAGCAGTTTCACGTTATCCCGGATAGTGCTTTAAATGCCCAAACAAATTACATAATGTACACTGCCGGATCACCGGATATAATCTGCTGGATCCCCAACTGAATGATCTATGCTTTTATTTCACACAACATCCCCTGGATTTGGGGATCCCCACCAGATAACAACTAGATCTAATCACATAATCTACCCGATACCTGTACGACAATAACTGGCTTTTGTAAGCTCGTCGTATCTACATTATCTTCTGATAACAGCTAGATCGCCTTGTATGATTTGCATTATACCAGTGTGCAACTATTTAATCTGCTTATATGATGTACACGATCCCCACCTGATTACAACAGGATCTCTTCCTAGATCTCAAAGATCCCCACGTGATAACAAACGGATATCTTCGTATTATTCCCAGGATTTCCATGTGACAGCAACTGGATTTGATGTTTAACCTACATGATCCCCACGAGATCAACCGATAAGCAAGCCCTCTATAACCCTTTGCTATCAGAAAGGGTGTGATGAATTTGGACAGCACATTCGAATCATCACATCAAAATCACTTAGCATGCAAAACTAGAAGGCATGAGTGGATAAAATACCAACAATCTAACGTCTTTGTTTTCTGAGAACGCAGTTTCGACACATCAAATGCGGATGTACGTTGAGTTACAGGACCATAACAGCTTGCTCCTAATGTATCACGATTCGTGAGTATATACAGAGGTTAGTGTTCATGCAAGTTAAATAACGGATCTTCGACTAGGTATGATGCTTGGCAAACATGGCACTAGATAAAACATGATGATTGTTTTATTGAGAATTGGCTTGTCAAAGGATTGACAGCAGCTTCTTTTGCGCACACATGAATAAGTGAACGGATTGCCCGTTTTTGACTTCACCGAAATCCAAAACCCCTTACTGCACATCACGATAAATCTTTACTCGAGTTCGTCAACCTGTCGACACTCAGTAATCTGCCGCCATTAACGGTCATATGAGAAATGTGTTTCAGTGAACACAGCACCATTTAGCTTTACGCCTTGCATGCTGTCGCGTCGGTGCTTGCTCGTCTAATATGAGAAAATAGAATGAGTGTTTGGTCTACATGAACGGGGAAACACTCAGCATCATTTAGTGCGACGTGAGCTTGCCTTTAATCATCAACACTCATGTATTCGTTCTTCTATGAAGAAAACATGCATTCATCAAGTACTTTCAATCTCAGGCAATCGGTTCTCTATGCCAAACTTCCGAGCGCCGAGCCGCTTAATTGCGTATATCTGCTTTCTATGCCTAACAAATTAAATGGCTCCTGCTGGCTCGTCTGCCCTCGTTTTGTGTCTTCTACTCGGGACATCATATATTACAATTAGTGTTTCTGATGCGCATACGAATCTTTTTGACAATTAAGCATTCTGCCTTCCATGACCGACCTGCAAACTAGTATTTCGCGTTTAACCAAGAACATGTCTGTGTCAGGGAAAAAAACCCTCGCATGTCTACCGTTTATTTCATACACGTGGGCAATTAATATCCTGGGATAACGATATCACGGTATAAAGCCATCACCTACCTCCACATTTACTTTACTACAATCCTGCTATAATATTTCATGTTTAATGTACTTGTATCCAGAGATTCAACCACATGGTGTTGTTACCAAATGTTCGATTGGTGCGGTATCAACGATTCTATCTATCATCTACGGCATGGCGTTACCGAATAAACGGAATTACGGGCTGAAATGTAACAGCAATGCCCCAGATGCTCCCTAGTCAAGCATTAACATCCTGTTAAAATCAGTGGTTACTTGTCACCATACATTATGTGTCGATTCGACACAGCACCATATGCTACAAGCTACACAAATCTTGAGGGGCGCCACAGTCTGGAAAGCAATTAATCATACTCGTCATATTCATCTAACATCAACACCTTGGCTCACGCTACAGATAATATACTAGTCCTGGAAAAGGGTAAGTCTATAAATGTGTCTTGCTTACATGTTATCCAGATTTGCTATGAATCTGGAAGGTATTCCTTTAATCGTAATCGTCAATGAAGATGTATTGTACGTACCAGAGAAGCATATCTTGTTGTAATGATGGCGAGAGGAGGAACGTGCTGATCTTGATGGAACGTTTTTAATGCATGCAATGATGTTGAGACGATCGAAATATGATGATCGAGGATTGCATAGAATGTGGTGAGTCCTTGGCACATGACTAAGGCAAATTTGTATAACCGAAGCGCCTTTTTCAATCTCAGGGCACAGCCATCCACTGTGCTAACTAACGAAGCTCCCGCCACTCTACAAATCCGATTAACTACTTTGGGTGTATCCGACGTTAATTTATAACAAGCATTGAAAATATTGTATCAAGTTGGAAGTTAGAAATGCCATTTACATCTACATCTAACTCAATTGCTAATCTTAAAACGAAAAATACCATAGCTCTGCGGAATTTGTAATCTTCAACGATATTGAAAATCCCACTGCGTAGTTGGGTAAGCAGAAATAGCGAGGAAAACTTTAAAATAATAGAAAAAATGGAAACAAAAAACCTCAACCCTTTATTTATATGAGATATACAAAAATTATATTAATTGCTTCAGATCTACAATACAATCAAATTGTTCAAATAAAACCAAGCATCTAAGATGGACATAACCCTTTTTAAACAACGCAGAAGAAGCGATTTCTAATATGAATAGGATCGGCACAGTCGATTAGAATGTGCTTGGCATTGTATGTGGTTTGGCTAAAAATACATTTCTTAGCACAAAAGTATGAGTTTTATAGGTGTGACGCATACGAGTACGACCAACAATACCTGTATCTGAAGCTTTGTGGCGCTCTCACAGTAGGAGGTTTCATTTCAGGAAGTTTGTTGTAGATTGAATGTTTGTACAGTGACACTTTGCCTCGAACTTTGTAGTAACTGTACCAAGTATCAGAACGAGTTGCTTGATGGGTAATTTAATGTTTATTGTAAGAGATTGGAGGTGAATGCATAGTCCCCGTTTGTTCGCATAAGTTTGTTCTGTGTACAGTTTGAACTATGATTTAACTGAACCTAAAAACATACATATGATGGCTTACAAGATGGATCGAAAACTTCTGACATACTCTGATCTCTACCAACAAGACGTCCAAAAAGGAGCCCTGTTGATTCCACATACAGTTACTGCAAATGAGCACTACAGTGATGGCGTCAAGGTGCCCGATTTTTTATGGAATAATCAGGACCGATACAACACAAACGACCGTTTTGTTGTTCCAACTAGTTATTCCGACAAACTAAAACAACAAAGAGATACCTGTGTTGCCGGTTCATTCCTCAGTGTTTATGCTGAAGCGCATCCGTGTGCCGAATTAATTCAGCATTGGAAATGTAAGCTTGGAATTACAGCATTGTGGAAATGGGGATTCCCGGGAGAGATCAATCAACCACATCTAGTGAACTTTCCCATTGAACATCTACCTGAGCACTTACATGCTATTGATCCGGTTGTTCATTATACACTGTGTTCAAAGAGCACCATTCCACAACTCACCAAATGCTATGCAGCTCTACAGGATCCTGGCAATCCGAGGTACCCATGCGTGGTCAAAACCTCAATCGGATCAGGCGGCAAAAGTGTATTTTTTGCGGATGACGCGGCCGAGTATTGCCAGATCACATCCCGTATTCATCATATTGAGCCCAAAGCATGCATCATCGTGTATGACAAGATTCAGTATATTGTTGGTAACTATAACGCCATAATTTATGTCAGCAAAACTGGTGAAAAGAGATGGCTGGGAGTTACAGAGAGTAAATTCCATGAAAATGGCTTATGGGCTGGGGCACATATCGACATATCTGCTCAACCACAACTCATTGAATCACCTAAACCAACCGTTGACCCTATTATTGACAACCTGCACAAGTTTGGTTACTTTGGAGTGACAGGAATTGACGTCCTTGTTGACAAGAATGGGACCAAGTATATTCCTGATGTTAATCCACGTATAACAGCCTCAACACCGAGTGTACTGATAGCCAGGCTTATGGCAAGTCGTGGATGGCTGTATGGAACATACATTGTTGATATGGCCTTCAGCAGCACACGCGCATGTCTCTTTCAACAAACCAAAACTATTCAGAATGGAGAAGTGGTTATCCTTGGTCTGGTAGAGTACTCTGGAGACATTCATTGTAGCGTTGCTATTTTTGCTCGTTCATACCAAAAGTGCCAGGATATTTGTGCTGACATATTTGGTAAAAAGGGTATATAGAGTGAATGTAACTTTAATAAGTTCTTGACCGGGAAAGACTGGTGGGAATAAACCAGTTGATATTAATTTTGGCATTTAGTCGTCTAGATTGTTTCTTTTAGCATAATCGGAGAGCGCGTTTACATTATGAACATTATAGGTGATAATTATACCTTTAATCTGGCAAATGTGTAGCATAACTATTCACAGCTAAAATCTTATGTGTATTGTAGCGACATTGTTGACGTTGTGATGAATTCTTTACATTGTGCTACTTAATGTTGCCGACATGCAAGAGTGGAACTCTATATTGGTATTGGTGTGTAAGTCATAGGTAGCGGTTCGTTTAATATAATAGGGTTTGATGAGAGCAGCGCCCTGTGTGGTGCCGAAGATAACAAATGAGTATCTTTGTGAATAGGTATCGCTATATGTTTTGCTTATCTACTAGCAACTAACCTTCACCTCAATAACGATCGTTGCCTTCGTTCGGTTTGACAACCACTGACTTTATATAAGCTGTTCATTTTTATAATTCTGTTGTCGCATGTTCAATACACTGGCGAAGTCAAAAGGAATACACACAACATCCATACCTGAAAATATAATATCCACTGATATTTTCCATGCGCGATCCTAATTATGCCAGCGATTATAGTCAAAATACTCAGTGGGAGAATGAAGAGGGAGAATGTTCGGCAAAAAAAAACGGTCAGTGAGAATGGTTAGTGATAATGGTCGGTAAGAATTATGAGTGATAATAGACGGTTTAGAGGTGAGCAAGAATGAACATTGGTGATAGTCAGCTAGAATAAACTGTTGCAATGAATATTAAATATAGTCAGGGATAACAGACAGTAATATGTAAAAGCAAGAATAGACAACGACAATGGTATATAGACTGTAACTGGCAGTGGTGCTGGAGACTGAGGGTGTAGGACAATGCTGGGGAATATAACAAAACCCTGTGTATCAACAGGTATATCTAATGATTAGCAGAGTTGGTTGTCTGTGGTGATACTCATGGATAATGGACGCATAGAAAAAGTCGAACATTATCTGGATAATATGATAGTGGTACAGCGTGTACATTTATTTTCAATCATATGTTGTCTTTTGTAGCTAATATGTTGTTGACATATATTGATATATCCTGACCAACGAACACAAAATGACTGCTGAGCATGCATTAAAAGACTGTGACCCGGCCCCTCTGCTCAGGCCTTATTATCATCACTACAGTGAGTCAGCTGGCCATTTTCCGTCCTCGCGATATTTTGCTGAAAAAATTACATATTCTCTTCATCCACGAGTTCGTCAGACTGTCGATACTCAGAAAATTGCCGCCGTTAACGGTAATATGAGTAATGTGTTTCAATGAACACTTAACCGTTTACGCCCTGCATGCTGTGGCGTCGGTGTTTGCTCCTCTAATATGAGACAACATAATGAGTGTTTGGCCTACATGAACGGTAAAAACACTCAGTAACATTTAATGCAACTTGAGCTTGCCATTAATCATCAACACTCATGTAGTCGTCTTTCTTTAAAGAAAATATGCATTCATCAAGTACTTTCTATCTCAGGCACTCGGTTCTCTATGCCAAACTTCCGAGCGCCGAGCCACTTCATAGCGCCTATCCACTTTCTGTGTATAACATAAATGGCTCCTGCTGTCTCGGTCTTCCCTCATTTTGTATTTTCACTCGGGACGCCATTTATAGCAATTATTGTTTCTGATGCGCATATGAATCTTTTCGACAATTAAGCATTCCGCCTTGCACGATGGTCTTTCAAACTAGTATTTCGCGTTTAACCAAGAACCAGTCTGACGCAGAGAAAGAGACCCTGCATGTCTACCGTTTATTTCATACACGTGGGCATTACATAACCTGGGATAAAGAAATATCGGTGTAAAGCCACCTGTTGACACAAGTGGTGATAAAAGAGACTGCATATAATGATCTACGAGGTGGGGTGGGGGTGGGAATGACGATACGGAAGAGGGGAGGGGGCCTTATGTGAGTCTCAAGTGCAGCAAGAGGGCGGGAGCGTGTATAGAGATTTGAGTAGGCATACACCTTGTGCATTATAACAGTAAACTGCGGACATTCCACTGAGTTCATATCTTCATAAATTTACCTTTACCTTGTGGTTAATGGTGTGAACATCCTTGACATTCTACATTGAACTACTGATAATAGAAGTTTCACCCAGGCAATTCGCATAACAACTTCATACAGGATTATTCTACAAAATATGTGCACGGCGATATACGTGCCAGCTGGTATGTATGCTTACGCCCAGACCTTATCGTTTATACCAATGAGCCTCATATCAGCTGCCTCATGTATTGAGTTTAGCTGCAGATCTTGGGGCAAGATACGACACATCCACGGAGAACATTTGACAGCAAGTGTGCACCTTTGATTTATAACCGCTGTGGTAATGTTTCTTAAACTATATGTAAGCTGTCTATCTAGTAGTTACACGAATGTAATGGACACCAGAAACATAAAAATAAGTTGTACTCCCGAGGGGGGGCAATTGGCCTTATTCTGGATAGGGGTGTGCCGCGGGACCTCGAAAACCCGTACCCGTCGTACAAGGTCAACATGGCCAAAAATATAAAGACGCCACATGTTAGCAGAAGCGTACTGTCATAGCGTCTTGTCATAGCGTCTCTTAATCAAATGACTCCATTTCTTTAACAGCAGCCGAGCATGACGCATGACGTTGTATCGTTGACAGATTAATTACAAGCATACACATACATACATACATACATACATACATACATACATACATACATACATACATACATACATACATACATACATACATACATACATACATACATACATACATACATACATACATACATACATACATACATACATACATACATACATACATACATACATACATACATACATACATACATACATACATACATACATACATACATACATACATACATACATACATACATACATACCCTTACCCCAACAATCGTCACTTTTTGCAGACGACATCGCACTATGTCATACAAGAACAACCAATACACAACTAGATAAAACATTGCAACAAAAGCTCAACACTATAAACACCTGGGCAATACAACGGGGCATTGCATTCTCACCAAATAAAACAAAGCATTAAAAATCGGATAATCTCACAAAACAGAACAACATCATTAAACAGCACACAACTAGAAAATGTAAACAAACAAAAATTTTTGGGAATTATTTTTGACAAACATGGCGCATGGAATCACCACATATAATATATCATCACAAAATCTCACAAATACATTAATCTCATGAAACACATAAGCGGAAAAACCTGGGGAGCAAACAAACTATTAATGTACAATGCAAACATAAAAAAAACTCAACAACTATGCAGCACCAGCACATATAACAGCCAACCACAAATATATTCAGAAACTTGAAACCTTACAAAACACAGCTCACAGAATCATCAATAAATCAATGAAACACACATCAACATCAGCCATGCAAGTAAACCTCGGCAACCCTCTAGTACACCTACAGTTACTAGAAAGCACACTAAAATGTCAAATAAGAGCACAAACCCACACTCTTTCAACACAAACTAATTTCCAGGAAACATGGCCCACACACAAAAACAATGCTAACACCACTACAGTACACCATGGCACACAGCACAGCCCATTACAGACATCATATTAGAAGACAAAACACAGAAAGACAATCCCACTCTTAACAAAACAGAAGCACAACAACTCATAAACAACCTTCCACCCAACACAATACACATATACACAGATGGTTCCAAAGAAAAAGAACTGACAGGGGAGCATTTACAATCCCACAACTACAAACGCAACAAAGCCTTCAGAATATCAAACAACTACTCAATCTTTAAGGCAGAAGCACAAGCAATATCAACTACACCAGTACACACCCCAAGAAAACAAAAACATAGCCATTTTTTCAGACTCCCTGTCAATCATCAAAGCAAGAGAACACAATAACAAAAACCCATACATCCAAGACATCATTATCATTTTCATTTGGATTCCGTCTCATTGTGAAATACCGGGTAACACAAAAGCCGACACACATGCAAAACAATCACTTACATTACTCAACATCCAGTACATACCTCCTGACATAGCTCACAAAGACCAACAAATCCACAAATACATCATGAAAAAAAAACAAACACATCCATAATAGGACACGTTTTTCTTCCTTAATAGTTTACATTCTAATAACTTCATCATTATCATAAAGATCATAGCGTAAATTCACATCATAATGGAAATCATTTTGAATGAAGTAGCAATCATATCAAACACTCACAAAAATCACAAATGTTACCATCGTTATCATCATTGGTTTTTTTGTGTGCACAACTTCTAGTACTTTAGTATCACTGACATTTGTACAATCTATCCAGGAATCTCTAGGGCCATTTTCAATTCCATCTTTAATGCGCTGGAGCGACCCTCAGTCAAAGTCAGTCTCCTCTTACTGCATCTCTCTCTCTCAACTCAACTCCTCCTTCTCATCCACTCTGCATATCTCTCCCTCTTTTCTCCTCCTCCTCCTCTCTCCATATCTCTCTCTGTTTTTGTCTCCTCTTCATCCACTTTCTGCATCTCTCCTTCTCTGTTCTCTTCCTCCTCATCCTCTCTCTGCACGTCTCTCGCACGCTTTCTCTCAATGAGAGGGGGAGAAGAGGGAGAATGCGGAAGGATTTGAGAGAGCAAATATGCAGAGGAAGAGGAATACGAGTGTGGAAATGAATGAGCGGAGGGGTGGATAGGGAGGGTGGAGAGGTGAGAGTGGTGGAGAAGGGATCCGCGAGCAGAGAAGGAGGGATCCTAGGGTGGAGGAGGAGGCACCCGATTGTGGAGGAGGTGAGAGCCGAGGGTGGAGGAAGAAGGATCCGATGGTGGAGGAGGAGGGAGCCGAGGGTGGTAGAGGAGGGAGCCGAGGGTGGAGGAGGAGGGAGCCGATGGTTGAGACAGAGGGAGCCGAGGGAAGAGATGATTCTCGTGTACTAATGACACTGGATGCAGAGAGCGCTCAAGGAGAAAGGACAGCTACAATGACTAATATGGATTGGGAAGCGATATAGGGTCGTGGCATTT
The DNA here is from genome assembly GCA_034190875.2 of Urechis unicinctus. NCBI lineage: Eukaryota > Metazoa > Annelida > Polychaeta > Xenopneusta > Urechidae > Urechis > Urechis unicinctus. The sequence continues at coordinate 6,612,949 of CM067342.1, forward strand.
GAATTCTCGTCGAGGAAATGAACATGTTGTGGGGGATAGGGGAACAAACAGGATACAAGGTTGTTCATAATGGTCCGGAAAACTTGACTGTGAGCTTTCCTATTAATCTACATAAATTATCTCTTATGGCCAGTTAGCATGTGTATGCTATTATTGACGTTCCAAAAAACTAATACCTCCTTTTCAAATACTCTTAGTTATTCAACAATCCGTCAGTTTTACTGATTGAACTCCGACATCGGAATAAGAGATTTGAAATCATCACGTCTTGTTGCGTAACCTAACACAACAAGTTTACGCCGCCCTTGATAAGCTGGGTAAGTATTATGCCTTGCAGTCGGATCAGCAGTAAGATAACATAATGCTGACAAGGCAGGAAAGTGGTTGTTATAGGCAAAATGCTAAACCTCATATAGTCTCTATGATTAAATATGACTATGCATGGCATGATAGCTTCTCATCCAAACCATTCCTCGCAGTAGCGTTCAATCGGATAGCAGAGCAGTCCCCGTGCTTAGCTTCACAGAACTGCGTCCGATATAACTGTAAACAGACCTGATTGACTTGAAAGCAGCATAATGTAACAAGACGTTTTTTGTAGTACTTTTTATTGGATTCGTTACAACTTTTTAAGGGTACAACATCAGTAGTATCTTGGCTTGCACACGATCAGTGAAGTACAACGTGTATCATGTGTAGATGAACAATACAGAGTGGAAAAAAGTCAATTACAATGGCATCAATGGAGGATAACACTGATGAACATTGTTGTAAACATTATTAAAATGAGGGTTGGACCGTAAGGGTTATGTAAGGCATCAGAAAGTTTATCATATCATATATCAAACACCTGCAGCGAACACAATATATATAGCACGACCTGTTATATCAGCTTTAAAACGCGCCTTATATTTGCATTGACCAATAGCTATTTCGGATGGCCCTCTTTATACAAAAAACCTCAAACCCGTTATTTATATGAGATATACAAAAATTATATTAATTGCTTCAGATCTACAATACAATCAAATTGTTCAAATAAAAACCAAGCATCTAAGATGGACTTAACCCTTTTTAAACAACGCAGAAGAAGCGATTCTAATATGAATAGGATCGGCACAGTCGATTAGAATGTGCTTGGCATTGTATGTGGTTTGGCTAAAAAAATACATTTCTTAGCACAAAAAAGTATGAGTTTTATAGGTGTGACGCATACGAGTACGACCAAGAATACCTGTATCTGAAGCTTTGTGGCGCTCTCACAGTAGGAGGTTTCATTTCAGGAAGTTTGTTGTAGATTGAATGTTTGTACAGTGACACTTTGCCTCGAACTTTGTAGTAACTGTACCAAGTATCCGAACGAGTTGCTTGATGGGTAATTTAATGTTTATTGTAAGAGATTGGAGGTGAATGCATAGTCCCCGTTTGTTCGCATAAGTTTGTTCTGTGTACAGTTTGAACTATGATTTAACTGAACCTAAAAACATACATATGATCGCTTACAAGATGGATCGAAAACTTCTGACATACTCTGATCTCTACCAACAAGACGTCCAAAAAGGAGCCCTGTTGATTCCACATACAGTTACTGCAAATGAGCACTACAGTGATGGCGTCAAGGTGCCCGATTTTTTATGGAATAATCAGGACCGATACAACACAAACGACCGTTTTGTTGTTCCAACTAGTTATTCCGACAAACTAAAACAACAAAGAGATACCTGTGTTGCCGGTTCATTCCTCAGTGTTTATGCTGAAGCGCATCCGTGTGCCGAATTAATTCAGCATTGGAAATGTAAGCTTGGAATTACAGCATTGTGGAAATGGGGATTCCCGGGAGAGATCAATCAACCACATCTAGTGAACTTTCCCATTGAACATCTACCTGAGCACTTACATGCTATTGATCCGGTTGTTCATTATACACTGTGTTCAAAGAGCACCATTCCACAACTCACCAAATGCTATGCAGCTCTACAGGATCCTGGCAATCCGAGGTACCCATGCGTGGTCAAAACCTCAATCGGATCAGGCGGCAAAAGTGTATTTTTTTGCGGATGACGCGGCCCCGCGAGTATTGCCAGATCACATCCCGTATTCATCATATTGAGCCCAAAGCATGCATCATCGTGTATGACAAGATTCAGTATATTGTTGGTAACTATAACGCCATAATTTATGTCAGCAAAACTGGTGAAAAGAGATGGCTGGGAGTTACAGAGAGTAAATTTCCATGAAAATGGCTTATGGGCTGGGGCACATATCGACATATCTGCTCAACCACAACTCATTGAATCACCTAAACCAACCGTTGACCCTATTATTGACAACCTGCACAAGTTTGGTTACTTTGGAGTGACAGGAATTGACGTCCTTGTTGACAAGAATGGGACCAAGTATATTCCTGATGTTAATCCACGTATAACAGCCTCAACACCGAGTGTACTGATAGCCAGGCTTATGGCAAGTCGTGGATGGCTGTATGGAACATACATTGTTGATATGGCCTTCAGCAGCACACGCGCATGTCTCTTTCAACAAAAACCAAAACTATTCAGAATGGAGAAGTGGTTATCCTTGGTCTGGTAGAGTACTCTGGAGACATTCATTGTAGCGTTGCTATTTTTGCTCGTTCATACCAAAAGTGCCAGGATATTTGTGCTGACATATTTGGTAAAAAGGGTATATAGAGTGAATGTAACTTTAATAAGTTCTTGACCGGGAAAGACTGGTGGGAATAAACCAGTTGATATAAATTTTGGCATTTAGTCGTCTAGATTGTTTCTTTTAGCATAATCGGAGAGCGCGTTTCCATTATGAACATTATAGGTGATAATTATACCTTTAATCTGGCAAATGTGTAGCATAACTATTCACAGCTAAAATCTTATATGTATTGTAGCGACATTTTTGACGTTGTGATGAATTCTTTACATTGTGCTACTTAATTTTGACGACATGCAAGAGTGGAACTCTATATTGGTATTGGTGTGTAAGTCATAGGTAGCGGTTCGTTTAATATATTAGGGTTTGATGAGAGCAGGGCCCTGTGTGGTGCCGAAGATAACAAATGAGTATCTTTGTGAATAGGTATCGCTAGATGTTTTGCGTATCTACTAGCAACTAACCTTCACCTCAATAACGATCGTTGCCTTCGTTCGGTTTGACAACCATTAACTTTATGTAAGCTGTTCATTTTTATAACTCTGTTGTCGCATGTTCAATACACTGGCGAAGTCAAAGGGAATACACACAACATCCATACCTGAAGTTACAGTATCCCATAGGATGTCGTAGTTATACATGCTTCAATTCAATCTTATAAAAACTTATTGTCAGTCAAAAACAATCTATATTGTTATGAATAAGATTATTGTATCACTCATGAGACGGATGTTTCATTTATATTTTAATATAATATCCACTGATATTTTCCATGCGCGATCCTAATTATGCCAGCGATTATAGTCAAAATACTCAGTGGGAGAATGAAGAGGGAGAATGTTCGGCAAAAAACGGTCAGTGAGAATGGTTAGTGATAATGGTCGGTAAGAATTATGAGTGATAATAGACGGTTTAGAGGTGAGCAAGAATGAACATTGGTGATAGTCAGCTAGAATAAACTGTTGCAATGAATATTAAATATAGTCAGGGATAACAGACAGTAATATGTAAAAGCAAGAATAGACAACGACAATGGTATATAGACTGTAACTGGCAGTGGTGCTGGAGACTGAGGGTGTAGGACAATGCTGGGGAATATAACAAAACCCTGTGTATCAACAGGTATATCTAATGATTAGCAGAGTTGGTTGTCTGTGGTGATACTCATGGATAATGGACGCATAGAAAAAGTCGAACATTATCTGGATAATATGATAGTGGTACAGCGTGTACATTTATTTTCAATCATATGTTGTCTTTTGTAGCTAATATGTTGTTGACATATATTGATATATCCTGACCAACGAACACAAAATGACTGCTGAGCATGCATTAAAAGACTGTGACCCGGCCCCTCTGCTCAGGCCTTATTATCATCACTACAGTGAGTCAGCTGGCCATTTTCCGTCCTCGCGATATTTTGCTGAAAAATTACATATTCTCTTCATCCACGAGTTCGTCAGACTGTCGATACTCAGAAAATTGCCGCCGTTAACGGTAATATGAGTAATGTGTTTCAATGAACACTTAACCGTTTACGCCCTGCATGCTGTGGCGTCGGTGTTTGCTCCTCTAATATGAGACAACATAATGAGTGTTTGGCCTACATGAACGGTAAAAACACTCAGTAACATTTAATGCAACTTGAGCTTGCCATTAATCATCAACACTCATGTAGTCGTCTTTCTTTAAAGAAAATATGCATTCATCAAGTACTTTCTATCTCAGGCACTCGGTTCTCTATGCCAAACTTCCGAGCGCCGAGCCACTTCATAGCGCCTATCCACTTTCTGTGTATAAACATAAATGGCTCCTGCTGTCTCGGTCTTCCCTCATTTTGTATTTTCACTCGGGACGCCATTTATAGCAATTATTGTTTCTGATGCGCATATGAATCTTTTCGACAATTAAGCATTCCGCCTTGCACGATGGTCTTTCAAACTAGTATTTCGCGTTTAAACCAAGAACCAGTCTGACGCAGAGAAAGAGACCCTGCATGTCTACCGTTTATTTCATACACGTGGGCATTACATAACCTGGGATAAAGAAATATCGGTGTAAAGCCACCTGTTGACACAAGTGGTGATAAAAGAGACTGCATATAATGATCTACGAGGTGGGGTGGGGGTGGGAATGACGATACGGAAGAGGGGAGGGGGCCTTATGTGAGTCTCAAGTGCAGCAAGAGGGCGGGAGCGTGTATAGAGATTTGAGTAGGCATACACCTTGTGCATTATAACAGTAAACTGCGGACATTCCACTGAGTTCATATCTTCATAAATTTACCTTTACCTTGTGGTTAATGGTGTGAACATCCTTGACATTCTACATTGAACTACTGATAATAGAAGTTTCACCCAGGCAATTCGCATAACAACTTCATACAGGATTATTCTACAAAATATGTGCACGGCGATATACGTGCCAGCTGGTATGTATGCTTACGCCCAGACCTTATCGTTTATACCAATGAGCCTCATATCAGCTGCCTCATGTATTGAGTTTAGCTGCAGATCTTGGGGCAAGATACGACACATCCACGGAGAACATTTGACAGCAAGTGTGCACCTTTGATTTATAACCGCTGTGGTAATGTTTCTTAAACTATATGTAAGCTGTCTATCTAGTAGTTACACGAATGTAATGGACACCAGAAACATAAAAAATAAGTTGTACTCCCGAGGGGGGGCAATTGGCCTTATTCTGGATAGGGGTGTGCCGCGGGACCTCGAAAACCCGTACCCGTCGTACAAGGTCAACATGGCCAAAAATATAAAGACGCCACATGTTAGCAGAAGCGTACTGTCATAGCGTCTTGTCATAGCGTCTCTTAATCAAATGACTCCATTTCTTTAACAGCAGCCGAGCATGACGCATGACGTTGTATCGTTGACAGATTAATTACAAGCATACACATACATACATACATACATACATACATACATACATACATACATACATACATACATACATACATACATACATACATACATACATACATACATACATACATACATACATACATACATACATACATACATACATACATACATACATACATACATACATACATACATACATACATACATACATACATACATACATACATACATACATACATACATACATACATACATACCCTTACCCCAACAATCGTCACTTTTTGCAGACGACATCGCACTATGTCATACAAGAACAACCAATACACAACTAGATAAAACATTGCAACAAAAGCTCAACACTATAAACACCTGGGCAATACAACGGGGCATTGCATTCTCACCAAATAAAACAAAGCATTAAAAAAATCGGATAATCTCACAAAACAGAACAACATCATTAAACAGCACACAACTAGAAAATGTAAACAAACAAAAATTTTTGGGAATTATTTTTGACAAACATGGCGCATGGAATCACCACATATAATATATCATCACAAAATCTCACAAATACATTAATCTCATGAAACACATAAGCGGAAAAACCTGGGGAGCAAACAAACTATTAATGTACAATGCAAACATAAAAAAAACTCAACAACTATGCAGCACCAGCACATATAACAGCCAACCACAAATATATTCAGAAACTTGAAACCTTACAAAACACAGCTCACAGAATCATCAATAAATCAATGAAACACACATCAACATCAGCCATGCAAGTAAACCTCGGCAACCCTCTAGTACACCTACAGTTACTAGAAAACACACTAAAATGTCAAATAAGAGCACAAACCCACACTCTTTCAACACAAACTAATTTCCAGGAAACATGGCCCACACACAAAAACAATGCTAACACCACTACAGTACACCATGGCACACAGCACAGCCCATTACAGACATCATATTAGAAGACAAAACACAGAAAGACAATCCCACTCTTAACAAAACAGAAGCACAACAACTCATAAACAACCTTCCACCCAACACAATACACATATACACAGATGGTTCCAAAGAAAAAGAACTGACAGGGGGAGCATTTACAATCCCACAACTACAACGCAACAAAGCCTTCAGAATATCAAACAACTACTCAATCTTTAAGGCAGAAGCACAAGCAATATCAACTACACCAGTACACACCCCAAGAAAACAAAAACATAGCCATTTTTTCAGACTCCCTGTCAATCATCAAAGCAAGAGAACACAATAACAAAAACCCATACATCCAAGACATCATTATCATTTTCATTTGGATTCCGTCTCATTGTGAAATACCGGGTAACACAAAAGCCGACACACATGCAAAACAATCACTTACATTACTCAACATCCAGTACATACCACCTGACATAGCACACAAACACCAACAAATCCACAAATACATCATGAAAAAAACAAACACATCCATAATAGGACACGTTTTCTTCCTTAATAGTTTACATTCTAATAACTTCATCATTATCATAAACATCATAGCGTAAATTCACATCATAATGGAAATCATTTTGAATGAAGTAGCAATCATATCAAACACTCACAAAAATCACAAATGTTACCATCGTTATCATCATTGGTTTTTTTGTGTGCACAACTTCTAGTACTTTAGTATCACTGACATTTGTACAATCTATCCAGGAATCTCTAGGGCCATTTTCAATTCCATCTTTAATGCGCTGGAGCGACCCTCAGTCAAAGTCAGTCTCCTCTTACTGCATCTCTCTCTCTCTCAACTCCTCCTTCTCATCCACTCTGCATATCTCTCCCTCTTTTCTCCTCCTCCTCCTCTCTCCATATCTCTCTCTGTTTTGTCTCCTCTTCATCCACTTTCTGCATCTCTCCTTCTCTGTTCTCTTCCTCCTCATCCTCTCTCTGCACGTCTCTCGCACGCTTTCTCTCAATGAGAGGGGGAGAAGAGGGAGAATGCGGAAGGATTTGAGAGAGCAAATATGCAGAGGAAGAGGAATACGAGTGTGGAAATGAATGAGCGGAGGGGTGGATAGGGAGGGTGGAGAGGTGAGAGTGGTGGAGAAGGGATCCGCGAGCAGAGAAGGAGGGATCCTAGGGTGGAGGAGGAGGCACCCGATTGTGGAGGAGGTGAGAGCCCGAGGGTGGAGGAAGAAGGATCCGATGGTGGAGGAGGAGGGGGAGCCGAGGGTGGTAGAGGAGGGAGCCGAGGGTGGAGGAGGAGGGAGCCGATGGTTGAGACAGAGGGAGCCGAGGGAAGAGATGATTCTCGTGTACTAATGACACTGGATGCAGAGAGCGCTCAAGGAGAAAGGACAGCTACAATGACTAATATGGATTGGGAAGCGATATAGGGTCGTGGCATTTGAATTCTCGTCGAGGAAATGAACATGTTGTGGGGGATAGGGGAACAAACAGGATACAAGGTTGTTCATAATGGTCCGGAAAACTTGACTGTGAGCTTTCCTATTAATCTACATAAATTATCTCTTATGGCCAGTTAGCATGTGTATGCTATTATTGACGTTCCAAAAAACTAATACCTCCTTTTCAAATACTCTTAGTTATTCAACAATCCGTCAGTTTTACTGATTGAACTCCGACATCGGAATAAGAGATTTGAAATCATCACGTCTTGTTGCGTAACCTAACACAACAAGTTTACGCCGCCCTTGATAAGCTGGGTAAGTATTATGCCTTGCAGTCGGATCAGCAGTAAGATAACATAATGCTGACAAGGCAGGAAAGTGGTTGTTATAGGCAAAATGCTAAACCTCATATAGTCTCTATGATTAAATATGACTATGCATGGCATGATAGCTTCTCATCCAAACCATTCCTCGCAGTAGCGTTCAATCGGATAGCAGAGCAGTCCCCGTGCTTAGCTTCACAGAACTGCGTCCGATATAACTGTAAACAGACCTGATTGACTTGAAAGCAGCATAATGTAACAAGACGTTTTTTGTAGTACTTTTTATTGGATTCGTTACAACTTTTTAAGGGTACAACATCAGTAGTATCTTGGCTTGCACACGATCAGTGAAGTACAACGTGTATCATGTGTAGATGAACAATACAGAGTGGAAAAAAGTCAATTACAATGGCATCAATGGAGGATAACACTGATGAACATTGTTGTAAACATTATTAAAATGAGGGTTGGACCGTAAGGGTTATGTAAGGCATCAGAAAGTTTATCATATCATATATCAAACACCTGCAGCGAACACAATATATATAGCACGACCTGTTATATCAGCTTTAAAACGCGCCTTATATTTGCATTGACCAATAGCTATTTCGGATGGCCCTCTTTATATGAAAAGGGACACGACAAGAGCGACTTATTTTTGCTTTGATACATATCTCTTTCTGAGGCCATCCTTTACGTGAGAAGGGACAGATGTCAGTAAGTACGGACTGTTAACTAGGGGAGTATGGAACATGCTTTCCAACTCATCGTCTACATACACCAAGCGCGCTGTGGTTCGCTTCACAAGATCACTTTCAAGCTTACTATGACGAGTAATGTACACAGAGGAGAGACGCCAGTTTTTGTCAGACAGCACCCGGAGGAATGCATATATATATATATATATATTTATTTAACATATATATAACACGATATCTCCTATTAAGCTTAATTCATACTCGCTTGCTGACCTGGATGCGGAACGGAGATTTTGGTCGCCGGGTGATCGCCGAGTAGTATCTTCTTCCGTTGTTCACCCTCCCTTCCGACTCGGTCCAGCAATGATTTGGCAAATTCATTTATGAGACCATCTTGCCGGCAAATTTCGACTAATCCTGGATTATCTTTAGTGTTTTTCATATGGCCGAAAAAAATATCCATTTCATTCCCATTGCAGTCTGACAGGAAAGGTGCCAACATTGTTCTCGCATTCCGTACATAGTTAGCCTCGGGTTGCTGTGATTCGGGTTTATATGGACAAGTCTTCACATGGGTCCACAGCGAATGTTTAAGAACAAATGAGTAGCAAAACTCGCATGGCAAGAACTCTTGCGGCTTGTAGTTTTTTATGGCTTCTTCTCGCGGGCGTGACTGATGATCAACTGTCCCTCCCCGACCTGCAAGACCTGCATTTTTTTCCAAATAACAGGGGTGCAAATGTTATTAGCATGCCAGAAAGTACAAGAAACCCATAGCACCTCTATAGCATTTTTATGTGGTAGCAATTAAACAAAGTCGCACAATGCTTGAGGCAGCATTAAATTATTTGATTTTTATCTCACAATTGATACCGTTTGATTTGGTTTTTAAACAAAATATGACATCCACCCCAATGTAATAAATTGAAGTTAAAAATAACGATTATTCTAATCCCAAGGCACAACTTGCCTGCACGACAATTGTGGGTTATCAGAACCGTTCAATCATACATACCTTCGTATTGTACTTGTAATTGCCAAGATTGCGAAGCTTTGTCCATGCCACCTTTTCTATATTTTGACTTGACATCAATAGATAGTATTTTCTGAACTTCTGTTTCATTTGCGTGCATACTTTGGTAGTGTTTGGCAATTGAAGCATTGAATGGATTCTCACAAAAGTAACAGTAGTCAATTTTGCTGTAGTTTCGGCCATCGTTTGTTTTTCGGTATGAGGGTATGGTGATTGGACACACACATTTAGCTTTTTTATTTATGGATAGGACGACGCATCAGATATGTATGTTGTTTGCTGATGCTGTGAGCAATATGTCGAACCGGTGTGAGGAAATTACAAGTGAACAAATGAAGCAAAATATACTGAATATACGGTCAAGATATATGATTTTACCGTTTCTGTACTTCCCCTTCAGATTTGTTGGTTCTTCACATTCGTCCCGTCCATCCATGGCGATAGCTTTAGGGCACACATGTACGATAACTGAAAACCACTTTGCACATGACCATCGATATTAGGATTTTAAATATGGTGGGAAATATTTGGAGGAGAACCACTTCATGAACACGTGACTTAATATGTCTAAAAAGTGATCACTGACAGTTGGAATGGCTATAGATTACCATGAAACGTTGCAATTATACCCATAGCCGGGTCCCATACTAGCTATTTGATATTTACGTTTATGGGTGTTTGAACTCGTGTGTGCCTCATTGACATCAAATATCGTCATTCGGTAAAAAACGGCTACTTCATACCTTGTGGCATAGCAGGATGTGTGTCGTCAGGTATGAATGAAGGCAGAGAGCCAACAAATTTCGAGAGAGAATGGAAGTGGATAGTCTGTGGAACTCGTTTTGATGGTTCGGGGACAAGTGCCACCTGCTAAGATGCCGTCCAGTTTATTATGTATACCGGAGAACCACGAGGCGCGAGTAGTAGAGAGAAACAAACTGTGTATGTAAGTCAAAACCAGGAACGACTTGAGTTCAAAGCGGTGACACGGCCTCGTTATCCCCGACTTACACTAAATGATGACGCTCCAATAAAGGCCCCCGTAGCTTAGCGCACACAACTAAGACCGGAAGTTCTAAGGCGTGGTATACAGTGGTATACAGTACGATCAAAATCAGTCTGGTGCGAGTGGTACAGAGTACAATCAAAATCAGTTTGGTTCTGTATGGAACCCTAGGCCAAACATTGTGCCATATAAAACCCTGCAACAACCATTAATTGAGGATTGTTACGTAGGTCACAGGGTGGTCGTGTGTTTGACGCTCAATATTGCATACATTAAATGCATTGTGTAGTTTGCAAACGTAATCAGCGTCGTTCAACTTGTTGTAAAGTCCCTTGTGCAATCAGAAACATCGATGCTTGTAGATGACCACACACATGTATCAATACCCTTTCCCCAAAATGTTCAAAAAGAGAAACATTAAAGCGATGACATGGAATGTCGCGGACCAGGAAACGCATGTCATCAGAGGGCAGGAATAAAATTTTCATGTGCTATTCAAAAGCAAAGTCGTCTATACATCCGTCGAAGAAGAAGCTATATTAACCAAATTGACCATATATTCGTTCGAGGGAGTTTCGGGGAACGGGCCCCCATTGAAATTAATGGGCTTCATGACGAAATCTGCACTCACTTTCGAATGCGCTCAGGATAATTACTGGCGGGGCGGTGCCTCTTGGGCGGTGCACCAGGGTCTTCCAGGGGAGGCTATCAAAATTCTAGGCTACATCTCACTCTCCCTCTCACAACTAAAACCTTCATTATTAATCAATTTGTCACTAACCTATCCGATTGAATACCATTGGCTCCTGGGCTATTATCTAAAGGAATTTTCTTTGTTATGCCATATTACATAATAGTGATGATCACTTTGCACTTAAGTGAACGAACTACGATCTTTATGTGATGTTGTATAATAACATTATTAATCAATAAATATCCCTTGCTGTCCACTTACATTTGACTTGTTCGTACATTAACTCCCAGAGAATATCTGAAATTAATTGTTGGGGTCTGCACATAAGGATAATACGAACATGGTGTATGCAACAACAGGCATATAAACGAGACCAGATAAAAAATCTTGGCCGCGTATCTGGCGCGTTGCCTGAACTTATTCGCCATTTATCACCTGTAAACCATCAACATCTAATACGTTATGCGATGAACATTATATTTATTCGTACCCTTTGATATATGCATGTGAATTGATAAGAAATAATCTTTGAGTTGAATACATGGATGAGACACAATGTGGCACAAGCGCAGGCCACTGTTGGCGCGCATCCCTTGAGTAAACGATAACCGGACCTCTAGCAAATGCCCTTACAAATCGTCAGTTTCCATAGTTTTCCCGTCTCCGATACCGCAACGTTGAAGCTATGGATTCATGTCCTTAAGAGGAAGGCGATGCCAAATTTGACGATGGATCGCTTGAAAATCGTAAGATACCTTCATTATCCTGAAAATGTCCAAACTGAAGCAGTCAACTTTGGTTCCTACAACCTAAAAGCTACCGATCGCCCTCCACATTCTCGAACATACTAGATGAGAGGAGAGACTATAACTTAAGTCAACGTTTACTTCAGTATTTACAGTATGCACGTTTCACGGACTATCGCCCATCGAACTCATTATGTAAAATGTAAATGAAACCATTGTATCCATGGTGTGGGCGACTCGGATTTCGATGGCTAGAAAATTATTCATGTAGAACCTCAATTATTTGTTAGTATTCAATATGTGATTTTTAGCGGTAATTGTTGGATTACGCTTATGTACATCAACAATTGAAACTCTGTAATTTTATGACGTGTAATTATCGATTTCTTATATTTTCTATTCTCTGATGAAGTAACAAGGTACGGAGTGAATTATATATTAACAGAAAACCCGGTGTCACTAATGGGGAGTTAAACATATTCTTATTTTTCAGTCAGTATGTGGTTTTGATGCTGGGTGGTGTAGTATGGCGACATAGATTCCCCGACAGCAATGTTTGTTTAGTAAATCAATTATTCAAATTGACACAATTCATGAGGCGTAGCAGTAATTGGTTGTGGTGGAAACGTGCACTGTTTGTTGTCAAACAGAACCCCAAGACCATACCGGGTAAAATCGCATGCGCTCAGTTCACTATTGCGATGTGATGTTAGCGTAGCGTCAAACATGTCTGCCATGGACAGTGATCCCCCCACTTAAGTGTGCAGAGGTAGTATATATGTGCCGCGCGACGGGGTATGTTTCTTCGGCCTCTCGACTTGTACGACGGGTACGTGTTTTCGAGGTCCCGCGGCACACCCCTATCCAGAATAAGGCCAAATGTACCCCCCCCCCACCCCACCCCCGGGCAGTGACCCCAACCTTGAGATTATGTGAGTCAAATGTTAAATTGTCTTGGACCACCACCTGTTGACAGGGAAGAAGAGGTCGTAAACAGGGGCAAATAGTTGTCCTCAACCTGGTATCATGGGATGAGATTAGGGCCCTTCCCACCCTACATTACCGACGCGCCGCTATTCCTCGCCAGCTGCCAGACATAGCCCGCCTTAACGAAATGATAGGCGTCTGGAGGTAAATCGCAAGCAGTCGCTTAAATGCCTGAACATAATGATCGTGCTATTGAGTATTTAATAGCAAGTAATTAGCCCCTTATTCTAACGTGTTTTATCGCCCTCTGTCGCTCTCTTCGTTCGCTTTCCTCGTGCGCTCTTTTCCTGACTGAGCTCACCCCCGCAGGTTTTACGACTTTCATCGTCGTTTTTACCCGCGCGCTCGTGGTCACTCTCCGTTGAGCCTGGACACGCTTCGCTCGGCTGTCCTTGTTCGTCCCCCAACCCAGCTCCCTTTCGTTTGCGCCATATTGTTCCCCTTTGCTAATGTTCTTTATGATGTTATGCCATTTAATGTTTTCCCAGATCTGCGCAACGGGGTTCTTGGACTTCCCTAAGCCCAATAAGGCGTGTGTATGCATCGGCCTTCCTTTCGGTATCCGTGGGAGGTTTGATGATAACAATGAGATAAACTAACAACAAGACAGTCGTGGATGAACAATCTGTTGAAGGGATACACACCCTTATAAATCTACAAAGAGGGCGTTCGCGTCTGTGCCGATCATCTTTACCAACCTTTCTACAGCATGACGCATATATGACTTCTATTCCAATGCAGCTGGAGGAAGTCCTCTCTCAGATCTGTTATCAGGAAGGAGCAGCAACACGCACCAGCTTTAATAACCGATAAAATCCTCGAATTTTTTTTACATAAGCTCGGAAATAGTCAAAGAATCACGTCGAAATCAATTCCAGAATGTGTTTAACATTAAGATATACTATTATGCAGATGAAACCCGCAACACTACCAATGCGTATGTAGTGCGATATCGGAACAGCGGCAATCGGTGAGTGTAGGCCATCGACCATGGCATTTCCGGTTCGTTTGACTAGATTAAGTCTGCTGTAAATTCGCCATGCGGGAAGTTAGAGTGGCTAAACCGGCGAACGAAGTATGAATGAGACGAGAATCTCGATATCTTGAAGAGAGATAAACTTGATCTTTGTAACTAATCATCTTTGTGTGATGGGTGTTGAAAGTTATAGTTGTCAGTCTACTGACGAAAATGGTGGTAAATGGCGTATACAGTTAATGTGTGTACAGTACTGCTTATAGGAATAGCATACATTGGCGTAATCAAATGACGTGCTATCCTGGCTCGTTGATATACACTGGCTGTCTCAACAGTCACCTGGTTGCAGGGGGATATATTTGGTCATCATTTACTCGCCACGATACTTAACAATATACTGTTATTGTGAAGATATGATCTACAGCAACCCAGCGCACGATGAAGTAGCACTTGAATGTCGCCTTCATCATTCGAGGGTGGTGTTGTAGATACGTCCGATGTGTACATCCACATCATCCATAACCTACATACTAGCTCTATCCCGGAAATCGTATGTAATGGATTACTGGTCGTCCCGACGCATCCATGGCTTATAATATTGCTGACCAGGTCTCCCCCATGAGCTCTATTCGATTCCGCCTAAGCCTAATTACTCTGAACGTAGCCGTGCACGACGTCTTATTGACGAAATGAGTCAAATTGGTCGTAACCGTACACGCGGTGAACGATAACCGAGCTCCTATTTTACACGATAATTACACAAATGTACACGTGAAGAATCATTTCTCACATATATAAATGTTTATTAGCAAGTTGAGTTAGTTTACGTGTGAGATTTCGTCAAAGGCGATTTAATCCGGAGGGACAAATTTTGAAAAGTTCATGTGTATTTTGAATGAGAAGATGGGTTGCTGCGCGCACGTGTAGACAAGGTTCGTCACAAGCGAACTTTGGCTTTCAGAAATTTATTATTTAAGTATACGTGTCACTTTGTCAATGATTACCTTTTTTGCAATACTTACCTTGTAGGGGGATATGTATTCAACGATATCGCATTGACAATTGAAAAAAGATAACTTTTGGATTCCCGCAGCATGGAGGGGGCACCTGGCCTTGTCCTGAGTAGGGGTGTGCCCCGGGATCTCGAACACTCCTACCCGTCGTACAGGGTGAAAATGGCAAAAGCATACCTCGTCATACAAATACGAGACCCAACAAAACCCGCCGCACACGCGGAGAATCCGAAATAACATACCCCGGCATATGTATACTACCTCTATATACATAAGCTACCCCCCCCCCCCCCCCCCCCCCCCCAGGACCTACAGCCACATTGCGAGTGAAACTGAAACTGCGTAATGTGACTATGGGTCATATATCCAAAACGGGGGTTGGCGTGAACGAAAGTTGTGATTCTAGAAGTTCACATGATAATTGCTAAATAATCACGAGACAGTGAATAACAAAAATAGTGTCATTCAAAGGATATTTATCTAAATTTTGTCATATATAGATACGTAAGTACACATCATTGATGAGAAAACTACATGCACTCCAAAAACGCTCATCGCACGACGAACATAGCTACTTCCGGCTACTCTGAATTCAGCTACTAGCCTAACTTCATTCAGATCCCCTTAAAACCTCATGTATCGAAGAACCACTGAGCACACATTTGGCAACTAGTATCGGATCCTCGAGTTGGGCACACATGGTACACATTCGAAGACATAAGAGTTGGTACACTAGAGGGAATTGGACGACCATCTAGATATGTGACTCATTTCGATCACCCTACATATAAATATCTCCGAGCGGGACCATGCATGGGACATAAATGCGAAAGAAGAGGTGGCAGAAAAACACACATGGAAGATTGGGTGTAGGAACAACATGTATAATCCATAGCAGGTAGTCTGGGAGAAGGGACAAACTAGCGAATCTACGCGGAAAAGCGCACAACAATTCCAGAGGGCTTCGTTGATGTAGCGTTGATCGATGCCTAGAATCTATCCAAATATAAAGCACGGTTGTGTGGTATATATCAAAGCACGCCGTCTCTACACACACCTTTTAGTGACGAAATAGGACAACAGATGGCGCCGCTGAATAGGGCAATTATATATAATTACGATCTCAGACCTTGTTGTGCAAAAACCAGTTTTTACGAACACCACAACCCCCAATAACATCATAACATATGTCAGAATTGTTGGGTATTATATATACCCCACAAATCTGCCGATACCCCACAACAAAGGTTTTATATTGACAAATACCCCACATCTGGGTGAATGTCTTTCTATATATATATATATAGAGATAGAGATAGAGAGATATAGATAGAGAGAGAGAGAGAGAGAGAGAGAGAGAGAGAGAGAGAGAGAGAGAGAGAGAGAGAGAGAGAGAGAGAGAGAGAGAGAGAGAGAGAGAGAGAGAGAGAGAGAGAGAGAGAGAGAGAGAGAGAGAGAGAGAGAGAGAGAGAGAGAGAGAGAGAGAGAGAGAGAGAGAGATAGAGAGAGAGAGAGATCTCTCTAGAGAGATCTATCTCTAGAGATATATATAGATCTATATATATATATCTCTATATATATCTATCTATATATATATATATATATATATATATATATATATATATTTATATGTAGCGTGCGAGTGGTAGGGTTCAAATAGCGAAATGGGATCGTTAGCTTGACTAATTCTGATTCAGCCACAGCTATTGGCGATATTACGAGACACCTAGAGCGGGAAGCAGTTTGGCGCGAAAGCCCGCTTCTGCCACACACATATACATATATATATATATATATAGATATATATAGATAGATATAGATATATAGATATATATATAGAGAGATATATAGATAGATATATATATATATATATAGATATATATATATATATAGATATTTATATATATATATAGAGATCTATATATATATATATTTATCTATATATATATATATATATATATATATATATATATATATATATATATACATATATATATATATGTATATATATATCTACTGTTAGTCTTTGTTTAAATTAAATAACAATGGGTTAAAGTTTATTGTTTGCCATATGTTGTCTAAACAATACCCAATGAGAGTCGAAGCAACAGCCAATCAACTAACAAGCTTGGAACCCCTAAGGCTGAATGGAGAGATTTTTAAAAGCTTATTCCCTTCAACATTTTTGAAACTCTGCTAGTTGCAATTAGACTCTATTGACATCAATGTTTATCTGCAGTATATCTCAATATTTGACATCCTGGATGTGTTTATGAACAAACCAAATGACCATATACCTTTAAGGTCAACAAAATTTAATTACTTTATGCATAACAAAACCTACAGACATGTTGTGGTTAAGGTAATCTATATTTTGAAATATTGAAACAATAATCCAAAAAATGTGTGTGTGTGTTTCATAATTGAGAAACAGTCACCATCTTGGGTCTATCCTGAATCCTGCGTGTGTTATAGGCTATATTGTTCACGCCGCTTACCTGTCTTACACGACTTCCTTTGGTCGTACGATTAAGTTTGATTCTTCCATAAGTCAGGATGGGAAAATTTTAGTTCATTAATCTCTTCCATTCCAAGATTGTATTTTACCTGCTGCAGTATGGTAATTATGGAAGATTGCGTATTCTTTTGTTTAATTTGTACCTATAACTATTTCAATTATTTGTATCCCCGTATTTCGTAACGGTAACATAGTAATAGTTTATTTCAGGCAAACTCATTCCAACCTGGACATGTATATAAGTTCAATGCAGTGCAAATAAAATATGATACCGATGGGTCCACATGACACAGGACCATACTATGTAACAATCTTACAAAGATTTTATTAACAAGTTATTGGAGAGATCTATCCTCTCAACAACTATAATTTTATTCAGCGACTTTTGTTTAAAATAACCCATAGATATGGACAATAAAGTGTGCTGCAGTAGGTTTAACATGCAATGAGCATCGGTGGAAACTTAGTTTAAGTCTGTTTGGCCGACCATTTTTCAACACACTGCAATTGCATATTATTCAAAGACAGAACAGTTAACGGTTCTTTGGTTGAGACACAATGGATATAGATGTCTTTGTTGCTTATTGAATATGCTTTAACCCCCAACAAACGCATACATACACGCATACACTTACGAAAACAACACCCACCACCTCTCCATCCCTCCCAAAAGTTTCTGTTAGATTTACAACTTTTGGGCCACTCATGACATGAAAACTACACCAATTAAGGCAAATGAAATTCACTCCTTTTCATTTGTCCAATTTTTACTTAAACCTTTAGAATCCTTTTAAGTAGATGCTCCGAACATGTCAGTTACAAAATTAAATAATCCCGGTGTAGCAAGTTCAGCTGTTAACCTTTAATTTCTAGTTTTTCTTATTTCGATGCTCCATCGTTGCTGTAATTTATTTAAGTTTCAACAATGAATCTCGGTCTGAACCTCGTCTCTAACTAGAAGAATCTCCCCCCTTTTTAAAATGACAAGCGCGGGCTGGTTATCCCTCGGAAGTTGAATTCCCCAGAGGCTGGAGTTCTGCACCTCCAAATTTGTAGATTTCAGCAGGTATAGCATCTGAACCAGGTGCTTTTCCACTTGATAATTGTTTTATTGCTTTATCGACTTCCACAATAGATGGTATAATATTTAGGTCATGGTTCGTTGGGACCTGTGGGAGTTTTTCTAAGGCGTCGGAATTTACCTGAGAGGGTTTGTTTAGGACACTTTCGAAGTGTTCAGCCCGTCTATTTAAAATTCCATCTTTGTCTGTAATGAGAGTATTTCCATCAGAGGAGAGAAGCGGGGAGCAGCTTGATGATTGAGGCCCAAACAGAGTCCTTAGGGCAGCATAGAAATTCCTCATGTCATGAATGTCTGCATAATGCTGAATTTCAGCCGCTCTGTCTTGGTACCATTTGTTCTCCATCTCTCTTAATCTGCGTTGGATAGTACTACAATTTTTCTGGTGAGCAACCTTATTTGCTGTTGAGGGATTGTTGTTAAGGTTTCTTAATGATGTCTTTCTATTTTCTAATAACAGCTTTATGTCATTGTCATTATCATCAAACCAGTCTTGATGTTGTTTTCGTGGATGTCCTAGGACATCTTGCGATGTGGCATACACAGTGTCTCGGAAAGATGACCAGTTTTCTTCGATATCCATGGAGTTTAGCTGGAGGTCATCCAGTTTAGTCTCCATTTCATCCTGGAGTTTCTTTTGAACTGACGTGTCTTTTAGTTTAGACAAATCGAGTTTTTTGGTTGTTTTAGACCCCTGTGGACGTCTCTGTGGTTGTATTTTTAGCTTCATCTTAGATCTTAGAAGTCTGTGATCAGTCCAACACTCTGCACCACACATACTTTTGGTTATCGAGACATCTTGTCTGTCTGATTTTCTGACAATAACAAAGTCAATTAAATGCCAATGCTTTGATCTTGGGTGCATCCAGGTTGTTTTGTTTCTTGTACGAAGTCTAAAGACAGTATTTGTTATAAGTAGCTGGTGCTCTGTGCAAAACTGCAGCAATAAGTGACCATTGCTATTTGATTTTCCAACCCCATGTATACCAATAACATCTGTCCAGGTGGCATGATCATTTCCTACTCTTGCATTGAAGTCGCCGAGGAGGACTAGTTTGTGACTCTTGGGAGTGTTGGACGCAAGTTGGTGTAGGTCCTGGTAAAACTTGTCCTTTGCATCATCAGGGTTTGTCATTGTTGGAGCATAGCAGCTGATTACTGTGGCATACTTATCTGTACCAATTGGAAGGCAAAGAGACATGAGGCGGTCATTTACACCTTTAGGTAAACTTGCAAGTTTCTTGACCAGGTGATTCTTGACTGCGAATCCAACACCTGATTCACGCCGATCATCAATAGCCTTTCCACTCCAAAAGAATGTATAGCCAGCTCCAATCTCAGTTAGTTGCCCTTCCTCAGCAAAATGAGTTTCTCTGAGGGCAGCAATGTCTATGTTGTACCGTGCGAGCTCATGGCCGACAAGTGCTGTTCTTCTGCCTGGCCTATGAGAATTTGGGTTATCAAGAAGTGTACGCACATTCCAAGCCCCAAATACAAGGTTTGTGGTTTTAATTTGTTTCTTATTGTTTCTACCGCTGAGGTGGGATCCTTTCCAGCCGTGGTAAGCTGAACAGGTAGATTGTGAAGCAGGCAATGTTTAGGGTACCTTTTCTAGCCCCTTCCTCATTCTAGGGAGGTGAGCAGTGCTGTCCTTAAGAGAGCTGCTCAGTTACTCAGGGGGCTGCCGAATTCCATCACTGCTTCTTACAATGAAAGACGACCATATGGCCTGAGCTGCCTGTGTGCAGGTTTGTGACTGACAGCTTCCAGTGTATCCGCACCTGCTGCTTCACCACTTGCCCGTCGCCACAGGACTTTTGAGGATGAGTTGGTTGAATGAAAGATGAGGTGCGCGTGAATTTGATTAAAGTGAGGGAGATTTGCGCAGAGTCAGCCTCACTCTCTCGTCTCTGCAAAACGTTTTTCAATGGCAAGAAGTAATCAAGACGATCGAAGGTTCTGAAGAGGTGCAGGAGTTGCCAGAATGTAGACAGAATTTGTCTACAGACTGCCTTAGGGGCTCCACTCCGGATTTTCTGTTAGGGTTTACTCCCTTAGCCTTTGGCTGAAGAACCTTATACCTGAAGGCACAGGATTTTGACTGACTGTGATACTAAGAGGAACTAAGTACGAGGAACCATAGCTGTCAAGAGTACCGTGCTGTTTACAGCCAAGGCTGGTATGAACTCACAAACACCCTGACGGAACCCTAACTAGCCCTAGTAACCATCACAGCCAGAGCACAGATAAGGCGCTGGATGCCATCCCAGTATTCATGGACCTCATGTCCACGCCTGTCGTAGAGAGTTTAGTATAGGGGATTGGGTATTGAGGTACTATCCTCCGGCCACTGTTGGCAATAAGCTAGCCTCCCCTTACCAGGGCCCTTTCTTGGTCACTGCCAAACCAAATGCAGTAACTTGCACCTTGAAAAAGGCACCAAGGTCAAAAGAAGTTACTGTTCATGTGAATGACTTAAATCAATATTGGGGCCCTGATCACCTGCCTTCATGGCTGAGGAATGAAGCCATTGATCAGGCACATACAGATAGGGAAACTGAAACTTCTGAGTCTGACAGTGACCGAGATAGGCCGAGTGATCCCCCGCAGATTGTACGGGAACCTGTGATAAGCAATAGGGGAACTCGTACGCGGAGGAACGTCAGGCCTCCAGATAGATTGGGGTGGTAGCATGGCCATTTGAGGAATAAGTAAATCCTCAGTCGGGTTTGGGGTCTACCATTCGCTGATGGCATGTTGTCGTTAGTTAGTATTGTTAATACTGTTAGTTGTTTTTATTGATGTCTAAGTAGAGGTCCATTAAAGCCTATCTAGAGGCTAAGAGTGATGACCTCTGGTGCCATAAAAAGCTGTGGGCCGTTTGCCATTCACGCATGTGTTAATGTGTGCAGCCATGTCGGGTAGAGCGAGCCGTTGTAAGAGGTGCAACTTGATGCTGCCAAGTAGGAGGGCACTCAAGCTTCACAATGCTGAGACACACGACGAGGGGAGGCTGTGCAAGCATTGCAAGTTCCGTTTGCCGTTTGGGGAATCCCGGAAGATGTCGGCCCATGTGAGACAGTGCCACCCAAATGCTGACAAGAGGCCGCACTCTCCCTCTCCCGCCCAGCGCTCCGTCAGGCAGAAAGTGGAAGCCGAGCCACCCATCTTGGAAGATGTGGAGTACCCTCTACGTTCCCCTTCTCCTCTCCAGCCTCTAACCCCACTTTCTGACCTGTGGGAGCTGGAGGAACTCCTCTCGATGGACCCTTATTATCAGGAATTACCGTCTCCACCAGCAGCCTCCTCGCCTTCGACCAACGTTTCATCTGCTACCTCATCCACTGACTCCGTTGAGTGTAAAAGGGAAGCTGAGCCAACTGTCTCGGGAGATGCGGATTTACCTCCGCGTACCCCTTCACCTCTCCAGCCTCTAACCCCTCTTTCTGACGTGTGGGAACTAGAGGAACTCTCGCTCGGCCCCTATAAGGTATTGCTGTCGCCATTAGCAGTCACTATGCCTGTCACCTCCGCTACATCTGCTGCCCCATCCACTGACTCGGCTGGGCATAAAAAGGAAGCGGAGCCACCTGTCTCGACAGGTGCGGATTTCCCTCCTCGTGCCGCTTCTTCTATCCAGCCTCTGACCCCCCTGTCAGACATGTGGGAACTGGAGGAACGCTCACCCAGCCCCTTTGAGGTATTACTGTCGCCACCAGCAGCCACCTTGCCTTCGACTTGTGTTCCTTCGGCTACATCTACCTCAGCTGCTGCTGACATGGTTGAAACCTGTACCCCATCTTCCGCCCACTCACTGGTCACCCCGGTGATAGACTTTAAGGTGATCCTCCTAACTCCTTTGGGGATTCCCCTTCGCAGATGGGCAGACCCCCATGCTTTCTTCTTGGCAGCACCATCGCTGACAAATACATCACCGCAGGCGGCTCTGCTGAGAAAATTCTGGCTGGAAGCCCGCCACGCCAATCCATACCTGACCTTCCTAGAGGACGACGCTGGCACCATTACACGGATGGAAAGGGCTGTGCTACCAAACGGCACAACATATGAACTGTCAGCGGCCTGGACGCCAAAACCAAGTGTTATATGCAGAAAGACCAAGTCAACCCAGACCTCTACTTAGATTGTGTTGTGATTATTTCTAAACATTTTGTTTTCTAGGTGTTGGTGTATGCTTGTATGTGGCATGTTTGGGCCAAACACTTAGTAATGTGGGGGCAGTGCGGCAGAAGCGGGTTTCCGCGCCAAACTGCTTCCCGCTCTAAGTGGGGGGTCTGAGTCCCGCAGGAAATGATGTGTAATATATTTTGTTCATTTGTTTAACTTGTGTCTTAATGTACTTTTGTATTGATGTTTCCTGTGTAAGTATATTGATGTTTCCTGTGTATATTGATGTTTCCTGTGTTTTTATATAACATATAACTTGTACAATATTTTAATGTCTATGTACTTATTATGATGTGAACATTTCACGTGGATTACCGCATGGTCACGTGACTTTGTATATATAAGCTGGGGCATCTTCCGCAGCGAGGAGGATAGCATTTTTGGAGCTGAATAAAGACTTGTAGTTTTGTAAGAAAGCCTTATTGAAGTTTTGCTGGTGAGTTCTATTCAGTGGAACTATATTGCGGGTATTTCAGTCAGTCAGGGTTGTCTGGAGGTTCTGTAAAGCGGGACCTCAAAATGGCACAGGCTGTCTCGATTTATCGGTAATAGTTGTGGCTGAGTCAGAACTAATGAAGCTAACGGAAAGTCCGACAACAATCCCATTTCGCTATTTTGAAACCACTTGCACGCTACACATACAATATGAATGTAGACGTCCTGTTTTGGGGTAAATAGTACATAGGTATAACAAATAATAACATGACATTAATGGGAATAATTTCTGAAAAGGAAAAAACACTCTGAAAATGAATAGTTAAACATAAATTGGAAGATGAATAATCTGAAAATGAATAAATGAGGATAGTTAAATATTAATTGGTAGATGGTGTATATATTGGCAAATGGTGTCAAAATCGGTAAATGTTGTCATAAATTGGTAATGTTGTCATAAATTGGTGATGTGCATCTTTCGCGCCAGAGACTTGGTGGCGCTGTTGAGTTTGTCCTCAAAAATCCACTCAGATTGTCCGCCAGCAAACATGATGTTATACTTTACTTTATTTATTTGAAAATCGAGGAACCTTTGATCCAATCAATTTTACTACATCATGTGTCTTCCCATCCTTACGTAGGCTTGTGGCTTGTGGGAAGTTTTTGTTAAGGCAGTTGTTGGTGGGATATTTTGTCGGGAGGGAGCATTTGCACGTGTTGTTTCGAATGATTGTTTGCATGAAAGCTGTCGGGGCAGAAGGCTTGGTGTATCAGCTGTGGAGGGTGTTGAAGGGGCCATGTAAACAGCGCTGGGGGTAGCGAATCTGTCAGCAGTCCGATCCACTCGAGGGCGTAGTCCTGCTCTGCGGGGCGCATTGTCAGGCACGTCGGAGTCCGAATCGTCATTATCTGTTGCAGCTTGGTTAAAGCTGTCGCTGGGAAGATCCTCTTCCGATAGATCCCCGAGATCTTCGACATTCAACGGATCCCATTTGTTGGTCTTTGCCCCTATGTGTCCCTTCTTCAGACGCATAACATTGACGGTCTTGTCCAAGTGCTTCCCGTCTGATAGGCGTTTTAATTTAACTGTGGTAGGGGTTGCATATCCGACAACGATAAAAGGCCCATGAAAATTTTTCTGCAGTTTCCGTTTCGTTTTTTGTACTCGAATTTTTGGTTGGTAAACGTATACACGTCACCGGCTTCGATAAGGGTGTTTTTGGTCGTTTTGTCATACTGCTGTTTCATTTTGGTTTGTTGCTGGACTAGGTGCTGTTCAGCAAATTTGGAAATTTCCGCTTGTGTTTGCAGCATTTCGACAATGTGATCCTTGTATGTGTTTGGGGATTTGAGGGGGTCTGGAAGATCCATCTCCGCTGGTACGGGCATTCTGCCGAACACTAACAAATAGCTTGAATAGCCAAGTGGTTGATTGTCAGAAGTGTTGAGCGCAAATACTAATGGCATTAGGTGCTGGTCCCAGTCTGTTTGCTTAGGACTGACATAATTCCTTAGAAGATTTATTATGGAGCACTGACAACGTTCCGTTTGCCCTTGACTTTGAGCATGGTACGCCGAACTGAAACTTTGTTTAATTTTGAAAAGGGAGCATAATTCCAGGAATAGGGAGCTAATGAAAGCGGATCCACTATTGGAGAGAAGTCGCTTTGGTGCACCATAGACACATATGACTCTCTCGTAAAAACCCTTAGCAATTGATTTGGCTTTAATGTCACGAGTCGGCCATGCGATGACATAGCGACTGTATTGGTCACCATGTGCTCGTTTCCTAAGCGCGTTTTCGGTAATGGACCGACTGTGTCGATTGTCTTAGTGTGGAACGGTCCTGGGGCAGGCTCACGGATGATAAGTGGGGGCGAATAGAGACATTGGAACCTTTGGATGCATTGCAGGACTTACATGTGTGAACATATTCGTTTATGTCCCTGATCATCCTGATCCAAGTATAATGCGGCCACATGACTGAAATCCATTCGCGAAGCGCCCAGATGTCCGCCTAGAGGTGCATCATGATGCATTTTGAGGAAATGTTCCTTGAGGTTTTGAGGGATGACTAACTGTGCCATTGTTTTATTTGGTTTCGGTCCCTGTGATGTTAATATATGATACAGGAGATCGTCAGCAATAAAATAGTTTTGCTCGCGTTTGAGCAGCACGTCTGCCTCTTGTTTATTGGTGGGAACGGTGCCATACTTGAGGAGTCGTAAAACTATACTGCATTGGGGATCAAGCCTTTGCTGACGCCTTATCTGTTCTCGACTTAAGGTGATTGAGTCCCAATTAGTTTTCGCTTGGTTTGTAAGCCGATGTCGGAGCTCAGCGCGTTGAGCCCGCTTATCAGTTACTGCACATAGGACTTCTGTTCCATAATTGTCCTCTGAATCTAGAAATAGCGAGGCAAGTTTATCGTGGTCGCGAGGGAAAGCAGATAACTTGCCCGCTGCAGTGGCGGGAATAGTGCATATGGACTGATGCACGAATTCCTCATCCGATTGAACTGGCTGAGAGTTAAGCGATGGGATCACGCATGGCACATCGTGAAACTTAACCTGAAGTTTTGCCGTCAGTCGCGTTGTCGGCTTGCTAATTATTTCGGGATGGTGAATTGCTGTTAACAAGTCGGGCTTGTCCGGTCGCAATTGAGGGGAGCAAAACTGTGGCGTTGTTGTAAGGGGAAGCGGATTAACAGGGGTGACCGTGTCAAGATCGGGAAAACGATCGATGACGTCATCGGCATCGGTACGGGTGATTTCATAAGAACGTCGACTTAATGCGTCTGGGACAATGTTGTCCTTCCCTTTAACATGACTCACTTCAAATTGAAATTGCTGTATGAATGTGACTCATCTTGCTAGTCTACCCTGAGGCTGCTTTAACCCTAATATCCATTTGAGGGCTGAATGATCAGTATGTAACTGAAATTTCTGTCCCTCAAGATACACTCTGAAGTGCTGAATTCCCCATACTACGGCAAGAAGTTCCTGTTCTGTAGTGGAATAATTTGCTTCAGATTTAGTGAGACCTCTCCCTGCAAACCCTATCGGTCGCAGCTTGCCGTCAATTTCCTGGCTAAGACATGCGCCTAATCCTAGCTTACTAGCATCAGTCGACAATACGAATGGTTTGCTGAAATCGGGAAAGGCTAAAACCTGTGAACTTACCAGCGCCTTTTTCAAGGCGTCAAATGCGGTTTGGCATTCTGGCGACTACGTGAAGGATTGATTCTTCTTGGTCAAAGCATATAGAGGGCGCGCAATAATTGCGTAATGTAAAGCTAGACTTTCTAGGCTTTCTTGCTTATGCACGCTCTTCGTTATAGTACTGTTACTCACTGCCTGTAGTTGTTGGAGTGGGGACTAATCAGAGGAAATTAACGCAAGTCCTGGAGTAGAGTTGCTTATTTGGTTTATTTAATTTCAACTATGAAGCTCCCTGGAATCTCGCGGTCCGAATCGTTTCTCTGACTAGATGAATCTCTCCGTATTCATATGCGAGGGTTGGTTATATAGCCCTTCGGGAGTACGATTTCCCTCGGTATTTGCGTGTCGTACTGCGCTGGTAATTAAGATGGGAGGGAGGGGGTAAAACAGTATTATAACATCCTCCCCAACCATAATAAAGTTGAACTTCCACTGTTCAATAAATTTAGAATTTACCCTTAAATTTTGAAAATTGACTTTGTTAAACTAATTGAAGGTTGATGAAATGGAGTTTGGAATATGAGTTATAAAGTAAAGGGACAGCACGACACGAGCCCAATATTATTAGATTTTGAATTTTGAGTGATCCCAGGGTAGCTTGGACATGCGCCAATACTGTTTTACATTGGCACATGTCCATAACAATAATAGGTAATTATATTAGGTTACAGTAATTTTTCAAATGTTCTAATTTTGCTAGCCTAAATGGTATTAAAATAAATATATTACAATAAAATGGAAAGTATTAAAATATGGAATAATCTAGCCGTTATGACATTAATTACATTTTCACAGTATTACTCCGCACTAAAACCCAGTGAGAAAAAAGCGATGAGCCTATACTTGACAGTCGTGAAAATAGTAAAAAAACCTATTGTAGCTAATTCAATTATTAATTTTGAAAGTATTTAACTAATGTCATGAAAATTAAATATACAAGAACAATGGACTAATGCCGTTAAAGTTATTGAAATTTGTGGATTTCTTTGGATGCTCCTTGAAGATGAAATATCTGGAGGGCTGTCGCATTGGGTTCGCCAGGTGTCGCCTGAGGGGAGGGGTGTGCGTTTTCCGACGCCTGGTTGAGCCGTTGTGTCTCCACTGTATCCTTGGTCAGGGAGACGTAAGCTTTGGCTACAAGGTGTTGGCGCGTCTGGTGAAGGCGCTATCTCCCTCATGTATGGCGTAAATATACCTGGGAACAAATGAACTTACGGCAGCGATCAGTGTGTCTTGATTATGGGTAATGTAGGACGTATTAAAAACATGAGTGTTCAATGTGTAAGTGTGAGTGGGTATGTTACTTATGTGTAATATTATAACATCTCAAAATGAATATTGGTGTATCACGCAAAGAAAAGTGTGAGGTGTGTTTGAAGGATTGTGCGTACTTTGCATAAGGTGATTGGAGCGCGTGTAAATGATTGACGGTTATTGCAAAAGTTAGTATTTTAAGAAAGCTATGCTGCTGTGAGACTGTTTAGAATAGTTATGCCTAAAAGAATATATATGTTGCACATGGCCACTATCTA
>CM067342.1:6641447-6664429 GCA_034190875.2 Urechis unicinctus
TAAACCTTATTATCTCTATTCTACCTAACTGCTTTGTACTTCGTGATTACATATCCACCACGTCGGAGAAGGACGAAAACATGTCTGTTGATGATAAAGGGCGCACTTAATTCGTACTAATATTTACTCAATTGTTTCAAGATTTATCACGGTAGATACCCTGTCTGAATGACACAATGGTCATGAGTTGATCATAACTGACCCGCAACTTCACTAGTTATTCAACAAGAGTGATTGCAAATAATGCCAATCATATATGTAACGATATTAGACACGAGCTTGCTGCAATATCTCTATCGTGATAATATATTGACACCTTGATAAACTATATAAAATTAGGTCTATTGATAAGATAAGGCCTCGCAGGTAAGTCATTTCATATTCTTGCTAACCCGGCGCACGAGCGTCTGCATTGTCATTTATCATTTCACTACCAGTGCCGAACATTGAACTCTGGATCCCGAGCTGGTTTTTATCGTCGCCGTATAAGCACCAGATGATGTCTGACAATATATCCTTCTTATCAAAGTCAATGTACAAGTTAACTGTGATTAAGTAGTTATTCAAGTTAATTTTGTATATTGTACACAAAATAATCAATAATAATGGGCATCATAATCCAACTTTAAAGTTTGGATTCGAAATACATGGTGTTCGAATGAAAGTACCATAATATCACATCTGCTACCGTCATATAAGCAGAAAGTACACTGAAACATTTGATCACGCAGTCAAATATCTGGCGAATTGTAGAACAAACCTCCAGTTACTCGGCCAGTAACTCGTTTGAACGACACACTCTCCACGTCTCTAAAACAACCTGTATACGACTGGTTCTTGGAAAATCTCTCAGTGCTATCTAGTATCAACCTATGAAAATAAAGCTACAGATAATCCCAATTTATCTGCAGATATAAATATGTTGCACACTTGGGGATTTAGATGAGCTGTTGATATAATATCCGCTTTAGAGACCTGCTTTGTGTCAGGTAATGTAAGTGGAGATATTTGTTATCCTTATCATATTGTACTTCTTTTCGGCCTGGAATAGAATGGACTGTGACCGAGGGCGTCTGAAAAGAAATGCACACTTTGGGATCAAACCCTTATCATATTATGTGTCAACAGGCGGGTTTTCATCTTGTTGTCTCGATTCTGGCGCAGGGAATACGCGTCAGTGTCACCAGTGAGTTTTATTTCTGCACGCAACATCAAAAACATGTCTGTTGATAGTATAAAGCTGTGTCATATGGAAGGTTAAGAGAGAAAATGAGGTGTCAAACGTAACTGCTACGTGTAATTTGAAACCAAAAACTCATATTACACTAAGCGTGCAGCACGTGATTAAGGAGGTAACGATAGATTATACTGTTGGGGAACATATCGTCATTTTTCACTCATCATTCCGTTCGCGCCTGGGAGGGCAATTATTAACCTCCACTATTCATACTGAACTATTACCACAAACAATCAGAAGCAAATGTTTTTGACGCGGTAGGCCATCATAGCAGCCAAAGGTAGGATCATGTTTGTTTAATTCCTTTTAACCAAGGGGAGCGGCCTTAATATATTGTTATTACGTCCGCATATTGTGTGTATTGTTGACATCAGCTGTCACGCTGCGAGGCTTTACCAATGGAAACGTGTTCCGATTAACAGTAATGATTATGATTTATGTCTATAAACTTATCTTATTTATATGGCTCTGTTCACATGAGCGATGTTTGCATTGCTATTGAATGAAAGAAAATCCGTCTAGTTATCCTCTGATGTGACTGACAAGGTAATTAACAAAGCACGAGTAATGAACCCTTCGTAGGTAACGTCTCAGTGCATTGCCTTACCGATCCATAGCGACAACATAGGCCGATTCATGATTGTTCTGGGTTATTCGGCCATCGTTGGGGTCACGTACCTTTAACTAGACAGCAGTATGTGCGTTTTGCCTTCATAAAACAAGCGCAAATTATTATGGTTAATGCGCACTGGACGTTTGGAACCGTCCACATTATTGTTAACCATCATAATCACGGGATGGACTCGTTGTTCGAAGTGATGGAAAATTCAATCACCTTTACAATTTCCTCACACCTGTTCAAAACACGAATATCATATTTCCTCACATTACATACTCTCCTCTATGTAATTTCTTTCTCATATCCGTTTCCATAGGATCTTCACGCGATTCAGTCGGCGTTTTATCACGTACACTATCACATATCCCTTGCACACATATATCACAGCTATTGTTAACCTATTCCGCTTGAATGTCAGTTGATTCGAACAATGCAGTAAAGACATGCCTTCGTCTAAAATCAACCTACAAACCATTACAGCACAACCACAACACTACTTCAAAATCACCATTACATCCCCAACAGCATTATTATAACCTCACTACACCAACATCAATACAGACACAGTGGCAACACGTAATAGTTATACAGCATCTCTTTAACATCCAAAACATACCCACAACTACAACATACAAGCAACCTAAGCTTCACCACAACATCATTATATCAGCTCCACATAACCACAACAACCCTGCTGTAATAGTACTCACAACACAACTACAACATATCATTTATACAGCAAATGTTCTCTTATCGTTCTCACTGTATTATTCAATTGACCCCCATGACTGACCATCTTACTGTCAATTATGTGTGAACATTTTCACTTGTGCGGAACATTTTTGGTTGTTCATTCCAACTGTTCATTATCATAATGCAATTAAACAGCATACTATTACTGACCATCAGCGGTACATTATTTCTTTTTCATTTACACAGTTAATTCCCACATTTCACGACGGTATTTAATGGCGGAAATGCGTCAAAAACTTTCTAGGTGGTGGCTAATGGCCTTGTTTAATAATATATCCGCCCCTTAGTCCAGACACTCGGCTTCTAGGGATTACCATGTGTCGGAGGTATTTCCATCTTAATTAGGTCTTAAATCTTCCGTACTATGTCAGTTTAACAGTATATTTTACCAATGTTATTGTGTCCTTTAAAGGCAGTGATATTGTGCTGCATTATGCTCCCCGAACTGTGGTCCTACATCCCATGCCCTCCTGTGATACAGTGTTTCTATTGTTCCATACACAAATCAGCGTCAAGATGACTTATCACCACGATATCTCAGTTCGCCTTACATATATATCAATTGCTACGAGAGTCACAAATGGGATTTGAATCTCAAAGAAACTAATTACTTTTACGTTAATGGGCTTAGCGTTACAAACAGAGAATATGTACGATGACAAACGCGAAATTGAATACACAATGAACGCAATATCGCTAAGACGGACACCAAGTGAAGAGCATAGTCTGCTTTGGAAACACCATGATAACTGGGGCAATTAGAGAAAAGGGGCGTCTGTGAAGTAATCACCCTTACATGAAAGTTTTGTTTATGGGAAAAATAAACCGTAATGGCCTCGCTCGAAGCTATTATTCACAGTCCACTAGCGCAGCACTACCTGTCCCAATGTTCACATTGTGTTCGTACTGACTCGCAATTATTATTTCATTCCGCTAAATCGCGCCTAGCGCCCTCTTAAGTAACAAAATCTGATGGGTTATCATTTACTCGCTCTCAGCCAAGTTTATTGTTGCTGTCCGTTCATACTTCTGATACTTACTGCCATTTGACAATGCCCATGACAGAGCACAGGCGTTGATGGGAGTATAAGAGCTGGCGTAGCTTGGGGCAATTGCTCTTTCGAGTTGTATACGCTCGGAAGTCAATACCTGTTGCTCGAATGAACTGTGCCATATGCCCCATCATTATTGGACAATATACGCACCTTTATGACGCACGCGCGCGACTCAATATCTTCCCCTCTATATACATACATACGGTAACACCTTTTGTCTGGTGATTGATGTGTGTGCACATATATCCGGTGTATAGATGAGAGGAGAGGTAATGTACTATTATATTGAGACGACATAAATCAGTAGTCAATTGTTGGACCGGCGGTAATGAATCTTCATGTTGAGAAGAGACGGACGAGGTTGTAATCAACTAAGCACGTGGTCGTTGATGGCATCTCTGTCGGGAATGTTTTAGTAAGATAATAATTGACACGTTAGTCATTGCTCCCATCCACTTGTAATGCTTGGCTTGGTAGTCGTTACTTCCATCTATTTGTCACAGAATTAACCACTAAGCTAACACTGGTTTTATTGATCTATTGTGTCCTACTAATATTTTCCATGTTCTTTATATTTATCCATGCGCACTAACTCATTGGTGATTGCATAGCCACATGTCTTCTGGTGATTTGCAACAAACTCAAGTCGTATTTGCTTCTTTTGAGTGTTTCCATCTTCGTTGGAGCCATAAGCTCACCCTGTTGTCTTATATGGGAGGGATGAAAACCGAAGATACATACAACAACGGCGATGTGTTTATTGAAACAAATTACCCGTATAAGCCTAAAAGGCGTGTCTCTTGCAGAGTACCCATAACATGTCAAACCAGCGGCTGAACAGATTTAGAACGCATAGAATATGGAGCATTCTCACTGCAGTTCTACAAGCCAAGTTAACTGGCAGCCGTAATACAAAGAGGGTATCGTTGTGGTAATGGATATTACAAGATAATGTTAGGTTAGCCTATTGGATGTTGATTAATGAAATAACACGTCCGCGCAGAGGCTGTTATGGTTGCTATAAACGTCGGAAAACAACAGACATCATTGAATGAGAAATCAAGCACGTTTTTGTTACAAAGTTGTCCACTCCTACATATTCACGTTACAAAAGACTTTTTGTGTGCGGAATTCTATCCCTTTAATAATTTCGTTTGATCGTGCAATCAAGTTGATATCGGCTTTATGGGATGAATGAATAACGCCTTGATAGGTTTCATGCCTTCCATCCAAACTCCGCCAAATTGCAAATGCCCTATCCCATTGCCCATTTACAAAGGCCCAGGTTTACTCTCTCGTCTATGCTGTCCATTCCAACCGCTCTGTTTTTCACACTTCACCCATGCCAATCGCAAACCTATTCTTATCGCCACTGTACTTTGCCCTTTCTTGCTGCCTGACCACTTCTGCCAAATCCTTCTGTCCATTCTCAATTCACTCTCCTATTTTTAATGTGCACGGCCAATCCCATAGCCCATTCTAACAGACCTTCTATACTGCTTCATTCTCACTGATTATAATCTTCTGCAAGATTCCATCAGCCATTCTTCCTGTTTATTCATGCCGCCAATTAGCATAAATCATTCTCTACCGCAGCATTTTGAGAGTCTTTACATGCTTCCCACTGTTACTTGCCACAAGAAAGCTCGTGTGGTTCGCAGTTTTCAACAAGATCATGATTTTGTGTAGGGTTGTTCATTTGTTTAAGGCGTGGGTTAGGGTTATTGGACGAAGGGGCTCTCTGGTATGGTTACATTCCTCATCACATGCACGTGAGAACGCTTGGGTATGTGTGCATATAACCGGGAGCCACGTGTGGGACCAGTGGTAATGAATATTCATGTTGAGAGGAAATTAACGAGTGTGATCATCCTAGGGACGTTGCTCGCATCCATTTGTCGAAGTATCGACCAATTAGCTGTATCTGTTGTATACCAGCTACCTTGCCCACATTCATGCAGACTTTACTCACCTTTGCGCTCGATTGTCATTGTTCAAAGTTGCGGACCATTCTCGTTGACCATTAATCCAAACCATTATCACTGTCAATGCATGTTAATCATAAGCCTTATCCATTCCTGCGGACCGTTGATTCTGTAAAGGATGGCATACTATTATCAGCCTCCCTACTTGCAGACATCTCCCACTGATAAATTTTAGTGACAATTATTGATGGCCGTTTTCACTGTCCCAACTTGGTGACTAATCGTATTTTCCGTACTTACTGCCAATTATCGCAGTTATTAATATAACCATTATCACTGACTGTCATCATTGCGCATCAATACTGGCCGTTATCATGGTTCATTATCAACTATGGCGGATCATAACTGTCTATTTATACCTTCTATTACCACATCCGTTATATTTGTTCATTTGCCAATGATTTATAAATATTTGGGCTGATCATTGTTACCGTTATGTTCTCACTTTCTGTTCCAACAGATAAGTATCATTGTCTATGAGGGTACTGATTTCACATCAAATATGGAATATTTGATACATGCCAAATGTTATCGGATCTGCTGCCACATATTCATGCAGAGCGAAAGAAGTAACGCATTAGGGCTGATATCAAGATGTCATATATTCATTTATTTGTTCCGGATGAGGAAATTACCGTTTTGTTATTGCATATTTAAGCAGTCGTACAATTCTGTCAAATAGAAGTGAAAATGGGTAGATGGAGCATCATTGCTGGATCCATGCAGCTGCTGATGATGATAGCCTTAAGTGTTGACATGGCACATATAACCAGGTATGATATCTCGAGTATCAAGTTATATTATTACCTGATAGTATTATTGATATTAGAAGATGTAAGCATTATTATCATTAATTGCTGCTATATCTAATACCTGCGTTAACAACATCTAGTGGCTGAATGTACTGTTATTACAATAAGTAACAACTCATGTAATATATGCCTGAAATCGTATACAACGTCATTAAATTATTCAATTAAACAGATGTGATGATTGCCGCGATCTAATAATGAATAAACAACCCATATCATTTGTTACAGTCGGAGCACCACGCATCAAATGTGCAGCGACGACGAATACTATGATGCTGACAGGGAATCGTGTTTTGATTTGTGCCGGGGGGAAAAATGTATGCCTCATCAGATATGCACTGAACGGGTTTCTGGACACGAAGGTCCCTATATATGTGGTGATCTCTGTTTTCCAACCTGCACGTTGCCTATGTACTGCAACACAGAGACCGCGTACTGTAACCCGTGCTCCAACATCTGCAGCTATTCGGATAAAGATATGCTGCGTCAGTGCAGAATACACTGCTATGGTAGGTCCTCATTTCAAATGAGCGAGGAAAATACCACATCAAACTGGCATATATTGGACTTTACAGTTAGGGTTCCGTTCAAACATTGACTAGCTCATAAAATATAATGCGTCATTTTATAATCTCTCATTTTACCAGATATCTACAAGGACATTGCTGCGAGTGGCTTCCAAACTTCCACGGCACCGTTGACTGCTACTGACAAGTAGGTAGATGTTGGTGCTTGACTTCGTACATCAAACACTACGCTATGGTGCCGGGCATGAGTGTAGTCATTTAGTAATGACTAAATATACTGTCCTTCTGTTTCAGTCGGAGAATCATCGGTTCCATATGTGACCAAAACGAATACTACGACGCCGAAATAGACATGTGCCTTGATTTGTGTGGGGAGTTAAAATGTCAGCTCCAACAGATATGTAGTACGAAAGTCGGAGGATACACAGGGTCACATATTTGTGTCGTTCGTTGCACACAGATCTGTGATTCGCCTTTGTACTGCAGCAAAGAAACTGGAAACTGTGAATCATGCATTGACATCTGCAACGACCAAAATGAGGAAACACTGCGACAATGTGAAATATACTGCAATGGTATGTCATATCCACTTAATATATTGTTTGTACCGGAATGGCTTCATAGCGGCCGTTTTAATCTACGTAACAAGTCATTGCATTAATGTCATTAACTTTCTCCAGATATCTACGAGGAAATGGTTGCTAGCCCTACATCCACTGCTGCGCCCCTGGTAAGTACCTCTTCTGAACCCCCACCAACGTCAGATGAAACCATCTCCAGTGAACAGATTCCTGTATCTGAACCTACCCAGCTGAGTCCTGGTCTAGTCGCGGCGTCTGTGCTGGTTCCGGTCGTCATATGTGGCGTACTACTGGCTGTTATAGTGTTTTGCAAAAGGTACGAAAGCACCCGACCTGACATTTACTTCCATATGATAATTGATGTAAGACAATGCTACTATTTGCTTAGCTTACTTCACGTTTTACGTGACAGCCAACAGCAACATTTAGACTTCTGTTTGTGCAAAAGATGACAGAATCATACATATATCATATTTGACTGACAGAAAGCATACATTACAACAACAGATGGAAAACACTTCACATACAGAGGAGCCCATACCATTGTCTACAGAGGAGCCCATACCATTGCGTACAGAGAAAGCCATACCATTGCATACAGAGGAGGCCATACCATTGCCTACAGTTGAGGACATACCATTGCATACAGAGGAGCCTACACCATTGATGCCGTCTAATGGTAACTCGTTTATGCTCTCACAGCGTATCAACAAGTAGTCCATGAGGCATGTACTACTTTGGTGGGGGGAGGGGGTGTCGCACGCCATCCTCTGGGTCGCGATTGTAGTCCATCAAGCACGGACTACCTTGGGAGGAGGGGGTGGTGTGTCGCAGGTTCTATAAATGGATGTCAAATGGTTTTGCTTATTTCAATTGTTTTTTCTGGTTTTGGCTGCAAAAAGCTCGAAAATGACACCCGAGCACGCCATCGTCTGGGTCGCGAATGATGGCCCTACAAAACCTCTCCCAGTGGCTTCTTTGGTCTGCCCAAAGCGATCGTTAGTGTCTGCCCTTCACGTCACTCCATGAAAGGGTCATGTCGTGCAACGTTGTCAAAAAAAATAAGGTCCGCAATGGCTCCTACTTTGGTTCCAACCTCTTCTCGAACTGACAAATTGTAGCCTATTTCCTCCTCTACGGATTCTATTTCTCGTGCAATACTGTCCACCTGTGTTTCTATATTGTTCACCTTTTTCTCTGTATTTCGCATTATACAGTAGAAATCGCAAACACAAGGGATGCCATATCGTAGCGCGGAATGTAATGGTATATTTCTTGGGTGGGGCTACTTTTAAAATCCATTGTAATAGACTTTGGTGGGATTCTATAGGTTGACTTTTGGGGCGTGTCCACCCACGCTCACCCTGGTTTCCCAACCCAGCCCGCCCATTTAAGTGCTATACTAGGCTACCATAACACCACAACAATACTACAACCATAATACAACAATGCTATGCCATAATCGCACGCACACCCACGCCCACCCACGCCCTTCAAACGCCCAACAACTCTTCCCAACCCAGCGCGTCCGAGTGCTAGACTAGGATACAACACTACTGCAACGATACCACGCCCACCAACGCCCACCTACGCCCACCCACGCCCACCATACTCCCACCACACTCCTTCCACACTCCTACCATACTATACCTCACTCCCCTATATTACATTTGGCGTAAGTTGGACGACCAATTGGACTAAAAGATTCGATAGAGTATATAGAATGAACCACGCACATAGAGCTAAGTATGTCAGAGCCTCCCTTGAGAAGTAACTGGGGTTCGCCCTTAGTATGTATTGTTTAAGAATCCGCTAGATGCGCAGGAGAAAGAAGTGGCGGCGATTAATCCATACTTTAGCCGTCCCAAAGCTAGGCATGTGAAGCGCACCAAATAGATACGAAATTAACTCGAGAAGAAAGAAAAAATAAGCCAAACCCTTCTTCGGACGAATGTACCCCCCCCCCCTCCCCTACCCCCTCGAGACCTTAAAGGGACGATCAAAGAGACTCCGCAATGAAATAAACAAGCCTACCGCTGAAATGCCTCTGTACGCGCACATGGAGGCTGCTCAAGAGGCGCAGATCAAGCAGCTTGTTAAACTCAAGGATACTCCACCCCCTACCATTGTTGATCACTTCCCTCTTGCCGACCTGGCCCCGTTTAAGAACGCGTGCGAGGAGGTCATTAGTCAATACATTTTAGATCAAGTCGACCTTATATTCACCAAATGGACGCTCAAGGATAGCGATGAAGGATAAACAAGGGAATGCGCATCTGATATAATTTAAATGATAGCCCCTAGGTAAATATCTTGTTCGTGTAAAGTGCAATAAGTCCCAATAAGGGAAAGGATGATACCTGGTATGTAACGGACTCAGGCGTGCCACTTAAATATAAGTTGATAGCACAGTTCACAAAGAAAGATTGCCCTGGTCGTCTAGTAGGTTTTAATCAACAGTTCTATAGGATGGCTGACCAGATGACTGCAGTTGTCTGGGCTTTTAATACAGTTGCGAAAGGTGATGTAGAAAAGTTGATGCCTGCGAAAGAGAGTGCGAACCTTAACTGTGTGACTGAGGTTGTGAACAAGCCGATAGATATATTTCTCCACAACCCTAACAAAAGCATCCTAGAGTTCAATGAAGGTAGCAAGGGGGAATCAGTCAGTGAGCAAAAGGATAAGCATGGTATATGGCTAATGGGTGTGGATGATATCGCCGTGGATCAGTACAGTACAAGCGGTGGCACGCTCTACCGAACTCATGGGCGGCTCGATCTTCTCCAAAAGATTTGCACCAAACTAAGAACTGAATCCGATATAGCTGGACGAATAGTCTGCAAAACACATGCAGCAAGCTAACTCGCGATGAGTGGAAACCTACACCAGTGGGAGTCTTCAAATAAATGAAGCTGACGCATACTGAAATCCTTGATGGTAGCGTTGAATATGATGCATTGCTTACTGGTCTCACTACTGGGTAAAAGTGATTGCGCTCCATATTTCAAAAGGTTTGGCCATCCACGCCATAAGTTCAGACGGGTAGAAATCCATGGGCATCAATCCTGTGATGACATCACTGGGTTCGCAGAAGTTATAACGTGGTGGATCTTATCTACCACTCACCACGTCATAGTGTCCTATCCCAATATGCTAATATCCCATATCGAATCAAAGATATGGCTACTGATCCACATCCTCGTCTTACTCCAGGAGAAGAAAATATTGACAGCACTACGTCTAGGTGAAGGCATAGTAGCTCTCCACAAGCAATCTGTAGTGTGGCTCTCTGGCAGCTACGGATTGAATAGGATAATCATCGGAAAGCTCACTCAGGGGCACACTGTGGGATGGTTCTCCCGTGGGCAGGTGATTGATGAGAATGAGAAAAACTTTATAGTACAGATCTCGCCTCATTCTGATCTAGTTGGAGCTTACCCTTTTCCCTTCGGCTGGATCGTAAACTGCTACGAGGGCAAGCAGAGGCAGTACAGTAACCTCCGAGCAAGTATGATGGGCTACGTTCACTTCAACTTGATATCGATGCTGATGCGCTTCCATTCATCTGAGATCTGCCGAGTGGCTATCGTCTCAACATTCATCGCAAAGCCTAGTCTATCCCGCGTTACCGCCAATGAGATCTACTCGGCTGACCAGAAGACAACACTACCTGTCCAATGGCGAGACTAGCGGGATGGGATGACGTTAACATGCCGATAGCATGTAAGGTAGCGATGTGCTCCGCCTACCTGACTCAGTAGCTCCATCCATGTATGACCAGCTGGCTAGCAGTGAGCTATCTTACCTGGCTGTGGTAAGCCACACGAGCCATTGAGCTATTCCGTGGAGCATCTCCAGTAGTGCTGAAACCAAAGCACCGCCTCGCAAAGAACCTGAGAGGGCGAGGTGCAGAAGTGTAAACCTATCGTAACTTCTTCTGATGGTACGGTGATAAGGATTGGTCACCATAAGTCATGGGCCAGAAGAGAGTCCAATGTGTAGTGATAATGGATGACATCTGCACTGTACCTCTAACTCTCTTAGAGGTGTTCCTCAATTGGCTACCAGACCTCTGCGCTCAAGTCATCTGCTGCGGCTACCCTTAAAAGGAGGATGTCACTAGAGATTACAGAGCGCGTGACGACCTCATCCTACAGCGACTCAAGAGAGAAATGAGACTGCAAAGAAATTAGTCTAATGTCACTTATTGTGGAAGGCTACACCGCTAGCTAATTGGGCTGACTTCATACAAGCGCGGACGCCTAATGATATAATCCTTGAGTCCCGTAAGAAGATACGAGACCAGCTTATAGCTACCCTACTGGATCACCATAGGAATCGCTTCCCAGATGAGAGGGTATTATTGATATATCATACGCAGAAGATCAAGAGACTGATAAGGCTGGTGACGTTATCCAATGAGACGAAGGAGAGATTGGTGGTGAATGATGTAGTCTATGTCACTCTGTCTGTAGTGGGTACTGGGCAATGCTCTCTACCAGGTTAACCAAGCAAATGGCTGTATGGCTGTATGCTAATACTATCCATATAATGATACGCAGAGTGGCAGGTGTATGAAATGTAATATACCTATGTTGAGGCAACGGCATTAGGTGAGAGATGAGAGTGGTCCTTGGATAGAAAGGATAACGCTCAGGATCATCACCTGGCAAACGCATCCATTACCTGTCTGCGATGTTATCTATCGCCATGGCTGAAGTAGGCTTACCCCATGTATAGAAGATGAATTGTTATAGCCTAGGCAGGTAGCCTATGGCACTTACACATACTCTTCGGAGCTCTGTGGTGTACCACCTACTCACCCCAGGTAGAACTCTGGTGGATGTCCTGGGGGCACTGGGTTAAGAACACGATTGTCAGCTGATTGTTCTGCTGGCTTGATGTACTGACGCTCCTTTATACCTTCTTCTTCCACCAGTATAAC
The DNA here is from genome assembly GCA_034190875.2 of Urechis unicinctus. Classification (NCBI taxonomy): domain Eukaryota; kingdom Metazoa; phylum Annelida; class Polychaeta; order Xenopneusta; family Urechidae; genus Urechis; species Urechis unicinctus. Next base: position 6,653,962 of record CM067342.1, read on the forward strand.
CGCATCATACCAGCAGCGGCTACTGATATAAGCCACCACAGGTAATCCACGTGCCAGATCCTGTAGTGGACTTGGAATTCAAAGCGATAGTCATCGTCGTCGGACTCATACTGGTCATCCCCTATGTGTCGAATGCACACCCCAGAGCGATTAGCTTTCTTTTAACTGTCTCTATCCTCTCTTCCTACCTTCTTGATGGCTGAAGCTCGCAGAGTATGAGTGTCAAGCCCATCGGAAGTGTATAGTAAGGAAGGTTGGCCCGTGGTTGTTCTGAGGTTGAGTTGACTCATGCTTGTTCCACATGCATGAGTTATGAGTCATGAGTTGACTCATACTTGTATGTCTTGCCGACTCAGTAATCTTTGGCGATGTCATTGGCCGGACCCTTTCCGCGTAGCTCTAGGGTCTCTTTGATCTGTTCTGTGGACAATTCCATTAATACTATATCGACGAACGTTTAGTACATATCCGCAGACATATTGATCTCAAATATGAACATATTGATTGCGAGGGTTGGCTATAGGCCATCTACCGCGAACGGGGCTAGCTACTGCGAAGTAGTCTAGCTATAAGCTAACAACTGCCAACCAAAAAAAAAGAATCCAGCGGAGATTGCTTAAGTTACATAATAGCAATTGATATGTGACAGGTAGCATGGGATTAGCTTCTACCGGGTGACGCTCACTTCACATGCTTTCTGGTTCTGCCAGCCGTAGCTTGCTAGTAAGGAAATGACGCCGCTCTCTTTTGGTTTACATACTGAGCATATTTGAATCTTTGTCCGCATAATATACACAGACGGCGTATTGTCGCTCCCCTGTTTGGCCGCCATCGATGAGCTTAGCAGCACTCAAACTGACACTTCTTGCTGCATCTCCGTGATTATTCAGAGGGCACTGCCCCGTGTTGCTTGCTTTAGGCATTATAAACCTATACCGTCGATCCGCATGAAAGAGCAACCATAGGTTTGGCGGTTGCCATAATTCGCGACCTAGAGGATGGCGGGCACTGGCTTCATTTGCGAGCCTTTTGCAGTCAGAAACCAAAAAAAAACTGAAATAAGGTCTAAAACCATTTTAAAACCTTTTGTCTACCCTACGACACCCTCCCCCCTCCTCCAAAGTAGTCCGTGACTCATTGACTACTGGCAGCTAGTAACATGAACGATAAATACATATGTACCAGTGAAGGAGTTTGTTAAGCTTCAGGTGCAAATCATGTGATTTTATTAGTTAAATTTGCCGAGTTTGTTATTGAGAAGTCTGGCAGAGAACAACTAACACTAGAAAACTTCCTCCATGACGATGGTCGCGGTCGTCCCCGTTCAGTACTCATGTTGGGTGGGCCTGGCATAGGTAAAACCTCCATATGTTATACCATACTCGACCGGTTCGTTAAAGGCAAATGGAAGGATCATCGATACATATTTTTCATCTCACTGAAGGCACTTGTAAGCATGGCGTTATCTGTATCTCTAGGGGATATGCTGTTTGATTGCAGCACAGTTCCAATTAATCAGGAGACAAAAGCAACATTAATTAAACAAGTAGAGAAACGACAAAAAGAAACTGATCGTCCTCGATGGCTATGACGAGTGCGACGAATTTATGACGGATCAGTTAAATGTATCAGACCCAACAGCAACAGCCAAACCTGGAGCCGTTCTGAAGAACCTCGTCAGCGGTAAGATGTTGCCAGATACACAGGTCTTGCTGACGAGCAGGCCTTTCAAATCTACAAATGAGGACTTAGGAGTCAAAAGAGTAGTACAGTTAGCTGGTCATGTTATTTATTTCTACTTTATCCATTTGACTAATCTTGAATGGGATGGTGGGCTGCACATTGTCAACACTACTCAGGAAAACATTCGCGGTCTTATCAGGCGCAATAAGGGCCAGCTGGACGTTATTCTGTGTTTTGCTGTTGGTTTATTGGGTGATAAAGACGGACAAGAGGTACTTGAGCGCGTTCATGGCATGACATCAGGCTACTCTCGTGACAAAGCAGACCAGATACTGAGCGATATTGTACAATCGGACCGGTGTACCAGCCAAAAGGGTGGTGGACAATATGCCTTAGAGGTGTACCATGAAGGCCAGTTTTCCCTCCCCCATCTCCTGCTGCCTTTATTAGCCCCTGTCGGCCACGTGCTGGAAATGACTGAAATAGCGCATTACAATAGACACGTTGTCCATTATTTCTTATCACAGTTGATAGCTTCACAAGATGGGCAAATTGAGAAAGCTGAAGCAGCCACTGAGATATCTAACATCTATCTGCATTCTAGCATTTTGCGTACGAGTAAGATAAAACGGTAAACATGCAAGTGCGACCGACGTGCCTGCGGTCAAGCGCAAAATACTAGTTGATTGAAGGTCGATCATCGAAGTCAGAATGCGTAAATGTCGAAACACTTAAGGCACTGAATGATGCCCCGGTGACAGGCACAGAATGGAGAAGGGTGGGACATCAGACATCTATTGTTCATACCTTCTTGTTATATATGCATGGCGATCCGGTGCTCAGAAGTGGCTCCCGCGTTGAATCTTTGCATGTGTACTGAGCGCTTGTGAAAGACTTGATGAATGCATATTGTATGTCGTTTTCGGCAGAGGACGAATACATGTGTGTTGGTGATTAACGGCAAGTCCAAGTCGCACTTAATGCGATTATTTTCTGCTACCTGCTACTTTTGCTCCTGGTGAAATTTGTCGATTGTCGAGAAACGGTGCTGCTCACATTTCTTTTAAGCAAATCCTGCAGCCTCCTCTGATTACAGGGTTTTGCTGGCCTAACGTATCAGTAAACGAGTATCATTTCTCATCGACCTTATCGATTTATGAACTACCTTATATCATCCCCTTTTGCTCGTCGACAACTGTCGGTTAATTGCCTTCAAAAGGGTTTTGTTTATAGTAGGGCCAGGTTATTGTTTTAAGTGACCAGTAATACCCTAATGAAGAACTGACCGCGCTGTGTTTGTCGTGACTAGGATTAGTTGAATGGATATTAAACGTATTATCATACCATGCGGTTTACCTTCTTTGGACTATGTGCCCTGCTCACTAATCCTGTCCAGTATCACATATTGCTCTGTGCCGCCCGTTACTATTACTTAGTGAACCTTCTTTTTCGTGCTTTCCATTCTTACTGCCCATCTCCCTTGCCCATGACAGAGTGCAGACCGGGTGTGTGTGTGGGATAACTGGGCTGCGTGGCGTGTTTAAATTCCTCTTTGACATACATGCTAGAACTCTTTGTTAGGTATGTACATTTACCGGGAGTCATGTATGGGACCGGCGCTATTGAATTCTTAAGTTGAGAAGAAATGAACGCGATTGTTATCAGCTAAGCACATGGCCGTTTATGGCATCTCTTTTGAAAGCATATAAATCAGATAATGCTTACAATATCAGCTGCTTAGAGGTGTTTAACTATATATATATATATATATATATATATATATATATATATATATATATATATATATATATATATTATATATATATATATATATAATATATATATATATATATATATATATATATATATATGTTGAGGTTACTATACAAAATACACTTGTAATTTCAGAATTCGATAATATAATTATTTAAGCATCTGATGTGAGTTTGCTCATGTTTAGCATGTATGTTCTTTCTGGCAACGCTTGAGCACGGGGGTGCTTAACCCAGACCTAACCATGATGAGAATAGTGCACACCCTTGCTGATATCATTCACGTATTTTAATCATTTACATACCAACAGGGTTAATACAAACTACGAGCTTTTACGATAATTTACAAGAAATTTTTCGGTGGTCCAAAATCGATGCCCATTAATTTTGCATCAGGTGATTAATGTCAGTACAGTGCTGGTTGTAAAAATTGGAACTCGAGAGGAGACCTGAACATCAGCAATTAATAAACTTTGAATATGTTAGAAAATACAGTACCTTTTTTGGCTACTCAACCGTCTTATGCCTCATGCTCAGAGTATATGCAGGAATATTCGCGGTTTATATAATAGCTGTAAGGGTTAGATTAAGAGTTCCAAAAATGAATTCATTAATAGCTTAAACTTGCACAAGCTTGTTATCTTTGTAGTAAGAAATCCACACCTATGCGCTGTGCCTTAAAATATTCTATATATTTATGATGGTAAATTACATAGTTAATATAATCCCAAAAGTTTAACTCGTTGACAATCTATATCGATTATATATATTAATCTGATAGCACCTGGCAGGTTAATCATTTGTTACTCTCCCCTGTCACACGAGTGTTTGCTCCTTGCCCAGTCATTAGATAATCTACAGCCTGCATCTGATATTATACCCATACCGACTGGATCCTAAATTGGCTTCCGATGTAATTACAGTCAATGGCAGCAGCAACTATCCGATATTTCTTCATCATAGTAGATTACACCACCCCCCCCCCCCCCCCCCCCACCACCTTCGGCACTCATAATGTTCAAGGATACAGTATTGTTAGATTTTTATTTCACACACTGACGAAAAAACCTTATCCCCATAATTAATCATTTTAATCACTTAAATGTAAACGTATCAAATGAAATGAATCTTCATCTGAAAAAAAAATATGTGATATCTCTGAATCCTGTACAAATATCTATATCTGTACAAATATCTAAACACTAACAACATCAGTGACACAATCAAGCACATTCTGAAGGTATAATGCATGATCTGTGAAGCTTTGTAGGCTACAACTGGCGGGATATGGTAGCCACTGCATTAAACGGCTAACCTTAGTATGAACTGTAATGTCACATACTAATAGACTGGCTGTGGCCGTGACCTCGGCATCCGTAACACGTACACCATTCCATGAAATTCAGAAGACTGTTACATATTCATCAACAGGTACTGTCGGAGCCTGGTGTGTCGGTCAGTGATCGAGTGCTGAATGTTGGATGATGGGGCCTATTTGGTGCCTTAGGATGACTGATGCAATTCTTCCGACATGCCTTCACGTATTCATGTACATCGTTCTTCATTGGTCTACATTAATATTGCTGGGATATTTTACCCAAGGTTTTATCCTGGTCAAAGTGCTCTCAGTATGCTTGACAAACGGATTTTAACAAGAAACTCCTTGTTGCTATGAGAGAGGAATGGACTGGCTTAGAAAATTGATACTTAGCATTCACAGGCTCGGCCGGATCAAGTTCACAGATATACTCAGGGTACTTTGGCTGGTGTTCAAAAACTTGTTGTACAGGTTATAATCATGATCGATTTCATAAGTTAAACTAAATAATGTGATCCTTCTAGTTACACAAACGAATGTGGAATGCATTGAAGGTACGCTTTTAAAATGAACTCAACGTCTTGGCATGTGCTTTGCCTAAGACATGTGGCAACATTGCTCATCGAGAGAGTTGAGCTCGACGTCAGATCTGTCTTCACAACTGAGCTCAACGTCTGAGCACGAAAGACGCATCGGTCACGTGGCAACGTTATGCATCTGGAAAGTTGCACTCGAAGTCTCATGCAACGATCCTTACGTCGCAGCAAAAATGTCTCCTTGGTCACGTAGCAATATTACGCATCTGGATATGTGAAGCGCGCATCTATCTGACTAAATAACTTTGATTTCAACCAAGCTATTGTTAGAAGTTTTGATTAAAAGAAAAACAAAACACATGGGGTATAATCTGGCCTAGGGTGGTATAGCTTTAGCCTAGACCACCGAGGTTTTTGACACTGCCGCCAAATTGAAGTACTCTGCAGCAAACTGCGTCCTGGTGTCTGCGCCCTAGCTTCATGAATAATTAATAATATTTGCAAGGAACAGCTTATAATTGGTCAGTGCGAGACAATGAACGCCAGATCACACCATTTATGCTTTGTTACCGCTCGTTTGCTTTATCAACCAGCCAGTCACTTGTAATTGCCTCAAAAAGATTAAACATTGGTAATACAAATCTATTACTCTCAGTTGCACGACATTGTTAGCTTGGTGTAAAAGAAATAGCAGTTGATAGATGATCCGTAACGAATAAAACTAACAGCTTCTTGTAATTAGAAACACCTCATTTTAGCCTTATGACGCAGATTAACTGTGCGTCTGCGCTAACTTAGTAAACATCGTTGCTCCGCTCCATGCTTGGCTATCTTGTCCTCCGCTTCTTACCATGTGAGCCATGACGATTGCTTATTCTGGCTTCAACTGTCAACCTTGCTCTTGTCTAAACCATGAACTGAACTGAAAATTAAAGCAGCAAATCTGCTGCTGAGTTTAAAACCATCTCAACGATCACAATGCCGAAGTTACAGAAGCAGTCGACTTTTCTCAAGGGGAGTCTCTATCAAACAGGGTAGGGGGGTAAGCTTGTTCAGTGCTTGATCAAGAGCTAATGAATAAGCAGCCTGAACCGACACATAAACGAGAAATTACGAGCAATCGCGAACACGTCAGTTCCTAGCTCACTTGGAAGAAGAGTTTTTGCAGGGTTGAGGCTACTGGCGCGGTTCACTTACCACTGGTGTAGAAGATCTGCAATTATTACTTCTTAAAATACTATTATTTTAAGTTACCAGCTGGTTGGTTGATCTCTGGCTTTCCCTTAATAATCTGCGTGTTATTTGTTGGCATTGCAAATAAATACAAAAGAGAGATCAATGAGTTATGATGCATGTAAGTAAATTAATCTGCATTTGGTGCATTTATCAATGTTTATCTGGTCAGTAGATATTATATTCTGGCTAGAAATTCAGGCTGCTTACTGGGTCGACTAGGCTAGTGATATTTTTGGAACTTGTCAAGCCCTGAATTTACATATAATATATTGAACTGAACACCTCGCCACCTTCATTATTTCGCTTTGTATCTCGAGGGACAACTAACAGCCCCCCACTCCATGTCAGATCCAGCCAGGTTTGCCAGACTTATTCCCCTGTCACTCTTTTGTTTTTTGGGATTCCCTTCATGATCGTTCTGTCCATTGCTTTTGGAACAATGCTACTTTTGAAAGCTTGATTTGATTGTGTTACAATTTTTTGGGTGGTAATCTAAACTTTTATGTGAGTATAATAATGCCTCAAAGTAACCGTATGTTTGAGGATCACCATATACAGTTTTAAGACTTCTTATTCTTGAAATCTCTTAACTGCCAGACAAATGAGTTATTCCAGGTACAGACATAAAAACCGTTTTCTATGGACTACTTCATTGATTCAGACGTACTCTTACCGTGTCGCAAAATTGTTGTGTTCAAACCAAGGAAAACAAATTTAAAACATATTCGATTTTTGCGAGTTTGCCTGAATTATTCTTATAAATTGTCATAACTATAATAACAGCCCATTTGATTAAGGGGTATTTTATTGTAGCAAGTAATGTGGGATTGGTATTGGGTTAAGCCGCACAACATCACGAATATGACGTGGTGGTCCGAAAAGGTGGGGTAAATATGAAAGGAAACGAAACTTCTAAACATTTATCAGAACAGTTGAAATGGTCGTATGGAGATATAACTGATTTTTAAAGGTAAAAAATGATTCCATCAACAACTAAAGCGTGTTATTGCAGTTCTCATGGGACAAGCAGTAGTCTGGTCAGAGGATAGACCTGGCTATAATACATGAGGTATGTATGAGTAGAGAGGCAATTGAAACGTAGTCATGCGACGGTGTGATTGAGATGGGCACGTTATTATCATCTACAAGGGTGAAGCATAATGACACTCAATAAAATTAAGACTGTGATCGGTTGCGTCTGCAGCAATCACGGATAGTTTGAAAATACTTTTAAAAGTCAAAATGAAACAAACCCTAAATAATGTATGGTATATATATTTAATTATGTGTAAATATAATTAAATGTCTTTAAGAAATCAGAGATTCATAGATAGTTCAGCCTCGTTCAAACAATTCTGATAGATTGAATACAGATGGGGCGATCCCTTATTAGTTATTCCAATGAGAATGTTGCTATATTTTGCTGTAGTTAGACAGTAATGTTGCAACATAATTAAGCTCAGGTCAAAGACATCACTCCCAAGATTTAATACGCAGACACTCATGTGTTTAAATGCCGCTAGTTTGTTTATTTTTAGATGGAGTCCGGAGTTGATTACATAGCGGTTTGAGCAGATAACCCATATATAGTTACTCAACGGGTCAACTATATACCGAGCATGTATAATCACTAATTTCATACTCTTATACTTTTGCTATAACCATGATTATGTTATCTTGCTTGTAGTCACTATGCACAATGAGATCCGACGTATTATCACCAGTTCTTGTCACGAACTATCGTCGCGTATCACTCTTGACGATGAGTTATGGAATTTGCTCGGCCAACACGCTCCACATATGATAACAACAAACACAAAGCAAAAATTCAGGTTTATATTTTTTTACTTTCACTCGAGGTCCAAACAATAATCTATCAGGTCTCAATTTATTTATTCATAGTAGTAGATATTTTCTGTCATTTAATAAGAATTACTTAGGGAATTCGTTGGTTTAATGTTCCAGGCGAAGAAAACTCCTTATAGTCAGGTTACCGCACTCCTGGAGTTCCTACAGAAGCGAACCGACTCTGATTTCGTAAATTTCTGCAAAAGCCTGGTGGCCGCGAACCAGAAGTTTATTGTCAAGGACTACTTCAGAGAAGCTCTACGCTATACAGGTACATTATACCAAACAAATATAAAAATTCAATGGCACTGTAAAATCCTAACGATATTTTGTAAATAGTCAAGCATATATTTCGATATTAAACTAATCTAACCTTCAATGAAATATACCCACCAAGCACTGAAGTCCATAAAGAGTCCATATTTTTGTTACCATCGTAACCATTCACCAAACGCACACATTAACGTTTTTAGCATCTTAACAGACTTTTTCAATGTCACTCTTTAGGGAAACGCTTGGTGGATATCGAATTGGAACTCTATGAGCAGCCCGACTCAAGTCAGCAGCGCCCATCTGAAAGCGGTAAATTGTGGTTGTTATTGCCTATAAGCCGTTACTTATTATCTGATGTGACTGGCATGATAATTTGCATTGCTGCAGCATTAACCTGTTGTCTGGATCATCTAAATCAATTCCATTTTGCAATTTGCGTTTCAGAATATGTTGCAATGATGTATTTGTCTTTACCAATTATCTTACTTGGTAGTATATCACTTACCCTGTGTTTATGTGGCATATCTAAGGGTGTTATTCAAATGGGAATTGTGATGGCTGTTAGCACCGACGATAACGCCATATAACTTCCCTTTACAATCCTATTGACGAACATTGCATCAGGACGGCAGCAGGCTGCATATCTAAATAAAAGTAACGTGTGGACATTGAGCTATCAGCTACTGCCCCTTATTTAACAATTTTAACCTCCCCTTGGTCCATAAAATATTCCCCGGGGCTCATTCTGAAAACACTGCAAGAGCACGAAGAAGCGCAAAAGCTAAGCTACCACCAACGATATGCTCGATTTCTAAGGGGACTTTGAAACAGGAATGGTAAAAACATGTGGTGACAATTTATATCAATGACTATTTCGCCTAGGCTCAGATCTATTTAATTACCTGTGCACATAACACTCTGCTCATAAGAAATTCCCATACGCCGATACCGTAGCTTGGTTATATTATATTCATCCTATTTGGGTCCATTATGTAAGGATGATTATATGCAAGATTAGTTATTTAGGAGTATAGGTAATAGCGGTTCAAGCACACTGCGCCAAAATGGAGACCCACCGACCCAAGATTAGGAATCCGGCCACTTCAGAGCACCACTTTGACTATTCTAAGGTCTCAAGAGGTGCCAAGAGCGGGAGTCTCCAGACGCCTGACTAAGCGGCAGGGAGCCTCTCGGAAGGCTGCCGAGTCCCAAGGGAGCTGGGGTATGGGCCATGAGTGAGTAGGGGGAGGGGGAGCCATGAGTCGCAGGGGGTAGGGGCCACGAGTCGAGGGGGGTTAGGGAAGCAGGGTAACCGCCGTTACCTATACTACCAACCTCCGGGGTCTATCCATAGAGGTTTTTAAGAGTAAACATCCTTTGACCGCCTGCCTCTTCCCCCGTTTAAGTTCCATTTTACACGCAGTCGAGGTCCTCCATAAACTGGGCAACCTTAGCGTCGTTCTGCTCGATAAAGTCAGAATCGGTACAAGCGGTTATCAATCTCATCATAAAGAGCTTCCAACAGCAGAACGCCCCGCTCTACCTCTCTGTGGTCCCACTCGATTTTCCGTGATGCTCCATTTCCACATCCAGGCAACTATTAAACCTCTGGTTTGCGCTATAGTCACCGTTTTCGAGGCCCTCAATGGAAGCCCTACCCCAAGCCACATTCCCTTTATACTTCTTCTGATCCTTATGATACACCTGGTTATACGCCTCAGCCCTCCCAAGGTCCTCAAAACAGCAAAACCTGAAAACGCAGTCGACAAACACCCCAATAGTTGCCACCGGACTGTGATGCA
>CM067342.1:6673700-6745428 GCA_034190875.2 Urechis unicinctus
ATGAGCATTATGATGGAGCTTCATGTCATAGCGTTTGTTTTCACAACATCCCGCGCCGTTGCCTTCTTGCAAGGAATCTACTGGACTCCTCTCATATAAATATTTAATACCCATGCCATGTGATTTGTGACATCGCTGCAATATATATGTAATTTGTCAAGTTATTAATAGATTGACATTGCACTTGATCATGAAATGGTATAAACAAAATGTCAGCACGTTAAATGCCGTGCATGCATACCCGTGACAACATGTAACACATGATACACTTCATCCTCCAGCTTATCCAGTAGGGAAACGTGTGTTCACAGCTCAAGTAATAGCTGAAAAATGTGCTCGTTGGGAACAGGGCGCTCCAAGGGAAACATGGTGTCCTGGCGGATCAGGGTGCTCCTGGAGAATATGCTGCTCCAGGGGAACAGGGTATTCAGGGGGAATGGGGTGTTCTGGTGGAACAGGGTATTCCGAGTGAGCAGGGTGTTCTAAGGGATGGGGTTGTTTTGGGCGAACAAGTTGTTCTAAAGAAACATGGAGTTTGGGGGATCAGGGTGTTATGTAGGAACAGGGTATTCTGGGGAACAGGGTGTTCTGGGGGAAGAGGGTATTCTGGGGTGGCAGGGTGTTTGGGGGAGAGGGTGTCCAGGGGTATGTATGTATGTATGTATGTATGTATGTATGTATGTATGTATGTATGTATGTATGTATGTAGTATGTATGTATGTATGTATGTATGTATGTATGTATGTATGTATGTATGGTGTATGTATGTATGTATGTATGTATGTATGTATGTATGTATGTATGTATGTATGTATGTATGTATATGTATGTATGTATGTATGTATGTATGTATGTATGTATGTATGTATGTATGTATGTATGTATGCATGCATTTATGCATGTATGTATGTATGTATGTATGTATGTATGTATGTATGTATGTATGTATGTATGTATGTATGTATGTATGTATGTATGTATGTATGTATGTATGTATGTATGTATGTATGTATGTATGTATGTATGTATGTATGTATGTATGTATGTATATGTATGTAGTATGTATGTATGTATGTATGTATGTATGTATATGTATGTATGTATGTATGTATGTATGTATGTATGTATGTATGTATGTATGTATGTATGTATGTATGTATGTATGTATGTATGTATGTATGTATGTATGTATGTATGTATGTATGTATGTATGTATGTATGTATGTATGTATGTATGTATGTATGTATGTATGTATGTGTATGTATGTATGTATGTATGTATGTATGTATGTATGTATGTATGTATGTATATGTATGTATGTATGTATGTATGTATGTATGTGTATGTATGTATGTATGTATGTATGTATGTAGTATGTATGTGTATGTATGTATGTATGTGTATGTATGTATGTATGTATGTATGTATGTATGTATGTATGTATGTATGTATGTATGTATGTATGTATGTATGTGTATGTATGTATGTATGTATGTATGTATGTATGTATGTATGTATGTATGTATGTATGTATGTATGTATGTATGTATGTATGTATGTATGTATGTATGTATGTATGTATATGTATGTATGTATGTATGTATGTATGTGTATGTATGTATGTATGTATGTATGTATGTATGTATGTATGTATGTATGTATGTATGTATGTATGTATGTATGTGTATGTATGTATGATGTGTGTATGTGTGTATGTATGTATGTATGTATGTATGTATGTATGTATGTATGTATGTATGTATGTATGTGTGTAGTATGTATGTATGTATGTGTATGTATGTATGTATGTATGTATGTATGTATGTATGTATGTGTATGTATGTATGTATGTATGTATGTATGTATGTATGTATGTATGTATGTATGTATGTATGTATGTATGTATGTATGTATGTATGTATGTATGTATGTATGTATGTATGTATAGGTCGAGGTTTCATCGTCATAATCATGTTTTTTACATTGTAAAGTTTTAGGTCGAAGCGAATCGCTCCGACTTAATATTTAACCTAGTATTTCGCCGTCGTTGATTATTGGAATCGCGTATACTATGGCTTAATATGGAGATTAAAACTATCGTAACTTATAAATGAAAATTAGTCTCATTTGGTTACCTATCGAATTAATTATCTTGAAGTTAACATTTCGAATTATGTCAAATGGCCGATTTTTCAATCATGTGTTTCTTCAAAACCGCGTGAGTATTTTGAAGAAATTTGCTGATTAATCAACGTTATATAAATATCTATGCAAGAGACATGTACAGGGTTCATTTAACATGAATTGCAAATACCAAGATACACAATTTGTTGAAAACAATAATCTGACATGCTCTCGTCATTTCACAGCAAGCACTATCCCGTCCTCGCTTTCCCGGCTTCCGTGTGGTTAGCTCACTATCGACTCGCAGGTTCTATAGTTTTTTTGGTAATAATCTTTTGTGCAATCCATTAGTTTTACTCTTCAAATATTGTCACTCTTCAAATATTCACTAATTAAGCATGTAGCATGCGCTCCGTTCTCACTCCCCCGCCTAAATCCCTGGCACACTGCGCCATAACTACAATCGATAGGACAGTCGGATAATTTAGCAGACGTCTGCTGCTGCCCCGTGTGCCTGGCTCGAGTGAAAAGACTGACGGATTCGGTAAACATTGTATTGTATGTTGTAATATGTATGATATACTTTTGTGGTAGTTTCAGTTATCCTAATTTTAAATGTTGTTCTTAATTCATCGTTCAACTATGACTATCCTCCGACTCCGGTGTTGCGTGGTTGTTCGAGCCAAGGCGAAAGTTGGGTCACTTGGGACAGGTGTCGTGGTGGTCTGGCGTCACGTTTGAAAAGTTTCCATAGCATAGCCATAGGCAAACCTGCTTGCGCTACCGCTTGGTTCACGAGGATAGCCTCGCCAATGTAGAAAACTCGATGATAAGACCCTATCTTTACGATGTACACCTGATGTAATATGTGCAATTTAATAAGTAATGGGTTATTGATACTAATATTATCTACGCCTACAATGAAGGATTTTCAGCAATAGCTTATATGTGGGAGGCGATTAACTTTTCCATCTAATTTTCAATATGGCGGCGAGATTGCACAACATTTGCTGATTCGTTAATTGTAAAGGGATAAGTAGTGTTAATGAAGCATCATTGTCAATCTACTGATAAAAGTGGGCACTCCTGTTAGACCAAAAAGGCAGTACTCGGTCGACTGTTGGTCTGTTGGGTTAATACACAGTACAGTTGTAAGAAGCATCACATGTGAGGCCCTGTAACCTAGAGTTCAGGGCCTCACACGTGATGCTCAATGCCAAGTTGCAGGCTCTACCTCTTTCAGCGACTGTTGTCCTTTCAGTTTTGCATATTTTCTGTCGCCACTGGTGGATTTGAAAACAGTGTCATAAGGGCATGATATCATCACGTGACTGCTGACAGTATGTCATTTGAGTATAAATATCTGGAAACAAACTGTTTTGCAGTGTGAAAATATATCTACTTATCCTTTGTTTTACTAATAGTTGTTTCATAAATTATTCCAGTGGTCCTGACAATGGCCACATATGGAAGGCGCATGGTGAGTCATGTATCGCATTAAGTCCACTTTGTAATTTTGTAAACACTACACGTTACTAAACGGGGAGGGGAATCTGGTTCAGCTTATGGCTAGCATTTGTCGGTCAGAAAGCGGACATAAGGTACTGTTAACGAGTTAGCTATATTTTACATTCATTATTTATATCAAACTCAAGTCAGTTATTGTATGTTTTGTTGTTACATATTTTTATCTAGAATGAGGGTCACCATGTTGTCAACAACGCAGCTTTTGGGAAGTAATCTAAGGTGATTATCTGCTTTTCTATGCAAGATGTTAAAGAGACTGTTCAGCCCCATATTTGGAATGAGGTTGCCTAGCAAGCTGCTTGGCAACCGCACCTTGGAAACCAAAAATGTTAAGTTTTCAGATTTTCAGTCGCTGCGCGGCGCTGTGGTCCTTACTTCGGCTGTCGCCATTTATGTTGTCGGACATTACCCTTCCTGCTTGTCAGTCTAATGTGTGCACAATGATGCCCACATCTTGAATGAGTGAAGATTTTATGAAATCTACATTATGTAACTAAAGCGGAAGAATACACATTGCTAGCGAGGTAAATTCAGAGCGCGTTATGATTTACAGCTAACATTCGTGTGATTCATGGTTTTAAGGAGGCACCGTTATCGATGAATGTCATAACTGAATTAAATAGATTTCCACAATTGATCATGAATATTTCCAGTCAAATAATAATGTTAAAAACTTATCAACATAATTTCCATCATGTAAACTTTGCGGCACAAATTAGAGAACTAGAGTTCACAGCAGGCCCTTTGTATACCGATGATACTCCCATTGTATTGTTTATATCATCTGTTGCAGACTAGGGTGAACATAAAAAGTCTGAGGTGATAATTAATTTCTACCTTATTGTGTTGGGCTTTGACCATACAAATAATATTCATCAATTCAAAATTATCACAAAAGCTTTAAAGAATGCTGTTATAATGTACCAGTCTTTATTGTATCTTTTTGGTCATATAACTAGGTTCCTGCACCAATGGGGATGGGCATGGTAATTTAGTTGTTAAGATATCGTATCTGCCCGGGAAAAGTGTAGGTAAACTGGGTAGCCGAATGATAGGACTGTCAGAATCCAATGATGTATAAGGAATCATTGAGACTTTAAGCTGATCATTCTGTATGATAAAATAAAAGTGCTCTTTTAGATTGCTACTCATTCGTTTTGGCTAACTTGCGTCTTTATAAGCCAATTTTAAAGTTGCATAGCTATCAAATCAGCGGTATCATATCTATAGCATCTAACACAATGCAGGTGTGAGAATAATGAAATACTGGCTGACAGCTGTCTGTCAAGTCGCCGCAGTAACGCCTGATAGTGGTAGAGTCTTGTGCAAACACAGCTTTGGGGAAGTTTGACGGGGTGGCAAGTGGCCCAGAGTATACATTCGCAAAGAATTTTGAATACAAGAATGGACAAAAGGATGCCTGCTTGTTTTGGTTGAATATGACTAATCCATTCAAGGAAAGCATGAAGAATAGCTTACGTGTCATCTTATTCAGGATGTTTAGAGGCATGTCCACCTCTGTTGAGTAATAAACTCAAATGGGATACAGTTGCCTCAAGGGAGAGGTGAGGTTGAGGCTTTCTTCCCCCCAAAAATGGCCGCTGGATATTAAGATAGGTAAATAAACAAGTCGTTCTAGCTGTGCTGAAGCGGGGATGCTGGATAGGAGAAGGGCCGTATACAGAGGGGACTACTGTAGTTATTTTTGATTATTTCTTGACTTTTGCAAAAAATTCTGCTTGAATCTTGCTTAATAATGTCTTAATAATGTACATATAGTCAAGTTACTGAAATGTTGTGATAACTCATTCTAACTCAATCAAAGCAATTTGCTCGATTGGCAATATTACTGCAAATTATGCCTACAGTTCTATTGTGCTAAAAGGATGCCAACTTATTCCAAATAATCTTTCTCTGATCTGCAGACATCACTTTTAGCAGCTAGATCTCGATGCCATCATGTTTCAATTGTGAGTATACAAAATTACCATTCAATTTTTCCTAGTTCTCTTGAATATATATGTATGAACCTCTCAAACAGGATAAACAGTGGCCCCATGGAAGGTGTAGAGTTGAGGTTTTTGCCTTGTGGTGTATAGTACGAGGTGAATAAACAAGATGTTCTAGCTTAGCAGAAGTGGCTGTATATGTAAGGTGGCAAATGAAAACTTGAATTGTATTAATGAATGAACAGTGTTATTTGGTATCTCTTCAAAATCATTTCTGTTACAGCATCTGAATTATATGAATTAGATGAGCAGGTGCCTGGTAAGTACACAGTGTGTACTTGATACAGAGCTTAATATGGTATTATTTATATGATAACATTAATTCACCAAATTGTCACTAAATTTATGATGCTTGTTTAGATTCTGATGATTCTATTGGTGATGAAAAACAAACTTTGCTTGAATCAGACGAGGAGGTGTCGGGTGAGTATACAGCATGTTGTTGCGTTGACACTTATTAGCAGCTGGGGCAGTCTTAAATAGTTATTTTACACTGCATGCACATGCTACCATGCTGGTAAGCTTGGGCAATGTAAAATTGCTTGAGCTGGCAATTGCCTGATATTGGTAAGATAAGATGTTTTCCCCCTTGTCGTGCTAAAATCATCCCCACTCCCATCCTAACTGACAACTTTTGCCTGGGATAAAAACAGCTAATGTTATCTCATATGAACCAAAATATTTATCTCACCTCACACTTCTAATTGCCATATCCTGTACTGGCACAGGACAGTCATGTTGTCTTGAACGTCTCTACTGGAGCACATGGTCATCAGCAAGAAGTCTATAGTCTTCAAGAGACTTGTAGCTATTAACTTTCCTTTTGTCGAAGTCAGGGTCGATGCTATAGTATAGTTGAAAATATTCGCAGATAGTAATCTCAGGATTACCACAGAAAAGTCAGCAGAGAACTGAAAACTAGACTCCGAGCACAGGGGCAATCCCAATTTCGTACGACTAAAGTTAGGATCACAGGGCAAATTAAGTTTAACTAGATCTTGACGTAATCCGTCGTTGTAACCCCTCTATCCTTCCAAAAACTCGACTTTCAAACGCCATTGTTGTGAACATGAACCTCTTTGTTTGCACCGGGGTCATGTGCCTGGTTACGCCAGGTGTGCTGTTGCGCATGCGTGCAGGCGTAACTAGGGTAACTGGGAACTATTTGGTTGGTAAAATGTCACCGGTAATATATGTAACAAATTAGTACTGTAAGTGTGAAACTTAACTGATTATGCAAATTGTTTCATGGTCTTGTCTTTTGCAGATAACAGTTAAGAACCTGACACAGAAAATAAGTATTTATAACAAGTTTGGCAATCACTAAATATTGTTTATTCCCTGACTATTGAGGCAAGCAATACCGACGGTACTCATTGCAAAAACAAATCTTAATTTTTGGATTATTGACTGCATGAAATATAAGTTTCTGGTTCTTTCCACAGCCAAGTCAAATGATATCAAGGAATCGCCCGTTCCCTAGTATCAAGTGCCCAGTAGATCAAGTAGGTATAAAGCCCTTGTGTTTTGGTTAGTTCCATAGAGCAATTTTGATTTAACTAGATGTATATTAACAACAACACCTTCCTTGGTGTCACATAATTGCCCATCATAACAACAGGGCACTCATGCTTACTTGATCCAATACTGCCAGTTGACCTTAAATGTCAAATGTTGAATTGGATGGAAGGTCTGTGTCTGAACATTTTTGGGTTTTTGTTATGTTCATCCGAGGGACCCAAAAAGCCACATCGCCCATGTGTGTACTGTGGGGTTTTCAAAGCAGATATCCGATCCCACTTACTTTCAGTCCACAAAGTTGAAGCAGATATTTAGAATTTGAAACCGCTTGTGAACCCAAAAAACCGCCTAAAAGCTTTGACAGATCTCCGAAAAGAAGGCATATTACAGCATAACAAGATGACCCTAGCCAATCACGGAAGGTCAGATGATCTTATTTCACAAAGGAAATCTCAAGGGACGAAAGTCATATGCTCTAAGTGTCATGGGACATTTAACAAGAAATATTTCTATAAAAACAGAACTCCATGTGCCTTAGCACAAAACAAACCCAATTGATCCCACCAAAAGATTTGAAAGTCCAACAAAACATCTCTGGTCAGGTATGGAAAGGGATTAATACTTTGAAATCATTGAAAATTATGCAATCATTACACTGGTCGGCAAATATATTTGAGGAACGAAAACCTTCTAAGATGAAAGAGGCAATGACAAAATCGAGAACAGCAATGCGCGGCCTTGCCAAGTTGATTGATATCACTGATGGAGTATGCAGTGCATCTAATTTGTTCCAAGTCCATAATTTCTACCACCTAGAAGAAGGGATTCGGGTTATGTGTAAAGCAGATGTTGCAGCTTCTGAAAAAATGCTTACAGGTAGCTCTTGGATCACTGCTACGCAAGGTTAAAAAATTATTGCCGCTGAATACATCATAAAAAAGAAGAGGAGAAAACAATGGAGGTAGAAAAATTTCTAAAAGTGTTCAATCTCAACTACAGCAAAATATTTGCAGATGTGGTATACTGTCTTGCCGAGAAGCGTCAGAGGGAGACTCGCAAACCTTCGGCATTGCCAGATGAACAACAGCTGGGCAGATTGAGGAAGTACTTGATACATGATACTTGACAGATTCCAGCATGAAAACGAAAAGCCAATACATACATCTTAGGAAATGTGTGTTGACCAGTTCGACACTGTTGAATGGACGGAGAGGCAGTGAGCCTGCACAAATGAAAATCCAGGACTTTCTTGATAAAGATTCATGATTGGCAAATACCCATGTAAATGAAGAGCAACAAAAGTTTGTGGATAAATACAACATAACTTTCGTTATGGGCAAAGGGACTGGCCTAGTCCCTATATTGACACCAAGAGATTGCATCATGGCCATCACAATGCTCGTCAAAAAGGATATGCGGGAAATGGCTGGGGTGTCTCCATCTAATGACTATGTATTTGCCTATACACAGTCAGATTACAGCACGGTTAGATATAATGAAGTAAGAGATATTTGTACAAGTCTTGAGATACCAACCATAACAGCCACATCAGTACGCCACCGGTCACCCACTATTTTCTGGGGCATGGAGGGCATATGCCCAGATGTGATCAGCAAATTCATGGAACACATGGGGCATTCAATCGCAATTGACAAGAACATTTATGCAGTACCACCTGCATTGAATACACTTGTTCAGGTGGCCCCTATCATTGACCATATGGACCAGGTTCGAGACTTGTTTTAGTTCCTGTGAATATGCACGTGTTGCTCTCTTGACCAGGTTTAATTTCAAACTGTTTTGTTTTCAAATATCTGACTATGCCATTGTCACTCTTTTCAGTTGGACTCCCCAGGTCATAGGAAATGATTGATCGTCAAACCTTTGGTAATTTATCCAATTCATTATACATGTATGATTCCTGTGTAATGTTTTCCTTTTCCTCATTTTTTCATTAATCGGTTTTCAAGATTTCATCTCATGGAGAAAACAGGCATGCAGCAACCACTGTTCAGAAACAAGCCGTTCAGGTAGCAAGATTATTTTTTAAACAATAACAGTGTCTTTATACATTAAAAGTGCAGCCATATATATGCAAAGTAAGCTGTTGTGGTGTACAGGACAACGAGGATGATATTAGTGCAAGGACCATGAATAAAGATTTACCAGGAAAGCAAAAGAACAAAGTGAGTGTTATATTTAGAATAGCATTTTTAATAAAATAATATTTCAGGAGGAAAACTTTCTTTAGAACTTTGAATGAAGACTAATTAATGAAAATTTCTTTTATGATATGATTACACCATTTCATTCTGTTAATGCATATTGTGTTTATATCATTAGGAAAGACCTTACAACAGATGGAACCTGCCAGATATAAAATCATTTATCAACTACTTCATCAGATTCATTGATGGATCAGAGGGGAATGTCTATCCAAGTAAGTTGTATTATTTGACCCACACAATAAAGCACCCAATGCGAATCGCAGCGACCAGTATATACTGCGCTGGTGACCGCTTGTCCCCGCAGTGAGCACTGCAGGCAATTTCTAAAATTACCCGAGCCAGCGGATTATCTGCGCAGTGCCCATTGTGCGGTTCGATGTTTTGCTCGAGGAGCGATGCCTGTGTTCAATAAGGGGTGTTTGAGAAGTGAAATAACCGATGATCCCTGGAATAACCTGCCGACAAAATAGTAGACAAATTTACTGTATCGTAGTTTATCTTGTGTCACTAAGCACAGGATTAAGCCATAATGTCTTCCAAGTACAGAAAGACTAAAAGGTAATTCAAATGAAGGACTTCAGTTCTTAATCATTTAATACAGGGGAGGTTTATATGCGAGTTAGATTTCCTCGTATAATTACTCGTATTATCGGCCACGCCCATATTGATTTGACTGCAGGTTAGTTCGAAAGAGTCAGTCGCGTTTTCCAAGCCTCGGGCTTCTGATTCAGCGTAATAATATAAGCTAGATTTTACACTTTTTGTGTTTTAATATAGCAACGGTGTTGAATATGACATCGTTATTTACTTTATACTACTGATTAATTCATCGTTTTCCAGCAATATTGTTGCTCTTTGTTTGAACATAAAATTCAGACATTAATATATATAAATGTGAGTAGATTTAATCACTTTTGAATCACTGCAACATATGGAAATCGAACTTTAATTTATTAAATCCAGTCTCTTCGTGATACCGATCATGCGATGTCAACCAACACTTCTGTAACTAGGTATGTGGCAATCCCAAGCGGTAGTTGTGGGCCGATGTCCGCAGACCGCAGCTTGGGTCTCTCGCTTATCCCGCGCAGGGCGATCAATGATATCCTGGCTACGGATTGGCTGTTGTAGAGATTTCCACAGGGAATTCTTCTATTACGTAGATAGAAACCCCTAGTTTTCCCTCGTTTTCGAATTTTTTGATTCTGTCACGTCATTGCGGAGATATCGAGATGTAACAGTGTAACATCTCATGTTTTTAAATATTCAAAATGTATAGCTGTTAACAATATCGTTGTTATTTTATATAGTTGATTTCAAGCGAACAGTGAGCACCATCTTAGAACCACCTTTAGAGAAGTTTTAATCAATATCATTTGTAACTTACTTTTTTTGAGATGCTAAAATGATGGAATAAAGTCGGAAAGGCTGTTTAATGTGATATATTAAAAAATCCAAATGTTTCTTTTCTGTTGAAGGGGTGCATTGTCTGTCCGAGTGCGACCTAGTATAAGATTGAAAGTCTATGACAAGGCTCCTGGTCGAAAGCCATCAATTCACCGGATACCATGTTACCCCACACCAGGGGAGCAGACAGTGGGTTCTAATATCCAGCAGACTGTAAACAATTCTGATAAACCAATATGTGATGATGATCTTCTGCCTGACACAGCCGCTATAGGTAAGAGCCAATATATTTACACAATATCTGCGCTCACATTGTCTGGTGATCCTCAATCAATTAGCATTGCCCTTTGTAATTTTGTTCTCCGATTTAACAAACATACTAGTGCATATATTGTCGTACATAGCTAGCAAGACATACCAAGCAAATAAAGAACGAGAAAAGAATGCCTGGGCTAGTCTAAGGGAAACTATCCAACAGACAGTGGTTTCAAAGGAGGCTCATCCGGTTTCCCCTCACTGCTGGTGCTGTGGCAGTACAGATGCACCCTATCGTTGTTCTGATTGCCTGTCTGGAATCTTTCTCTGCTATGGCTGTGTTGTAGACACGCA
The DNA here is from genome assembly GCA_034190875.2 of Urechis unicinctus. Classification (NCBI taxonomy): domain Eukaryota; kingdom Metazoa; phylum Annelida; class Polychaeta; order Xenopneusta; family Urechidae; genus Urechis; species Urechis unicinctus. The sequence goes on from CM067342.1 coordinate 6,685,127, forward strand.
TCGAACACAGCCACTGCATCTGATTCAGGAGTGGCAGGTATGTCTCCACTGTTGTATTATTAATGATGAATAGAAAATAACTGCGGCTGACATTTACTTATGATATTTTTGGGATGGTGTTGTTCCATTCAGTGCCATCATTTTATCACTACTGATCTCCCGGGTGTGAAGCAAATCAAGGATACCAACGCATCCCCTGGACGCACCTTCATTATTACTCTTATTGATGATTTAGGTAAGTTAAGAGAAACAAGACACCCACCTAACCGTATCATCTTTGCCGCACAAAAATTGAGCCGATAATGCATATGAACGTTCATAAATTTGATAAATATAAGGTTTCACAATAACTGAGGTGAAAAAATGTGCCTGCATATCTTATATGCTTATCTATTTGTGCATGTTACGGCCGTGCAGGGCGCACCCACTCGGGTGTAACAGTTCACTGTAGCTGGTAAGAGAGTGACCTTACAACGCTCTTAAGGCACGGCTTCTGGCCTTTGACCCCTACCAAACCAGGAATAGCAGTTTCAGTACGGTTGCTTGACCAACTGCAGTGCCTATCACTTGAGGCACAGATTTCAGTGCAGGCATTTGTCGCTTCGACTGATATGCGCTCATCCTCAAAGTTGAGCAAGGTAATATGCATGCTATACATCTTACCAGTAGATTAACATGTGATATATGTGATAACTTCATAATTCCATTTGTGTAACAAAAGGAGTCCTCCACCCTGTCCAGCATCAGTCGTGGTGAAACGCTTCATGAGTATCGACAACTGTGTCAAAATTTGAGGGATGCCCCAACATCACTTGTATTGTCTGTTTCTTGGCTTACTTAATGTCCAGCCTGCCCTAAGGTTTGTTCAATTAATGTTATAGTCAGATGTACACACACACACACACACACACACACACACACACACACACACACACACACACACACACACACACACACACACACACACACACACACACACACACACACACACACACACACACACACACACACACACACACACACACACTCTCTCTCTCTCTCTCTCTCTCTCACACACACACACACACACACACACACTATTCCTGTACGATCAGCCCTTTATAACTGAATCTTCAGTGAACATGCAAACATGCCAACACAGTACTTTTTGGACCAAGATGTTGTAGATACTCTGTTGACAGCCAATTAACAGAGAAAAATGATGCACAAAGGGTAAGTTCCGTTTATGTTACGATATATCTGCCTCATTTTTCATTAATTAAACATTCTGCTGAGGTCCTCAGATTGAACTATTTTTATAGGAATGCAGCAATTTCCAAGCAGCTTCTGCAGTGAGGAGTAAGAACAAAGCAGCCATGTTAACAGTTACTGGTGTGTTTGGGTCCGCCTGTCGTCATGAAGTTCCGTATAAGTTTCTGGATATGAGACACGGGGAGCGGTGAGATCATGTCATTGATTGCATAAAATGTATGGAACATCAACCGAATATCATTAAGTGCATAAAGCGGCTCTCAATTAATACTTGTATGTGCTACAGTCTGGCATATCCAATATGTCTCTCCTCAAAGAGATGAGTCGTCAGTTTGGGGCTGAATCAGATTTACAAAAGAATGTACTGTATGATATTGCATGCGTGCTGAAAGCCTATCTCCAGGTCAGTTGTGTTGCAACCAATTTAATTGCATTTGAGATGTTGAATTTCTTTCCACAAATATTTATACATATATTCATGTGCTGCAGAAAAGACCTGATTTGCTGTCTGAAATAGCAGAGATGACATTTGCTATTCCTGTATTCCATGCATATGTTCACAAGGGGGATTGTCAGGTTCATTATGAAATCACTACCTGTACTTGAAAAACTTGGAAGATATAATTGATCACTAATTTATTTGATCTGTTCATTTGAACAACTTGTTGTAATTCATTATGATATTGTTCCACAGGTAACAATGAACCCACGTAGGCTCGACGGCTTTGGATTGATGGATGGTGAACAGCTCGAGCGCTAGTGGTCATACCTGCGATTATTTGCTAGCACAACCAAGGAAATGACTCCACTTCATCGTAGAGAAATGCTTACCACAGCCATTCATCACTATGCAACAAAAAAGAAAATAGTACTTGGTATGGGACTGACCAGTCGTACAAAGTTAAGATGGAAAACATTTAAGTGAACACAATATACTCATGCATTTATTTTACAACACAGAATACTCACTGGTTGACAAGATGAAGAAAGCAGAAGCAATTGAACTGGCTGCAGAAGAGAAAATCCAAGAGCTCTTGTATCAGTATAGAGAAACGGGTAACAATTATTTAAATGTTTATATATCACTTTCATGGTCTTCTAGCACAAAGTTTACTTACTCGTTTGTGTACTAGAAGCCACAGGAGACCACATTCCCAACCAGATGCAAATAGAGAAATGGAAGAAGGAAGAAGTGACACTTCTTGTCCAAAAAAAGATAGGCATCCAAAAACCGGTAAATATTGTTGTATGACGTTGGTATACTCCCTTTAGATGATATCCTGACAGACAGGGGTTTTCTTCTATAAATGATGAAATGTTTGTAATAGCACCCAAGGCATGGAGCACTCGCTATGTTAAGGAGCTCATGCAAGTTTATGCCATCAGGTATGTTTGTTTTATCTACATTTAATATATCAACTGATATTTTATAATAATGTTAGTACAGTAGTACTGAATTATTGTGGTGTTTGTCATAGTTTTACTATTCTATCTTAGTTTTATGTTTATTTTCAGATCACAGCTTCAGTCGGGACTACTTGACTCATGATGTTGACACTACCATGAGGATCACAGCCAAGCTCAGCATGTATGTAACTATTGTAAACAGTTTTCAGCTATACTCTTGTTGTGGCACGTTTTGTTAGCAAGGAAGCCTAAATTACACACAGACGCCTCTCATCACAATTGCACCCTACAAACTAAACATCAGCCCTGCATGACCTTGGACCTCCGAGTTATTTATGGAAACTTATAAGAAAATATTGTAACTATGGGATTAGTGTTCAGCCCGTGTGTCACTGAATACATATCAAACTTCAATTGTTATGATTTAATGTAGTCATAACTTGTTATGCAGATTCATGTCAAAAGCAGCAGAGCTTCAAGGCCTATTGACCTCACATCAAATGTTTCCTATCTATGTATATATTTTTTGTAAACTTCATCAGATATATATTTTGATAACAGGTTAGACAAGAAGCTGTCTGCAATTGAAAAGCAAAAAAAAATCAAGAGGTGGACACCTGAGAACCCTAAGTACCAGCAAGAGATTACTGCAATTGAGAATGGCCGCACGTTGAAAATGCTGTTCAAAATGAGGCATCAAGCTGCGGAAAAGGACTTCCAAATATCTACTAAACAGAAATATTCAGGTAGCGAATGTAAAGAAGTTTCATATATTAGAATGTAAGTTGCCAAAATCCAACTTAACAGTCATTACATAAAATGCTACCTTTGTAGATGGACAAGCCATTGCCAATCGCATCATTGGTCAAATCAAGCGTGTGGTGAAGGGTTTGCATGCTTCAGTGCATCTGTACAACAGTGGACAGTTCACCTCTCATAACAGTCCCTTCCCACATCATCTTGAGTACTGTGAGATATCTTCACCCCAAGCTCAAGTGTACACCACCCTGGAGTATATGGTTTGTAACTGAATCATTGATTGTCTGCCATGATTAAATTAATAAAGTATATCTAAATGTTAAAACATGATGGTTTAATTGATTTTTTAAAGCAATTTTACAAATGCATGGAGGTTTCTGTGTAAGCTGATCTTATGTCTCATCTTCAGGTGAATGACGGCACCTCCATTTCCTAAATGCCTAGTGTTGTACCAAACAAATTCAGGAGACAAGTTTTGGACAGCACCTTCTTGAAGGAAAGGGCCTCAGAGGAAAAAATCAAGGTCAAGCAAGATATGTCTGCTTTGGTTGATTTTTTGAATTGCCAGGTTAGGGATTTGGAAAATGTAGATATAAATGGTGAATCAATATATGGCAGGGGCTTATCTACCCTTATACGTAGTCAGGTTTGTGATCTCCGTGACCGGCTGCATTCTATTGGTGCGCTTTTTGATCCCGTTAGTTCAGATGTACCAGTCCAGAATGTTGCTTTTAGTAGAGGAGAATTAGATGAATCTGATGAAGAAGATCTTATTGATAAATACAGCTCAGGTGAAGAGATGGACATCATATGTTGCTGTTAATAAGTTGACACCCCATTATTACTACGTCTGTTTGTACATATTCCCTGTGTAAATATGTTTGTGCACGTATAAATGTTGTAAATGGTTCCACAATAATGGTGGGGAACAATATAACTATTTTTTTTTTGCATCAGTAGAACCTGAGGAATATAAATTACTAGTCCCAATTCAGCCTGTAATTGATGTATACCGTCCATATATGGTGTACATTATCTCATACATGAATATAGAGATTGTATGCATAGTCTTGGGCGAGTACTGTGATATGTATCAATGTGTTGAAGAGTACATATTGTATACCATGAATGTTGATCCTGTACACATAGTATAGATTGAGTACATAATGTATACTATCTTTCAAGGTGTTGTTGGCATAGTTTAGTTAGTGTGCACTATATATATTTTTATGCAGATGTTACACACACAGAATAGCTTAAGTACGTGATGTATGCTATGTATCAAGGTGTTGCAGGTATAGTGAAGAGTGTGAACACAATATATAACATAAAAATAAATGTTGTACACATAATTGAGGTTGAGTTCATGATGTATGCTATGTATCAAGGTGTTGCAGGTATAGTGAAGAGTGTGAACCCAATATATAACATAAAAATAAATGTTGTACACATAGTTGAGGTTGAGTTTATGATGTATGTTATGTATCAAGGTGGTGTAGGTGAAGTTTAATAGGTGTGAACACATACTGTGAATTAAGTTATTGTTTACATATCATTGGTTGTCAACTTTTGCTATGTGTACAATATCTTAATTAATATATCTCATACACTCAACCGTTGAGTATTTGAAGCAAACTATGTGCCAGGGTTTAATGGGCTTAGTTTAGGGTGTGACCATATACCACAAATGTAGATGTTGTACACATGGTGTAGGTTGAGTTTATGATGTATACTATGTATCAAGGAATTGTAAGCTTAATGTGTTGTGTGTACCGGATATATATATATATATATATATATATATATATATATATATATATATATATATATATATATATATATATATATATATATATATATATATATATATATATATATATATATATATATATATCATGAATAACCCATTGCATGTACATGTCTAATGCACAAGTCTTCATAATGTTAACACTCGACATGATGGGTAAATGTATGATTATCTCAACCGTCCAATACGCTCCTTACAATGATCGGCATGCTAAGTGTCTGTCAATGATATTAAACTAAAATTGATCTTACATAGAGATGGCTTCATGCAATCTCTATTGAATACATTTTGAATATTATACCTCACAGGGTCTCAAATTGCAAATTCAGACAAAAATGCACTTGTTGCATTGTATTAACATTGCCTCGCACATAATGTACAATCATAAATGTACTCGGTGATATTATCGTCATTGTTGGCTGTAGATGGTATGCACACAAATCCTGCGCGCAGAAGAACCTGTGGGTGGAAGGAGCACTCTCTCTTGTTACTGTGCGTGTTGGACTCTCGAAATGCACATTCTAATGCCCTTTGCCACAAGTGCCCCCTCTTTAAGTAACAAAGCGTACTTCTAAATACGTGACTCAATCAATATATTGTACTATCCATAGCGCACTTTACCAAATTAATAGCAGTAATATAATTAATATATTTGAATAAACATGTAAGTATATGCACTTTTAAGTTCGGTCACGATAGAAATACCAAACGAAATATTCATTCTGGCTTCATTGGGAAATCGAAGTCGGTTTTACATGATAAAATACGTTACCGAGTAATGTCTGACAGCCTCGTGATCGATGGTTGCTCGATTCGTGCTCAAATTCGCGGTGACGAAGTGAAAGTTTATTCATGTTCTTCAAAATACCCCCCTTGGATAATTGGTATGTCAACAAACAAATCACTTTGGATAACTGTCTGATCGTTTCAACTGTGGGAAAGTACAAAATAATGCATTAAACGACGAATTATTATCATATGTATGCATGCCAGCCTCAAATGAGGGTAAGGAGAGGCGGTTGATACCCCATGCAGATCAGCATCATATGGTCTCTTGGGCTGCTATGCAAACATTTAAGCAATCACGTGTGTAAAGAAAGGGGGTGAATCCGTAAGGGCTACAGGTCAGTGAACGCTATTTTCATAGATGATGCAGGACCTGTAATAATGCATATCGTTATACAATTTTTCATTAATAATTTGATATAGTCCAGCAAAGTTGATACATTATTCCCCCGCACAGCTATGGCGCAATGACGCATAATATCTGTCAAATGCTTCAATTTGATGTTAGGCCGACATACCATTTACCGTCAGTACTAGGTAGCTATAGCTATAATCATAGTAATCAGTGTGTACGAGGCAACTGTTAACCGAGACAACAGTCGTTAACAGAGAACCCTAATAACATGACGACCCGAATATGACCCGAATAAATTCTGGAATAGGCGAATAGCATCTTGCTGTTCATTTAGTCCAATGTCATATTTTAGCCAGATGACCCGCCGTTTTCGCAATTGCCGGTGGCCGCAGTAGTTACATGATGGGCAAACCGTAATGTTGATTATGGACGTTTTAGCAATTCAAGGGCATGGGGATGTTTGTTGTGGGCTGATTACCACTGAGGTCGCACCCTTTTAACATCTTTAAAGGTGATTACATAAAATGCTATAGACACTATATTATTGAAACGTAATATCAGAGCCAATCTAAGGTATAAGTATCACTGTTGCCGATATTATTGCAACAATCAAAAGCAAATTACGACACTGGTTACCTGTAGGGTCGTACTGTTACAAACAATCGACAGCATTATCGCCTGCATCATACGATATCCTGTAATCGGTATGCCTCCCAAAGCCTTCCTGTAATGCCTCAATTAAGATGTGCTGCATAACATGAGCGTCCTTCGGAATAAAAGGTTCTACAGAGACGAGAGCAAGCATGGCGGTCATCTGGTAATACGTCATCTTTCGCTGTGTGGTGGCGCTTAGTGCTGCACATTAAATACAAAAGTCGTATCGTAACATTTGTGCTCTGCCCCGGATTAACCTAGAACGAAGCCTTGATGCAGTAATCATTCGTAATTCATTTTACAGCTGATTGCACAGCGCATTGATATAACAATCAGTATGTTGCTGTAATATTACGTCCTGATCGTCTCTACCTTCATAATCATTTCCGTACTGATATCCGTCACCTGGTATATATTTGTCGCAATACGTTAACATAGAAGCTCATATATAAATGTAATTATTGAGATAAATGCAGGTCATAAGTAACTGTTTTCGGATGTGAATGTGTTCTGGTAAACCTGGAGTAAAACCAGAAATAGGCTCTGCACTGCATTTATTGAATGTTATTGATATGCTATAGCCAAACTCTCTTTGCGAATTTCGTCCCTTTGATCGCGCAGGCTTATTGAGATTCCTATGTCAAATTCTTGGTGTGCCTTTAATTTCTTTTCCAGTTTTGAGTCTACATTTCTTAACTGAATGGTGCACCTAGCGTAGAACCTACTTGCTTGGTTGGCATTCTTATAAACCCTTAAGGGATGGGTTCTGAACTATACTTGCCTTCCATTTTGTAAACATTCATCGTAAACAAACACATTCTAGATATATTCAAGGTATGGGCACATTATGCAGGCTGATCTGAATGAGAGACCTTGTATTTGCTAGTATGTCGAGTTGTATCTTCTAATCAGGCATTTGTCGCGGTCATAATTGGTTATACATTTTGCAGCACTTGACAGCCAAGGGCTGTATTATTATCTATTCACATTTGAAAGAGGAGGCACCGCATCATGAACCAAATCGAGAGTCCGTATCATCACGAACAAAATCGAGGGGCCGTATCATAACCAAATCAAGGGGCCGTACCATAAACCAAATTGAGGGGCCGTATCATATCCAAATCGAGGGGCCGTATCACAAACCAAATAGAGGGGCCGTTTCAGAAACCAAATCGAGGGGCCGTATCAGAAACCTTTAAATCGGGGCCGTATCAAAAAGGTAGTCGAGGGGCCGTCTGATAAAATCAATTGAGGAGCCGTATCATAACCAAATCGAGGAGCCTTATCATAACCAAATCGAGGGGCCGTATCATTACCAAATCGAGGGGCCGTATCAGAAACCAAACCAAGGGGCGTATCATAAACCATAAATCATAAATTTATAATTCGAGGGCCTGTTAAATGGAGGGGCCGTGGGAACGTTCAATGGTAAGCCCCTTAGATTGAGAGGACCTTTGAATAGAGGCATTTAAACAGAGGGTCTTTATATCGATGGATCATTAAAAAAAGTGGCCGTTAAAAAAAGGGAGCCCTCCATAGAGGAGCCTTCGTATGGAGGGTTTGTTGAATGTAAGCACTGCTCATTGGAGGTAACGTTTACAGTGGAGTTTACGTTTACAATGGAGGTAACCTTTACAGTGGAGGCAACGTTTACAGTGGAGGTAACGTTTATAGTGGAGATAACATTTACAGAGAGGTAACGTTTACAGTGGAGGTAACTTTTAAAGGCGCGAATCTTTAAATCGGGGATAGTTTACTGGAGGATAGTTTAATGAGAAGGGGTTTATTTAATAAAGGAACGTTGAATTAGTTAATGGAAGAAAAATAGCTCAATGAAGTGACGGCTCAAATGGAGATAGAAGTTGGGCGGATGTTAGCTAGGTAGTTCAATAAACAATCAACTAAACAATGATAATTTGCAAATCACAATTACACATGATATGCAACAATAAACTTCATAATTTTGTTGTTGATGCGTTTCTAAACTGGTGTACAGTCGTGATATCACGATTAAGCAAAGAGCTGGACTATATCAGGGCCGCCGCCGTGCGATGTCGTCATGGTAAGTAGCAAACACATAGAACTGCATCACCAACTGTCACGTGTTGTTGCTAGGGGAAGCAGTGAGATCGAAGAACCACATAAGAGACATAATTTGTTGATAAACTAATGTGACCATAAGCCAAGAAGTCAACTCCGTTTGGGGGTTATTCGCCGCTTTTAGTCAAACGGAGAGAGTTACACCTTGTTGTCGTGTAGCCCATATATATGTGACCATCACTGCGCAACATATTCATCCCATAGCGGAAATGCTTCTTGGTTGGCAGAGACTAATGTTTCGTTGCATGCTTCTTCACCACAACGTTTTTTCACTTCCTTTGCCATTCGAATTTCGCCCTCGTCAGACATCAGGATTTAGTACATATTTGGGCGCAGTCCAGCATACACCTTGATGGGCACACAGGCCCACCCATCATGTATTTTTCCTAGCACCTTCTTGTTCACTTTACTGAACCCTGGTTCTGTCGACTAAACCCTGGTTCTGTCGACTTTGAATACGCGATGAACGGAAGTAGGGCCGAAATAGGAGAAATATATTCTAAAGATAGCTTATTTATTCATCAAAGTAACCGAAGAGGATAATATTTTATGAGGGGGGAAATGTGTCTGATTCATGGTTGGTGAACTTGCCCTCTATTGAGCGTGTGTTCACTCCCTAATATTACGTTTCTTTTGGAAGCCTCCTCCCATTAACTTTGGGCTTAGCAAGTAGAATTGTTTACTGTGGCTCTTTACTTTAATTCATCGATCGTTTATTTATTCGTTGCATTCATTTATTTAATTTTCTTTTTTAGAAATTGCTCAACTCGGAACATTAAATAATTGTTCTAACTGAATGAGATAAAATGAAGATGTACGTATAAGTAAGCTATGCATGTAAGTTTCTTTGAAATAATTATAAAGAGTGCTAGGAAACCATGTACAGCAGTATGATGCTGACATGCAGGCTGTACATGTACCAGGTCATGAATGGATGATAAATGGGGAGCGATATTGAGTAATGTGGTATGTTTTAAAGTTTAGGATCGAAACGGGAACGAACCTGTTACAAAGGGGGCATGCATTGTTGGTGCAAAATATATAGTGAAAAAATTTACATTATTGCCTAGACGCTGAGGTAATGCAATCGGCTGAGAGGCTTCTAGCAGGTTCCCCAATGAGGTCGCCCCTACATGAGGAAGTGACGTGTCAATAGGATTAAGGTGGAGAGGGTTAAAGTGAGTACAATCGGTTTACAACACTTCATACACCGCGTGGTCGAGCAACAGGCGGGTTTTGTGCAAATGCATGGCTAGGTCGTCATCACACACTTTATGACATAGGCATAGGCAGGACTGGCCACAAGCCTGTGTATTTTTTCCTTTTCCGATGAGTTGTTCATCAGTTTTTGCTGGTTCTTTTCATCTTCGCTTGTGGCGGCCTGATGCTGGTTCGTACTCATGCGAATGTTAGGCTCCATCATGGGCCACTGATTGCACCTTGCAGACCCAGTGGTAGATAGAGTTTTAGATGACTGTAATGAACCACCTACTTCTCTTTACCGCGTAGGTAGGGTACCAGCCTCTACATTTCTCCCCAATGCACCTAGGAGGTTATTCTGGTAGTCTGACACTCTGGCGCCAGTGGATAACCATTTGTGATCAGCATGTAACTCTGCAGGGTATTCCAGATCAACCTCGATCATATATCCGGTTTGGTTGTGTCGGAATGGTCCTGTATTGGAGGCTGTTATATGGCGCTCCACCCATTCACGACCTCCTGTGGGAAGGGGCTGGCTCATTGCCCACCAATACAGGTTGTTTTTCGTAGTCGCTGATAAACTCAAGCTGTGCTCTTAACCAGGGCATCATAATGTTGCGTATTTTAACGATATAGATGAAGCTTTGACGGGTCACTAGATTTATATCATCAGGCAGGGAAATATAATCAGCCAGTGCTAATCTTCTTTGCTAAGCATTTGTATGACAACATGAATTTATAGCCTAAAAGTAATCCCGCTCTGTTTTCAAGATGAACTAATTTGAAGCAGATAAATTATATGCATGAAACGACGCTCTATGTAGGGCACCGGAATAGCAACCTAACCACCATAGAGAGATCAGGTGGCAGGCGGACCTTTACCTATGTACTGGTCTATGTCAATTGGTATATATTCGGTACCTCTAATGGGATGGAATTTTTGGCAACAGGGAGGTGCTTGTTCCACATACCTTTTTCATCCACCAGCATTTATAGCCTATGCATTAATAATGGTGGCAATGATTATGTTCATTATATCGTTTGTGCTGTACTTCTCAATTCGTGTTGTTGCATGGAAGACAAATGCTGTGTCTCCTTCTTTAGTCCCTGCTGGTGCAAACAATTCAACCGCTCAAGCAAATACACGTAAAGAATTTAAAATTACCAAAATGTTTTTCAAAATAGTTGAACGTTCAATTTTTGCTGGGTGCCGTATCTTATTTGCAAGTGTCTGCATCTCACCTCTGCTAGACCTGGTCATTTATTTTCAATAATTCATGAAATTTCTCAGAGTTTTTACTCTCAACAGGGCCTTGAATCCACTCATTTACGCAAAACACAACCAAAATTATCGAAATGCTATTATAAAAAAAAATATCTCACATGATATGATACGTATGCCTTCAAGGGAAAGAATATTTGTTAACTTAAACTGATGGGTTATCGATAGTATACAATGTTTCCGAAGACGGATACACTGAACATACATTTAACCAAGACTTTCTAAGTGGCAGCGTAAACCTCATAATTACCATATCAATAAACACTGTAAAAATCCATACAAGACAGACATCACATGTGCAGGTTCAACAAGCAAATTTGCTACCATTTTAATGTAATTGGTTTCGGAATATTGGAATATTCTAGTGCTAAGTATTGAACGAATGATTGCTGTTTGCGCATCGTTGAGGTATAATGCTATTGTCACAGAAAACAATGCAGTCAAAGTTTGCATATGTCTCTGGTCTATGTCAATGGGATTGTATTCGGTACCTGTAATTGGGTGGAATCTTTGGCAACCTGGAGTTGCTTGTTTCTCTCACCTTGTTCATCCACCAGCATTTGTAGCCTATGCATTTATAATGGTTTCGATGATCATGATGATAATATCATTTTTGCTGCACTTATCAATTTGTTTTGTTGCTTGTAGAAAAAATGTTTGTCTCCTCCAATAATCCCAGCTGGTGCAAACAATACAACCGCCCAAGTAAACACACATCAAGAATTCAAAATTACCAAAATGTTTTTCAAAATAGTTGGAACTTTCTATTTTTGCTGGATGCTGAATCTTATCTGCACGTGCCTGCTTCTCTTCTCAGATAGGCCTGGTCTTTTATTGTTAATAATTCATGAAGTTTGTAAGAGTTTTTTGGCTCTCAACGGAGCATTTAATCCACTTATTTTAGCCAAACACAACCAACGTTATCGCAATGCAATCAAAAAGATACTTTACATGAATTAATACGCTTTCACAGGAATAAATAATTGTATACTTATACCTGATGGGCTTAAGTCATTCTAGTACCTTAGAACTATCGATAGAACACAATATTTTCCAAAATGTCTATACTGAACAAATATTACACCTGGACATTGCAGCGTATATCTCTTAGTTACTATATTTTTAAACACTGTAAAAAGGATTTTAAAACATCACATACGCGAGTTCAAATTGAAAATCTGCAGCCATTTCAATGTAAGTTTGGATTTTAATATTTGATTTTGCCTGATTTGTGATGGACTTGAAAAATATTTATTTCATGAAAATTGCCCTTCAGAATGCAAAATGTGTTGTATCATAACATTAATTCACACTCTTTATTGACACATTGTACATTCGTTGTGGTTATTGGTTGAGGTTTGTTGATGTCTATATAATTATAATATGTGTTGCAGATGAATAAATGTTTGGCCGAACGATGAGGTATATATTAATTTCTGTTATATCATACGACAATTTGAATGATGGGTCAATCTACGACGAATAGCTCATTTTCAATTAATGGTCCGAAAAAAAGTGATGACATATAAAATATCATGCTGTTCATGCTATCACAAGATCATTATGTTACCCATGCATTCAAGCGAGAATTTGCCTAATTACAACAGCGTTAATTTTGCGTGGAACAAATGCATTCATGCAACTTTGGAACATTATCTGCAAGGTGCTGGGTACATATGTCATCACACATTTATTTTCCCCAGTTTTTGATTAGGTTATACCACCGTGAGAGAGAAGTAATTAAATCGATATATTCCATTTCATTTCACTCCACCCAACCAATCTTTTCCAGTTTGCAAATTACATAAACAATTCGTTCGCGCGGTAGTGTCTCATCGAAAGAACCATATTGGCATCAACATAAAAAATGGCATGCTTGCGAAGGAATGGTTGCAGATCTCCTTAAACGGCATAAGCGTGATTCCCCCAGGAGCCGCACTGCCTCACACATTCACTCAGATGTTGATCATGGTACAATATAAACCGTTATAGCACAACGCCATGTCAGCTTTCACGATATGTTAAAGCCTTGTTATAAATGATGTAGAAAACAGATTAAGCCTAAAGAGACATATTGTAGTTTTTTACAGTTCTAAGATAAGCCTCTTAAATGCATTGTTAATTTTTTACTGGTTACAATGCATCCGAGCTGCAACAATTGATTAACACATCTCTTGCAGTAGAATACGGAAATTTGCTGTACGTTGTACGTTGCATAGTTTATATACACGGCTTATATGTTTCCCAATTTTTCACGAATTGTCAACACTTTATATATTCGTTTGTAGTTTATTGCATTTGCTTGTATTGAACTATGTATTCACCGGCTTAAGTGCATATGATTTGTTAGGCATTTATGATAATTTGTAGAAGAACCAAAGGCATGAATTGTCTTAGCTTCCAGTTTATGTCTCTTTTAACATTCTGACCATTTCCGAAACTTCTACCTGCTGCACAAACGCGCAAGTTGTAGACAAGTTGATAGTAAGAAATGTGTCACAGTGCGCAGGTTTGTGACTCCCTAAACCATGCTGCGCGTAATTCAAACTGCATCCCGTAGTTAAGGCAGGCAGAGCCCTTTACCACAAACTACAGTTTGACTGACTTCTTCAGGGCAGACTTTTCTAGGCGGAACTATTTATCTACAAATAGCAACTGGTTATATCTGGTATAGCAGATATGCTGGTTCTCATTGTGTTATCATCAATGTTACTTTAGAATGCCCTAGGATATATATATATATATATATATATATAGATATATATATATATATATATATATATATATATATATATATATATATATATATATATATATATATATATATATATATATATATATATATATATATTTGTATTATATATATATATTTATACAAATATATATTTATTTATATATATATATGTATATATATATATATGTATATATATATATAAATATATGTTGAATTAATTCAAGGTTAACCATACTACACCCGGTTAATCGGCATTGTTACGTGTGTTTCTGGTGTCATAATGTCCACGAAAGCTTGAGTCGTTGACAAGTTATATCATAACAAACAAAATCCAGTTTTGACTGTGACATTTAAATAAGGCCAAGGGCCATTCATGTGTGGTAAACGTACATAGTCAGCATTGTTACTAAGTTTCGTCCAGCTGGCTTCATTAGCTATGGAACTGTGTTGGAAATTTTTTTGCTGTTCATGGCCAATGCATTGGTGCAAATTGGTATATGATACCTTTATTCGTACCTCTCGCTAAATTCTTAAAAAAAGCAGTTGCTATCGTTGGAAGAAACGATAATCATAAACAGATCAATGTTTTATATCACTTACCACGGACACGAAAACGTGGGTTATAATGAGTTGTGTTTTTTGTTGATTTCATGGTATCGTCGCCTTATGTCGGGGATGTCTTTCGAGTAATTTCGTAATCGTCACGCAGCTCAGCGTAGCTATAAACTCTTCGTTTGAGACCTTCACAACCCCCCTGACATGCCAAAAATCTTTGTGTCGGCCCAGGCCAATTCCCTTGCTTCAGACATTTATTGACAACCTAAAACTGCGGATGTGTAAGTTTGAGGATCGTAAACTGCGCGTACACTGTTAGTGGCGACCAATTGTCCATAATTTATGAAGTTGACATTTATTTAGAAGAGTACTTGCTATTTTCGCTATTCATAAAACTATTGAACGACGTGTTTTGGCAGTGGCAAGGCTCTGTGAAAAGATATTTTTCCCGATCTCTACAATCGCGGTGACGTCAGCCCAATATGTCCATGTGTTTTTGTTTGGGTCACGGTAGCGCCACCTTACGATTCCAATGTAATATTATTAGGGAAGCGATCACCGTAGAGCCACTTGAAGTAAGCCTTCTTAGCGTAGCTATAAACTCATCGATAAGAGGGCGCTTATCAAAGCGAATTCTGTATGTTCCGCTTCCGCCCCTACATTGTTATCATTGACTTATCCATCAATAAAGCTGCCCTCACAGACGCCAAGCTAACGAGATTTAACATACTGTGTGTCTGGGGATTTCAATGAAACAACCAAAATCTCATTAATTTCACTAAAGCTGGATATAGGGATGGTGTCGGACTGTATGTCAGCCATACAGGTAGATTGAACGATGAGGCCTACGGGGGCATGGATTTTCTACGTTTTGTCAAAGGAGAGTGTGTGCTCATGAAATTATTAAACAGCTGTACAATGCTCTATTTTGTTACTATACGGACACCTGATAGATTAAAAGAAAAATCGACCATAAAAATTGAATTTGTAGCATGATCAGAACAGTAAAACGTTCGAAAGATCTGCAAACAGGTTAGTCTTGACGATCTGCCTTTTTCATCGTGGCATACATCGCACAGTCAATGTGGGGTCAACGCTCAGAAAAACCATGCATATTCAGTGTTTCTGGAAAACACTTTCAAGAGGGACTTGAGTATCGTGATACCAAAACCTAGGTGTCACGATAAAAATAGTGATGAATCACCCCCTGCTTTATATTAACCACATAACCCACTTCATTGTGCGCCTGGTGCTTAAGCGTTTAGCTTTTATTGGGCGACTGTATACGCGTTACTCTAGCTGAGCCGCTGTAAAGTAAATGCTTTCAGACCAATTGCTGGTTTGAGTTTACCTACGATAGTCCTGTACAAATACAGTATTTTTTTAGGTCGATTTCAGCAACGACTGTGAAATAAGATAATAAGGGCAGCCGGAAACCCTTAACATACACAACACGCCTGATGCTTGATGCAACCTGGAGCGACGAAGATTTCCATACGCTGTACAAACGCCTGGTGGGGAGTAATGTTTCTCACTGTTGCAAATGTCAACAGAGCGTCTGCTTTCTCATTGATATACCGTAGCGATTCGTGACAGACCATGAAAACAGCATACGGTAGGACGAAGCCTGAGCTGCCATATTTGCTGTATTCATGCGCATATATATATGGTAGATCATATATGGAATCACGAGTACACCGCCAATAGTGAGCTAGGATTATAAACAATGACTGCCGTGTGGTTGATATTTTAAAGATGAATTACATTCTCGAGGATGATTGCTTAAATTATTCGATTGGTTTCCTTTTTTTCATTTGAAATACCAAATCACGTAGAATTTATCAGTATCGTCAATTTACGCCCTTTTTGCAAATTCGCTCATGAGCGCTAGATCGAGTAAGTAAGCACGCCTGTGCAAATCTGTCATTTTCTTCTGCTTTTCGCACCAACTCGGTTAATTCTGTAGCAATAAAATGCTGCAATTGGATACGTCAGTATATATGCTGTACAAATTTTTCTCATTCATACTACCTCCCCCGCCCCTCTCTCATTTTGTCTTTCATATTGATGACTCTCCATCCTCCTATCATGACTACCTCCTGCTCCAATTCCTGTTATCTCCTCCGCCTCATTTGTATATCGGAATAGCTAGAGCCGTTGCTTTGTCGCCAAACACTGTGTAACATATCGCCTACTTCATCTACGTGCGTCAGACAACGAGTCGGTTCTGGTGGCGGATGAACTGTTCTTTCAATACAAAAAAACACAGAAAATAAGTTCTGCCAATGGTATACTTGATGATGCAGACAACAGGCCGGTCCAGGTGTACTCCCCGCACACAGAGCAGAGCAGATGTCATGGATCATTCAAATGCAGGAAATTGAGAAGTGTGTGCGGGGTAGTGGCTGTGGCGGGGAATACAATCATAGCTTGTATGTGTGCTCAGCATCACCCAAAAAAAGGTTCCACGTAGCGCAGCGCCCTCTTTATGAGCTTCCGTGTGGTGGTATATCTGTGATATATCTATCAGAAGATGGTCAGTTTATCATGGCGATCGGTGGCTGGTCCCGTGGCGGATCATCTAACCACGTTTACCGTGCCCTTGTGGATGATGTCATCAGTAGCACGGAACAAAGATGGTAGCCAGTCGACATGGAATGGTCTCTGGGGGAGCGTCAGCTCGTTCCTGGTGCTCACTGTACTGCGCAGATTGGTTTGAATAGATTGTCGTGCAGTAGAGATTAGCAACCTTTGATTCCGGACGATTTATGCAAACATTCATAGCATTTCTGTTTTTGATGTCCCGTACTTGCACTGTATTCTGCTTGGGGATATATATATTAACGTTTCTCTCCCTCTCTCTCTTGTTTTTATATAATAATCTATGGTAATAGTCATGCTAAGTAACCCGTTTAGATCAGGTAAGTAAGTGGCCTTCGGTTAAATAATGTTTTCTGACGATATAGGTTTGCACAATGTAGCACAAATATCATTTGGCGTTTTATCAAAAAGGTTACTGCTGAATTTTAACTAAGCACATTCGGTAGTCTTCATGTGCTTCACATAATAATTAACCTCATTTATAGCATATGCGTTGGTTAATTGATGCTGATGTACAACAGCTGATGATGAAGCACTTTTGATGACAGATGAAAATGAAAAGAGAGACACTTTATGAGAATGTCCAATTCGCTGTAGCTACTTTGAAAATTCTTATGAAGCCGGACGACGAATTATGTACAGCGTGCCTGCGACATGTATACATTTAAACGTCTTACGCCGCTTTGACACAATGAAAGACTGAGAGTTTTAATCCACTGCACGGCACCACGGAGCAATGCGGTCCTTCACCCGCTTTCGCATGTCTAATACAAACGGCTTGCATAGAAGATTGAGTACTACGTTATTTGTGATCGAAACCTTTTGAGTTATATAGTTAATATCCATGAAGAAAATCATAACTTATGGATAAGTACGGCCGCCTGACCATACTGTATGGAAAAATTAACTTACAGAAAGGTGAGTTGTAATCGTTTGCTTGATCCGTATATTTTGAGTTTACGTCGAGATGACTCTCTTATCTGACCCAGTTCTTTCCATGTAATCACCCTGTTCCTTTCTTATTAATGGCTGTTATGCTATTTCGTCCCCAAGTAATATCCTGATTGATTATTTGTAGGCTTACCAGTTTATACTGATGTTGCTTCATAACTGATACATTATCAGTTATGAATGATTACCCTTACGAATATTATCACATTACATATGTATTTGTTTGAGTAAAACGAAAACCAAGTTGAATATGCTTGTGTGTTCTAAGCTTATTGTGTTTGTGTTTTATCAGGTATAAGGACACCCTGCCACCCTGCATTCATATGGTCCAGGTGGCTGCATATATCCGCTCCCTCATTACAAAACTTACCAAAGATGCGAAAGGACTTTACCCTGAAGGATTCCTCAGTTCCCTTGCCAGCTACCTCTGAGCTTTACCCTGACCATGTTTTCATCATAGGTCTATGTTGTGCGCAGATGAGGGAGCCTGTAGAGAATGAGGTTGATGTGGTTCTCTACATCCATGGCGTCATGAAGGAGTGCCAGTGTGATTGTGGTGCAGGATGGGCCCATAGGCACACTTCAAGCACGTGTGTGTTGTGATCTGTGCACTTGTAGATTACAAAGTGTCTTCCAGACCTTCCATCAGATAAAAACGTTTAAGGGATCGCCTGTCAATGCTCAGATCCTAAAGCTGAGGTCAGCAACTTTTTGGAATGGAGAATTTGACCCCAGGTCATACTGTTACTGGATTTGTGAAGTCTTGTGAACTGATTTGTTCCTTATATAATTATTTACCTGCCCCTCCAGTTGCATATTGTCTGCGGTGGAATGTTTGATAATTTTATATAACATTAACTCCAATTTCATCTTCTTAGTACTTGAGCGAAGGATTATTATAAATTACATATATCAGTCCATGGTATAAAATGAAAACTATATAAGACTCACGGGAGAAAACCTTTCAATGAGATTCATATAATATTTTACCCTGAATTGGACATTCGTAGATACATTTGATATCCTCTCATCCACATTTTACGAACAATACACATCATGTAAGGCAGTTGTGGGGACAATGCACTGCCGAAGGTTACTTATCATATAACAGACGGTTATGTCTGCAGAAATCTGGTTCTGACAGTGGTCTTCGTTGAAGTGGAAGAAAATGGAAACGAAGCTTGTGTAGATACGAGTCAATGTTGAAGCAAGTGCATTGTGGCAATATCTTCCGGCCGAGCTTGGGACCGCATTGCTCTGTGCCGCCGCCTATCGAGCTAAGTGGCAACGCGGTATCTCATTGGCTTGCTCTAAGCAGGTGTGTGCTTGTGCTTAAATCTAAATCTTTAATTATATTCGACAAGTTTAATGTGCATGTGGTTCTCTCTAACAGCCAGTCACAAATCGGCTTACGTGTCTCGCTAGTCACTCTTGCACATTAAGCTATGTTACCTGAACCATCCTAGCCAACTTCAACTAATGTATCGACATCTCCCAAAAGAATTCTGAAATCACGCATTGTTGTTACTTAGCCAGTGACATCTCATGTCGCTACGTAACCTGCGTCAGCTGAAACAACCCCGATCATGAGGCTACGTCACCTGACTCAGTTAATCCAACCATAATTAACGAAATTACGTCATTTGAGTTAGATAAGCTAACCCCAACTCAGGTAGCTTCGTCACATAAGTCAGATCAGTCAACTCTAACCCACGAGCTACGTCACTTGAGTCAGCTCAGTCAACCGCAATTCACGCAGCTCCGAGATCAATACTATTTAATGCAAGTACCTGTCACTGACATGTTTTTGTAGTTCTCCAAAAATACGAAATCATACCCTGTCTCGCCAAAATATTTACGATGCAGGAACAAGGCTCGTCTAGCCATTTTTAATATCAATTAGAATTTTTGGCACGTCACAATATTTATAAGATATGTTTAAATGCAAGTATTATTTGCCTACCCTATGCCTTCCGCTGTAGAAGGTAAATATCTGGTCTTGGCAATATAGTCTGATAGTTTACTATGCAAAGCTTAAGCAAACATAGAACAAACTTTCGTGGTGGTTTTTTAATGCATTTAAACATTACGTGAGGCAAGGTAAATACTTCTCCAGCGTCAATTAATATTTGCTCCATTTATGACAGTGACAGACACTTCTGTATTCCTACTTGGATAAAGATGGGAAAGTACGTGATCTGGTTAGAGACAGGTAAGATTAAGTGTTTCTGCCGTGTTACGTTTGCATTAGGTTGTGACCTAGATATCAAATATTGATAATGTTACTCATATATAAGTTGTATGACAAGTAGGTAAGTTAATGAATAGATAAGATGGCAGATAAGTAGAAAGATATGATGGCAAATAGGCGGGGAGGTGAGGAGATAGATAGATGCAATTGAGGGTTAATGAAACAAGCATACATATGCCAGTGGGTTAAACCAGCCGGTAAACTGGTTTTATAGATAGTAAGACAAGTAGCCATGAATTTGGTATGTGAATAAATAGATATGTAGATAACAAGTCAGATTATAGAGAGGTTAGGTAGGCAAGTAGACAGGTATGCAGGCGAGTTGGTTCGTAGGTACAAATGCAGTTAGATAAGTAGGTAGGTAGGTAGGTAGGTATGTAGGTAGGTAGGTAGGTAAGTAGGTAGGTAGGTAGGTAGGCAGGTAGGCAGGTAAGTAGGTAGGTAGGTAGGTAGGTAGGTAGGTAGGTAGGTATGTAAGTATGTAGGTAGGTAGGTAGGTAGGTAGGTAGGTAGGTAGGTAGGTAGGTAGGTAGGTAGGTAGGTAGGTAGGTAGGTAGGTAGGTAGGTAGGTAGGTAGGTAGGTAGGTAGGTAGGTAGGTAGGTAGGTAGGTAGGTAGGTAGGTAGGTAGGTAGGTGGGTAGGTGGGTAGGTAGGTAGTTTGGTAGATGGATAGATATGTAAGTGGGCAGGTTTATAACTATGTAGATAAGTGGACAGGAATAATGGTTGATTGGTAGGAGGGTAGATGGATAGTAGGAGGGTAGATACATTGGCCAATAAGATAAATATTCTGGTATGCTGGTAGGAACACAATTAGATGTACCGGTAAGACAATTTGTTGAAATGATTATATGATATATTGAGATAAAATATATATATATATATATATATATATATATATATATATATATATATATATATATATATATATATATATATATATATATATATATATATATATATATATATATATATATATATATATATATACATAGATAAGTATACAAAAATGGATCGATACTAAGGTACACGGACATAGCGTGTATTAGTTGGTAGGTCTATACATATTATGTTGATACACAGGTACATAGATAATCTCATTAGTAGATGTTCTACCCGCTATAAGTATTTCATTGAGCCAATAAGATGGTTTGCATGTATATAGGCAGCTATCACCTCCCTCGTGACATAAATCTAGCAACAAATATAGAGAGGTAGTTTCATATTCATTTCACTTATTGGGAGCTTCTTCAGAATCATGCTATTGTCTAACTTGAAAGCAACATAAAAGCGCATCAAGGAGATGCATGCTTGTCTTTTATTATTTAAGGGCAGTAGATCACCATAGTTATTGCAGATGAACGAAAGTTCCTTATCTAACCAGTTTTTGTGTCTGCTTATTCACTTGTGCATTTGCTTCAATTATTAATCTATAATTATATTCGACAAGTTTAAAGAGCATTTGGTCCTCTCTAACAATCAATCAAATCGCCTAACGTGTCCCCCAAGTCACTCAAGTGACCCATTAAGCAATGTCACCTGAATCATCCTAGCCAACTACAATTAATGTATCGGCATTTACCATGTGAGTTTAAACTCACGCATTGACGTCACTTAGTAAGTGACATTTCATTTAGCTACTTAATCTGAGTCAGCTCAAACAATCCCAACGATGAAGCTACGTAACCTGATAATCCAACCATAACTAACGAAGTTAAGTCACGTGAGTTGGATAAGCAAATCCCAACTTCAGGAACTATGTCACATGTGTTAGATCAGCCACCTCTAACTCGCGAGCTATGTCACCTGAGCCAACGCAGCCAACCCCAACTGACGAAGCTCTGTCACATCAGAGGGATCAGCCTTAGCCAAATCACGCAGCCCGTACTTGTCACTGACATGTGTTTGTATTTATCAAACAAACTAATTCATACTCACTCTCGCCTAAATATTGGCAATGTAAGAACGGGGCTTGCCTGGCTCCTTTTATCTTTATTTTACATTTTTGGCACGTCCTGAGATTTATAATGTATGTATATATGCAAATTCTGTTTGCCTACCCTATACCCTCCTCTGTAGAAGGTAAATGTCTGGTCCTGGCATTATAAAGGCTGTCTATACTAGATCAGCTATATTCGCGAGATCAACACCCACTGGAGCCATGAAACTAGTTGGTGTTATGGTTGCTTTGGCTGCATTTGGTGATTCTCTAATGAATTCAAATGCACAAAATCCCTGCACTTATACATTCAACGTTGATCACGAGCATGGATGCAGTGTTATGGACGATAGCGTGTCCCAGCTCAAAACCACAGTAAACGAACTCCAGTCACAAATTTCATCGTTGCTGCAGCAAAATACTCAATTAATGGCCAAAATTGATCGCCAAGATGGTGAATTGGAACACTTGACAAAGTGGAGGGAAACTCTGCGATCTGAACGGAATGGGAATAATGGGTCAGCTCAAGCAGCAGGTAAATATGTGTCTATATAAATAATAGATTATGATATAAGTTTTATTCCTGGATTGTATTTCAGGGAGAGAAATGATTGGTGAGCCACATTCACAATAATGTGAGCATTTGTTGAGCAGCTGGCTATATCGAATCTTCCACAGTGTGTTCGATGAAGTGACACGTGATCACCAGCAAGCAGCGTTGCATATGTCATATGAAAAATGTATGCTGTTGTTTGATGCAGGTGTTGGCGCTGAATACATCCGCTGGGGTCGCACTGTGTGTCCAAATATATCAACGCTTGTTTACTCGGGTACGTTCAAACAGGAATTATAAAACAGCCATAATTGCAGTATTGTATAACATTATGTATGTCAACAGTTCGGCAGCGTTATTTCTAGGGAAGAGTAATGGAATTGTTTAAAGAGAAAGGAAGGGATTTTAAATTGTGGTGTTGGTTGCTGCTTCAGGTGTGGCTGCTGGGTCGTTTTTTGAACACTCTGGGGGCAGCTCAGAGCTGCTGTGTCTACCTTCAGACCCTGAGTGGGGCGAATACAGGGATGGCTTTCAGGGCGAGAGCTATGTGTATGGTAGCGAATACGAAACAGGGTATAAATACAATGGGAATGATGTGTTCAGCAGGAGAAATACTGAGGGCCTTAGTTTGCATAATCATAACGTACCCTGTGCCGTGTGCTTCATTGATGGCCGAGGCACAGCGAAGAAGTTTCCCGCCATGCAGAACTGCCCTGATAAATGGACGCGTGAGTACACTGGTTACCTTATGGCTGGACATTACACGCACCAAACAAAAATCCAGGCTGTTTGCGTGGACGAAGCTCCGGAAATTTTAGAATCTGGTGGTCTAAACGAAAATGGCGCTATTTTGTACAACATGGAGGCTGCATGTGGTTCATTGCCTTGTCCCAACTACGTTAACGGCCGGGAGTTAACATGCGCAATTTGTTCCCGTTAAGGAACTGCAGAAGTAATGAAATGACATCCCACTTATAAATCATTTTCTGTTTTATAGCTTGAAGCCGTACAGATTATAATTTGTTTTGCTTCATATCTGTCCAATAGCTGTCTTAGTATGTAAACTTATTCAATAATTATATTTCCGTGTGTTTTGTATAATTGCAAATGACATTACCCTTGTGTCATATGATTCGTCTAAAGGAATAAATTCAGCATATCAACGGCTTTCAATTTTCCTTATTTCTCGATAACTGACTGGGAATCAGATAATCGGCATCACCTGTTTACAGCCTGCACGAAGTCATAATGCTACTCATATGTTCTACTTACAAGCGCATTTTCAACAATCTTAGAAAAATATCACCTGTATGTCATGATCTGTTCTAAAGACAAAATACATGCCTATTACTAACGTTGCAAAGGTCAAGAAAATTACTAACGTATGTATTTGGGAACGGGCATCGGTTTTCTAGTGGAACAAACTGTTACTCTTATGACGAGTACAACACGATAACGAGTCGCCTTTTGATCACCCAGACGTTGTGGGCGTGATAGTCGCGGTGTATTGAACTGCTGCACAAATCAGGTAAGGATCAGTTGTTATCTGGTAATATGTCAAGGTATCTGATGGTGGATTACGAACGCCTAGAAAAGTCATTGGTTTATGAATCCGACAGAGCCCTGGGTGGCGGTTATTTCTCCCTACTCTCGGTACAGAACCTTTACCACAACTAATCAAACCTAAACGATATCGATGTGGTAGACCTTGACAACAGACGAAGGTAAGATCATGTTTTTAGCGATCCTTTTTATTTAGTTCAGCGGGCCTAATGTTTTGTTATTATTCATGTACATTCGCAACTTACGGATAATGTCGACATACTATATACGTTGTGATGTTCTGCAAATGAAATCGTGTTTTGATTGAAAACATTGATTGCATTGTGGTGTTGCTGTTTTATATTTTTTGATTGATTGCTGCTTGCGTGAACGATGTACGCCTAACTACAACAATGAACCATTTGACTGCGTAATCCTCGTTCACTCCGAGATTAATCCATTGCGAAAACATTGGTAATAGCAGATTCAGGACTATTATTTGGCAAACATTGGAATATCGTACCATACGTTTCATTGCATACCCGTCCGTCGTGTTTTATCAATGTAACAAGCGCACATTATTAATGGATTGGGCGCACAAGGCACCTTCAAGTATCAAGCCATCATTCTCATCCATCATTATCAAAGAATGGCCTCAACGAATGTAAAATCAATTCATTTTTTTCAATTTTCTCATACATGTTATAAAGATCAATGTCATATCTTCCTGCATTTACATACTCTATCCTATTTCATTTCATTTTTCTTTTCATATTTCCTTCCGTATAATCTCGCATTCCTCCGATAATTCGATCTATGTAATATCCCATAACACATCACATGTTCCCTCTCAAATGCCGCCAATATTCACTCTCTATCACATCTAACAGCTTCTGTGTGCTCTTTTATTACTGGCTTGTGCAACATTTGTCGCAAACCTACCCGGGACATTTTGTTCAGAGGAAGTGCTGTTAACAGCGAAGTGAGATGTTGTGAGCGGGTACTGCTGTCATGGCCTATCCACAACATGGTAACTCCCAGTCTGTCAAAAGCAGAAGACACAACCAGGTCCTAATGCGACACGAGCTTAGGGTGGCTATAGCTTAGATTCATAAAGCTCTCCTGTTCCATCAAATCATCGACATTGACCAGCGCAGCATTCTTTCCCCTCCTCAGCAACTCTCCATCCCCCACAGTTTTCACCAAAAGACCACATGTCTAGGCAGTTATCGGCACCCGCTGTAGCATCTTTTAACTCGGCGGCTCTACATGTGTTGTAGAGATGAGGGATGTCCAAAATCTTTGCTAGGCTAGCCACAGCCTTTGCATGGTCTCTATCAACTTCTGTGCGCCCCATGTATAAGTATTCAAGGCATATGTTCATACTAACAGGGTCATAGTCCAAAATCAGGATGTCATTCTCCAGCTGGTTGCTGATTGCTGACTCGAACAACGTGGAAAAAACCAGATAGTGTGACTCGATGCACCTCAAATATCTGTCCCCGACACATTATGACCATGTCACTTAATTTTTTTCTCGTCCAATAGCGTCCGAATCTGGCGGGAAGACTGTCCTTGTAATCAGCCTCCACTGTGAGTATACTTGGGACTTTTGAGAGACATACATCTCCTTCGCCTGACCTGACACTGATGAGAACGTCATCATTAGGCCCAACGTAAGACGCCATCATTTAGATTAAGCACAACGCAGTCACTGTAACACACAGACATGGAAGTTTTCATCAACAAACTTTAGAATGTTTGGCTATTTCAGACAAATGTCTGAATATTTTACTAGGGCAGAGAAAGTTATACGGACAGTCAAGTGCTCTTTATGATTACATAAACCATATTTATATATAAGTTATCATGAGCATATGACACTCAGTTTTTCTCTCCTGCCCGATCCCCGCTAATGTTTATGTTCTCCTCGACCTCAACTTTAAATTAGACAATACGACGTGAATAAATGGGGCGCTAATGGGTGTTATAGGTAAACTATGAATGACACTTCTAGCCTCACATTTACACTTGTACTTTAAGCTACGGTGAATGTTACACTGCAATCTGTTTTTTTATCAATAGGAAAGTTGCATTGTTCAGATCTTTATCAGGTAGAGAATGATATGGCAGCTGCGTATATCAACTAATTACTTCTTTATATTAACAAATCAATACCCCACCATGTCCCCTATGTTTACTTGAATGGTACACGATTTAGCCATGGTCTCCACCTACATCAGTAAATCACCTTACCCAGGTCACAGTAGGTAAGGGTTTATTGAAATCTAATTTATGTAACGGACAAAAATGGCACATCTCCCACATATATCAATAAACAGAGAAAACTGACGCCGAGTTCAGCTGAATTTGGTGTTTAAGGTTACACCTGTTTATGTCTCCCGAGGCACCAACAATTAAAAGATTGGGTGTTAGGGGATGGGGGGCGGCATTATTTCAGCTAATACTTGCTACGACTGTTATAACACGATTCCACCAATCACAAATCGGAATCACTTCGGGGAGTGTGACTTATTAGAATGGGTCAACATCGGATCCATGCACTTTGTACTAAACACTTACTGAGCCACATGAAAATATCCGTTTATATAGCTCATTATGATGGCACTGACACCACAATCCTGATGCCAAAGTCAATGCAATACCAGTTAAAAACTACCATCACAATATCACTGTGTGTAGAGGGTTGGGCATGAGGATGTTGTTGGGAAGGTGTGAGGGGTGTATTTGTGCAAGTATAGACACACACATAACATGTTGCGTATGTATGTCAAAAATTACCTCGTCCAAACATGTAAGCCGGCTAGGATCATTAAGCAGAGTTTGTGTTTGTCTTACTCGACGACATTAACATTTTATATGTAAATAATTGACATTGTTTGAGGGCGCGTGACATCAAATAACAGCTGATATTGAGATGGCTTGAATAAGGCAGAAGAGCGAGATGATTTTCACGTCAGTCAGAAAAAAGTATCTGCTTATTACATAGACCAAAACGCCGATGGAATGCGAAATGTGAGAATAAATTAAGATAGTAGAGAGTATGCAAATGTGAAGAGATATGACTTTCTTGTAATGAACAGGTATTAGAAAACTATTATGTGATTGGATTTTGCATCACTTAGAAAAATGAAGCGACTCCGTGCTATTGATAGTTGAAGACGATTTTGATGCTTGCAGACGTCGCACAAACCATTGGAATGTGCGATTGATATAATGACAAAACACGACGGACTTCTGTGTAGTGCAAAGTGTGAGACCCAGTGATGGCTGAATTGCGCAGAACAATAATCATGCATCTGTAACTGCCCATATTTTACCTATGGAAACGGGCGAAAGGGTCATTGGAGCAGCTATGAAAATTACCTAGTCTGACACATCAGAGGTTAACTCCGCCGATTTCTTTGTTTTCACCGTACATCGTTCATGTAAGCAGAAACCAATTAAATTGGTGAGGTTCATGTACATATACCATACGCTCGCAGAGCAGCCGGTTGGCAATAACACTAAATGCAAAACTAGCAGCAGCACGACAATGCAATCATTATTTTCAACAGTGAAACATCACACCTCGGCATATTATGTCGACAATATGCATAATCGACGGACGCACATGAGTAATATACTTTCAATGTATAGACCTGATGACGACGTACAAAGTCCGTCACCAATCACCTGATAACACATAATTAATAGACTAACACAAACTACTGCTGTATGTTTCAACACACGATCACAACTGACCCTTGTAACTGCCAAAGATGTCCAAATTTTTTCTCTACTGTATAATAGGCCTTTTTTTCTTCAAAAATGCCCATTATTAGTCCGTTGAATTGCATCAGTATGTTTTCTTTTGCATTCAATTGGTCCGATTTTCTTCCAACCACATGTAATGTGGTGGTCGGGCTCACGTGAGCTGCTGGTGGACTGGTGTGTACGACCTGGTTAAACGGATCCCTCCCTGTATGTTGCTTAATAATAACCTTTATTTGTTGCAAGAGAGTCACGTTACAAACAGTTCACCATTACTACCATTGTCGGCGTGTCCAAAGGGCGACTTGTTATCACGATGTACACATCATAAGTGCAGCTGACTGCCTCATTAGCTGGTGTAAGTGATGTTGTACATTTTATAACAATATACTGCGTGATATCCATTGTTTAGGAGCAGGGCTGTTGAACACTTATTGCCATGGGTTTGCTTAAAGATAAAAGCCTTAGGGAGCACCGAGAGGCCTCAGACGTAAAAAAAAACTCTTGGAGGAACAAGGCTTATATTAACTCTGGAAAGCTACAATTTACTTGTCTAAGCATTCTCACCATGCAGTATCCACAATACACTTTCCAAAACATCACCACTTTGTATAATCTCGTATTCCTTACATCAACCTATGTATCTTCCCTACCATACGTTAACCGCATCTAATATAATCAGGACGGTTGGCTCATGGACGCCTCCCCCAATCACCCATCAGTCAGCATGAATTATCTCATGCCTATGTCATGTGTGGGCCCGCACGTCGTGGCGTGCTGCCGCCTACGGGGCCCGTACGTTTTTAAGAGACTTTTGGTCCGGTACGGGCCTCTATCGCCTGTGGCCAAAAGTTGAACATGCACTGCTTTCAGACACGGGCTCCTTAATGGTTTAAACCCGTATAAAGCCCAAAGGCAGTCGTGCGTGGCCCTTGAGGGGCCTGCATGTTTTTTTAGGGTGAGTTTTGGGGCCGGTAGGTCGCTTTGGACACCTTTCAACCTATTAACAGGTTCCTTTTTGGGCTTCGAAACCCTGTACGGGCCCGGCACATGCCCTGTACGACTCAATACGGACATTTTGTTGCGTCCTTGCTGCATATATATATTCGCCAACGTTTTGAACCCGGGGATCAGGCCTAGTACAAATTACCAGTATCGTGTGATCATATGGATCGATATGGGACTGCTTGGTTAGAGATCTGGACTCTAATTGATATATAATACTTTGCTCTGGACTTTTTTTTACTTTTGGATAATATGGAACAATATATAGAGCGCCCGGCTCTAAAGTACTTTATTTGTAGGTAGGTTGTAATTTACCGCATATTACGTTTGTTTATCTATATAATTACGTGTGTTGTCCGTGCATGTATTAAACGGTGATCTAAATTAATAATAATAAATTATTAATCAAAATTACAATAACTGAACAGTAGCCACTTTTGAAAAAGATGCACTTGAATTAATAATATTTTAATAAATCTAAGAAACTTTAAGGAGTATATGAACAACCCGTAGAACGCCCGCAGACCGCCCTTAAAGCATGTGACCACAATACTGTACGGGAAATGATTTCATGTTACCTAACATTACTCATATTGCAGAATAATATCTGTCTTTGTCAATGCACATCGATTGGAAGCTCTCTAATATTATCCAAGAAAATCCAGTTGAAGTTATTGTACGCGCTGAATAGCAATGGCATCTGGATGATGTGTCACTTGGCTACATCCTACGGGATCGTCATGTATGTTATAATTGTCATGTGTCACACAGAGACTCTCCACAACTCTGCGTAGTGTTCAGGAAAGTTGTAGATCATGCTCGTACAGATAAGAGCTTGTTCTCCTGTGTTCTGCTTGCTAAGCTGGAAATCTCCTCAGTTGAGTGAGTACATGTTTATTTGACGATGCAGTCAAAATTTTAGCATGAGAATAATTGTTCAAATTAGACCGATCTCTACCTCTAGTGTGGAGATATATAAGGGGCGCTTTACGTTGCTTGGCAAGTGGCAGCTGATCTTGGGACAGCTAAGATAACAAGGATGTTAGCAATTTTGGAGTGGAAAGGTTATTATGTTTAACTTGAATTAATATCTGTATCTTCTGATAATTTTGAAATTGACTATTTCAAAGGTTAACGACTGTACTTCCCAGAATTGAATAACTAAGCACATCGAGAAGAGAATCTTCAAGAAGGTCGTCAAGCTCAGCTCAACTGATTGCATGTCGTATGGACAAACATATTGTATTCGCTGTGTGTCAGCGAACACACCCAAGCTACACTAGGTCGACTTTCAGCGATCAAGCTTGTCTAAATGCAAAGTGATGGGGACTAAGTCGTACATTACATTGGATCCCATCCCTCTTAAATGCCCGATTAATTTGGTCATATGATCACCTACTGTGATTTGGCATTCTTCTCAATTGGTCGCCATGTGAGAGACGAAATCTCTATGACACGGACTCTGTGGTAGTACTCATTTCTCCATTTAAGTTACCTTTAAAATAAATAAAGGCTCACGGCTCCATCCGTTAGACGTCTATTAATGAACTGCATATAGAGGTTGTGTACAGGGAGTTCCGATACATCAAGTAAAGTCGTTTATAGCTGCGCTAAAAGGACTCACTTCGAGTGGCTCTGCGGTGATAGCCTCCCTAAATATAATGCATTGCAATCGTAAGGTGGCGCTTCCGTGACACAAACAAAGCATATGGGAATACTGGGCTGACGTCACTGCGATTGATGAGATCGGGAAAAATGTCGTTTCACAGAGCCGTGCCGCTCCCAAAACACGTCCCACAATAGGTTTATGAATGGCGAAAATAGCAAGCACACTGTCGATCCAACGTCACGAGGCTCGGCGACTGTTAAAGATATGGAGTCATCTGACTGATCGAGGCGACTACAGCTCCAAAGTAAAGATAGTATTCCACGTGGTTTTAAGAGACGCTATGACAAGACGCTATGACTGTACCGCTTCGGCTAACAGGTGGCGTCTTCACATACGAATGAATCTCCACCAACTTTCATCCGCCTAAGAGGCTAGTGCCAATAGCTTACACTTAGCGTGTATCATTTTGCTAGCAGTTTACAGCTACTGCAACATGAAGTAAACTACACGATATTTGATATAAGATCAATTGCAGTTAGACCTTGTGCCACTATGTGAAGGGGGAATCGACGCATAATGCGAGTGTAGTTTCTAGATGCATGCTAATGTAGACGCCTTATCGACAAAGGTCGAGATGCCTGCGCCAGTCCTCCTCCTCCCAACGTTACAGAGGTATGACAGAAATATCGTAGCAAATAGGTCATTTGTTGAGATGATAAAGCGAGCCAACCATGTCGATGAAATACACTATACTATGATGCATAGTTCGTTGTGTGTTGTACCGACTATATATCTGCAGATTATATGGGTAGCTGTATCTAGCGCCGAAATGGCAGAAATAGGCCCAAAGCGTCCGTCTTAAAATGGTCTTTTTTATTTTACGCAAATCACGCCTTGGACCATGAGCAACTCCATTATATTTTGTCAGATAGGAACCAAAAATGTGATACTCTCTGTCCTAATAAAAACCATCGAATCCAAATTCGCTATCAGCATTCAATCACACGAAGAATCAATCGTCAATTGCCTAATGACCTTTGAGCACAATAGATGGGTTATCGTCCCATCAGAGTACTCATCATTAAGCTATTCTGACTATAAATGTTACCTCTCTGAAAGCTAAACTTCAACCACCTCTTGTTGTTACATTGTAAGTCTGTATGTAACTAAATGGATCTCAATATTTTCCATTTAAAATGTTGTAACCCGTGAACAGTCGCGCCCACTTCTTAATGTGGTAATCGCAATCTCAGTCATGAATGGATTATGAATGCACTGCACTGCAGGTGCGTTGTAACCAAGTTTATGACACATATAATATATATGCACATACAAAAGTCATGAATTTCATGAGGGCAGAGCACATCACCTTTTAGGTAACACGAATAGCAAGAACCAATCTGACACATGATCACATGATTGCTCATGACTCCGTATAGTTGATACACGGGTATGCATTGCCGCGAGCCATGTGCCATAATCCAGTTTACCTCATCATCAGAGTTGACATCCATTGATTATTTCGAATTCCAGCCAATTCCAGTCATGTAAGCGCGCTTTGTTTAACGGTGCAAGAAATGCGATTGGATTTTCTGCTTTAGTGATATCTGACAGAGCGTAAATCGAACTCAAAAAACTGATCTGGATAATGTAGTATTTCAATCCTACACCAATAAAATTGCCGCAGCAAACTCGATCCTTTGTAATAAGTTGTCAGCATTGGCTTTCACCAAGGAATCTCCTGCTCACTATGAGTCTTTGGACGTTGCTAGTACGGGCTAAAATCAGCCGCAATTTGGCAAATATCGTCTTCTATATTTAAATTTGGTAGTAGCTACAGCATAAATTAATATTAATAGAATGCGAATGCACCTTTGATTATTTGTAGCATTGATCGACTTCTGCATGAGCGCTGAGTTTCCGCTGAGTGAACCGACGGTTGTACCAGCATGAATACTGGCGCACACAAACGCAATCTGAAATAATGACATTTTTTTTAGGTGATGATATAGTCATATATTCCAAATATGCGCAATGACGACATGACGCCTTCCTTTCTTGCGCTGAGTCGAGCAAAAGCTTCAATTAACCTGTGGTGAACATATTGTATTTCTGGACAAACTGTGGTTGCTATGCCTTTATTTTCGAACGTTGCCTGATATTTGAGGACCTACTTTGAAAGCCTGGATAACGATGTTACGAAAAACAGCAATCTTTCAGCACCAGAACAAAGAATTTTGGAAATCGATCATTCAATATCTAGAACATAAGCATGAACAACTTATCGATCAAGGAAGTTTAGCTCCTGATAATACATAAAGTGCAAATAATTCTAATAATATTAAGTCTGTTGTTTTAAATGCGAATGTCATGCAATCGACTAGTAGATGATCATGCATATGATTGCAGGGATAACAGGGGTTGAACATCTGTAATTACGATAATTCACTGCAATTTACCATAAATAGCAATAATAAATTAGAGTAATGGCCAAAAAATTAATGGGACCTAGCTTGATGCATTTAATTCACTGCGGGATAATGATGCTACTAATGGAGAATCGAGTATTATAACATTAGTATCATCGCGTCCAATGCAAACATTGCCTATCTAATGAAAACATGCATAACGCGGTGATAGTTTAGCTGTAACGCAAGACGCCAT
Source organism: Urechis unicinctus (assembly GCA_034190875.2). Lineage (NCBI taxonomy): Eukaryota > Metazoa > Annelida > Polychaeta > Xenopneusta > Urechidae > Urechis > Urechis unicinctus. The sequence goes on from CM067342.1 coordinate 6,718,906, forward strand.
GCTGCAGTGATTCAGTAACATGCAGGCAGGGAAAGAAAGACAGCCGATCCGATTCAACCAGAACCGCGATATTGTAAGATATCCAATCTGGAACATTGCGGCTATTTAGGTGTTGGCTCATGCAACGTCTCCATAACGATCTCATTAACATTGGCGAGCAAAACATTATATTCTACCTAGGTGTAACGCTTGATTACCTACAATGTGAAAAGTGATTGCGCCTTCCTGTAATTTTGGACAATAAGACTAGTGATATTTGTTCAGTACATTATAATATAAACGTAAGCAAAAGTCACAAGAGTGATCACTGGTTGTGCTGCCATCTTATGCATTGAATTGATGATTCACAAACGTCGTGATCAAATATGGTCAAGAGAAGTGCCGATGCACTAGTTGAAATAGGTTTCTTTATGTTATTGTATTCTGATTTACTATGCTGGTTTAGTAACATCAAGCAAGACCGATATTTTATCTTGAGAGAAGAAGCAGTCGCGCGACAGCAAAGGATATATTTTCTACTTCATGAGCATGGTTGAGTAAAACTATTTCATGGTCATCAAAATGTTTTTCCCTCATAATATTATATAGCATTAAAGTTAAGTCCTTACTTGTATTTGCATTACTTTTCACGTATCAAACATATTCGCAGTATAGGGCCTGAATACTCATTTATTTTGCTGCCTATGTAAATGACTTGATGTCCTCCGGGTAGCGCATATTAACACCAAAGTTCCCAATATTCCGAGCTGCTATATCCTGATAATCTACTTGCCCCGATTATGGACATCCAATACCGAACAAATAGGCTGGATTATTGCTACCGCTATGTTCCCAGAATGAGATCCTTTGAAATTGAGTCTTGCGCCTTTTATCCACGCTTGTCTCCTGTAAGCTATATCATATGGAGTTAGTTGAAGTTCCTTCCCTCTTTTGCCCGCGAGTGTCTCCGACCGTGAATTTACTTTTCCGGATTAACGAGGTGAACATTGCCATGTTATCAGTCAATCATAATCACAATCCAGTGACACAAGAGAGGTTTAAAAATGATGTAGGTTTCTGTCTGATATATTGTACACGTCTTTATTCTGTTTTTACCTTAAATGAACTGTTCATTTGAACTGATCAGTAATGCATCTTTTGGTTTTCATACAGATATCATACAGAAGTATAGCTTATTGACTAAATAACGGGATCTGTGTGACATTAGCCTCGTGGTCGGAAGTACGCGTACTGTTAATTGCATAGTGGTATGCAGTAAATCTATCTTCATTTCAACACCGCGTCCAATTAATTTTAAAGGAGGCAATGTTCTCTCGTTTATTGTATTTATCATTGTATCAGCCATTTGTTGATACCTTTGTAATGGCAGGTTACCATACAGCAAGGTCGGCAAAGTATAACAAACGTATGTTCAAAACATCATGATGTTGTTAACATTCGGATTGCTATTTTCAAATACTTTATAATGATTCCTTTCTGCGAGATGTTTACGATGGCAACTGATAGTCAGGGATAGATGTATTGACACCGTAGGTTGTTGTGTTTCGTATCAAATATAGAAGCTTATCAACTGTACAAATAAAAATAAAAACGGCGATGTGTTGTATAAAAAGGCGAATCTACAGTATCAAAATTCAATGCCCTGTATTGGCTAGGCCTTTCTGTGTTTGCTTCCCCAGTACGTTGACTAGATTTGAAGAGGATCCACAGAAGCTTTCGATCAATATATGCTTGCAGAAGGTTTAGCATATCAAAATCAGATTCAAAGGCAACCCATTCTTAAAGTTTGGTCTGGAGGCGTAAACATGTTGGTACGAACGCGATTCTCAGTGGGTGTTAGACGGATATAATAAGATATACTGATAAAGACTTTTTGGTTTCAAACAATCATTGATCACTGCAAATGTCCTCAAAGCAAAACTGTGATCTCGCGAAGCATAATACATTAAACTATATTAGCTATGCTACCACTGAAGAATGTTTTGATACCTTAAACGCTAAGAATATCCACTGCCCATTTTATTTAGAGTGCTGGAACTCATATTTTTATAAGTATCGACGAGAGCTATTAAAGTTGATTACATTTATCAACCTGCCCATCAGTGGCAAACACTTGTCTTTAAAATACACGAAAATTATTCTGGGCGGAATGCTATTCTCTAGACTCGCTTTGTGTGTATTAAGTTCTGGGTTTGAGCGAAACAAGTAGCCTTTTTTGACTCAATTAATGCGACGGGTAGCTGACCAGAGAGAAACGCTGGAGCTTATTTAAGGCTCATTGAATATAGTAGACTCCGTTATTTAGGTCGCTGAAACGCCAAGCATTATTGTTTCATTGATTAATGCACAATTCCGTGTTTGCGCTAAGAATTTTTTTTTAACACGCCGTGTCTCTCACGAATGACTGATTTAGGCGCACCAATGACAAACTTACACCTTTGGCCGCAAAAGTATTAACTCTAACGAGGGTTTATCAATGGGCGACTGAATCGGCACCGATAAAGGTGATACACGTATGCACAATGAACAATGTGTGTCATTGATATGACTATATGAATGCAAAAACTATTGCCAATGAAGAGATCAAATACTATGTTTTGCTCTTTTACATATGCCAAAGGTTATTCTAGTTGAACGCCCATGGTTCATTTTCTTTGCGATTTACTATTTTACCTGATTTCTTGCGCGAAGGACTTAATTTAGAGGAAATATTGAGTCAAGGTGAAACGAATAATATATGAACTACCTATATAAACTCAACGCCGCGTTTTAAATGGTCAATATTATCGGTAGGCGTCATATAAGCGGTTCAACACAAAACAGTTACTAACAGCCATGCAACAGGAAGGTCACATTTGATGTAATGAAGGGCCTGTTTATTTATTAACATGACGCTAACCGACCTCAATGGGTTCGAACATTGCCCGGAAGTTCATCATCGAGTCTAGAACCTGTAAATAACCTCCGTAAGTGGATTAATACAGTAATAGAGCCTACAAATGTTTTACAAGTTACCACACTGTCGCAGAAACATAAAAGACCGGATCAAAATGATGTCACAGACGCTGTCTACTTAAAGGCACTAGCTATGCCGCAGTCTAATTCGAGAGTATTTGATACTGTGCAAGAGGGTATATTCCTGCTATAATATTCGTATAAAAGTGATTCATACCTCGACAACAATACCCCGCCCCCACCAGCAAATTCAGCAATCACTCGTCTGTGATCTCATATGTTTATGATATCTGTTTCTGGTATGAAGGAGGAACGCCGATGCCCTCAAGCATGTTTACACCCTTATCCTACCTACATTAATGCTTAGTTCTCATACGAAACGACTAAGACTCAAACTCAGGTCTCTTTAGCAGCACAGGTTGTTTATGGATGTGATAAATCGTAACCTTTCCTACTCATATAGAATTGACGCATTCCTCGGATGTTTATGCAATGATACCAAGTACAAGTGACGCTTGTGGCGGCCATCTGCCGAACTACTCGCAAATGTAGGTTCCGAAAGAGCTGCTGGCGGCTTATTCGAAACTTATTCAGTTGAGAATAGATTGTGGTGAACATAACACTGCTGTATATCGATGGAGATCGCATAGATATACAATGGCGAAAATTCGCGAACATTCCCGATATTTGCGACAACCTCGCGTCTACCGACACATGCGTTAATAATTCTGTCCATTTTCGACATCGATCGTTGGTCTGGTAGGTTGGAAGTCCAATCGATCCAGCTCTCCCTGTATATTTCCACTCTAATTAGAATGTCACCGCGCTGCGACATTAGCATTGTAATTATTGTCTAATGGTTAGTTGAATGAGGACAAAAGACTTGAGTTAATTACATAATGGCGTGACAAACATTCCTTCTAGTCACTCCGATGATGCTCAAAGTCGGCAAACACAATCAGTATCGTGATGTAACGACCATTGGCTTTAATTTACATCAACAACATTGGGGGAAATGTGATTTCCAACTTAATTTTAACACTTTCGAAGTAACTTTGTTTTGAATTTAAATTTTCTCAAGCGCTGTACACTTTACAAGAGTAACTAGATGTTTCTCAAGGTTTGTTGCCTCAAAGTGATGCAATAGAAAGATGATATATCTCTGAAAAAATAGTTTAAAATTTCTAGAGTGCTGAGTTTTTGACTTAAAACAACGCTTGGTTAATCATTTCTCAGACGCAGACCATAAGCTCCAGTCCATGATTTGGGTAATATGTTCTCTAAAATAGTGCCCTTTCATTTTTGCTAAACACAGAAAAATATTGAAATGCTGTACAAATGCTATATGAACGATACGGGACTAGGGTAGGTGTGCGTTGGTGTGAGAGGCAGATTTAGAATAGTCAAGTAATGCACTTAGCTTGGAAATAATATAGCACATTCATAAATCAACTACGACCACCTGAGTCTACGGTTCCGTATATTATGTTGTGTGGAAGTAGTATGCGGTTAGATTGGATAACGAGTTGCTTCTGGGTATTTTTGTCTGTGGCAATTTCACTTAAATAGAAGTTTATTTAGATAACTTAACGCCTCTGCTCATGCATGGGCGGGCTCAGTCAAACCCCCCACCCCCCCCCTACCACCCTGTTCTGTAGAGATAAGTCATGTATAAATGGTGGACTTCACAACATTAATTAAACATACTCGTAATGAAAGCATGCATGGTCTCCAATGGTTTATTCTATGGCATAATATGACCACTAACTCATTCGTCACCATTCAACAAAGTTGTCTTTGTGCACAAGTCAGGTAACATATGAGAATTTTACATAATTATTGCATTATTGGATCGACCACCTTGCAATAAACCTACGTGAAGCCTGTAACGTTCTCGTCCTACATATAAATATTGTTACATTCGTACTAAATTGTTATGCTTTTAGACCCCAGCTCGTCGCTCAAACCGTAATAACTGAGAATAACAAGGATCATAACCAAATGTGATTCCTTGAATCTAAAGAACTTGAGAACGATGCTCTGTATGTTATGACTAGACATTATGACGCGGATCAACTCTGTGAAGTCTGCATCCTCCTTCTCTGTCCTTATATACAGCCCGATGGCCTGCAACTTGAAATAATTGCAGAACGTATCACGAATGTTTTAGGCACGTCTTGTCACAACGTTTGTCCCCAGTCTGCCAACGCGCTGTGTGTGTCACCCTCCGTGATCTCTCTCCATTGACCTGACTGGATATCACCATTCTCTCCAAGGTAGTCGACAAAGCGGGTGGAACGTATTGAACCGTTGGCTGAATTTTCATATCAGTCGACAGCAAGTAATTGTGGAGAGCTAACGTGGCGTTCACAATGTCGACATCATTCCAACATTCTCGGGCTTTGCTTCAATAGGGCGTCCAAACATTTGCCATCTCTCAGGATCGTGGTCTGCCCTACATGCCGCGCCCCTCGCCCCGCAATCCTGGTGCGAAACAGCGGCATCCTTTGGTTAACAGAGCCAGCATTAATGACACCCACTGTACTTCAAACTAATTTTGCGTGTCATAAACATACCGAAGTTATACACCTGCGCGCTCAAGTGATGACAGACATAGCATGAATATAATACATGCAAACTCACACCAAAGGCGTTTCCTCAACAGGAATATTGGTCTCTATTGATAATTGTATATAAGTCAAACGTCAGATTTTGTTATAATGTATACAGAAGGCAAGTAAACTGGAGCTTCTGACTATAAATGTTGATAATTATTATTCATAACATTGTAGTTTTTCATATTGGATATGCATGTCTCTATTGCTGCTGAAGTATTTGTTTGGTTTTTTTAGTCGCGGAGAATGTATGGTACGTGTAGGTTGTTGTTGTGTGTCGTCATCAATGCATTGATATGCTGTCTAATGTAATTAGAAATAGCAATAAGTGGACCTCTTCGGGAGACATTGCGATGCAATATATGTATAAAGTGTGTATTCTGTATAATCATCGTGACAGTATCATGGTTTAACTCCTTTTCACAGCTTACATTGTCACTAATGTGCATAATCTTCACAAATTATAATATTAAATCTACTCATAGGTTGCCCGACGATCGACTGTTGTCAATCCCTCCAGCGTTGTTCTAAGTAATTCAAATTCAAGTGGACTGGGTCAACATTAAGAAATGCGTTGTGAAAAAAACATGACAACACAGCACACCACGTAAGTGAAGATTACAAGAGAGGAAAGGAAGTACGTGGGGGTATATATTGAAGGATAACGAATGTGGAAGGGATTGGATAATGGCGGCATTCAGAAGGGAATGTATGACGGGATAAATGGTATTGCATTGACCAATATATTGATGTATTTGAGATCATATGGAATGATATGAGAGTAAAACATATCATAGGAGAGGGTATATAAATGTGAGGAGATATGACAGTGGTGTTTTGGAAAGTGAAACGAAAAATATAACAATGATTAAACAACATTTTGAGCAACGAGGCGATGCCATGAGAGTGATGGTTGAGGATGATTTTAATGGCTACAGACGCCCAGTGCGCGCAAACCATACTAATGGGCGCTTGTTATATTGGTGAAAAAACGCCGAATAGTTAATATACGAGACACCAAATATAGGCAAGTGATCCAGAAGAGATGGAGTATTTTACTGCACATATTTCTGCTGTGTATTTGTCACGAATTGGACGAGGATGATACAGAAAAATTGTTCATTGCTGTAGTTATGCAAATTATTCAGTCTGACAAATCTAAGGTATGGACTGATTTATTTAGAATTCACATGCGTACATCGTCTATGATAGCAGAAACTAATTAATTTTGTTAAGTTCAGATACATATACCATGCGCTCACGGAGCCGCAGGTTAGCAATATCACAAAATTCTTAGTAACAACACAATAGTAAAGTCCTAATTTTCCATCGAAACAAGGTTTTAATGGTAAAATTTCAAATCCTGGTATATTATGACGTAATTACGCATAATCGGCGGACGCACATCAGTAAAAACGCACAAATGTCGCCGCTTCACATAGTATAAACGACTAATACCCCCCCAAAAATGAACTAACTCCGTCTCCTATTAAAGTCTGCCGGGTCAATGTTGGTTAGTTACGATCCCTTGTGGTAATGCTTCAGTTTGAAAACCAGAGAGAGTTAAGTGCCTTCATAGGCACTACCGTGTTGATAAAATGTTGATATATTGACTTAACGTAGAGAGAGCACTGCTAAGAACCGAACCACCATGGAAAACTCAAGATACATCCGGCACTTGGTGTGTCGGAACCCCGTTACCCGTATACAACCATATAAGGTAGCTCATTACCACTGGGCCACTTGTAGGGATATTGAACTATTCTCCCTATCATACGTTTACAGCTTATAATATATTCAGGATTGTTCATGATCGCAGCTCCCAATCGCGCGTTGATTTGCATGAATTATCTAACTCCTATTTTAATGTCTTTCTGTTTTTGATACATATCATTTGGGACCAGTCTCAAATTTTAAACGGTGATCCGGTTAAAGTTACTATACTAGATGTGTATCAACGGTATCTACTTGATACGTCATTTGGCTATAGCTTATGCGATTGACCCGTTTTATAGAGACTGATCATAGCTTATGCGATTGACATGTATGTCACGTTTCATAGAGACTGATCACAGAGCTGCGTAGCGATTAAAAATTGTGTACATCTTATGCATACATAGGGGCTTGTTGAAAAACTTAGTGTCCCGCTTGCCTAATTGGATATCTCGTACGTCCTCAGTTGAGTGAGTTAATGTTTGTTTGACGACATACACCCACATTTAAGAATGAGAAACGCTGTTCAACCCACCCCGATCACATGACCAGTGTGAAAATATATACGAGCACATGGCGTTGTGTGGCAAGCGGCAGCTTATCATTGGTTTACAACTGCACTTCCCAGAACCAAATAACCATGAAAAACTAAAGATACATCCGAACGTGATGTGTAGGAACCCAGTTCCCCGTATGCAAATATTTATTGTAGCTCGTTACTAGTGGGTCATTTCATGGCAATCATATTATACTAAGAAATTAGTATCCGTTTATTAATTGATATTTAACTGATATCTTGTAGAGGAAAGAGTAAAAGCATGTCTAATTTATTGCTCGGTACACTAAAATATGTTGATTTTGTGTAACGACTGTTCAACGAGATATCAGAGACATTAATTGGATGTTTTCCTTCATCACCTGACCTCTTCCACTCGTTATAAACTCTTCAAACAACAGAAAGTTTGGCGTCTTGCTGTGCAACACTGTACACGCGTAAGTTTACCCGTGCCGTGGATAAGCTATAATGTGACGCCAATATGTTTCTGTCCTAACTGAGGGCGTGGCGTAACATGACGAAAGGAAGCAGATCTTCAGGCGGTTTATGCGAGGTGTCTGACAACAACACTTGACCACTGTGATTATCCTCAAATAAGCAATATGATTAGGAAGTATGGATGGCGATAAACCCAGGATCAATCGGGCAAATCAACAATCATTACATTCCTATTTACACGCATATTGCGACTATGATCCACTGCTACTACGTCGCTTGTCAAGCTAAACAACGTCCCTTCGACTACTGCAATATCTGAAATATAGTAGATCCCAAATCCTAAAGCATGCACTGATTTGTGTAGCAAAACGAGGAAAACCGATACCTGATCATTTGCATTTTATCAAATTCGATTTCTTTATAACTCACCCAAAAAGAGAACATCAGTTATGTTAGCAGAAACCGATTAACTAGGTAAAGTTCAACTACATATATCATACGTTCGCGAAAAAGCTGGTTCGCGATATAGAACAAAATACAAAGTAACACCACCACAATGCAATCATTGTTTGAAATTGAAACATGCTATCAATTTCGTGACATCGCACACTGGCATATTCCGTCGGCCATGTAGATTATTGGTGGACGCACATGAGTAGTAACACATATTTAGGGCCGCTCCACTTGGTATAAAATACTAATACCAAAATAAACTAACCTTCGGCTCCTATCAATGTCAACAGGGTCGATATCTCTTAGTTCTCATTAGAAGAGGTAATGGTTCATTATCAGAATCAGAGAGAAATAAGTGCCCTTGCAGGTGCTATCAGATTAATACACTGTCGATGTATAGACTTGATGTAGACGTACAAAATCCACCACCAGAGGTGGCTGTCGTATAAAAAACAAAGCGTGTTTGCTAAGTGTTCGCGAACACACCCAGGCTACACATCTAATACTCCTGCAGTCATTAACCTTTAGTCAACTTTAAACAGTTGAGCTTGTTTCAACACAAACGTGACTAGAACTCAAGTGCATATTACCCCGGACGCCTTCTCTCTTACAAGCTCTTTAGAAAACTTTAATAACATAAAAGTCACTATGATACAAGCGCGCGGCAGTATACGTTAGGATCGTATAACGCTCAATAGTAAGGCGCTACATCAAGTGCTTTTATACAGGGAGCCGAGTTCCAACACATCAAGTGCCGGATGTTAACTGAGATCATAGCTCACTACGAAAAAGATGCTTTTGTGATTTAAGTAACCACTTGCTCCTAATATTTTACTATCCTTGATGTCATACAGAGGAATGAGTTCAAGCAGGTGGAATAACACTTTTCCGGTTAGGTACGATACTTGGAAAGCAGGGCACGTAGAACACTAAAAGATGGTCATTGTGCTTTACAACTTTTATTGAGACATAAAAGGGGTGACAGTATTTTTTTGGGCGCAGCTATGAATGACTTATGAGGAACGCCCGTTTTACGACATTACCGAAACGGTCGGATAGCTTGTAAATCTTGTCCTTTTTATGGCGCAAGAATTTAACCACACCCATATATCACTCCAAGGGGGTGCCTTTAGAGAGAGCGTGCAGACAGGCATACAAACCCCTCATCAACCGTTTATAAGAGCATACAAATTGCCACACGTGATTTACAGTCATGTGTTCTGAGGCAGAACACCGTCATGTGACGCTATGAAGTAGACATTGAGTGCAGTGTTGGCTGGTGTCTACACAAAGAGATTAGTCATGCGCCACATATTTTCAAAGGGAACCTGGGTTAAAAAGTTAGTAGATTTTAGTCTTAAACTGCTGAAGTGCTGAAGCGGTGGTCAACTGTGTCTCATCGAGCGTCAATGATGATCACACAACGGGTGACGATACATGTAACAAGATCGGCTACATTTCATCTGCATCAGTGGATGTCTACGACAAAATCAACTGATGCAGGTCATATACCATTTGTATAGCAATGCTGATATAATTAGCATACAAGTTGAACAGAAATTATTTTTCAACTATAATACAATTTGAGCGGAATTAATTACGTTACTCAAAAACCATTTGAACCGACATATTCACACAGCTCACATAAGCAGCACGCAGTTGCTGTAACACAGAAATGTGAAGGAGGTCTTCACAAAACGACTAGTGAGAAAGCCAACGGGTAGACACCACGGCAATTTACAAGTAAATGAGGAAGGAAAGTTGACATTGTCTGGCCATCAGGCCTAGCTCTGCATCCTTGTCCCACCTCGGTATCGTTTCATCACCAATAGATTCACCAAAAGATGACATGTCCGAGCAGTTATCTGCATCTGGGGCGTGTGCCATGCTTTATGCCATTTGGTTTTCAGATCGTGGTTAAATAAGGTAGGGGGCGGATAATAAGTGAAGTAAACACATGAGCCCTATCAATATTGCAATCCCTATGTTACTGTCTGTATGTGTTGCAAGAGTACAAAACTAGATTGGTGTTGATTTGCACTAATTGTGTCAAAATTCTACATTCAATCGATCCATTTATAGCCATATCCCATATTGATATCCGTATTGGGAACACCATTACGTCAGCCAATCGCCTCACCCAGCAGGTCGCAGAAAACATGACATATTTCTCATGCACATCTTAAAAATAGAATAAGAAAGTCGCTGCCGTCCGCAACTGAATTGAGTGAATGAGCATCAGCAAGCCTTATGTAGCCTAGCTAATGACAACTGCTGATCGATATTATTCGATTTCACACTGCACAAATCTGACTAACCTCAGTGAGTTGGACGCCCCCAGCTCATCTTCACCTCAAAGCTGTGTCCGCCCAAAACCCCTCGGTGACCTCCTGGACAACACATTCCCGCCTCTATGATCAATGGTGGGCTCGAACAAGCCCCACTCTTTTGGCGTCTTCCACAATCCTAGGACCCCCCTGCCCAACTGGACCAAGCGCATGTAATACAATTAGAAAGTGTGGTTAAAATGGGGTCTGTAAAATACCAAGTGTGTCTTTACGGATCCTTTTTAACACATTTTTCTTTTCATGAGTGAAGAGGCAAACAACATGAATACTTATTAGATGTCACAGAATGATGGGTAACTAATAAATGCGAGTACTGGAGACCAATACCATCTATCATTTCCCATACACCAATATTGAGTTTAGAATTGAAGATAACAATGTTGTCATACATTGTTATGTATCAGTCATATTTGAATTATGGATTTTAAGGTTTAACATTACGAGTAACCAATGTAGACTGGGTTCGCGAGAATTAACACACTAGGAAACGTCAGCCATTTTTAAATATTAACCGCTTGCATCCTGAAGTAAGGTACGCAACAACCCCTTCGTCCTGGTTACGCAGTCTAGACCAATAGATCAACGGGTAACTCTTTCACGAACATCATTTCACTAAAGAGAGAAGGAATCGAATGCATTGTAAGTTATGCTATTGGCTGTGGTTGGACCACTACATAGTGAATGAATAAGCTAAGACTTATGATGAGTCCATACCTTCAGGCGGTGCTACAATTTAATAAAAAAGGGTCCAAGTGGCCCATGACGAATAACTGGCTTCTTTTGATTGGTTCAGGTGACAGTATCACCTAACCTGACCATACGTTTTATGGAGTACGACTACTGAGGTCAATAATTTAGTTCGGAGAGTCTCTACAACATATATCAACATAATGACCACGATATGATGTGTTTCAGAAGGCCAAATGGAGCTGAATGTCAACATTACACTGACTTATACCTGGGTGGATGTGTCTGAATTTGCTGGTGCGGATGAATTGGGGCTAGGAGGTACATGGGAACCCAAGGATTGTCAAGCACTAAGGCGACTTTTGATCATATTGCCATGTCGAGATCGCGAGAGCCATCTGAGGGCCTTCTTAACTCACATGCACCCTGTCTTAAAAAAAGGCAACAGCTGGCTTACAGGATCCTCGTCGTTGAACAGGTAAGCTAATCCTGGCAAGATTATTCCAGATACCCAACCCCATCCTGCTCTCATAGAACAAACTCATTCCTCTTCTTACCCATATGATATAATAGGTAGGACAATATTCACGAGGAACAATGCAGCAGCCGTTCATAGCGTCCGCTTCTATTGCACAGGAGAGGAGTGAGTACATGGTGTTTTATTGAATTTATTTCTGCCAATAGTGTTCAATAAAGCAGCCACACTGAAGGCGGGATTCACTGAGGCAATATCGCATGAATGGGCCTTTGACTGTGTGGGGCTTCATGATGTCGACCTTTTGATGGAGGACGATCGGAACCTGCTGACCTGCGGACATAATGTCATGCATTACGGCATGTTCATTGACAAATTCGGTTACAAGTTAGTTCCATTGTTGTCAGCGTCGCATTAATATAGCATATGCTTCTTAGTGAGACCTGGGCTGACAACAACCAACAACCACCCCACCCACAGACATTTTCTTTCTATATAAGTCCAGGTCTTGCTAAAAATCGATATCATGCAAATTCAGGATCACAACCAGCGCCCTCTCGTCCAAACAGCCGATGGAACTACAAATCCACTTATGTTCTTCACATGTTCGTCTTGTGATTCATATGCTGAATAATCGGAGGAGTGCTCTTCGGGGGAATCGTTGCAATTACTAGAGAACAGTTTATGGCTATCAACGAATATACCAATCAATTCCTCGGTTGGGGAGGTTAAAAAGGCCATGCGTTCAAACGGTAAACAGAAATATTCTACTCTAAAAAGGTCATGGAATGAAGGGTTAGCGACTGCAATATGATGCCGGCTAGATGCTGACATTTGTTTAGCTTCCAGCCAAAAGGACGTCCTAAACTTATTGTTTCTCACGAAAACATGACATTTAATTATATCATGCAAGAGAGTGCTGATATATATCGACATATGGTAAAAACTATGAAACAAATGAATACATAAGAAAAAGCAGAAGCTACGTCAAACGAAATAAATTCAAAAGCTAATCCGTATTAATGGTAGCTCTAAATTAAATACATTAAAATGCTATGGCTAGTTATATATCACCAACAATGCATATGTCTGACATGTATAGAGTAAGCGGCAAAGATTTGGCTATTTCAAGGGCTTCTGTGGCAGTCGGAAAATTGTCATTGCTTTGGCATCCCCCAGACCTCGCCAACCCTAAAATTAGACGAGCAGGGTAAGTGTTCATACAAAAGCACACTAACAGTCATAGATTCTTTTAGGGCGCAGAAGAGGAGAAAGTTTACATGGTTTCATGTCTGTGCTGTGCAACGCCACTTACGAGGAGGGTCTGTCGAAAGTGTCGTATGATGTAGTATCTCTTCTAATGCAGCCCACATTCACCCATGTTATCCTTGATCTCAACTTAGTACGTAGTCAGATGACTTCATTGGGATAGAGGAGGATGAGAAAACGACTTAACCATTGGTTTGGTTTGGTAGCAGTAGCGTGTTCAGTCGTAGGCATTAAGGGACAAGTGTCTGGTTTATCAAATGTGATAGTTTCTTTTGCTGCTTAAGCAGTTTCAAATATTATCAAATGGCGCCCTCTGTTGCTGAATGAATGGCTGTAATACTCGCATTTGAATGGAAATTGGATAGAAGGGGTAGCTATTCTCTTCGGTAACTACATGAGCCGAAATAAGGGTACAATTATTGAGATTGAAATAGCAAATGGCTTTGGGAAGCGTGGTTCATCGAAATAGTGCACTTATTACACCAATGACCACCTGATGTTTGCATGGAATCTGTTATATTTCAGAATTCCTGTTCATGTGTTATCTAGAGATATAGGCTAATGAATTGTAATAAAAACTCCGGTTTCATCCCTCTATCCGTCTGTCTATGTAACAGCTACAAGTTTGCCTTATCCCCGGACCAACATGCGAGAGACTGCAGCGTACTTTACCAAAGTACCTAACACTACTTGTTCAAACACTGACGTCGTGGGAACATTGAATAATACTGGTGATAACTTCCTCAATCGGTGCATGGACTTATGTTCAGTCAATACGCGCTGCTCAGCCTTTACAGTGGAGTATGCCTTTGGAAGCATCTGCAACATGATGGCTTCGAATTGTAAGAAGCAGGGATCCCAAACACCGGGCACGACATTGCACCTGAAGGCAGTGGATTTAGATCGTTAAGTAGCACTACCATCAAAGATAATTTTCAAATACTATAATAGTTGTTAGAATAATGAAAATGTTCGATAATTTAGCTTGTCTCAAAGTAATGAATTGATTATTTAATGATTTTGTGGTGCAATGAAGGAGTTACGCTCAAACTATTCCGTTTATACATCCGACTGCTTTGGAAATGATTTAAAAACCATACAGACGGCCAGCACATACAATTGTGCCTTACGATGTGAGGTGATGCAATCGTGTGGAGGCTTTGTGGTCTCCAATGGGAAATGCTTCGTCCAGTCTTCATGTATGCCACGGATCGTTACATATGAAGATGAAGTATTGCGTTCTTATGTGCGACAATATACCCGATCGAGTGACATAGTTTAATATTGTTGTCATCATATTTATTTAAGGTTATTTTGTGAGAATTCTGTGATTATGCTATTTGTGATTTCTCGCAAGGTATATACATTGATATGTTAGGAATATTAAACAGAATAAAGAACACACACACAACCCATGGCTCACCTCCATGAATACCTTCTCTGACACAGACAATAATGCACACACCAATATTGTTCCCGCATGATCAAAGGCACTTGCCCAGCACTGTATCAATTGATAACATATAGATCAAACTGTTTCTTGCATCACCGAGGATGTCACGAATCAACACCTCCCGCTAACCATTCAACATACAACTTTGTGGTAGACAGACGAGGATACTCCAGCCCCTCAAGTTTGAAATTGTCTGCATGACCACCATCCACACCTAACAAAGGGACACCCGACTCTGCTGCATATCTTCATACCATTCCCAGTGCATTGAGTCCATGTTGAAATGCCGGGCGCCCTGTCTTGTAACGTACAGTGATGATTCCACAGCGTAAACACCGGGCACGACTACTTTAGATTGCTGAGCTTGTACCATTGTGAAGTGAATGACAATTGCGTCACCCTAACAGTCCTTTCCTTCAAATAAAAGTCACAAAGCTATAGAAGATGCCACCAATAAATTATTGTTTGGTTTTGATTTGCGACTTTCAATTTGTTGTTGTAAACCAGAATACACTTCAGGGTGATCTTTCATAACAGGATTATTGCGAGCCTTGCGTAAACTAACCCTTGATATCTCGCTCAATTGAACCGCGCCTATGATTTGAGGCTAATAGTCCAGAGACAGTGTATCATTTAGTGGTCACTGATTGCTTCGTCAAACAAGTCAGACCAACCAGAGAGCAGGACCCGATTCTCCTCAAATAGCCTCCTCCGACCTGCTTTGAATACGTTATATAATTTGTTAGCTGCCCAAATCTGCTTGGCAGGCTGTCCCTGCAGTCATCTATTTATGTGAGTGTACTTGGGGCATGAGGGACATTCCGTCACTGTTTTGGGTGCACAACATTGTTGTTTACGTCATCAGTAGGTGCCCTGTCAGACGCCGTTATATTAATCAAACAGTACGCAGTTGCTGTAACGCATAGATGTGGAAGGGGGTCTTCACCAAACTACTAGCGTGGAAACGGACAAATATACAACAGGAGAATTTACAAATGATTGAGAAGGGGTAGTTGGACTTTTGGAGTAACATGAGCAATGTAAAACGTCTTTTGCAACATTCTCATGATGCATTCTTAAGAATAAAAATTGAAGGTGACGTATAAACCATATCACATATTTAGCAGCTCCTTTGTATCTCGATGCGCAAGTGTGTGTGTGTGTGTGTGTGTGTGTGTGTGTGTGTGTGTGTGTGTGTGTGTGTGTGTGTGTGTGTGTGTGTGTGTGTGTGTGTGTGTGTGTGTGTGTGTGTGTGTGTGTGTGTGTGTGTGTGTGTGTGTGTGTGTGTGTGTGTGTGTGTGTGTGTGTGTGTGTGCAAGGAGATGAAATAGAGGCCCGTCACCAGGAAATCAATGAAAGAACAAGGGATAGTTGATCAAACGTCTTGGGGCTTTGATAAATATAGAGTGTTATCAGATTGGTCGAGGCGATCGCTTTCCGAATTTATCTGGGAATGCCACTTGATTTTAAGAGACGCAATGACAAAGCCGCATGCAGCTGACATGTGGCTTGTTTACATTTTATCGGGCTGAGGAACACAAGGCCGAGGAATACATGTTGGAAACATTTCATGAGCACTAGAACGCGCAGAATAATTACGTCTTACAGCGTATACTGGTAAAAGGGAGTGTTATTAGTCCCCATCGTAAATTTATTATGCTGCCTTTGGCATATTAGGGTGAATTCAATTGATTGTCGCGGCGACGGTTATTTCTGTTAATTGGGGTCGGCAAGAACAAAGAGTGCATCTGTTTATGACCTGGTTTGACAATCTATTCAACTGATACAACTTGTGGTATATCGAGCTGTATCTTGTTGATAGGGAGTCAATGGAGCCATCCATCAGTCGGATGATTTAAGGTAAACGGGCATCACGTAGCTGACATGATATATACAGTATTTCAGTCGTCAAGCGATTATTTAATTTGGATGATAGATGTGTGTGTGTGTGTGTGTGTGTGTGTGTGTGTGTGTGTGTGTGTGTGTGTGTGTGTGTGTGTGTGTGTGTGTGTGTGTGTGTGTGTGTGTGTGTGTGTGTGTGTGTGTGTGTGTGTGTGTGTGTGTGTGTGTGTGTGTATTTACACATACATACAGTGCGTTATATCATGTAAATGATCAATTCTAGCGACATTGGATGCCTGGATCATGCTGCTGTAATTCCACATATGCAGACTGAGGACCTATAATAATCTATATCTGTTTTCAGACATTATCGTATATTTCAAAGCTGGCATGGGAGTGAATGAAAACGCATTATTAGCCGGACTTTATCTGACATAGATGTAATGAATTCACCTGGTGCGTACTGTTAACAACTACTCCCTTTGCAGCGTTCTTGTCAAAGCAACTTCCTCTTCTACCACAGACACTACTGTTACATACCTTTACATTCCAACTTCACTCTCCATAATGACGGCTCGAACTTAAATTGTAAAATGCGTAGGAGTTATTTATGAAGTAGCCCCTCCGTGTTTGCAAATGACACGTTATGACTGCAATGATAATCCTATCATAACGATGGTGGAGCTGTTATTGATGTCAGGTGTGTGCACCGAGAGTCGTATCATAAAGATTATTGATGCCGGGCGTGAAGCAGAACAAGCGCATTGTGTTATAAGTTATTTTTGGGGCAATAAGTAAGATACGTCCTTTGCAAATATTGGGCACCAGAACCATTTGTAAGTCCAGGTGATGAGATTAGAAGGAGGTGGACAAAGCAAGATTGTGAAATGGAGGTAAATGAATAGAGTAGAGAGTTAGAGAATAGTTGGGAGGAGACGAGGGGGGACGAGCTTGATCAAAATAAGGAAACAAGCAAGGAAACTATAGAGAACAAGAGATCCAGGGTCAGGTGGTTAATACATTGAGAGAAATAAGATGCGAGAGGCTGATGAGGAAGGCAGCGAGAGTGAAATGACATCAAAAGGTGGGATAAAGGACTGGGGGATGGAGATGATTGCAATTAAATGACCGAGGTGTCCAAGAGAAGGGAAGGATTAGGCAATCAAAATTGAGAGAGAGAATAGACTGAAAGGATACAGACAGAGATTGAAAGGAAACGAGAGAGAAGGAAAATACCAATAAAAACAAACAGCCAGACAGACAGAGAGACGGGAACAAGAGAATGAACGGAAGACTGCGACCCAGATGGGACGAAAAGAAAGTTAACCAATGCAAGGGAAATGAGATATGACTGGGATGTGAGGTAGAAAAGACATGAAGGAGAAGGGCAAAGAGAATGCGTGAGGGCATGATGTGAGAGGTACAGGAAAAGTGAGAAGTGAGAAAAATGGAAACAAGGGTTATCAGGGCAAAAGAGAGGGGGTATGGGAAGAATGGTGAGAGAGAAAGATGGATGGCGATGAAAGGGAGGAGGAAGGAGAGAAAATGGATGGAAGACATAGGATGATAAAAATGGAAGGGCGACAACGGCGGAAATCTGGATGCAACCAAGAGTGAGGCTGTGTGAAGAGAGGATTGGTGGCAGGAGAGGAAGAAGTAAAAGAGAACAAACACGGAGGTGGGAAACGAGTTGAACGAGAGATGAACAAGTGAGTACATAAGCAAAAATTGGCAAACCAGCACTGATGTGTTATCAGGTGCCAGTAAAACTAATTACATAAGATTGACCCGATTAGCTACCCGCCTTACAGGATAAGAAGGGGAAAGAAGAAGACGGAAATGTTCTGTGTTAGTGTGTATGTTAGAATATATCCTAACACACACACATATATATATATATATATATATATATATATATATATATATATATATATATATATATATATATATAGATATATATATATATATATATATATATATATATATATATATATATATATATATATATATATATATATAAGATATATATACATATACATATATATATATATATACATATGCATATATATATCGAGATATATAGATATATATATATATATATATATATATATATATATATGAATATATATATATATATTTATATTATAGAGATATAGAGATTTATATATACATATATATATATATATATTATATATACCCTATAAATGTATATATATATGTAGAGACTAGAGACTATCTCTCTCTCTAGATTATAGTCTAATATCTCTATATATCTCTCTATTTCTCCTATAGAGAGAGATATATCTCTAGAGATATATATAGAGAAAGGGATAATGTCTGTATATACATCTCTAGGATCTTTTTATATAGTATAGATATATAGATCTCTCTATATAGCTCTCTCTAGATATCTATATAGATCTATCTCTCTCTCTCTCTATATATCTCTATATCTATATATTCATATATCTCTATGTATATACTCTATATCTAGAGAGAGTCTCTCTCTCTCTCTCTCTATCTATATATATCTATATATAGTATATATATATATTCATATATATATATATATATATCTCTCTCTCTCTGTATATATCTCTCTCTCTCTATCTATATATATATATTATCTCTCTCTCTATCTATCTCTATATATCTCTCTCTCTATATATATATATATATATATATATATATATATATATATATATCCATCCCTTGACACATTACTGAAATCATAAAATTTGAAAAGCACAAAGTTTGCTTGTGAATAACCTTGTTTGCGCGTTCGCGCAGTTACTGATCTTGCTATTCAAAATAAACATGGACTTATCCAGTTTTGTCTGGCCGGATTTAATCGCCTTTGACGAAATGTCACACGTTAATTTATATGTAAAATAACTGAAGCTGATCCACCAGAAATGTACATCATACACATTACACTTGACAACATACTATACAATTATTATGATAATACATACAACTCCTCCGTCGATCTTTTCACTCGAGCCAGGACACACACACACACACACACACACACACACACACACACACACACACACACACACACACACACACACACACACACACACACACACACACACACACACACACACACACACACACACACACACACACACACACACACACACACACACACACACACACACACACACACACACACACACACACACACACACACACACACACACACACACACACACCAACGAAGGCTCCCGTCATGCAAACGATACCATATACAAACTGTCAATATCTATGTTATGACTCCTGTGTTTCCACCAGACCCCATCCTGTTTCTGCCAGAAACTATTGCAGGAGCTTGTATCCTATCTTTGTGAACCAGCATCTTCAGAGCTGCTCAAGGTCCGTGTCATCTGGCGATGGATAGCCAAACAGAATTTCAAAGAACTGGATAAGAGTAATGATGGTCCGGTATATCAGCGATTGGATGGATTACTGTATAACGAATCAGCCTATGATGACCAGTTCGTTGACATGTGCAGATTTGTGGCATCTAAGATGGAAAATGTTGGCTGTAAACAAAGAACATGATCATTGCATTCATCGAAAAGAGTAACTCGTCCGAACACGTAATAAGTCATTTACCAACTGCTTTCAGCTGGTTCAATGCTCACACACGCACTTACACACACATACACACACACAAACACACACACACAATCACACATACAGAGACACACGCACACACACGCACACATTTACATATCTATGTATACATACATACATTATAGATATATGTATAGATAAATATATATGTATAGATATATATATATATATATATATAATATATATATATATGTATGTATATATATATACATATATTTATATATATATGTATGTTCATATATATATATATTTACATATACACATCTATATCTATCCTTTGCATCTGTATAATACATGTATATATATATATATATATAATATATATATATATATATATAGAGATATCCTAGAGATATATATTATAGAGAGAAGAGAGGGAGAGAGATCTATCTAGAGAGATAGATGTATCTCTATCTCTAGAGAGAGATCTATATATGATATAGATAGAGATAGAGAGAGAGAGATAGATATATCTCTAGAGAGAGAGACTCTCTCAAGAGATAGAGAGATAGAGCTCTGAGAGAGAGATCTCAGAGAGATCTATATATATCTACATATAGAGACATATATATAGAGAAGAGAGAGATATAGAGAGAACATATATATTTTTATATATCTATATATATATAGATATAGATATATATATATAGACATATATGATATATATATATATATATATATATATATTTATATATATATGATATATATATATATATAGATATATACATATATATATATAGCTGATATATAGATATATATATATATATATATATATATCTATATATATATCTTTCTATAAGATATATATATCTATCTTATATCTCTCTATATCTCTATATCTCTATATATAGCTCTCTCTATCTATATATACCTCTCTCTCTCTCTCTATCTCTCTCTCTATCTCTCTATCTATATATCTCTATATCCCATATATACGCTATATCTCTATATATCTCTCTATATCAGACATCTCCTAGAGATAATTCTATATATATATATCCTAGTTATAGAGATATATATCTATGTATCTAGATATATACGATATATATATCGTTTTTCTCATATATCTAGAGAGAGATATAGAGATATAGTATAGATGAGATATATATCTATATATATATTATATGATATATATATCTATATATCTATATATATATATATATGTCTATATCTGTGTATATATATGTATGATATCTCTCTATATATACATATATATACATATATTCATATATATCTATGCGTCTCCTAAATCGGTTCATACGT
Organism: Urechis unicinctus; assembly: GCA_034190875.2. Lineage (NCBI taxonomy): Eukaryota > Metazoa > Annelida > Polychaeta > Xenopneusta > Urechidae > Urechis > Urechis unicinctus. Next base: position 6,740,615 of record CM067342.1, read on the forward strand.
TTGGCCGGGCTACAAGTAATCTTGGTGAAGGGATTGCAGAGGTTTTCCCAGTTACGACCCAAATGTCAAGGGCCTCTGAATTAACAAGGCATTTTGGTCAGCCGTCAAAATCGGTAATGAGTGGTGACTTTACCATATGAGGCGGTCCACCGGAGTCGCTACTGGACAAATCCCTGGATGGACTATTATTGACCATAGCAGTGATGCTACAGCAAATGTCCATATTTCTTATGGTTGGATATTCCACTTTAAAGAGGAATGCTTCCTCATCAATCCCGAGTGTTTGATCTTCAGGTGCTTTCCAAATGACGACCGATATCAGATTTTGCATAAACCAGTAACTAAACCAGTTATTCCGCAATATGGCTATGATACAAGAGAAATTCGTGGCCTTTGGCTTGAAGCTACAAAGTCACAAGTCATGCCTCATTGATGTACAGCAAGGCTCCTCAGAAATATCGCTTTACCAGAATGCAGATTCAAATTTAATTACGTCCTTTGGAAGGCATTATCAACTGAAGGCAGTCAGAATAGTTTTGAGCGATATGTCTTCATGCATCAGTAGCAAAATGGACAGTTGGTCATCAAAATAAATTTTCCAGAATCTGGAAAGTATAAACTTGTTATTCAGGTTCGTGGTGCTTACCTGTGTCAGTACATATTGGTCGTTCATAAAATGGCAGCATGGCGAGAGATCGCACCATTTCCGGTCAATCGCCGCCAGGAATGGGGTCCGGGAGTCGACTTGGAGGAAGCTGGTCTTGTTGCTGTGTCGCATAAGGAAGCTATCGTGGAGACAGACAACGAAACAGTGGATATCAAGCTGATGTCAGATCGGCCAATAGTCTATTTCCCGGTAACCCCTATTAAGCATGCACGCATGCCCAACAGCGCACCTGGCGTAACGAGGCACGTGACCCGGGTACAAACAAAGAGGCTCATGTACACGGCAATGTCGGACAAAACAGATTTCTCGTGTTGGAAAGTTGATCAACTGCGGAATTTTGTGAAGGATAGAGGAGTTACCACGACGGATTACCGGCGTCAAGCTTTAGTTTAACTTGCGGAGCGTGCAAATGGACTTAATTTGCCCTGTGATCCTAACTTTAGTTATGTTAGTGAGAAGCCCAACAACCGTTTGGAAAATTTAGATTGCCCCGTGCTCGGAGGCTAGTTTGCAGTTCTCTACTGACTTTTCTGTGGTTCCGGAGATTACTCTCTACGATATTTTTAACTATTAAATAGCATCGCGCTCTGACTTCGACAAGAGAAAGGTAAAGAGCTACAAGTCTTTCGAAGACTGCAGACTTTTTGCTGATGGTCAGGTGCTCCAGCTAGAGTTTTGCCAGGTGACCAGCCGAGAGGGAAGGGTGTGTTGTGTGCCAGGGAGGGTGAGTTGAAATTAATTAATGTTTCAGTTCGTACCTGATACATTATAAATATCATACTCAAGATAATATTCTAAACATTAAAATAGCCTGAAGCTCCATTCCATACACATGGTCTAACAGCCCCTTAATCAGCATCTTTGGTAGTGCCAATAGTGTAGGGTATATTATGAGTGTTGTGATAGATTATTTATCATTAATGTATTATAAAAATGCTGAAAATTAATTTGCCATATTAAATCGGGAATAGCAATCAGTGTGTTTTACCCCTCTCGTCCATGATATCAATAGGTTATATTTTTCACTTCATTGTCTGTTCTAGGTATAGAACCACACTAGAACCACCACTTGGTCAAAAAGTTAAGGACTTTGACCCTCGTCACCGAAGTGACGGGTTGCCTACCTCAGAAGACCAGCTACAGGGTCTGGCACACCAAATCAGTTAGGTATTGATGAAATGCTTAAGTTGATTGCACATATGGTAAAAAAAAATTATGAATAAAGTTTTATTTGTTTAGAACTGATTGTACAGAATAGATAAATGTAGAATTGTAAATATGCAACCACAATTAAGTAACTTCATTGATTCTTTCTGTTTAACAGATCAGCCCTCGCGCTCAAGTCCTCGAAGTACTCGAGGACCCATGTAAGCATACGTCTCAGTCTCCAGAGCCAGAGCCCACATGCCTCTCACTGGGTGTGCTGGCTAGAGCAAAGGAGCTTGTTGGGCAGATCATTGAGTCTGCTCAAGCCATACCAGACCACAGTTACCTGCACTGCAGATGATTTTGTCACATTTTTCAAATACGCCCCTGCTGATATTCAACTCATTGCTTCGGACACTAAAGGGCAAGCCGATAACTCGGCTTGGCATGCAATGAGGCGAGGAAGAATAACAGCCTCGGTGTTTCACCAGGTGTGCACCAGGATGCACACCATCTTGAACAAACCCGACACTGACCGGTCTGTTCTCATTGCCAAAATAATGGGGGACAATTTACCCGTTACTACGCCAGCTCTCGAATGGGGTCGCAAGAAGGAGAAATGTGACCGTTCTTTATACGACACAGTCAGTACAAAGATGCACAAGCACCTTAAAGTTGATACACCAGGACTACTTGTGTCTTCAGACAGCTCGCATATGGCTTGTTCTGCTGATGGCATTGTGACTTCTTCATGTCATCCAAAAAGACTTCTTGAGATCAAGTGCCCATACGCAATGAGGAAAAAACATCCTGGATTTGCAGCCATGGAAAAAGAATGTGTTGTAAGTGAAGGTGGGGTTCTTCAACTCAAGCACAACAGTGCTTACTACACACAAGTACAGGGACAGATGGGAATTTACGGTTTGCATAATTGTTACTTTGTGTTGTACACAATAAAAGGAATCCACATCATCAGTGTACCCTTTAATAAAGAAAAGTTTGAAGAAATTGCGTGCAATACGTCACATTTTTTTTCATCATTTCTGTTTCCAGAAATTATCAAGTTGGCACAGCAATAGTGTTCTAGTTTTTCTGTGCATAAATGTTTTGATGTATAGTTTGTTTTAATTTATAATATTTCTTTCCATGTTCCTGTTGTACTAGCCATAATGTATATAAATAAATGGTACTCGGTTAACTGCAATAGAAATGACTAGGGACGCCGGATCACGAGTCATTGTCGCTGCCATGATGACCGACGATGCGTCCACCTACGAGTTCTTTACCCGTTATGATGTTAGTCGAGTGAGGGGTGATTATGTAATTTGTGGTTCAATCTTTGAAGAACATAGTTCAATGTTTGTGACAGATATTTGGCCTATGAAATAACGAAATGAATGTGCGTGTACATGGGATAGGTTGTGACCCAAGAGGAGTATGAGAAGGCACGTGGACGCCGAACTGTGGTGATAGAGCGAGTGGCCACAGCTAGCATACCGAGCGACATCGACAAGACAAAGCAAAGTAGGAACAAAACAATTAACGCATGGCACTCAGATAATCAGAGCTGACAAAGAGGTAGCACAATTTTGACAAAGCGCGTAAGTCAACCCAGCGGGTTTTTCAGTCCTGTGACATAACGTCGTCTTATCCCTCCTTGCCACATACTATCATTTATTTGTTTTTGTCAGTGATAAATCAAGCATTGGTGAACGACAATCTCCACGTACTAAAACGGCTATGCCAGTATGCTGAAGAGAAGTCGAACATTAAACATATGACAGATGAAATCGAAAGATCCAGAACTCTGATTGCCAAATTGAAGAAGATCGATGCATTAAAAAAAAGGCTTTGGCTAATATTTTTCGCTTCAGCGATCCCCCTAAGTTCATGACGTCATGAGGGCTGCACTTTTACTCCTTGGATACCATGAAGGAAGAAGCAAGGTTTGTGGTTGTACATATGTCATTCAATTTGCAGTTGGAGCATCAATGATTCTCTCTATGCCTTGCAATGCTATTCATGCATATTAGGGCTTAAAGTAAATATATCCCTTTAATACGGCTGGCTGTTTAGGAGGTAAGTACCCGGGACCTGGGCACATGATCTTGTCCTGTAGTGGTATGAATACGAAATGGTTTTATGTGAAGAACTGGAAAGAGGGCAACAAAATCTGCATTTCGGCAGGAGCAACTGGACTGGCTACTAGGATGAATAATTATGATCCTAGAAACCTGTCTCAAGAGATTACATTGCGGGCTCATGAAATGCTGACAGCAATCCAGGAATCGGTAGTTGATAGAGCCAGCAAGGAAATTTTTCTCGTATATGGCTGGGTAATTATTGATGATGTTTCCTGTACTGTAAGATATATATCATTAATGATATTAATTGGTTATTTCAACAAAAACTACTTAGCACAAATACAGAATCAGAGAAACGCATGCCTAGTTCAAATCATCTGCAGATCGGTGGTCCTTTGGCGTTCTTGTTTCAGACTCTAGGTGTGGTTGAAGAATGTCTACCCAGAGGAAGCCTCAACATCACATCAGCTGGCCTTAAACGCCAGAGGATATTCTCTCCTTGAATGGCTTTTACCGAATTATGTGGTATATTCTTTGTTGGTGTATACGTGGTGTTCAACAATATTTATGATCCTAACTACACTGCTCATGTGACATTTAATGTTGTCAATGCGGGAAAATACTGACGGCTCAATAAGACAAAAGTTCACGACCCTTTATTCAATTTTTCTTGTTTGTCCAACTTAGCTCTGTACAACGTTAATGAAGGATCGCCAGCGAGCTAATAGCTCCACTAAAAGGGCTCACTCGCATTAGCTTATGTGGCATTTTCAGCACGCCCACCGTCATGTGGCGCTACAATAAAATCCGCAAAAGTACATGTGTAATTGAGGCCTCCAATTTTCCACATGGTTGTAAGAAAGACGTCAAGACCAACATATGGTGTGTTAACATATTATCGTATGGCACCCTTCTCT
>CM067342.1:6745528-6790528 GCA_034190875.2 Urechis unicinctus
GGCCATTCCATAGGACTGATGCACTCGGACACCAGCGAAGCTGTTATGTATCCCTACTATCAATCTTTGACTTCCCTGCATGCCGACGACATTGCTGGCGTGCGGTCTCTGTATGGAAGCTAGACATTCTATATGTAAGCTTTGCAGAAACCAAACATGATTTTGTTTGCAAATGCAAATAAAAGTATGCAGCAGTTCAATCCATGTGATTGTTAGGTATATTTGGCATCACAATGCTATAATCAAAAAGATTACGGGATGCAATTGAATGATTGCGTCCACTGTATCATACAACCGGTAACAATCACAATAATGGTATGAATCAATCGGGATTGAAAATGGAGTAAGCTGTTGTACAACATTTTTTGAAAATTACACACTGCATACCCCGACGTGCCACAATATCAAAGTGCCATTATATAAGCTTCCTGCTATAATGTAGTTCGCCAGAGATTATTTCGTATTCTACATAATAGATAAAATGGGACTTAATGAGAATTGTGAGTCTATAACAACAGTCGCCTACAACAAAAAGGATAAACAAGAATAGGACGGTGGAAATTCAGAAGAGATATATTGCGTTTCATGAGTGGATGGGGAGCGTGGTATTATGAAGTGATCCGACAATTAGCTGCGAGAGTGGAATACGTTCTATTTCTACGAACCCTTTTAGAAGATCATTTATACATAATTGCCAGTGATGTATCGATTTTTTGTTTGACACATTACTTATTGACACTTGCAAGCTAAAACATGTATTCAGATAATATCAATGATAACCTGAGGATTGAGTCTAACATCATATTGCGTGACGATAGCCAGGTGATGTGATAACGAACTTGGAACTGTAATTGCAACTGTATCTTAGTACAGATTATCGATGTCTGATGTCTGTCAATCACCTATTTTGGCTACCTGTGCGAATCGTGATTGGGCGGCACTTGCTTCAATTTCTGTGTTATTTTAAGAATACAACCAGAGTGCGCAGGCTCAGCCAAGTCATCCCTATGATTCGACTCAAATAATGCATCGTTATGATAACGGCTCCGGATTGTCTAATCTCTTATACTGCGCCTGAAATATGGTGCAAAACGTCAATCTAAATAATAATACAATATGCGAGCAGGTTGAACGGAAATATAATCGAAAATGTGGTAGGGAGTGGAATTTTGGGAAATACGATGAGTCATTCACAGCAAATAGTATTGGAGTTTGTACTGGTTGTGTATGGAAGAAAATGTTTGCTTTTAAAGAGGATATGACATGGTATTTAGCTGGTGTTATGATTAAATCACTGCAATTGCAATCACGGTGGTGGGAAATGTCTATCCTGAGTAGGCATGTTTAATATAACACATTGCACGCCGTGTATTCTGCCCCGGCACTGGTAAATCGGTTCACAAAGTGGGTAACAGCTCCATTGCAAATGGATACATTTAACTCCAACAAGCGGACTTGGGCTTAATCATCACTGATAATCTAACTATGATGGACGTTCAACCACCAAGTACGTCAGTTGAGAGGCATGGTAAACCCGTGCAGTCTGTTTAAGCCAAATCGACCCAGATTGCCAGTATTATTCACTTGTGTTTGTCTGTATTCAGTTTACCTGTGTCAACTGATTAACATCATAATGGACTATCACCAACGGCTTCTGCGACCTGCCACATGTCCAGGCGGTTATCTATATCTACTGCATCATCCTTTAACTCGGCAGCTATACATATGTTGCAGAGATGAGGGATGTCCAGAATCTTAGTCGGATTGGTTACAGCCCTGATCTCAGCCCACTTCAACGCGCCCTGGGTATAAGTATTCTAGACATGTGCTCATGCTAACAGGATCGTAGTCCACACTTCAGAGTCAGGGTTTCACACTCAAGCTGGTTGCTGATTGCCTCCTCAAAAAAGTCGGACAAGCCAGACAGTATGACTCGGTGCACCTCGAATATCTGCCGCCGACACGTTATGACCTTGTCATATAATGTGTTAGTTGTCCAATAACGTCCAAATTTGCTGGGCAGGTTGTTTCTGCAGTCCACCTGCACAGTAATTGTGCCGGCGTCTATTGAGCAGCACACATCTTCTTCGCTATTTAGGGGCGTGACATCGCTTATGACGTCCTCAGCAGGTGACCTTCCTGACGCCATCATGTCAATTAAGCAATCACTGATACAAAGACACAAGGGATGGATATGCAATATATATAACAATGAAATATTATACTTATATAGGTATATATATATGTATGAAAATATATTTCTATATATGAATTGAAATATATAAATACATTTGCATATATAAATATGTAAAAAATATATGTATATATTTATATACAATTTATATAGATATAAATATGCATATATAAATATATATATAATATATATATGTATATATATATATACATATATAAATATAAATGAATATATATATATGTATATGCATATATATATATATATATATATATGTATATATATATATAGCTTGGCACTACACCCCTTTTCCCTTTGCTAGAATAACGTCCAAAGCTCCCTGACACTTGTCCTACTGGTTTTGGATAGCTTCGACAACTACGAACAAATGAACTACTATGTCATTAACATGGTTACATCTATTCGATAATGTAATAACAAGTAAAAGATTCAAGGTCGACGTTTTAAACTTATTTCCTAAACATATAGGAATATTCAATTAAGTATATCGGTACTGCTGGAGCTAAATGGATGGTCAATACGAGAAACCCGTGATAATAATACATTGGAGGTGAAAGGTGACTATTCGTTTGTCACAGCTAAGCTCAAGCGGCCAGAAACATGATAACCTTGTTGCACGTTTCGGGGCCAAGAGGGTTCACGTTTTTTTTTTTTCACCACGTTGCCACCTATTCTGACAATGTTAGTCGACAACAAATCAATCGATGTTAGTCTACCTGTGGAAACCTTCCTTCGTCGCCTTCGTCGCTTTACCATAGCCACCAGCACTCGCCTCATCGCTGGCTAGCTTCGCCCCATTACATCCACCTGCACCCCATAGCCGATCACAGCGTGCCAGTATCAAATCGAAAGGCGATCATTGAAATTCGTTTAGAACCCTTAAAATGAAGGATTATATCGCGATCTTAATAGTAGGCCCCTGTCCACACAACACTCGGGTTTGGCGCGCTTTCAGGCGTACAAATCCTGTTTTGGGGCATTTTCAGTTCTTGTGCGACCTGACATTAATACACAAAGCGGTTTGAAAGCGCACGTTATAGCTGTTCCTCTTTCAAAATATACCTCCTTGCTTAATATCATGAACGCATGCTAATAGCACGTAGACAAGTGGTTCATACACCTCGATGGACCCCGCTTTTTTACTGGGTAATGGAGTGACCCCATCAAATGGCAGCCCCTCAGTGGTGGCTTTCATCCTATGGTGATTCTGGCACTGCTACCGACCTGCTCGGGGATACTTTTTATATAAGTATGTATCTCTGCAATCGTAGGGTCGAAAAGTTGACCGACTTTATGTCAGGCATGTGCTCTTGACAGTGAGTGTGTATGTTAGCATTGTGTTCTATCCTCAATCATACAGGGGTTATTTTAAGCTTTAGGCCAACAAGCACATAACGAAAAGGGGCATAAGGAGTAAAGTGTGCACTTAAAACTAACTGCTACTCCCCTCGAATTGCAATGAATTGCACTTGTTGATATTTATCGCTCTCTCCTTCACCACTCATTATAACTGAAAGTGCTTCTACACACCAACTTCATACCCCCGTAAGACAATAACTTGATCTTCTTAGCCCCTCTGATCGACGTGATTCCCACCCGATAACCGCTATATATCCTTGTATGACTTACAGATACCCACGTGCAACCCCACAATTTTCTAATATGATCTTCATGTTATCACTTGTTAGGATCCACAAGTGATAAACAACGGATCTCTTCGTATGTATATGACCCCCACGGTAGTTATTAGCCCCTACGCCACCCCGATATAACACCATGCTATTAGTAAGGGAACTATGCATCTCACCCTACGCAGCTATCCCACAAGCACACCATAATCAAGGCCATAACTTGATTCGTAGAGGTTGTTAGAGCCCATTATACACCTAGTCTAATTCTGAGAAGTATACCCTCCTTACAACAATTACACCATCCTGTACTTTGCAAGAACTTTATTGGTCACACTTGCTTCAAAGTGGGGTAGGATATATTTGTCCAATAATCTTTTACGTAAAGAAAAATATCCTTGGCCACAAGTAGTCCTAAATTTGGCCCTGCCACCTACGCACTATATCATCAGATAGCTAGAGTATCTAGTCTCTCCGTCGAATGTCGTGGTATATAACACCACACCCGTTCATAACCCAATGTAGGGAATGCACAACTGTTACAGAAACCACCACCTCATTTGTGGTGCATTCAGGTTATAATACAAACTGAGCAAACATAATTATTATATACTATACCGTGTGTGGGATGGTAGTGATCAATTGCGTTCTCAATGTCCTGGACATCGCATGTAAACTTGCTCACTTCTATTACATAACTATGGCCATGATATCTGTACTTAACGAGTGCCAGTCGAATGTCAAGGCAATGCTTCTTCTTCTGCTTTGAAGCTGTCACAGTTGCTTTAACGTTCTGCTCCGACAAGCCAGAGTTAAAACATGTCTCTAAGCCTGAGTGCGATAGGAATTTGAAAAAAATATGACGTATTGTATCTGCAATTAAACTTTTACCTAACATGCTTGTTTGATGTAGGGTCCTAACTTCTAGTGAAGTCTGTTGTAAACACCAAATCAAGTGGCGTAATTCTCGACCTGTCATCGCGTGACATGGTGCTTGTCATGTTATCATGGGACATGTCAATCGTCCTTGTCTTTGCTCTGATTTCTTCGGCACCTTAGGTACGCAAGCCACACGAGGTTGTTAGCATCAGCTTACTACCTCGACGTAACAAGCCACACAAGCCTTTTAACACCAGCTAACTACATCCAAGTAACATTAGTTTATGACAGAATGGCCGCATGGTTACAACAAAGGATATGCTTGGCTAGTGGTAGGTGTGATCATAGAAGAGGGACAATGACTGACATGGGTTACACGAGTAAAGAGGAATATAAACGAAAATTGTCATAATAATAAAGCCTAATGCCTAAATACCTATCCCGCTGATTGACAAGGCCAACGGTTACTTATCACAGTGATTTTTATGGCAAGCGATTGCTCTACTGTACAGATGGTTACAATCTGTGATGAGTGACAGGACAAGCCGTAATTTACCCAATAAGTGACAAAAACAAAACAATGAATAACAGGACAAGCGATTTCTAATTTAAGTGAGTGAATGGGCAAATGATCGCGCTAATGATTGAGTGATATTACAAGCAACAATTGATTTCTTGAGGGACAGGACAAGCAATTACTGATGTTAATGAATGACAAAGCAACCGGTGTCACTTCTTGATGAGTGACGAGACAAGCAATTACTATTCTCAATGTAAGGCAAACATTTACTACTCTCGAAAAGTTACCGAACAAGCAAGCGCTGATACCAATGAGGAACAAGACAAGCGATTATCAGTCCTAATGAGTAACAGGACATATTATTATCTATCTCATTAGGAGATAAGACAAGATCGTGCCACTCGTAATGAGTGCTAATGAGTCATTCCCCGTGTCAAGAGGATCATATTGCCTTTTCTATTCAGTAAAGGGACCAGCACGCACAATTCTTAAATAGTGCACAGTGACGTTCGACACTCTGAGCCCACGGAAGGTTATTGCGCATCGAAATAGCACGGTGTGTAAGGTGTCAGCCATCAACTTTAACGATGAGGACACAACACTATTCTTTAGTGTACTTCCCTTTGCGAGGCATTCAATATGAAAGTTATATTAAGAAGTTCTTACCTGCTATAAACACAAAAGTATCCTGCAGATTCGTCGCATGGAAGAAGTTGAGAGTCAATAGCCACACCTATGATGATATCTTGCAATGCAACGAACACCCACGTCCAATGTACTGGTGGTGTGGAGATAGTGCCACCGATTTGTGTCGGGAATGCACTTGGACACGGTTGGATGGTAAAGCTAGACGGATTGTACCTATGGCATTGTTTATTGTCTATGGCGTCACAGTGCGTTTTGAAACTTGACAGAGAGGCAAACTCCATAGAGGGTGATAACATTACTTCATAAATGATCAAAAGCCCCCATGATATAAATACATCTATATATATAGATATATATATATATATATATATATATATATATAGATATAGAGATATATATATATAGATATATATAGAGAGAGAGAGATAGATATATATAGAGAGAGAGAGAGATAGAGAGTATATATATAAGAATAGATATATATAGAGATATATATATATAGATCTCATATATCTATATAGATATATATATATATATATATATATATCTATATATCTATATCTATATCTATATTATATATATATATATATCTATCTATATATATATCTATATATATATATATATATATATATATATATATATATATATGAATGTAGGTATGAATATATTTATGTGTGTGTGTGTGTGTCTATATATATATATATATATATCTAGATATATGTGTGTGTGTGTGTGTATGTGTGTGTAGGTGTGTGTAGGTGTGTGAATTTGTATTTATGTTAGTAGGTATGTAAGTGTTATATATGTAATCACCGATGCACTATCGGCTGTATTTCACTGTTTGTATGGCTATTCATTATCGATATGTGGCTGTCGTTATCTATGCAGTGAATGTATCCTCTATAATGAAAGGTACCATTGAGCTGTTCTTGAATTATTCGAGATCGTTACTCAGAAATAGCCGAAGGTCAGCTGCGCAGTTTGTTTTCTTGGCTCGGAAATTGTCATTGAAGTTGGGATATGTAAACAAATTGCGTTGTTCAAAAGCTCTGGCGTAAGTGCATGGTTTATTTGTTACGTATGGAGAGAGTCGTTACTTGTGGTATTGCAAGCGATGTAGTATATCATTTGTCAGTCAAAAATAAACTGTACACGCTCATTTTACATTATATATGCCATCCTCTGCTAAATCGGCGCTTTTAGTAGCTTGCTCCAGAAACTCTGTATGTCCTGAACGATGATTCATTGCCACAAAAGTTATTTAGGATTTTCAAGAGACTATGCAATTGTTTGGACGTTAATATTTGACTATTATATATAACAATGTTGTCAATTCATTGTCATAATTTGCTTAACTTGACTTTTACAGATGCGTTTTACTGTACTTGATAAACCATGCGCATTCGATATACAATGTTAGAAGCTGATCAGGTGATTTTTCCTCCCATAAAATCCAACAAAATCCAACAAAAGTTGATGGCTGCCTCCCACAACAGTGTACTCAGAAAACCAAGGTCGCATATAACGCGTCGAGTGTGATAAAGGTCAATTTGGCTCACCACCTAGTGATTGAATTTACACGAAGATTGACTTACTATGTATATTCAGCAACATCAGACTCACACCATATGTTGTCGCGGACTCTTGGACGTAGACTCATAGAAACTGAAGTGAAACAGAGAAATACCCCCAAATGGCCTGTACTGACATTAGAAGCACAATGTCTCAAACATCGCTATGCTGATCATCTTTAATACACAGAAATTATTGCTGCAATCTACCAATAACATATGCATATGCGTCATCGCATGTAGATCACATCTGTTTAACACCATAACCCTGTTGCTGCTACTATCACTAATAAGACCATAACACAAACTACAAATTATGATTCCAGAGCACCACCGATTTCACTACTTAGCAATCCCATTTAGGGGCCTTAATGCTTTCCATCCATGAGGTTCTATTACCTACCGACGGGGGTAAGTAAATCTAGTTGGTCATGTATTCTTCGACTTCACGTGGTGTTATCTTAATGCCAGGTGGAAGATATCCGGCCCACCTATCGTACGTCCCAATGCTTAAAATTATATGATCACATTGCATCATTAAGGCCATGCCTTTAAATGGCGAAACGATCATTTGTATGTTGCGGTATGGCAGCAGGTATTTCGGTGCCCAATGTTTTTCATTTGATGCTACAACAAAGTAAACATGTGGGCCAAATTTGTCCAGAATGAAGTCAATAGCATAAAGAAAGTACAATAGATGTAGCGCTTTTCTCCGTTTTACCAAATCACCTCGCTGAATGTGTATCCCAACTACAACAGCGTTGTAAGAAGTATTTACTGAGCCGTGTTTAAAAATTCGCTAGCATGTTCTATATATTGATCTTTGGGAATAAATTCGTTTTATATAATATAAACGAAGAAGTGTGTTAGAAATATTGATCAGTAGCATATCCATAGTGACCTGTTTCCGCGAAGATTCCTTCGAGAAGAATATTAATGCTTGTGTTGCAATGTACATTGAATTGATCCTGCAAATTCTCGGTCCTCTTGTCAAAGGGACAACAGTATTTACACAGATGTTTTAGTTTGTGATATTCACTTTGTTGCGAGCTTCTGGCGTATTTGGCAATCGAAATGTGTGTAGGACGAGCTTAAAAGTACCTGCAGCTATAACAGGTGTTAGTCTGTTCCTGGATGCAATTGCAATCAGAGCTGTACATTGACACATTTGGTTGCCCAATCGGCCACTGCTAAAAGCTGATATGTACCCAGCGCACATCGTCCCATTAGTTGCGTGAATTCTGCCAAGAGACTGTCGATAATGCTTGGGCAAAGAGAGTTGTTAATACATCTTCTTCGCTCTTCGAATTTGAAGGAGTCTGCTTACATTCGGTATTCCATTCTTTGACACTCTTTGCAACAGTGGAGCATAGTTACCTGTTGCATCTCGGTTTGTCAGGGCATATCATACGACCAAGATCGTTTAAATAATCATCGTCTCTATCTTCAATGTTGCACTGTTTAACATGTCTTTAAATTCTTGGTCAGTTTATGCGCGACCCATGTGTGCTTGGGTAATCCCATATCATGGCGACATATCGACTCGGGTTGTACAATAGTTACTGTTCTTGCAATACACATCTGGTTCATATTTTCATATTCTCGGTGCAAAAGGATGTTACATCAGCGGCATTGCATATTAATCGCCTATATGTATGTGAATGATAAATGTCGATAACTGCAACACCTATAACATATCTGTGGAGGAGTACCCAACCTCGTGTGGGTAAGCTCGATACCCTGCTGAATCGGCGCCTCCAGTAGTTTGCTGCAGAAACTGTTTATGCTCGGTACGATGGTTCATTGCCACAAAATATTTTCAGGCAATTGTTTGGACGTAAATATTGGTTATTATAGATGATAGTGTAGTCAATTCATGGTCATAATTTTCCTGTTTTTACTTTTACAGATGCGTTTTACAGAACTTGATAAACCATGCGCATTCGATATAAGATGTTCGTACAATGATCACGTGTATTTTGATCGACTGTGATCAATACCAGGGGGTATTCAGACCATTTCGCTATTGATCAGGTCTTAACTTCTCACGCTTGTACTATAAGCGTATGAATACCATGATATCGAATAGTCCTGTATTGAATCGACTTTTGTTGTTGTCACGATTAAATAAAATCTAAGAGCCTATTGTTTGTCCATTGCACTATTTGGATTTGTTAATTGTTGTTGCAAACATACCTTACGTTTTCTATTTCAGGTAGGGACATTATTGCATCCTTTTAACCCTAATTTAATGGCTGGTATTCAGGTGTTTGTCATACCTTGCCCACAATCAAGTTGTAGCAATGGATCACAACAGGCATAGGGATCAGGTATATGCACTCAAGAAGTAAGGTCATCTAATGTTGGTCAATCATGACCACTCAACTTCACACTGACTAAATAAGCTATTATAAAACAAAATACTTATGTCGCAAATGTAATGTGTTCTAGCTACTAGGCCATATAATGCAATTTGGTTGTGCTTCAGGTACAGCACTCGCTTCAACAAGCAGTCAAGGTCGTGGTCATCAGTTTAGAGGCCAAGACTTAACGCCCATATACCAGATATTATGACCGTAAGGCCAAAGCAATGCAACAGCAATCACAACAACACCCGCACCACTCTGCTGATGACCCCGATGAGTCCAACATTGGACCCCCTATTTACTGACAAAGTAATTTTATTAGGTAAGGCAATCCAAATAATACCTTGTTTGAAGAAGGTGGGGCTCCTCTGCCACCTTTTTGGGCTGGTTGGCAACCTCCACCGACTTTGACACCTATGTCATGGTGAACAATTTTATGCCATTAAACATCTTTTTCAGTCATAATGGATGTATAGAGTCCAATAAAATACCCTTGATAAGAATACAATTCAAATAATATAGGAACCCACCTCAGTTCCACACCGGTTGTCTGAATCTGTGCCATGACCCCTTCCACAATCAAAGACGCGTCATACAAGAAATGTAAGAATCAAAAGACTCACCATTTCGGCTGCTTGCATTTTCACCTTCTGTCAAATCAGCGCTGCGCGTGACGTCACGACTATGTGCTGTAAACAAGTTACCCACCAATACGCATGCGTTATATTCCCATCGACATGTGCTCATGTTTGTAAACATGGGTTGACTGACAGATTTCGATGCAGTGTAATCGACGATATAGTCCGCAAAATAGTTTACTTGGGTTCCAAAAGAGTTGTTCTATTAAATGGAGCAAAAAAACCGCATGCCATATTTTTGAAAAACAATGCACCCTTAAAGATTACAAAGACTGAATTTGTTACTAACACGCAGGAATCACGCTTGACACAATAACATGAGCTGTATGTGGGGGAAATCCCAACAATAAGCACTGCTAAAATGGGAGAGCATTTGTTAAATCTATTTACATAGATATCATTTTACTCCCGTCGTGCAAACACGGCAAAAGACATTTTCAACGTAAACGAACTGTAGTTAAACTGTCAAAGCGGGTTGTTATTGCAGGCCTGAGCATGACGTTGAGTAGGGTAAAGATGCTGATCAAGTCAACCACTCATCTCATGTTAGTAAAATATTCACTACTGTACAGAGGCGCGATTGTATTCCAAAAATATCGCTTACAAAAACATGCAAATGAGATCCGACTCGGACGTGTAACTAAGCTGCAACAACCCCATCATAATCTGGTACTGCGCTCATGCTATGCCTACTCTCAGCTTCTTGTGTCTTGTAACGTCTACCACCTGCCAAATTGTTCTCCAATTTCGTTTCCCGTCAAAACAAGTCACCGTACACATAGACCAAAACTAGATAAACCATGCGCACATGACGCTAACATATCGTGCGCTGATAGCGTGGATTTTCGCCCAATATCATATAATTGGCTTAAAGACATCTTTATTAGAAAAATATGCGGCATCAACAGCAGAAGTCACTTGCTATTGTTAATTGTCATGTATGATGTGCATCTCCCACAAACAATGACATTTAACATTTCCCACTCGTTAAGCTAACTACAGATGCGCTATATTTGATGTAGTCTTGCTGAAATACTGCTTATCAATCAAATTACTTCCAATTAACTATCCCATAGCTTTTATGTGTCTGAGTTACCTAATTTCATACAGCTATGTTGATGACATATTTCATTATAAGGAAATGCTTGTTTAGAGCGCTCGGGTACTTAGATCGCTGCAACAATTCAATACAGCATAAATAGGGTTGCCACATATTACAATGTTCACTTTATTACCAACAATATATTACTTCGACCGTTTTATCCGTTCAAGTGATTAAAATCAATAGCTACTCAGTGATCGATCTGCAGTAAAGACTCCCCATCATCAGCGCAATTACAAAACTGGTAACTGGTCGCTTTAAATACAAGGTAATATTTGATTAAATAATTCAGCACACGGATTTAGGAAATGACCGTATTCTTTTGTTACAAGATGTGTTCATGTGATAGCCTCTAGCATGTTACCATATGGAATACACAGAGCTTTCAGGATGCCCCGTCTGGTAGAGCAATTAAACAGCCGTATTGAGTACGTGATCCCAACGGCTCGGGCGATAGAGGGATGACGATTTATTGACCATCAATGTCGTCGGTTTGCATGGCAGACAACGATTGATAGTAGGGATGCATAACAGCTGCTCTGGACACAGATAGATCCGGTTAATAGTTGGTCATACAACATGTAAGCGAAGTCTTAGACCACTTTGCTATTACACGATTGTAAAGGTTATATGAAAGCAGGGTCAATATGGGCGGTCAACTTATAAGAACTACTCAATAACATTATACGATTTACTGGAACACACCGCAAGAGATACTGAACCTTCGTATGTGAACGCCGGATCCCGCCATTTTGGCTTCGTATCACCCTGCGCATCCTCCCAACAGGCAGCCATCATCAGCATCAGGACCTGATTCTCTTGGTTTTCAGGTTCAATAAAACTTGCGCAATTTCTTTATGGTCATCTTATTTCTTTCTGGTGAGTAACCCCTCCGCATTATGTGTGTAACAGCTCACTGGTGTTTTTCTTAAGCCCCCTTCTAGGAATCCATTGTCCTCCAGAAATATTTATGTGTCATTTAGTACACATAGGTGGAGGGTACAAAATCACACTGACCTTCTCAACGCTAAACAAACAATCTCAAAATTGTGGATCAAACTGCACACAATTTACTTGGCAAGGATCTGTGTTGTGATTGTGCCTTGGCTTGCGAGTGATACAATCGCACCGAGTATAAATGACCAGCCGGCCAGTGACGAAAAGCTGCGCAGGGCGTGCCTCACTCCGCCAACAAAGCATGCAGCCTACCAAAGAACTATAGTCGCTGCTTTGTATTTCACTTCGTTAATATATACGGAAAACGATTTCAAGTCTCGCATCGGACAACCACAGCCAAAAGCGAATAAGCGATCTGTAAAAGCGTCTAACGTCAACTACCTCATCGAGGCAACAACAGTATTCTTTCCTCTGCTCTCCGGTATGGGGTTCGTGATATGAATAGTATATTAGGATGTCCTTACGTTTGTACGCGACTATAATCACTTCAGTAACCCGCAGATTCGTCATCTAATACCATCATACATATATCACCATCCCGAGTGTAGTAACAGCATCTTGAATCAACCGCCTCCACTCTTCATTTATCCCCTCTTCAGATCTTACACCCACTGTTATCTTTTGCAGCACCAACAACATCTGCTGCCAACCTCTAGTAATTGTGACAAATCTAGCATCCCTCCACATCAAATACCTTTTTACACATTATCCATCATGGCATGATCTAAAACAACTGCCTAAATAATCACCACAGATCGACTACCACTTTACAACTTGCCAAAAAAACCACATCATCAATCATTCATGTTACCTTTCTCGGCATATCCTCAATCACAACACCGTAAATCATTATACACTTACATCCACAGCGTATATAGCACCACACAACATCTACCGCCGCCCTGCATCTACCACCAGCCAAAACGTACAATAACCCACTATCCCACATAACCTCACATGTACCATCGCTCCATTACTAACCCCAATCCACTTACCACTTAACATATATACCTGACATCATCCACCATCCCACATCTGCAAACACTCCACTACCACTACTGATACACACTTTATATGCACATACCTATAGCCGAAGACTGACGTCAGGAAAAAGCGTTGATAATGACTACTCAGCAATATGATATGCATTAAACGATACTCTTATGCATTACCAGTCATTCTCCATTGTTCGCGCTGTCATGTTTGTGACAAAATATTCAAATCAGTCGACGCAGAACAGAGATCACCAGGGAGGAGACGCTTCTCCAGAGACCAGTCCATGTCCCGTGTAAGTGATGCCATCAGCATGAGGGTCCAGTAAACATGGTTAGCTGATCCGTCATGTGTCCCAGCAATCAAATGCAATGATATACTGACCAGGCTCTGGGGAATATAACACAGGGAAGTGAGATTGTCCCTGAATTTGATTAGAGAGTTGGATTATAAGTGTGCGGTAGAACTATTGCTCTAACCATGTAACAGATTGTTTATATCGCACCCGTGAATAGTTTGATTGGTGGTGATATCTACTAATTGTTTCGTCAACCCATTGTCAACCATATTCCGTATTGGTATCTGTATTTTTAATCCATGGTATGAATAACAACCTTACGTCTGCCAGTCGTCTCACCCAGCAGGTCGCAGTAGGTACTAGTACATAGCCAGTAGGTCGCAGTAGGTAATAGTACATTGACAGCAAGTCCGAAGTCATTAGTATTGTCGATGTTTCATGAAAGTTTATTCCTTTGATGAATTTGGACCATATGTGGATGAGTATCTTAACAACATTCTGTTGATTATTAGAGGACATAATGACATATTTCCCAGATCCAAACGTCAGTTTGATCTGCACAACATTTACAACATGCGATAGTTAGCAATCTTCCTGTCGTGTAGTGTCGAGTAATGGGCGACGGTTGGATTAAAACTTTAAAATGGTTTGAGCTTATGCGGAAGGGCAATGCGTGAATTAATGTGCGTGTTATCGTGCTCAAAACGAAAATTTTCGCTCTAACGAAATGTTAGAGTTAGAGCTGTATTTGATACAGATGGATAATACATCAACACTATACCTTTCAGACGTTCACATCTTTTTTGTCTTACTGTTAACCGCAATTAAAAATTGGTCATGACCAGCTCCAGATCCCGATCATTGATGCAAGCATTAAAGAAACAAACTAATTGTACAAGGGCAATACGTTCGGTTGTCGATATGTTTTTAAGGAGATTCATGGGCACTACAACTAAACGCACGCACTGGTAATTGCCTGCTGGGGGTAATAGTGGCTGCACATGAGGACGATTTGATGTATTCATTAATAACATGACCACAAGGCATCCGCTGAAGTTTCTGTTGTTAGTTCTTTATATTTGGTTTAACGTTATCAAACATATACCTTCTAACTCCGTAAGAGAACAATAGTAGCACACATTGGCTGTGCCCTGCCCTGCCGGCTCGACAATATGCTGATGAGCAACGAAAACCGCAAATTGTGCAGAGGTTTTAGTTTGCCACTTCATAGATTATAAGCAAAAAGATCGTACGCTGTCCTATGAAGGTGCGGCTAATTGTGCGAAATGGTCAGCATCTCTAAGGCACCATTATCAACTTGGTACAAACATATTGCCTAAATCAGGTAGAAAACAGATTTATATATTAAATGGCGCCAAGCTTATATAAGCTGAAAGCCTAATTTTCCGGAATATGGCTTTGGAAATGCCATGATTGAGTGTCGTATCTGTGTTTGTTTGCTCCGGTGCAGTTAGCGCCCTGAGAAGGTTCATTCAAGGGAACTTCCAATCTACAAGGACCACGGCCAAAATAACATTCATTTATGAGCAACAATTCACATTAGAAATGAAAACTATTGCTGATGCCATCCGGAGTCATAGCGCTCACGATAATTTGCTGAGGAACAATTGTCGATGTAGGTACGTTCGATTGGAATATATCAAATTAAAGATTACACCAGTAAATGTTCACTGTGCGATTACATTGGCCAGCATTAGATTGTAATAATTTGACTGAATGGATTTATATATGTCAGGCAATTAATCCAAACTGCGCAACACTTCTTTGCAAAAATATTCTACCTGGATCTACATGCTCATCCCCCTATAATTATGCTTCCTGAGAATAGATATAACTCCATCCTTCTCAAGGCAGGGCATGGCAATTGTTCCTATTTTGTCAGGATAACTGGCAATTTTGGGCTATAAAAAGCGGCTCTTAGACCTAAGCGCGAATAACGCATTTTTTCGCGAGTATTCGCGACGCGAGTTATCACGTAAGACCTGTATATATAAAATATATATATTTATATATAAATATATATATATATATATATATATATGTATATATATATATATATATATATATATATATATATATATATATATATATAAAATATATATATATATATCAATATAATATATATATAAATATATATATATATATATATATATATATATAATGTATTCCTATTCTATATATATATATCTATCTCTTGTATATATCTATCTGTCCCCCTATATATATATATATATCTATCTCTCTCTATCTATCTCTATATATCTCTCTCTATATATCTATATATATATATATCTATCTATATCTTCATATATGCATGCATATATAACTAACTACTACTCCCCTTTAATTGCAACAAATGGTACATGTTACCGTCATCCCCTCCCCTCTCTACTACACATAACCACCAAAACCGCTGCTACATACCCTACGCATCAACTTCACACCCCATAATCAATACCTGGACTTGATTTGTACAAAATGTAGGTGCCAAATATAATCATCGTAATTTCTGAGGAGTAGCCCTTCCATAAAAAAGTGTTACTGTTCCTGTTTGTCTCAATACATATACAACTCCCCAAGAATTATTGAGTGTTCGACAGCTACAAACATGAGCGCAATCCGTGTCAATCATTATGCAACTAACATTTGATATGTTGATCAGGAATCAAGTATGTTTCTTACGCAGTTGTGGATCAAATGGACGCAATTTGCTTTCATTGCAGGCTAGGTCAAACCATCTGGAATGGGCAAACAAGACACTATGACCGTACTGAAGGTCATATCATAACGTTTGTTGCGTTCCTGTTGATGTCTGGTATGCGCAAATGACACACGATGACCGCACTGAGAGTCGTATCATAATTTTGGCTGAGCTGCTATTGATACCCGGCGTGACGCTTAGGGTTATAAGTCATTGTTTGACAAGAAGTAAAATACGTCCATTGCACATTATGCGCATTGGAACCATTTGTGTGTCCAGGGGATGAGATGGGAAGGAGGTGGACGCGGCGATAGTGAGGAAGGGAGGTAAAAAAATGAGGTAGAGATAAGGAAATTAGAGGAGGGACACGAGTGGGAGAGAAGGACACTGGTTGAAATGAAGGAAGAGAGGCAGGGAAACTAAAGAGGATGCCACAGAGAAGATAAAGTAAACAAGGGAGATGGAATGAGAGGGGCAGACGAGGAAGGTAGATAGCGTGTAGAGATGTGTGAAGGCGGAAGAAGGGAATGGGGGGGGGGTGTTTTGAATCGAACGACGAATGACAGAGGGGTGCAAAAGGGAAAAAGACATGGAGAAGTCGAGAGTGGGAGGACGAATATGCAGAGAAGAAGAGAGACTGTTAAGAGAGGCTGGTACGGAAATGGTGATGAAGGTACAGGGAAAAGAAACAATAGAGGCAAACAGACAGACAGACAGACAAGCGGGAGAAAAGAATGGGGAAACGAGAGACTAGGAGAACAGGAGATGAGAAGTAGAGGGGTGGTAATATGTGAGAAAAGGGGTAGACAAGGGATATCAAAGCATGACAGGGTAGGTGGAATGTGCGAGAGAGAAAGATGGATGGCGGAAAAAGGGTGGGGAAGGAGAGGGGACGGATGGGAGTAGAAGAGGATATATGAACAAGGCAAAAAAAGTTGGAAGGGCGACGCGGGGGGGGGGGGGGGGGGAGGCGAGCTGGATGCAGACTTAAGGGAGGTGATATGTAGAGAGGCAGTGGGACACTATATGATATATGGAGAAGGGAAAAAAGTGATGACCGAGAGAGGAGGAGCATGTGGGGGATGAGAGAGGAGGAGGGAGAATAGAAGGAGATACGGGAGGGGAGGCGAGGCTATAGAGTAACTAGACGGAGGGAGGGGGTGAAGAGCAGCAACAGTGCAGAACAGAACATTCCATGCGAGCAAGTTGCATGAGTAACTTTTCCCAACACGATTGCTGATGAATATATCAAAGCTAGGCACCACCCCCATTGATCATCACACTGATTTAAAGTGTGTGAGGAGATGTGCACGTTGTTTGCATATCAAATTTTATCACCATGATTAGCCTTAAACAAGGCAGATGTGTATCTAGTGTTAGCACATAAATATATATTACTCAAAGCAGAAATCACAGGTTTATTCGCAAACATAGGTTTGTATATCGTCGTATGTTTACGCCACAGTGCTCAAGAAACAGACACTTCTCACTAAGCAAAATATGATGACAGCAGCGTCCGTTCTAATTTCAACATCTTTGAACATCAGCCAGTCTCTTCCCAATCCCTTCCAATTCAAGTAAGACTGCCCCTTAATCCATCGATAGCCAGTATCTCACGCTGGCTGTTGTTTGCTTCACAGTACACTGTATCTGCTTAATTTTCTGCATATGTTATGATATCAGCTAAGAATTTCAAGTAGACGTCGGTGAATATGATATGTTACTTATAAAATATTCCATAATAGGAATGTTATCATACTCGGCACCTCTTGAGGTATCAGTGTTGCTATATTCCTACTATGGCATACACCCTCTCAACAGGCTGTTCAACATCATTTCGCATTAATACTGTTTAAAATAAGGTATCATTTGTGTTTATCGGCCTTTCAAAATTCCTACAGCAGATTCAATAAGTTAATTGTGAAATTTACTTAAAAAAGATCACATCATATTATTTGGATATCGTTACCTTTTCAGTCGATAAGAACATTATCTAACTTACCATATGTATGCAGGGCGAGGAAGAAACTGTTGATGAGACTGATCTTATGATGGTTTTGTTTTAGGTTATGTCAAATGCTACTAGTATGGATAAGCAATTTGCTATGACAGCGCTAAGAAAAACTTCATAACCTTGATAGCAAATCCGTGACGAAGGACTCACCTGTCGCTTGGTGTGCAGATGGATAAGGTGATGATTAGTGAAATACGTATTTTTGTGTAAATCGGGCCTCAGAACCAGACGAAGAATTATGCTAGTACTTAACTATACCCTATATCCTATGTTCACAACTTTCAACACTGATTTCGATGCTTACATGGATGAACATTATAGGTTATTTGCAACCATCGATTCGAGTAGGGGTTTTCTAGTCTGGCATTTAACTTTTACTAGCTTCGTTCTTGGCTGATTGCGTTGTTGTCTAGATTATTCAGACCTGGTAGCATTTTAACCTGAAATGGGAGTTGAGTGGTAGCAGAACAGAATAATTCACTGCTTCGTGTTATATTTGGGTCTAATTATCACTGACCGCTCTGATATATTATATCTGATTAATATGTTTTCATCAATGTTTGGGTTCAATGTCAATAGCAAAACAATTTAATCCCTATCACAGGATTCTTGTGCGATTTCAAACGGATCTCTTCTTATGATTTACACGTGAGTACAGCTAGATCTTCTTGGAAGATCAACTACGTTTGCTTGTTTGATAGTCTCGCTACAGTCCCTTCATGTCCGTGTGTGACCCACTAGATCCTTAGTAAAGCAAATGAATCTCCTCGAATGATCTCTTGGATAGCTGCATACAGTAATGGGACCACATCACGTGATCCGGTGAATCAGCAAGTGCGATCAATTGCATATCGTCGTCAAATACGTCATATAACTACGTAGTTGCAATTGGATATTATCCTGAGATTCACTGGAGCATACCATGAGAGATACTGAATCTTCTTGTGTTAACCGCTTGATCCTTGCTTGATCCGGGGTTATATCTCATTCTGCACATCGTCCACACAGGCAGCCCATCATCAACACCAGGTTTTGATTTCTTTTGGTTGTCACAGTTCAATAAAACTTGTGCAACTTCTTTTGGGTCATCTTATCTCTTTCTGACCAGTAACCCTCCACATGATGTGCTTACAGTTCCCTGATGTTTTAATGCGATTGCCTCATAATCTATTTTCCTCCAGAAATATTCGCATATCATCAGGTACAAAAGGGGGACGGTACGAAATAAAACTTACCTTCATGAAGATAATCACGAACGATCGATCTTTTAACAAAAATACGGATCACCTTGGAAACAATCTGGATAGTGTCTGCGCTACGGTTAGTGATCAATGCAAGCCAACCAGGCGTAGATTACAGGCTGGCCAGCGATGCAAAGCGTCGCAGAGCGTTCCTCTCAACACTACGCTCCACCAACAAAGCGTGGCATAGCCTACCAAAGAAATATCGAACAGCAGCTGTAAGGCAAATAAAACATGAATTACCTAATCGCCGATTTGCTATTTCACTTCCTTGATATATACGGAAAACCAATTAAGGTCCCGCATCTGACAACCTATATACCCAATATTTAGGCAACCCATCATCAACCCCAGAACCTGGTTTCCTTTGGTTGTTACTTTCCGATGAAACGTATCTCATTCTGACGAGTAAACAATGCGAACTCCTAACAATCAATTTTCCTCACGAAATATACATGTGTCATCAGCTAACAAATAAATGGAGGGTACAAAATCATATCCGCCTCCACGACGCTTAAGTTCCAGCAGCTTGGGTTTGCGCCAAGTGAGCAGTCTAGGCATCCGAATCATCCTCATCCTTTACGTCTGTATATCACCTTGTTGTTGAAATTACACAATTTCTATCCAGGTGCTGTAGGGATGAGGAATGTCCAGAATCTTGGCTTTGTTGGCTTCAGCCCTGAATCGATCGTCATTCATTTATACGCGCTCTATGTATAAGTATTCTACGCAAGTGCTCATGCTTACATGGTCGCAGTCCCGAGTCAGGGTGTCGTTTTCATGTTGGTTGCAAATTACTTCCTCGAAAAAAGGGGATTAACTGTTTTTGCAGCCTGTAGAGTGAGTGTACTGGTGCATTGGAGAAGCACTCAACTATGCCACTGTTTCGACGCGCAACACGTGATGGCAATAAGCTCCAATTTCACCATTACTATTCAAGTGTTGTGGGGATGAGGAATGTCCAGAATCTTGGATTAGTTGACTTCAGCCCCACTCGATCTTCATTCATTTATACGCGCTCTGTGTATAAGTTACGTAGACACGAGGTCATGCTAACAGGGTCGTAGTTCCGAGTCAGGGTATCATTTTCAAGGTGGTCATTAAAAACTTCCTCAAAAAAGTCGGATGAATCAGACATTATGATTCGATGCACCTCGAATATCTGCCTCATACGCATTATGATAACGTCATAAGTGTTGTGTGGGGTCCAATAACATCCAGCACTGCCTGGCAGGCTTTCCCTACAGTCCGCCAGCACTGTGATTGTTTTTGCATTCCTAGAGTGAGTATACTTGTGCAATGAATAAGCACTCACAACTGCCACTGTTTCGGCGCACAACACGTGATGACATCATCATGAGGCGACCTACTCAAGAAGTACGCTGTTCATGTAACATATATATGTGGGAGAAGGTATTGACTAGTAGATATCATGTGAAATTGAATACATCTTAATTTTCTTGTCACCAAAGAAAAGTAAATCGCACTTTGCAACCTTCTCATGATGCATTCTAAGGAATTCCTTTTTGAATGTGACGTAGTTTTGTTCTGACAAGTACTCCACAATGTCACATAATTTGCCGATCCCATTGTATTTCAACGTGTCAGCCTCAATATCCGCTTCTAGAATGAGAAATATTTGCATATTGTGTGCGACAAGGCAGCATCTAAAATAATGTATAGCTTTTCTTCAGTATGTCGGCAGTGAAACACACCTCAGTGACGCAGTATTGTCTACCAAATCCCATAGCTTTTATGTGTCTTAGCTATATTAATTCCTACAGTAACGTCGATGATATATTTTATTATTATGAAGTTCTTGTTGATATCTCTAGGGTACTTAAATTGGCGTACGATATTGTGTATGACAAACGCATCCTAATTTTTTCATATATTGGAAGAACCTCGATATTGCAAATATACCACAATGGAAAAGGCACTGTCGTGTCTTCTCTTGCCTCATCGATATATATATATATATATATATATATTATATATATAGATATATACATATATATATATATATATATATATATATATATATATATATATATATATATTATATATATATATATTATAATATCTATATATATCTCTACATATAAAATATCTATATATCATATATCTCTATGTATATATATATATATATCTATATATATATATATATATATATATATATATCTATATATATATACTCTCTATATATATATATATATATACCTCTCTCTCTCTCTATTTATATATATATATATATCTCTGTATTTATATATATACACGGATATATATATATATATATATTTTTGAGACTATCGACCAACCTTTTTGGAATACAATCACATCTTGGCACACGACGTTAGTTCCAAAAAAGTCAAGGCCTTTTTGGGTGCTTTATTGTACAATTTGTTACTTAAAGGTTATGTTACATTGTACTTAATCTCCATTCACGTATATCCATTACATGGTTTTGGCTCATGCATCTATATATTGGACTGACGATCTTTTTGGTTTTGCCTTTAACAGCTTGTTTCTCGCTGTTATCCGATATATCATTCTCCCAACTTCGGGTATATTGTTAAGAATAACTTCTTTCATGAATATATCTTATCCACTTGATATTGGATAGAAAGAATAAAAAACAAAAATATTTGGTTTTGACGCTTTTCAATGAGCTGGAGACAGAAATAAATTCGTCTGGACTAACCGAAATACTTAGGCAGATCGGATAATTCGTAAAGTTCCTCGTGTTTTTTCAGACGCAGTCACGTTGCTGCGAAAAATGTTTGCTTATTTTGTTGTCCCAAAATGGTTGGTTTTTTGCCAAGTTGGTTTTTTAAGCGTCCCTAATACCCGAACTATTTTGGAACACACTTTTTGGTACACAAAATATATAACTTTTATTAGACAATGAAAATCAAAAATAAGTTTACGAAACCGAAACGTGCTACCGATAGACCAACAGAGAACAAGAATTGATCATCGTATTGAATATATGTTTTGTCACCACTAATGTTCCACAATGGTTGGTTTTTTGCAACATATATACATATACATATATATATATATATATATATATATATATATATATATATATATATATATATATATATATATATATATATATATATATATATATATATATATATATATATATATATATATATATATATATATATATATATATATATATATATATATATATATATATATCGTCCTCATCTTTCGCATTCACTCGTGCATTCGTTTGCGAATCGTTTCGGAACCGATTTCACAGGCGGAGACGCCCCTTCTGTGTTTGGATGCACTTCCCCATCCAATTCTGCAACTGCGGCTGCTGAAACTGCAGAATATTACAGTAATTAACAATATAGAAACGAGTTCATCATTTGACTTGCTCAATTCCATCAACTCACCATGTGCAATGATGATCCACCACAAAGTAACCTCTGGTCCTCCCAGATCAATTGACGCCTGCGATGGATGACACGTGTGTGTATACAGGGTTTGTGGACGGTACCTATGCAGTATAACTATTCCGGAGACAGAAAAATGGGTTCCTAATGGGTCTGATATGTACACGCTATGATATCTTAGTAGCAGTCACATTGAACTGTTTACATTGCTGATATGGAGGTTGATTTGTCGATGAAAACAATGATACCGATTGCTACATCACCGCCATATAATTAATGGTTGCTTAACAAGCAATATAAGGCGCGTCACCCTGTAAATATAGCATTATTAATCTGCATATAAAAATAGCATTAATCGTCCTCATCAATTGTCTACCGAAACATGAATAAATCATGTCTTTGTAGTGCACTTCTTTTGTTTATTATTTTTTCTGTTTTTGGGTACACTAATGATTTGGACCGAATGATAGTAGGAATAAATACGCTAATGTATTTTGCATAGCTATATCATTGATATTTTAACCACAAACCTCTTGCACAGAGATAGTGTTCCGAACGCCACATAAACCGGCAGTTATAGAGCGCGTCCTGTCAACAGTTCATTCACGTCATTATTCTGATCGACTGTAGTGTAACTGCTGTCATGGAAACATGGCAAATATTTGGTTCGGAACATTAATAAATTAACCCGGCCTAACCAACAACATCCCTTACATATGAAACCCGCTTTATGCATACTGAGGATATCTTTTTCAAGCAGCTTTGGTAATACCTCAGGAGTTTGACAAACTAGCCACATCATCATTTACCTATCCAGCTGTCACATTGTGAGCGAGGAAGCAGCTGACCATCAATTCGAAGTTAACTAATATAAGAGGACTGATGGATACGATGTTGTGGACCTCATTCCTCCAAGGTTTGTTTCTTCAACAGCACAAAACATGTCATATCCGTGTAGGTATCACTTTTTTATGATTCCTTTGAATTTGCAATTGTAAATGCCGCATGCGCATTGCTGGAATGGGAAATCTATCCAAACATGCAAGGAGCACTTACACCTAGGATAACGGTTCAGAAAAGGTCCGTTATAGAATGCATGAGTGAATGCGAAACGTTCAACGGTCATTGCGTGGCAATAAGCTTCTATCGGGAGTTGGGGCTCATGCAAAACGTTTGCCTGCAATCTGCATTGAGAGGCAGACCATCAACTTGCAAACAATGCCACTGTGTACTGGGCCATAAAAAGTGAGTTCACTCCTCGACTACACACACGCGCAAAGAAACACCGACACACGGACACTCATAGAAAAAACATACACAAAACGGGGTACCGATACACATGTATATTTGAATGTAAATATACATATACACATGTATATATATATATATATATATATATATATATATATATATATATATATATATATATATATATATATATATATATATATATATATATATATATATATATATATATATATATATATATATATATATATATATATATATATATATATATATTGTTTTTCAAGTCAGCACTTGGAGGTGTTTTACAACCGCTATGTCTGATGATTGAAGCGGTACATGTTGAACTATTGTTGTTTCAGAAGGGCGAATTTGAGCAGGTGACGACGTTTGACATCTATCTATTTCTCTCCTTATTAGGGTGAGATCTGTTCTAATGTTTGACCAAGTTTTTTATTCTTCCATTGCAGGAGATTGATAGTCCCACACAGTAAGGCGACATGCTGGGTATATCCTCCAATACAAATCCAGATACAAGCGTGTTTCCCTGTGAAAAAGCCAAGCACAGGGCATCATATGACTACAAATATTACTACTTTATTCTGACTTGTTGCGTTCAGAAATATAACGTAGCACAAGGGACAAAAATTAATTTAGTCAATAGATGTGTTATGGAGAATCGATCAATACCTCTTGCGCTTGAAATAATATTGTAAATGTAATTGTCTCCCATGATGTAAACTAAATTATTGCGTTTTTAATAGCAGATTTATGTATCGGGAATTTAACCAGTAATAACCAAAGTGTGCTATTGTACAGTACATGAGAGCTACTCTGTGGCGTACTATATTTGCTTAGAATGCTTATGTACTTATATATGACCAACTGGTCAAGTTGATGGTTGTATTAGATGTTCAAAAGTTAATTCATACATATTTTGTCGTGCCTTATTGTTCTAAATTATTTCGATATCACAGCTGATACAATTTTATGTTATGGTTCAGCTTCTGATTTTTGGAAAAATATTTTTTGCGGATTCACTATTCTGTGTTGTTGAATTGATGTCGGTAAAAGACGCCTCATAGGTTGATATATTTTGATTTAACAGCTGGTACAGTCTTATGATATTGTATAGCTCTATATTATTGAATACGGTGACCCAAACAAAAGCGCATTGGATTACTGGGCTGACGTCACTGCGATTGATGAGAGCGGGAAAAATGTCGTTTCGCCGAGCCTTGTCATTGCCAAAACACGTTGCATAATAGTGGTTTTAAGAGACGCTATGACAAGATGCATTGAATAAAACACTTCGGCTCACAATTGGCGTCTTCACATATACCGTTGGGCGGAAGATTCGAGTGAGCTCTCTAAGCAAACCTATAAACTCTTTGGTTATATGGTAATCGTTCTCGGAAATATAAGATGAAATGGTGATGAAAATATAATTTAACTGTCATTGATAAAAAACGGAAATATCTAATTGCAATTGAAATATGGTACTCAAAATGTGAATACTAGACATAATTATAGCAATGTGCAAAAACCCCGAGCACCAGTTTTCATGGTATTACGCATAGCAGTAGAAGATGTGTGGTACTAATCAGGTTCACAAGGTCACAAAACGATGGCTCAATTATATTTTGAAGAATGTCCATGATATTGGGGATCCCACAGATGCTGTGTTTACCATGTCAAGTGTTCCGTTAAAATGGAGCACATAACCACTTCATATCGTAAATATTAATTGAATATGTAATACTTTAGATGACATAAACAATCAGCCCTGTGTGGACTTGCATATCTTGCTATTTCGTCAACCAACGTCAAATAAGGATAAACAATATCTCTTGAAGCACAACAAAGACCCCTTATCATCTCGCCTGCAAGTAAACTTGGTTTTGTTCACTGCAGAAAGTAAGATGCCCATCTGATTTTATCAAGGATTGCATTCTAAAAAAAGTCGGATAACCCAGTCAGTATGTCTCGGTGTAACTCGAATTTCTGCTGCCGACACGTTATGATCATATCATATAATTTACTAGTGGTCCAACAAGGTCTAAATCTGCCATACTATTTATGGAAAAAGCCTGAACTGCGACAGTACTGGCGCCTTTTGAAAAGTACACCATCCATGTTTGTGATCGAGAACTGCGGTCATCATTGGACGAACCTGCGGACGCCATCCTGGTAATTCGAACAACAGGCAGTCACTGTAAAAAAAAAATACAAGACTTGAGTTATATTCAAGAATAAGTTCGTATGACCTATGTCTGTAGAAAAGCAAGATGCATCGAATTGGCGTAGGCATTCAAGTTGATCTCATCGTCCAAATCAGGTGCAAATGGGAGTAGGGTACAAAATCAAACATACCTTCACGTAGCTAATAAAAAAATCTACTACTTAACAAAGTTGTGGATCACGGAACGCAATGTGCTTAGCAAGGACCTGGGTAGTGGTTGCGCTAAAGCTTGTGAGCGATACAAGCCACCCCCGTGTTTGAGACGGGATGGCAAACGATATAAATATATATATATATATATATATATATATATATATATATATATATATATATATATATATATATATATATATATATATATATATATCTATATATATATATATATATCAACCTCATGAGCTTAAAAAGTGTGGGCTAGACGAGAACAGTGTTAAGCAGGGGGACTGATGACGTCATTTACGAAACCAACACAGGAAAGAGACGAAACGCGCCATGTTGTTTATTTCTACTTTATTCATTTGACAAATTTTGAATGGGTTGGTGGGTTGCACATTGTCAACACTAATCAAGAGTACATCCGCGGTCTTATCAGACGCAATACGGGCCAGCTGGACGTTATTCTGTGTTTTGCTGTTGGTTTATTGGGTGATAAAGACGGACAAGTGATTCTTAAGCGCGTTCATGGCATGACATCAGACGACTGTCTCGACAAAGCAGACAAGATACTGAGCGATATTGTACAGTCTGATCGGTGTACCCTCCAGGCGGGTGGTCACCAATATGCCTTAGAGGTGTACCATGAAGGCAAGTTCACCCGCCCCCATCTCCTGCTGCCTTTATTCACCCCTGACGGCCATGAGCCGGTAATGACTGGCATAGCGAATTACAATAGAGATGCTGTACATTATTTCTTATCACAGTTGACAGCTTTACAAGATGGACAAACTGAGCAAGCTACATCGTAATTCACGGGGGGTTCTAGTACACCTCTTCATTTTTACCAAGTGTTCGTCCAGCCTAGGAGCATTTGCCTGCAGTTCTTATGTAAAAGGGCAAAGTCCATTGAGCTCCGCGACAATGGTGGACAGTATCACCCATACCCACTGTGACCGACAAATGGGCACCATTGGAGCCTATGATGGCCTCTGTAGCGAGTTTGGTGTACCGCGGGCCATGAACTCACTCCAGCCTTTTAGGGGTCCTCCATGCAAATGATGTGTGTGGCTACAGTAGCGTCATCAGGGTTGCCGGCCCTGACATCATTAGGGGCGGGAAAGGCTACACAGCCAGGGTTTGCCCCGAAAGCCACTTGCAGTACTTTCCGGAGGAAATGAACGCCTATATATATATATATATATATATATATATATATATATATATATATATATATATATATATATATATATATATATATATATATATATATATATATATATATATATATATATATATATATATCTATATATCTATATATATCTATATATCTATATATCTATATATATATATATATATATATATATATATATATATATATATATATATATATATATATATATATATCTATATGTGACTGGACTATTGTATGACCAAGACAAAGCCCCCACAGCTCTCCGTCTGATAGTGAAGAATATCGAGTTGAAGGCCATCGGGCTTGATATAAGGACAGATGAGGATGTAAACTTAACTGAGTTGACGCGTGTCCTAAAGTACTGTCAAAACATACAGAGCATCGTTCTCAACTTCCTTGTATTCAATGAATCACATTTGGCTATGACCCTTGCTATTCTCACTGAGATGACGTCACTACGGGAAATCTGGTTTATATTCCTGTTGACAAGGCCTGATGATAATCAACTGGCACGTCTGGGTCAGGAGGTTTTTAGTCACACCATGCTCAACTCTGTTTACCTTTTAAGAGGCTTCTGTGATCTCAACATCTTAGCATTCCTCAGGGTTCTGTCCGACAAAAACACAGATCAGCCTTGTCAGCTTAAATGTGATCTTTTGAATCGAGCCGCAGGGCACTTGGTGAATGTCAACCTAGGGTGGGAGAGCATGTTTTATACTCCCCTAGTTAATAGTCCGTACTTACTGACATCTGTTCCTTCTCATACAAAAGCGCCCTCAGAAAGAGATATTTGTCAAAGCAAATATAAGGCCCATTATAAAACTGATATGTCAGGTCATGATATATATGTTGCTCATGCCACGGCATAGAAATGATATTGTGTTCGTTGCAGGTGTTTAATATATTATGTGATAGAGTTGATGATGCCTTACGTCCAACCCACATTCACTAATGTTTACAACAGTGTTTATCAGTGTTATCTCCCATTAATGCCGTTGTAAGGTGATTGTTTTCCACTCTGTATGGTTCATCTACACACGATACACTTTGTTCTTCACTGATCGTGTGCAAGCCAAGATACCACCGTTGTTGTATCATTAAAAAGTACCACAAAGACGTCTTGATACATTATGCTGCTTTCAAGGTCTACCAGGTTAGTTTATAGTTATATCGGATTCAGCTATATGCAGCTATGCACAGAGACTGGTGTGCTAGCCAAACGCTGAACACTACTGCTAGGAATGGTTTGGATGAGAAGCTATCATGCCAAGCAAAGTCAGATTTAATCATAGAGAATATATAAGATTTGGCACCTTGTGTGTAACTACTTTCCTGACTTCTCAGCATTTTGCTATCTTACTGCTGATCCGACTGCATGGCATAATAGTTACCCAGCTTATCAAGGGTGCCGTTGTGTTAGACAACGCAACAAGACCAGGAGGATTTCAAATGCCTTATTCCAATGTCAGGCTTTAATCAGGTGTAACCTGTTTGTTACCCTATCCCCCACAACATTCTCATTTCCAAAACGAGGATTCGATTGCCGCGACCCAATATCCCTTCCCAATCCATATTAGTCATTCTAGCTGTCCTTTCTCCTTGATCGCTCAATGCGTCCAGAGTCATCAAGTGCACGAGAATGATTTCTCATGGAGCACTTTACATAACACACCACTAAATAATCTATTCCCCGCCTCTGTTCACCTTCCATTGTCATATCAGCGACTAGGAGAGTTATGTTAACCCCAAAATGTAATTAATATGGCGAAACAGTGTTTTCGATTCAAGTTGCTCACCCTTTCAGAAGGAGACGAATGATTGTGCAGTGTGTGCGTCCGCTTCTAATGGTTAGTATTGGAAGTTTAATCAAACCTCATTCCTAAGACTGTCAGCCCAGTTAATTGAAAATTTCTTCAGACCCATTGCCGCTGTAATAGAGAATCATCTGCAATTTATTATGAATTAGGTCGACCCTTGATGTATTTACCTAATAGCTATACTGTAATAATAACAAACCTCCTTGATGGCATTCAGTCGGTTCTCTCTGTCATCACTAAAACATATCTGTGCTGACGATTTTCCGCAAGTGTCTGTGTATTACTAAACTGCTTAAAGCTATATGACGGAATTGCGCCTTACAAATACTGATGCTGCTAACCGACTGTGATGCCCAGGTACACATTGCTAGTTATGGAAATGTGCAAGTTGAGGTTGGTATCACTACTAATGATCACAAAATCTAATGCTAATGCCTGTGACATATGATACTGATACTATTAGTAGCAGCAATGTTAGCAATGGACGAGAGATGTCGAGGCTGAGCTGGGTATTATTGCAGCTGAATCGAATGCCTGCGCTGATGTCTGTGAAGATATAAGCGACTAATTACATGTTTAGTAGCAGCTTGTATACCGTGCTTGGTGGATTATATAACACAATGCAATTTAAAAAGTAACCAGCAGAGATTTTCTATTAGCGACTTTCTGTGGCAGCCGTTGTATTACACACCCCGAGCGTCGCAGCAACGAATGTTTTGGTCAATGTAAAGAGCTTGAATTCCAGCCTCACCAATTATGTTCAACGATTATTCTAGACTATTCAGGGCTTGCAATGCAACCTTAGAGACAATTCGCGGAGCCCTCTAAAAGTAGTCTTTTCTAGTCAGATATTTGGGATCGATCATAACTCCTCGAATTTCGGATTAATCATAGCGTACCCCATCGAGCGGAAACGTTGGGTCGTCTTACCATTACAGCCGTTTTGGCTACAATTGCCATTACATAATCTTGATGTATTATCCATCTGTATCAACTCCAGCTCTAATTCTTACATTTGGATTAGCCCTACTTCGTTAAAGCGAAACAACTTAGATAAAGTATCGTTGACAAAATAGGACACTGAAGCTTTTTTAATACTTCTCGTCAAAGCATAGTTGGGCAAGCAATTCACTTGTCTGCATGTAACCATTTCATTTTGTTCACATGGCGTTCTGAAAACATGCATATTTTGTTTAGGAATTCGCACAACCTGGTGCCTTGTTAAGTTGATGACAATGACACATGATAAGAAAAACTAACCGTGCATTAATGAGATATTTCATCATAACACCATTGACGCACTTAGCCGGCGTATTATTATGATATGGCATTTTTACGCATATAGCATCACAATTGAATGAGAACAAATTGATAAAAAGGACAAGCGGATCGGAACAAAAATATGTGTCAGTTGGTTAACGTCCGCTACTCCTTCAATAAGTAATTATTTTATGTGTCGTGGGTCAAGATAGATAACAATTCTGCACATTTATCGAGCTGAGGATATAATTTTAAAAAACACACTAATAACATAGCCAATTACTGCGTTTTCTATATATCTTGATTCTTACATATTTTCTGATATTGCTTGTATATTTTGATAAATACAGTAAAGCCAAAGCCTCAGATGAATCCGCGCAGATGTGTTATCACAATTGACTACGGGATGGACCCAAATATTGTCCTGATCTCTGTTAACGCAAATCTAATCGCTTTGCTTACTAACATTGTTGATTGAATCAACAAAATCCACAAATTGAACAATCATCAAGCTTCCTGTTCCGGAAAATAGGTTGTTTATCTTAATTTGATAGGTGGCAGATATACATAAACCGTATTAAAGCGACTGTTATTTTTTATTTTGTATGTTTTAAGAGACGGGAAAGTTGTTCAATCGACTGTTTGAAAAGGCGACATTGTAAATAGACCACAAGCATCATAGTGGATTGCTAATTTCAGCACTTGTTTACTAAACAAGGTACCCCATTTACTCTATGAGAATGTATTGTATACCACATTTTGCTACGAAACCGTATATCGCTTCATAAATAATTACGTTTTTTTTATCTTCAAATATAATTTGCGCCCAGTCTCTGTAATTTGTCGGATATCGTTGCACCACATAGCCAGGTTCGATACCAAAAAAGATGAGAAGCGGAAAATTAGAAAGCGTCTATAAAATTATCCAATGAAATCGCAACAGGATACCGCGTACGCAGAACGGAATGGCTCAAGTATATTATGGACAGGTGTTAGTGTTGGCTGCACTCATTTCATTCCAGTAAAGACGTAATGCTTATTGCATCCGCCGTCCAGTGTGTATGATCAACGAAGGCGCGTCATACACTGCGCATATCACAAACATCTTGGTGATGAGGCAGAACGCTGCATCCATACTAACTTGAACAATTGCTCATGTACTAAATTATATATAATTCGAAGCGCTCATGTTGATCAAAACATTATTTTACATTGAAATGTACAGGATAATGCATCAACATCAATAGTGCACTATCGATTATGATTTGTATGCGCAAGATGTCAATAAGTGACATGCTTTGTTGAATAATTCATGTGCCTTATCTTTTTTTTTCTGTCTATGAGAACGGAGGCAGTGGTTGCTATTTGGCAGTCCTAGTGCAACAATAATGCGAATAATTACACGGTACATGACCCATAGCATCATTTATGATGCAGAAATAGTTTTAAATTTTTATTTAACGGGAATAGCCACCAATGTGATGAGCACATCAAATATAGTTTTGTGCTGATATCCGTGTCTCAAAAGCGTCTATCAATGAGGTCGACTAAATGCTATAATAAAGATGTGGCAATATTAGGGTTGAGTTGATAACGCATTCTTACAATATGTGTTGTATTAACCAGCAAATGACTCGAATATCACGCAAAAACTTATGTTTTCATGATAGACCTTTGATGAATTTCTACATTATTATGTCATATACTCAAATATTTTTTCCCCTGAGGATCAAGGCAAACACATGCGCAATGGTGGGCAATATATTGTGAGTGTTATACATTGCCATATCATCTATGTACTAAAATGCTAGTTTGCTGAGGTAGAATTTAACTGCAAAGAACACGTATGTTCTGTGGTCATGTAACGCAATGACGTTTTTATCTGAAATCACGCATTCGGTTGGATGTACTCATTCCAGCAAGTACGTTTGGCAAAGTTTAGACAACTAATTTTTATACCCTACTTTAGCTAAAGCACGACCCTTTCATGTGTCTCCCATTGTGCTCGAAGCCAATGTTTGAGCAATAAGTGCGAATGGCGAAGTCAGTGATTTTATCCGTTCTTACCAAACATATATTCGTATATTGTTTTACGCTCAGCATAATTCGGCACCTTGATATTCATGCATATCGATATACGTGAGTGTATGGCTATGAGACTTACCCTATGAAAATGTCAGGCAGATATCTGATAGCATCCGGACGCTCTTGTCGTTATCATCACATTAACTAGTTGTTCAAATGACGTACCTTGTTTCCTCACGTTCGTATAATTTGAAGTCAGTAGTATGTTTCTGTGTGATATTTTGTTTCGACAATCATCATTGTTCTATTGCTATTAACATAGAATGAACACAGTGGCAAAAAGTGAATCTTGGCCATTAGTTGCTGCTGCTGTGACAGTCTCAGAATATTATCTGAGAAATGAAAATTATCTTAAGACATCAACTTGATCTAGTTTGATAACTAATGGAAGATTGGCCACCGCAACGTCCAGTAGGAATTGATATATGAAGACCCTCACTCGACAGGCGATTAAGTGTATGATGGTTTAACGCTAAACTGGGCACAGCTACAAAACGACTGCCAAGTGTACATATTCATGGGTATAACGTATGAATATGACAGAGGATGTTACGAAGGCATTGGGTGATTTACAATAATCGATTGCTACATTTGTGGTCTTGACATCAGTAACAAGGGCGATTAATATAGTTTAGTCAATACCAGCATTATTCAGACGTAACGATTGTTTAAGCAAAGATCTGCTGCTGCTGGATATGGCATGTATGGCAAGTATATAGATTTGCACACGTTACCCGCCAAATACGGTTGGTTAGATTCAACAGACATTCTATATATATTCTATATATATTCTAGCTATATTCAGGTGGGATAATACTGTCGTTTGATGTATTATAAAATATCAGTATCATGTGAATTATTAAATGACCCAATCACATTCTAACGCATACGTAATACATCACGAGTTACGCTTCATAATTGATACCGAGCATTTAAAATTTGATTCATCTGTATGTGAAGAACAGTATCAACCGGCCTCATTCAAAGCCATTTTTTGTTCAATCTAATTAATAAATAACGGCTCACATTATCGTGGTAATATCAATGTATGTTTTGCTGGTTTTTCATCGTCGTGACAGCAGGACTCATTTTGGTATGCAATAAATCTAACGGGTAGATTTTTGTATACGTTGAATCAAAACGTAACCCACAAGAGCAACTAAAGTGGACGCTTATTGGTCATGCCATATATGAATATGTCGATATCGACAGCATGTTCAACCACCTATAGCGGAAGAAGGCCATTTGCACGCATTTGTCCATTGCAGTACCCAGAGCCGCATAGTTTACATTACTTCTCGATTATTGAATTACCTACTCACGGCAGATGATATCAATTTGGTAAGCGCCTGACCCACTATAACAGCACAAGATATGGCTCATATTTTCCTGAATACTTTCCTCTTTTGTGGTGTGATATTAAAAACGTTTAGTAAGGCATTTTTTAATGACGATGGGAAACGTCAATTACGCAATGTTTTGTGCTAAGTGAATTCGGATGTAGCGTCAGCATTGCATAAAATGTACGCTACCCAACAGAGAATAGCGCACAAAATATCAAAAGCGACCAATATTTTGCACCATATGTATTAAGTATCGCCAATTGACAGGTTACTGCATGGGCGTATTACAGCTGTATTAGCCCTGCAAGTATTTTGTCTTGTATTGCACGACATATAACATGAACTTTCCGATGCAAAAACTCTCAGGAGAATGCATCGAAAAACTTTGTTGATGTTCCGCTAGATGATCTGCAGCTTATCCAAAACAAACTCGTCCTTCACGTGTGAGAATGATGCATAGTGTGGTTGAGGCATGAGAGTGCTTTCTCGCGCACAAAAGTCACGTGGAACACGTGTGATGGAGTAACTATTTACGACACTCAATTTGGCTCATAAACAGCTGACCCACCACATCAGTGCAAAGTCAATAGTACATATGTAATATGCTAATGAGCGGGGATCCCCTGTCTGTAGCCCAATGATATTTGTCAGGCATCCCTTTAGCTTCCTCTTGCCCCTTCCACCTCCCGTATCACTCTTCTCTCGCTTCCATCACTTCTCCCCCTAAATTTCGACTCTCGCATTCCCTACCATCTTCTCTCTATTCCCTTCCGGTCATCTCACCTTCCAAGTTGATTCTAAGTGACATTGGAGGACTGAACGGAAGAGAGACTGGGGTGCGTTGAGGAAAGCAGGTAAGACGGAATGAAATAGATGAGGGGTTTGCTAGATATTGAAAGAGGGAGCAAAAAGGGAGAGGGCGGAAGGAGGGTATCCTGTTATCAGTATCTCTATCCCTCCCTCCCTTGCCTTTTTTGTTTCTCCTCTCAACAACCCGTACATTTGTCATGTGGTGGTAGTGATGTGTCCGGGTTAGGGCCGTGTTGGCTACTCTGGCCATGTACTGCTTCTCATGATCTTGTCGCACCCCTTCCCCCTTCTTTTTTTCATATCTCCCGTTCCCTTTTTTCCGCAAACACATGTGCGCAAAAGCACACACATACCCCTCTCTTTCTCTCTCTCCCTCTCTTTCTCTCTCTCTATCGCATGTTTTGCGTTAGGTCGTTCCTATGATCCGTTGTGCTTCCCTTTCACTTACCCTTCTACACTTTGTCGCCTAAAATTTCAATCTCTACATTTTACCCTGTATACTCTCCTCTCCTATTCTTCCCTTCTCCCATCTCATTTCGTCCGTCCGATATTACTGGCGTATCCTACCTATTTTCTGCTAGTCCGCAGTTGGTACTGATCTCACTCTCAGCTCCTCACATTAATCCTATATTAGTAATACACATTAAAATGTTACTCGCATTTGGATCATATTGTGTTACTAGCCTATATCAAAATAATTTGTCTTGAGCTGTATCAAACAGCAAATGCACCGAACTCTGAAACGTGCAACGATTACATGGAAATGACCAGTGTAAAATATGTGGGTAATGTTAATGGTAATATTGGTGTGTAACCTCACTTGTAACAACGAGGTGATATCGCGACGATTAAGTATAAGCTCTCAGCATCATCGTGGCACAAACCCGTTACCCAGACCTCGTGACCAAACCCCTGCCGCCGGGTCAAAGGTCAAGCTCGATACTATTGAGCAATTGGGTCGAGTGCATCTTCTTTCAGACATGGGACTGCCATTTAACGTTTTCACATGGTAGAATCGAAACCACAACCTGTGGGTCAAAAGACAACTCAGTTAATCGCTACATCAACTTCCGTTGCCACCCTGCCAAGTTTATGTTACAGGGGGCTTGCCTCTCATACGCAGTCCGAATTCGGAATCATCATTATGCATGGTGCAATCAGTTTGATAGACAATATTGCGTTAGTGAGGTGTGATTCTCTACAAACATTCTGACGACAGGCTATACATTATTTTAGTTGCTGCCTGGTAGCTCAACACGCGAATATTTCTCGTTATTGAAGCGGATATTAAGGCTGTCCGGTTGAAATACAATGGGATCAGTTAAATATGTGGCATAGTGGAGCACTTGTCAGAACAAAACTATGTCACATTCAACAAAGTATTCCGTAGAATGCATCATGAGACGGATTTAAAGGGCGATTTACTTTGCTTTTGTGACCAGAAAATTAGGATGTATTTAATTTGACATAATATATACTCGTCAAGACCTCCTCCCAAATATCTGTGTTACAGGAACAGCGTACTTCTTGATTTACATGACGGCGTCTCGCAGGTCGTCTAATGATGAACACATCACGTGTTGTGCGCCGAAAGAGTGGCACAGGTGAATGCTTCTCCGAAGCTCCAGTATACTCACTCTACGGGATGCAAAAACAATCACAGTGCTGGCCGACTGTGGGGAAATCCTGCCAAGCGGGGTTGGATGTTATTGAACCACACACAACACTTTTGACATGATCATAACGTGTTGGTAGCAGATATTCGAGGTGCATCGAATCATAATGTCGGGTTCATCCGACTTTTTCGAGAAAGTAATCTGCGACCACCTTGACAATGACACCCTGACTCGGGACTACGACCCTGTTATAATACTTATGCATAGAACGCGTAGAAATGGATGAAGATCGAGTCAGGGCCAATTAAGTCAAGATTCACAACAATTGAATTGCAATGGTGAAATTGGAGTTTATTGTCACTTTCAACAATGAGGTGATATCAACCGTGATGGATGAGGATGATTTGGATGCTTGGACTGCTCCTGTTAAGTGCCAGCGCTCACTTGGCACAAACCCGTTGCTCAGACTGGCTGCGCAACCCACTCCGCTGGAACCAAGGTCCAGCACGGTACCAGTTGAGTTTAATCATAACGGACATCAATGCTATATTATTTCGTATTAATAAAATGGGACCACATCACGAGCGATCAACTGGGTCACTACGTCCGATACATTACATAACTATGTAATAACTACTGAATATCATCCTGCGATTCACTGGATACGTGCTTAATCTTTGTGTGTGAACCGCTGGATCACGTCACTCTTTGCTATCGGAATCGGGGCAACCACACAGCTGCGCATCCCAAATACCCAGGCAGCCCATCATCCACCCTAGGACCTTGTTCCACTTGGTTGTTGCTGTCCGATAAAACTTATCCCATTCTGACGAGTAACCCCTCCACGTGATGTGTGTATTAGCTCCCTGGTGCTAGAAATCCTCCAGAAATATATATGCGTCATCAGGTCAAAATGAATGGAGGGTACAAAACCAAACCCGCCCTCACGACGCTAAAGGAACAATCTATTTTCAAACAAAATTGTGGAAAAAACTGAACCCAATTTTCTTTGGTAGGATCGTGGATTGTAGCTGTGCTATGGCTTGCGAGCGATACAAGCCAACTGGGTATAGGTTACAGGCCGGCTAGCTATGCAAAGTGGCACAGGGCGTGTCTCTCAACTCCACACTCCGCCAGCGAAGCATGTCGTAGCCTTTTATATTTCACATTTATTTTATATATGGAAAACTGGCTAAGGTCTCTATTCCACCAAAGCGAAATGGCGCAGTGTAATAGCGTCAGGCGTCAACAAGCACAATGGGCTTACGACATTATGATTTCCGTTACTCTCCGGC
This sequence comes from Urechis unicinctus, assembly GCA_034190875.2. Classification (NCBI taxonomy): domain Eukaryota; kingdom Metazoa; phylum Annelida; class Polychaeta; order Xenopneusta; family Urechidae; genus Urechis; species Urechis unicinctus. Next base: position 6,783,789 of record CM067342.1, read on the forward strand.
ATGGGGCTCGTAATATGAACAGTATAGAAGGATGGTCTTACCTGAGGACGCGATTATGCCCACTAAAGTGTCCGGCAGATAAGTATATATCCAGTGAATTGCAGGATGATATTCAGTTGTTATTACATTGCTTCACGAATCCCTTGAGACACAAACAAGCCTTGGCGATCAGCTACCCTTTAATTTAATGGGCCTGACAAGGTGATACGTACAACAGCGTTTGGGTTAGGCTTAGCAAGATTGACAAGCATAGTTGCGGGAGCAAATGAGCCGTCGAAAGGAGATCCAATAAATTAGCGAAAACATTGTTTGAATGAACAAGGTTAAACGCAACATCGCTAACAGAAAAACAATTCATCGACTGCCCAATGAGGACAAAATTCTTTGATGATTTTCAATGCCCTATCGCAGCATTCCGCCGACAACTGAAATAATTGTATGCAAACTGGGTCATCTTCATGCCTCTGGCCTCTCATTGGTCAGTAGTGTGGCCTTTATTTTTGAGGGAGCATCTTTATTTTAACGATGAAAAACACAATAAACGTGTGGTTTTGTTGACATATCTCCTAAGTTTACGACGTATTTGATGAATATTCCAACAACATTGCAGTCGAGTACGTTTAAGTGTTAAATGAATTGTAAGAGTAACCCCTTGGTGAGTAATGACTTCGGAATTGATTGTCTCACGGGATGCTGGCGAGCGGGAATGCATGAAGATATTAGCCAGAGTTGACATCACGAGCGAGGGATGAGAGGGTATTAACAACGAAAATTGCTCGCGGACTACAGGTTACTTGAAAGTTCCGTGAAATGATATGGTTGCTAGACTTGAAGTGTCGGATCCCAATGTCGTAATTACTGACCACGTCGGGGTGGGTAAGTCACGGTTGTTGTGCCAAGTTGCCACCCCAATGCCTTCTCCATCCAATGCCTTTTGAATCAAGAGAGCAGCCAGTCAGGATATAAAAGGATAAATACCACATTCTCGCACCAGTAATAGTAATTATACATAAAGTTAATACTGCTCATTATATATTTAAATGTTTAAATCATTGGTGTAACTTTTAAAAACTAGTCTTTTGTCGTATGCGCTAAATAGGAGAGTAGCCCCACCAGATAAGATGTTTTGGTTATTTTGACTATTTAAGCACAACAGGAATTGTTATATTTGATTCGGATTATTCCGTTTGACTAACCAGTAAGTCATGTCTCCCATTTGGACGATTGAGATTACAAACTTATTGGTGTTTATATGAAGTATTCATATAAACACCAAATACATGTTGAGGTTAGTGCGCCTGATTCGCAATCAAATTTGCCAGTCGCGTCAGCCAATGAGAGGCCAGTAACAACACAGTGATAGTTGTTAAACGCGCCGTAGAGTTATTTACGACAGTTGGTAGGAATCTTCCAGCACACTGTTTTTATCATGGAAATATTAGTCAGTGACTTTATCAAGACGTACATTGATGCCACGCTTCATTGCAGCCGCTATAAAAGCAAAAGCTTGGGACTTATATTGTATTACTTGGCTCCAGTCGTCGGTACTTGACTCTCATATATTTGCGAACACAAACCTTTTTGACGTATGCAGTCATCCAAGCCTGGGGGGGGGGGGGGGGATGGGGGGTGGTCGGGGGACAGTAATCATGCACTTGGATGCACCCATATGGAAGTCAACAGCTATGGCAGTAATGCTGTGGTCTTCAGCCTACAGCCTAGTTTAGAGAGGCGGAGTCATGGTTCGCTGCCGAATTTCTAAGAAATCACTCGTCAATATTTTTGCAACAGTATTAACAATCTATTCGAAGCAGTAATCAAAAGCGAATGAAAGAATGTGAAAATGGTAAACAAGTATCAGAGCATTCAAAAGTTGGTAGTTGTATAAATGCATATTGAAGTGGCAGTTACCACTGTGCCCATATTGTGGAATTGTTTGACAAAATGCTGCTCACGCTTTATACACACTAAAGGACGCTATATACTCTGATTTCAAATAGATCAAATATAAATCGAGGGATCGAGAGGCGACCAGAGAGCGTGTAATTGAGATGTGAGAGAACGTATATGTGAGAGAGAGAAAAAGAAGAAGAGAAGAGGATGAGAGAAAGACAAAGCATGGGTTAGGAGGTAGATTGAGGATGCAAGACTGAGTTAGGGGTCCAATGAGTTTCGGAGAGCATGACAATAACAGGGTCTAGAAGGGGGCGGGAGAACAACACAGACAGAGGAGATAGAAGGGGTGAGAAAACTAGACAGAAAGAGGGGATAGAAGAGGGTGAATGAGCTAGACAGCACGAGAGGTTAGAAGGGGCTGACAGGGCAAGACAGAAAGAGTGGTTAGAAGGGATGAGAGTGTAAGACACAGAACTAGGCCGAAGAGAGTGCGAGATAATGAGACAAAAAGGTGGGAGAGTATGGGTTAATAGACGAATCGTTGACTCTCGTTTTGACTTGACCATAAAATTGTGTAGAAAATAAGTCATAACAGAATTAAAGTCATCATCGCTCCGACCTATCCCTCTCCCTCTCCCCGCTCCATCCTCCCTTCTCTCCTCAACCCACCCTCTCTCTCTACCTCTCCACTCGCCCCACCCTCTCCCTGTCCCCTCGCTCCACCCTTTCCTTCTCTGACTCCCCTCGCTCCACACTCACCCTCTCCCTCTCCCCTCAATCCACCCTCAGCGTCTTCCTCTTCTCTCGGTCCTGCCACTCCCACTCCCTCTCCCCTCACTCAACCCTCTCACTCTCCCCGCTCTCCCTCTCTCCAATCTCACCCTCGCTCTATTCTCTCCCTCACTCCATTCTGTCTCTCTCCACTCTCTCCCTCGCTCCCCTCTCTCCCTCGCTCCCCTCTCTCCACTCTCTCCCTTGCTCCAATCTTACCCTCACTCTATTCTCTCCCTCGCTCTGTTCTCTCCCTCGCTCTGTTCTCTCCCTCGCTCCACTCTCACCCTCACTCCACTTTTTCCCTCTTCTCTCGCTCAACTACCCCCCTCTCCCTCCATTCACTCCCTCCACTCGTTGTGCTGACCAACATATCCGCGAACTTTATTGAGCATGATGGGCTTTCATGATGAGTTGCTAACCTAATCAGTTACTGCATGAATACGAGTAGATGTAGAAACAATATGCAATTATAGTCACCACGGGTTGACTAATGGCACGGTTAAAGTGATGCTGGTTTGCAGACCATGGAGAGCTCTTTAGTACCTTGGTTACCTTACGTCCCATAGAATGTCTCCTATGAGAAACGACATAGAGAAGGCGGGACCAAAACGCCACCGTGCCTAGCAGGGGTAGGTATCGCGCGACCAAATTCCCGGCATAGCCTAACCACTGAAGAGCCAGAATTTATGGCCCACGCCGTTCACCCGTATTCTATTCATTATGATGTCTATGGTGGAGGTAGCCAGATAAGGGAGCTAAACTGGTTTTCTGTATTATAAAAAAGTGAATATAAAGTCACAAAAAAAATGCATGATTTTGTTGCCTGACAGTTATTCTATACTTCTTTGGTAGGCTACGACATGCCTCGCTGGAGGAGCGTTTAAAAGTATTGAGGCACGCCCCTTGGCCGGCACCTCGCCTATTCCCAGTTGGCTTGTATCGTTCACAAGCTATAGCGCTGTCATAATCCAAATCCTCACCAAACAATTTTGGATCCAGTGTTTTGTGTTAAATTAGACAGCTCATGATCAGCGTCTTGAAGGTAAGTTTGATTTTTTTTGGTACAATCTTACCGTTTGTACTCGATGACACGTGAATATTTTCGAAGGAGAAGTGGAATATGAGAAGGTCGCATTAAAACACACAAGAGCTGCTACACACATTTAGAGGGGTTACTCGTCAGAAAGAGACGTAATATAATTTGTCATATAATTCTCAAGTTTTATTGGACTGCAACAACCTTGAGGAATCAGTCATGGTGTTGATGATGAGTTTCCGCTGGGAAGTATGCTGTATCTCTCACAGAATGTTCCAGTGAACGGCAGGATGATATTCAGTTGTGTTTACGTTGTTTGGATATATATCAGACGAATAGATCCAGTTGATTGCCCATGCCAATTCAGTGCATATTTTCCAGGTAATCACTCGAGGATATCCAGTTGTTTGATGGGGTCAAGTGAATCATACACGGACACCAAGAGACCGTGGAGAATCACACAAGGAAATCCAATCGATCGTACGAGGAGATCTATCTGTTTTAAGGTAGGGATCTTGTACATCATTCGAGGAGATTCGTTTGTGTTCATGCAGAGATCCAGTAGCTCACAAGGTGTAATCAAATCATTCCAATATGGTGAGCTAGTTGTTCTCCCGAGGTAATCCGGTAGATCATATGAGAAGACCCTGTTAGCATCACACAGGCATCCTGTGGGTCAGGTGTGGAGATCCCGTCACTCTCGTTTGGGGATACTGTCGATCATGTGAAGATATGTCATAATACTTTATCCATGGCTAAGGTTAACTAACACCATATGGGTCATCTGACTGTATATACAATATTGCCAATCCTCTTCATCATCAGCTGTCACGTGACGTCACGCCTCCTCCAACGATTCCTCTCTACGAGTTATCTCTCTCTCTCTTCTTTCTTTCTCTCTCTCTCTCTCTCTCTCTCTCTCTCTCTCTCTCTCTCTCTCTCTCTCTCTCTCTCTCTCTCTCTCTCTCTCTCTCTCTCTCTCTCTCTCTCTCTCTCTCTCTCTCTCTCGCTCTTATTAACTCTTCGCTTCGAAAAAATATGTAAAAGCAGTTTTGTTAGGCGACCATAAACTATGTATGTCTATATTGCGGGAAGTATTCTTTAATCAAACCCCACGTCAACAAGCTGTTACCCCAATCCTCTACATTATGCTATTGCCATCGCAGGTTTTTAATGGCGTTGCATTGACTCGGGAATTTTTATCGTTGTGTCAGTGCTATCATATTGTTTTCTACGCGGGTATTTAGACTTGTAGCACACGCTTATGTTAGTCGGATGTATGCCATTTGGAGTCAAGTAATATTAGGCAATAGATACCATTAGCTAGGATATTGCCCATCCGCCCCCCCCCCCCCCCCCTCCATCCCACAACCCCTTGAATTAGTTATTGGTCACTCTAGGAACAGGGGCGAGTACACCTGAAACAGGTGAGACACTAAATGCAGTCAAATTAGGCTGCTACTTTGTATGGTCAATGATGATAATGAACAATTTGTCAATTTTTGTTGTACCAACTGCACTTTGAGCAGAATCCACACCTGTGTTATCTTTGAATATAATGGAATGGATTGGGAATAAGGTCGTTTTATGGAAAGAGTGCATGTGCTTTTTCATACCAGTAGCTAGTTTAGAGGTTTTGAAGACTCCAATGGTTGCGGTCAGTCTTCATATATTAGTGACTGGCCATATGGGACGATTTGAGTCTCCAGTGCATGTTTCCACTTTTAATGTATCAGCGGTTTGGGGAGCAGAGATGAATGAAAACTCGACAGTTTGATGTCACCCATTGCATGGAAGCATCCAGAGAGGAGAGACGTCTTAAGACTTCAATGACTATGTCCACTCTCAACATTTAATCAACTAAGAAAGCAAGTCAATCAATATACATTGACTTAATGGGTTCAGATGGGGTTAGGGGGTTGGGTGGATTTAGATATTCGGCTGCCTGTCTCTTATATTGACGGAAAGTCAGGGTGCCTTTTCAAGATTCGAGAGCCATTGTATAGATTTATAACAACTGCGTGGTAGGAAGTGGTAAAATATGACTCGAGTGTCATTTCAGCAGCTAGTGTGGACACCCGAGTGCATGTGTGTCCTTGTTTTAGAAGTGCTTCGAGATGAATTGTATTTGTTCAGGTAGCCACATTCAGTAGATATTTCAATCGCTTATGAAATGTATGTTTGATGGTCATACAAAATAGGTCAAATGTTGGCATGGACTGGCAAGTTGAATAGCAAACAAAATTTCATGAATGTCGTTGACCTCATTTCCAGGCACGGAACGCATTAACACTCCACAAAGTCATAAATTGGCAGTGATTGTCATCAGAGATGGGCTGTGGTTCTGTCCGTTGTCATGAAAGATTTTGTCGTCATTGCGGTGAAAAACTCATCTCGAATGTGATGACAGTATCGTAATTTGGTTTTAGCTCGTTGCCAAGTTCATCAATTAGTAAATTAAATTGTTGCTGACTTGCCAAATTGCATTCGCAAAGTTATCTAGGTCCGTCGTGTTTGTTTATAAAATTCGAAGGTTGACAGTGACACAAAAAGCTGCATCGCAAAATGTCATTTGTGTTGATGACGATATTTTCGGTTGCTTCAAAGTTTGTAAAACAAAATACCACAAGTTCAACTATCAATCTTGCGGTGTAAAACGCCTCGATTTTAAAAATGATCACATGTTCTGCAAATATAGTGCAATTGTAAACTTTTTTTATGCATATTTATAAACGACGAATCAAATATTGCGCGGAACTAAAAACTCAAGTTAACGCGTCTTTGTTCCGTCCTTGATGATTGCATTATAAATTGGTTAACATTCGAAAGAAGTCCGGTAAATTCTGAACATCGGGCTTGATATCTTCTGCTCTTAGTTCTCACAGTTTTCTCACAAGGTAAACTTGGAGTACATTGCATGTCACTTCCGCTAGCTCTTCTCTTGTTTGTTAAAAACAGCTGACTTATTGGTCGCGGTAATAAACTAAGCATCTCCTTTAGTCAGCCAAGAAATTATCAATATATCATGGCCCTG
>CM067342.1:6793028-6811425 GCA_034190875.2 Urechis unicinctus
AGCGCATAATTGTAGTGTCCAAGTAGGGTAACAGATTACATGAAGATAGGGGAAATAAGACACGGTGTCAGGATTGGGTAAAATTAATTCCATTGATGACAGCATGAAGGAGCGACTGTGTGCATGAATGGGTTAGGATAAAAGCAAAATCAGGCATCCAATAACAACATGAATTAGCGAGTAAGCGGGAGATTAGGCGCAAGCGATTGAGCGTGGGAATGAGTGAATATGTGAATGTGTGAATGAGTGGACGAGTGGGTAGTTTAGAGTGAGTGAGTTAGTGAGGGCGTGAGTGATTGAGTTCGTGAGTCAGTGAGCGAGCGCATGAGTGAGTAGGAAGTTAAGTATGAGTGAGCTTGTGAGTGAGTTTGTGGTGAGCGGGTAGTTAGTGTGAGTGGGATAGAAGTAACGTGCCAGTGAGTGGGTTAATGAGTGAGTAAGTGAGTGAGTGAGTGAGTGAGTGAGTGAGTGAGTGAGTGAGTGAGTGAGTGAGTGAGTGAGTGAGTGAGTGAGTGAGTGAGTGAGTGAGTGAGTGAGTGAGTGAGTGAGTGAGTGAGTGAGTGAGTGAGCGAGCGACTTGATGATTTAGTTAGTGAGTTGTTAAGTGGATGGTGTTGTATGGATAAGTGGTGAGTGGATACTTAATTGTGAGTGATTGAGGGAGGGAGCGAGTTAATAAGTGAGTTAATCAGCAGTTAAGTGGATAGTTTGATATCAATTAGGGTCGAGTAATTTATTGTGATTAGCTTAGCAACAGGGTGATAGTCATTTAATCATTGTAATGATCTTTGAAACCGGAAATTGCTTGCTTAGTCGTTCCGCTTCAAACAAACCAGTCGACCACATCACAATGGTTGATGTGTACAAACTAAAATGCTGTCTGGGCAAGCGGCGGCTTGTGTTGACGATATCGTCAACGTCTGTTCATAAGGCTATCGGATAATTTTATTGAGTGAGCACGTTTGCGAGAGTACAGGCCAATGTTTCAAAACAAGCCCTAAACACACACTTGAATGTGAAAGCCCTTTCGTGAAAAGCAGGAAAACCTTCGCAACAAGAACAGCCTATTACCACCGGGATAGGCATAAACGCGATATTTTGACTCTTGCCTGTGAATACATCATGCCAAACATAAAACAGCTACAATAGGTTGCGATTATTAAGGAGCCCCGCCATCATACATCATATAACCTTAGTTGTGGATGTCAGTAGTGTCTCGCCTTTTACTGTTTAAGTCATGTTCGTCATGGTTGCTTGACTAAGGAAATAACACCACACTGAGCACATACTATATACATTCCTTTGGTGCTATTCACTGTGGGCTCTCTAGATTTAACCCTCTCTCTCATTCTCTCTCTCTTATTCTCTCTCTATCTCTCTCTTTTTGTCTCATCCGCCCTCTCTCTCTTTCTCTCTCTCTCTCTCTCTCTCTCTCTCTCTCTCTCTCTCTCCCTCTCTCCCTCTGTCTCTGTCTCTTGCTCTCTCTCTCTCTCTCTCTCTTCTCTCTCTCTCTCTCTCTCTCTCTCTCTCTCTCTCTCTCTCTCTCTCTCTCTCTCTCTCTCTCTCTCTCTCTCTCTCTCTCTCTCTCTCTCTCTGAGATAAGCTGTGTTTCTATTACATATTAACTAGTATGTCTCTGGTTCAAGTGAAACATTCAGCGTTGAATATCCTCTTAGCTCAATTAGTATCTTCCATTTATCAGCCAATCAATTCAATCAACGGCTTTGAGGAATATGTCTACCACGCCATGGTAATATTTCCTTGAGTCAACCATATCATAGTCAATCTATCATGGCCCAGAACATCAAGATTTCCTAAATTAATTTGATCACTTGTAAAATCATCAATATGCGTGCGATGGTAATGAAAATTGGATATGGGCCATTTTGATAATTTTTATCTTCCTGATACAGTTCGCCACTTTCTCCCATGTACCTATGGGACCCCTTCGTCAGCGAGATATTGTAAAGAGGACACATTATGTTAGAGGGTCAGATCGAGGATGCGGACAATGCCCACAGGGATGTGACAAAGGGGACCCATTATGTTAGAGGGTCAGATCGCGAGCGCAGTCAAAACTTAAAGAGGAAGAATAAATCTGCACAGAAACCAGTGTTAAAAGTAGTTCGCGAGAGTGTGGTAGCAGAAAATTAAATTGTCTAAAAGAGCTTATAATGAATGTGGCCGCCGCTGAAATCCTTTTTCTATAGGAAAGTATAAAACAGATTCGCCCTCAGAAAGTCGTCCGGTGTGCTCTAAGGGGGAGCAAGTTAACCGCAAGTGACTTTTCCAAACTCGAAGGAATGTCGAGAGTATGCTTGGTAATCAACTGACATTAACGACTTATATCACATGATTAATGCAGATGGGGCTGAAAACCTGTCACTTCATCATGCAACCCCCATCTTTTGTTTGGTGTAGTATATTTAATATGATATATATCGATTGCTTAGGCCCATACTAGAGTTGAATTTAAGTTCGTATGTTATTCAACTATTTTAGTGTACTACGGTTAATTTTTCAGTAAATCATAAACAGTATCATCCCTTCATTGTTTCAAACATTGCACGACAAAGGCAGGTGTTTGGCGACAATGCAGTTACCTGCAAACCAATCGTCGTTTGCATAGATCCTGTATATAGATTCTACCCCAATGCACATGAAATATTAGTTTCAATAATTATGTAGAGCTTTATAGTTTTCTAGGTCACTGACTTGCTTGCCAAGGACTGTTAAGACTTGCATAATGCACCTATGGTTTAATGCCTCATCAAATGCAAACTGCCATGATATATGCCAATATACATTGTTGACATGTATAAACATATCATAGTGAATCCATGGGAACAGGTCAGATTGACCATACGTTCATAACCATTAGGAATAGGTTGCAATTAAAACATGCATTCTATCAGGACGATTCCTAATACAGTATTTTAACTGAATTGATGACTCCTAGACCCAACAACTAGCTAGCGGTGAATTCGCGTTTTACAAACTGGCACATTCCGAGTCATAGCATTGAACGGTTGTATTAGAGAATGGATTTATTGACATGTTTTTCGGATTACCGACAGTGGTGATAAATTCCAGCAACTTTCCACCCTACTTAATTCTATTTCGTGATTTTCATGTTCCATTTTTCCAAGACTATGCATGTGCCAATAGTCGCTTCAGTGCGACATCCAGGATACTCAGGGAAGATGAAAATACGTCATCACACACTGTCTTTGGCTTAAATTATATTAAGTCTGAAGTGCGCTGCAAACTGGACAAGACAGGTGAAGCTGGAGAGAATGATATTTAAAGCAGCATTACCAACGAAGTTGCTATGTGAGCAGCACAGAACTGGTACCGGATGCATAACGTAAAAGCAACCATATTGCATCCACACCATGCATTCGTTTTGTAGCTAATATTGACCTACGATCGTCGCTACTACATGTCATCTGATAAAATCAGTGACTGTAAGCTGGATACATGCTTGAACGCACCCCACGTAGATCACTGGTGTATCGTACTCCGTATCAGTTTAATCACTAAATCCCGTGATCAATGAAGTATGTCAAAGGAATCAAATGGATTAGGAACTTATAGAACGAAGTGGCTCAGAAAATGAAGGTCATCGGTATATACTTGAAATGGTTGTTAGTATTTCGAACCACCTCAGTACTTAACCGATATCGAGCTCGCAATAGTGACCCGGAATAGAAATGAGCTAGTACTCATCACAGTCACCTCGGACCTAACTTGTCGCCATAGTTGATAGCCTAATAGCATTTGTGTCTCATTCACAGCTTATCCATATATCAAGGTATCAAATGAATCTTCTTACCATCATGTGATTTATTCTATTGATGGTTCTTAATTGCCCCTCTCAAAGAGTGTTACTGCCTCTTTGGGTGTTTACCACAGCAGCCTTTATGCAGACATATTACTGATAAGACTTTGACAATCGTGGTTGATAAATCCCGAAATAAAGAAATCCCACAGCCCCTGATGATTTTTTTAAGAAGGCCCTTTACCATACCATAATTGGTGATAAGAAATTTGCCCGACACTCATCATTTACTTTAATGCATAAGATATTGTGAATGGTGTGCCCGACTTGGGCACCTATTCAAATCGCAATACTCAGGTTGATTCTGCCCGGTGTACTCAACCCGCCTGTCAAAACTTGAGATCCATTTGTTGAAGCCACCTGGCGGAGGATTGGGTCGATATACAGACCATGAGCCTCAACGTGCGTCACGAGTCAACAAATAATCATATGCCGGAGTGGTTGCTTAACTCGCGAGGAATATACCAGACATACGCTGCTCCTTATCAACATATGTGCCTTTAAATTTTGTTTCCAGCCCACGTACTAGAGGTTAGTTTCATTAATATTCTCTTCACACTCATACCTGTGAACAACTTCTCTGCTTAGCCCAGGATAATGTAGTTGTCGCGTTAAAACATAGGTGGGCTGTTTTTACCAATCATACGGCGAGATTTCTACGATATGGTAAATATCGAGAGGGAAAAAGGGAAATTTTATTTCGGTACGGTAATTAGTTATATATAGTCGACGCTAGGAGTGTATGCAGGTTTAAGTGATAACAAGCGGGATTATTATCATCACCCAATAATGTGTTTTTCCATAAGTGGGTCACAAGCGGTATCAAAACAAGGCTGAGTAGATGTTGGGCAACTTATATAAAATCCACAGATGCCTCATTTTGTCTCTAACTGCATCATGTCTGGTACTGGGTATTTACTATAACGTAGAAGCGTATGTTGATTTTACGCCTGAATGGGTAAATTAGTTGCGCTTTCCCTAGTAGACACCCTCCTTCTCCAGCCTAACCCCGTCCTTATTCTCTACAGTCAACAATTACTTCCCTACCTCGAGGAACCAGGTGAGAAAATTCGCCCATGTCATCTCCTCCTACAAAACAGTGTATGCCTTTAGATTTGGGATCCAATATATGTTAGACATTGCAGGGACGGTATTGAGCGTGACAAGCGAGGTAGTAGCAGTGGATTCTAGCTGTCACAATATGCGTTTAGATATAGTGGAAAGATTGTTGAATAGCCCCACTGATTGGCTTTATTACCATGCAAACTTCCTAATCATATGGCTGATTTGAGGATAACCAGAGTTGTCAAGTGTTGTTGTCAGACGCCTCGCATAAACGCCTTAAAAAAAGTTGTCATTCGTCATGTTACGCCACGCGCTCAGTTAGATTCCACACAGACAGGTTACGCTTTACCTGGTTTCTAGAACTCTTAAAAAATAAAAATCGAAGCGTGGTCGTGTAGAGCGCGCACATGACCTTATGGATCCATACGGGCTTACATATATTGGTCAAGCAATCGTCTGTACATGCATTTCACAACACATAATATAGGCGTGTATTTCTGTACCTACCCACAATCCCCACTACCACTCCCTACCAACGTGTCAGCACGGCCATACCCCAACCCTCCACTCACAGCATGCATTCGTGGCTCGATCAGTGTTGAGTACGAAGTACATTTAGTATTGATCCTAAATTGAGTATTTCAAGGCTTGAGGTAAGACACTGGCTAACTCTGCTCTCCACTCCCCATTAGGAGACAATTTATTATTGCTTGATTTGGAGAACGCTCCCTCGCTCTTAAACATTAACTGGATCAGGTAGGACAGAACGACAAAGGCGTCACATGTTCATTATAGCTTTTCCTCGGAGGTGCATATGTTTAGAACAAGCACAATTTTACCCCTTGCTGCCATCAGTCACGATTCTCGGTCATTTGCATGTCGTGAATAGTACTTAACATAGCTGTTTGTCCTACTCTCACTGCTGAAAGCTTTTTTGGTGCTGCTAATTGCGATCAAGGCTCGACATCTTTTGAGGTTGGGGTTGAAAATACTCAATTGAAATTTACACTCTTTTTCATTCCATCTTCTTGAGCTTGCATTAGAATAGTAGTTTGTAGATTTTGCACCTTCCAGTAGGTCTTTGTTCATAGGTTAACCTTACCTCTAAACTAACGTACTTGGTGGCTGTACGTCGATCCTTATTAGATTATCAGTGATAATTAGGCCAAGTATTCTAATAAGATTCGAATGAATCTATTTGAATTGAGTCGTTACACATTCTATGAAACGAGTCAGCAAGGCCGTAAAGGCGTGCAGTGTGTTGCATAGAGTAATAAACCCATAGTAAGATAAACTCGTAGATCCTTTCCCTTACGATAGGGCAAATAACTGACAAGTTAGCAGATGCATTCGTGTTTTACATCTAAGTGAGCATTGATCGGAAAGCAAACAGAGGGACAGAATAAACAGTTGGCCGTAGTAGTCGTAGAATTAAATTATTATTAGCAGCAGCAGTGATTCAATCATAGCACCAGCCAAATTCCGTGCTAAATCTTCCTTACAAGCAAACATTTCCTCTCATACAACACCAGTTCAAACTCTAGTACTCGATTTCTGTTATCGTACATGACCTATCTGATATCCCCAAAGCCCCCTCCCTACTACATTTTCGGTTGTATTTTCTCTCACCCTGATCCCATATATCAGCCAATATCAGCACTTCTCTCTTTTGTATCATTATTATTTAGATGACAGTTTTGCTTCATAATTCAACGCCGCTTTAGGCAGCCCCAAAACAGCTTTTACACTACATAGTTGATATGGTCAGCTTCGACCTGTGTACAGGTGAATGGTGAAATAGTGGAATAGCAAAACTATTATATCGAGAAACGGTTTACGAGATGCGGAAGCTTAGCTAAAACATGTAGGCGGACAAGTGCATTAAATGCAAATGAGGAAAAAATTAGTTCGATTACCTTTCTTATGTGCTCATTTTTATATTGTCTGTTGATGCCACTCTTTACCTTAATGAGAGTAACGAGAGGTTTTATGAATGGTAGCGAATGATACAAACTAACAGGCTGTAGAAGCCATCGTGTGAACGAACTTTTAAAACACCTGACCAACTATGCGGGAAACAGGAACCTTGGTACACATAGCTCATAAACAATGTTAAGTAGCTCCATACAATGCAAAACACGTCAGTCCGTGTTAATTCACAAATTCACTGAGTGACCTGCTGCAAGATATGACATCCTCTTCTTGGAGTCGCCAGGTGGAGGTTTCAGTCGATATCCAGGCCCCTAGCCCCTCGAAGAAGATCGCTGCTAGGACACCGTGTTCATTTTAACTGAGTCATTTGCTGCCGGCCCACTCATAAAAGGTTAGTTTAATATAATCTTCTTTCTGTCTATCAATACTTTCGCTGATTAAACAAAAATGAGGTCGTCGCGTTGAAACCTCAGGTAGCTGATTCACCTCTGATATGGGGTAAGGGGTGATGATGGGGTAAATCAAGTAGGGCGGGAGGGGTGAGAGAAATATAGTTGCCATACGTTAATTCTTGATAATAAGCACAGTCGCAAAACGGCAACCTTTAATCCACTGACATGTAGATCCCATGCCAATGAAAATGGCGCCATGTAAACAAACATGCAGACACGCTTACCAACCTATAACACTTAACCTGATACCGCCCAGTAGCTTGTTAGATGTTCCTGGGTGAATATCAAATATTACCGCCTATTCATTTCTAATACCGAACTGATGAAGACAATGAAATTACTGGGAAGGGAAATTATATGCCTATTTTGATTGTATATCTGTGTGATATTTAATAGAGCTAAGGAATGTATAACCAATGTGAGGTATCTTAGCTTACTGATTACTTCTAAATAATTCCCAAACTGGTAACTATGGGATTCTGATTAGCCAAAATGGACGCATGTTTTTAACCCAGGCCTCACTGTGTACCTCCTACAGAGTAATTAGTTCCGGGACATTAAATGGCCCTGCTTTTGAGCTAACATCCTCGCATACATGTGTGGTACTTTACTCTATTCAAATGTCACCTTTCATGAAAGCAAAGAGAAATACCATGAAGCTTATTATGCTAAGCTTAGGTACTACTTAAGGAAGTTTGCCCAGCTCGTTGACAAACACGCAAAGTGATCACGCCGTGGTAATGTATTTCTGTGTTGACAGGAGAGCATTGTAAGTGAACTTGGTTTTGTACCACGATTTTGGGCTTGCATGAATTACTGATCGTGTATGTCGGCCAAACATACGGTTTTTACCTGCCCTAAATACAATGCGTGAAATACACGATATTTAAAGCGCCCCTTTACGTCTGATGCCTCTCGGTACTCCTGCAGGTTCTGAGTTCTGAAACCCGGTGAGGGGGTGGGGGAACTTAAGTGTATGGATGTACTATACATGTGCCGCGCGAAGGGGTATGTTTTTTCGGCCTCTCGACTTGTACGACGGGTTCCACATTCACATAATACCTTATACGACGGGATATACTTATTACCATTCTCAACTTGTACAACGGGTTTTTTGAGGTCCCGCCGTCCCCTAACCGAGCCAAGTGCACCCCCCCCCCCCCCCCCCCCCCCCCCGGGATGCTATGGCAATGCAAATGAGGAGGCGGGAAAACACACAGATATATTAATATTACCGTTCGACTGGAGCTACCGTGAAGTAGAACCACGTAGGAGCCTCGTTAGACGAATATAGCGCACGCCAATTCAGTGTGCAATCGGAAGCTAACACGTCGTTTCTCCATTTATTAATTGTCGTATCGTAAAAAATCGGGGAGTACAAAAGTCATCGCTGCTTTCTGCTCACCTCCTCGGCATGCTGTCAAGTATGGCACGCCGCGGTTACATTTAAAAAGAAAGCTGTTCCTTGAGTCGGCCAAATCATTGTGAATCATCATGTGATGAATGAAAAAGCACTTTTTTTGCGTATTAGTGAGGAAGCGATTGATTTTTGCATGTTAGTGGACGAGTGAGTGAATGATTTTGTGCATATTAGTGAAAGAGTTAGTAAGAGAGGTTGTGCGTGGTAGTGAGTTGGTGAGTTCGTGCGTGCTAGTGAGTGAGTGAGTGAATGAGTGATTGAGTGATGTTGTTCGTGTAGGTAAGTGAGCTAGTGTATGTGTGTGTGTGTGTGAGTGAGCTTGCTCGTGGTAGTGAGTGAATAGATGAGCTGTTGAGAATGTGATTGTTAGTGAGTGAGAAAGTGAGTTTGTGCGTGTTAGTGAGTGAGTGAAAGAGTGAATGAGTAAGTGGGAAGTATGTGCGCGTTAGTGAGTGAGCGTGTGAGTGTGTGTATGATAGTAAATGAGTTAGTGTGTGTGTGTGTTATTGAGTGTGTGCGCGAGTGTGTGCAAGTTAGTGCGCGAGTGAGTTTGCATGTGTCAGTGAGTTAGTGAGTGAGTTTGTATGTTTTAGTGAGTGAGTTAGTGAGTTTGTGCCTGTAGGTGAGTGAGTGAGTTTGTGCGTATTAGTAATTGGGTGAATGAGTGGGTGAGTTAGTAAGTGTATGCGTGCTAGTGAGTAAGTGATTTTGTGCGCGTTAGTGAGTGAGTGAGTTACTTTGGGAGTGAGTGCGGGTTAGCGAGAACGTTAGTATGTGTGATAGTGAGTGAGTGTGTGTGTGTTATTAAATGTATGCATGAGTTGTGCGATTGAGTTAGTGCGTGAGCACGTCCGTGTTAGTGATTTTGTGCGTGTTAGTGAGTGAGTGAATGAGTGATAGTGTGTAAGTGAGTGAGTGTGTGCGTGAAATTGAGCGCATGCATGAGTGCGTGTGAGTGATTGAGTTGGTGCGTGCGTGTTAGTGGGTGATTGAGTGAGGGAGTGAGTTTTTGCGTGTTGGTGAGTTGGTGGGTTTGTGCGTTATGGCGAGTAAGTGAGTAAGTGGGAGAGAGCGGGAGTAAGTGAGTGAGTGAGTGAGTGAGTGAGTGAGTGAGTGAGTGAGTGAGTGAGTGAGTGAGTGAGTGAAGTGAGTGAGTGAGTGAGTGAGTGAGTAATGTGAGTGTGATGAGTAAATGAGTGAATAAGTGAGTAAAAGTATTCGTGCTTGTTAAGAATTTGATCAAAAGGGTGAGTGAATGAGATAATACATCAGAGGTTGATTGGCTAGTAAGTTGGTCAGTGGATTGAGGAGAGAATGAATGTCTTAAGGCGGAAGAGGGCTAGTGAAAACCGTAAAGCGGGATCTGCGAACATCGTTAGGTGTGAGGGGCACAGTGAATGATATAAGGCAAGGGGATTAGTGAAAGTCATGAGGCGGGGGGACTAATGAATGTCTCAAGGTGCGGGGACTATTGAATGTCATAAGGGTCATAAGGCAGGGGATTAAGTATCTAAAGGCCGGGTGGGGGGGGGGGGGTTAAATTAATATCATAACACGGGGGGATAGTGAAATGTCATAAGGCGGGGGGGGATTTTGTTAATGTCATAGGCGGAGCAAAGAATGGAGCAAATATGTATTGACGGGAAACGACATGCGGCATGCGCAGTTTTTTGTATGGAGCTTTATGCGCAACATAACGGCTTCGTTCAGACCTTTGAATGCTTGCATAGCCGAACTATTGAGACTACAAGGAACGAATATAGTGTCTAGATTCAATATTGTGTCAATAACGACACGCAACGGACCTTTTCAACTTGCTGAGTGTTGGAAAAGGTATTGTCCGTTAAAATGATAGCCGAGGGTTTGGCTCGAGATATGAAGGGAGCCACTGTTCAAAGACTGATGACAATATTCAAGTAAATTTGCTCACCTCGTTAATAAACATGTTAGGTGTTTACCCTGTGGCTTTGTCGTTTTATGAGTGAGAGGAGATCAATATAAGCGAATGTGGTTTCTTACCACGATTATGGACCCTGGTATACATCATCTATTGTGCCGCATGATTGTACATTTAATCCAATACGTTCAAGACATGATATTTACGTTCCGACAATAGACACTTTAAGCGTGACAAAGATTGACGCCCTTTCCTCCTCTTACCATCCAATCTTATATATGTTATACATATATATATATATATATATATATATATATATATATATATATATATATATATATATATATATATATATATATATAGAGATAGAGAGATATATATATATATATATAGAGATAGAGATATATATATCTATATATATCTATATATATATATATATATATATATAGATATATATATATATATATATATATATATATATATATATATATATATATCTATATATATATATATGTGTGTGTGTGTGTGTGTGTGTGTGTGTGTGTGTGTGTGTGTGTATGTGTGTGTATGTGTGTGTATATGTGTGTGTGTGTGTGTGTGTGTATATATATATATATTTTGGTTCTGATCTAGGCAGATACCAGTCGCTTGACATTACAGTCGCACCTTTTGAAACCAGATGAGGAAAGCTTTTCCTTTATCAAATGTACATGGACGTTTATGAACACTGCATTAACCTCTCAAGAAATTGGGTATGCAAATACAACGATTCAACGAGTAGAAAAAAGAGTTACAGGTTGTTACAACAAAGATTTCAAAAGTATTTGCACTGTCTGACTTTGATCGTGCAGAGACGAACGCTGCTCTAACAGCGTCTATCATATTTCATGACAAGTGTTCATGAGGCGGTTATTGTCAGATTATTCTATTTGTAGGTAAAACTGTTCCAAATATCCTAGTCTGGTTTTCGATAATCAGCAAGCATCAAAATAAACCTCATCCTACACTATTCCGCGATCTCATTGTTTTAAGTGATGCAAAACTCAATCATGTTTATAATTTTCTCACACCAATGTCACATGTCCTCATATTTACATACTCTCCCATGGCTTTCTCCTCTTCTACGATCTGCCTGCCGATGCTCGAGCACGGTGGTGCTTAACCTCGCGTTGTTTATGACGAAAACATTGAGCCCCCCTCGCTCATATCAGTCACTTTTCGCGGTCTTATGCAAAAGTGTGTAAGGGGTTCTGGCTAAAATGGCGATACCGCTGGTCCGAAAAGCTTTACCTTTCGTTAAGAAGCATGCCTTGAAAACAGGGGCGAGGGTGGTTAGAGATTTGTTGGGAGGGAAGTATATGAAACATTCGGTTAAAATAAGGAAGTGTTCGATCAAATAATAAAAGCCCAACAACCGCGTCGCCAACCAGCGGTCTCTATAAAACGGCTCCCACTAGGTAAGCGTGGTAGTGCACACCATCGACGTGCAACAACTCTGATATTTCTAGTTAGATCATGGCACTGGTATACCCCCAATCTTGTCTGTATGTCAAAAGTAAATTAGACCTGTTTTTGATTTCCCCAACTCAAAGCAGTGTCGATCATGGATCGTGGTTCAAATTCCATCCGGTAGCTAGTTTAAGTTTGGGTCCAGTCAAATATCACATCCAGTTGATATATGGTTGGGATCCTGTAGATCATGAAGGAGACACATAATAGAGATAATCATACATTTGGGATACAATATATGTTAGATATTGCAGAAGTCAAAGGGACGGTATTTAGTTTGACGGCGTTGTGGTGGTGAATCATACTTGTTATATTATGCGTGTATATAGCAATGGAATGATTGTTGAATCATATTGCTAATTTGAGGATAATCACAGTGGTCAAGTGTGGTCATCATACACCTCGCATAAACCGCCTGAATATCTACTGTCATTTGTCATGTTAAGCCAAGCGCCTTGTTAAGGTTCCACACAGGAGGTGCGCTCTGTCTAGAATCAGGGACCCTTGACAAATAAAAATCTAAACGTGGTCGTGTACAGCACACACATGTCCTTACTGATCCATATAGGGTTGTATATTTGGGTCAGGTAATCTTCTAAATACATGTGTATATGCATTTCTCAACACATAATATATGAGTTTATATTTGTACCTTCCCACAACCTCCACAGCCCCCACCTCCGCTCCCTACCACATATCAGCACGCCCATACCCCAACCCTCCACTATAGTTCAATATCCTTACAAGTGGCCCATTAGTAATGAGCTACTTCAGGAATGGACAGTAAAATTGTTCTCACAAAGTAGCCAGTAACAATAGTACATAATGAATTAAAATGAGAATGGTCATTACGAATGGGCAGTAAGAATGTTCTGCATGGACGATCTGTTCAACATGCTGTCGTGGGGAAGTCTGAGCAGGAAGTCCAGACGGAATGGCCAGTTGACGCTTTAATGGTGCCGTAAATTACTTTACGATTTACACCCCACACAGCTCGCCAGAGCCTCGTTACGCTTCTCGGCGTCAATCGCGATGTGTAAAACATTATAGTGTGACTCTCTGTGCGGTGAAGCAGCGAATGGTCGGCGCATGCAGGAAAATTTGACACATACCGATACGCAAGCCAAATGCGTTCCGTTGGATCTACACTTGTCGTTAGAAAAATTGCATACGGTAAGATGTAGTTCCCTTATCAGATAGCGAAGTGTTATATAGATGGTGGCGGAGGGGCTAACTCTCCCGGAGATCATGAAGATCATGCCATGACATCCATATGTTTCAAATACGGATTATGTAGATCACACGAGAAGATCCGGTTGTTATCACCTTGAGATCCTGTCGATCATACGAGTAGATATAGTTGTTGCTAAATATGTATCACGAATAATGTATGAGGAAACCCAGTTGCTATCGCATGGAGATTGTGGTTGATTACACGAGAAGGGTCGTTTTATATGACGATTCAGTGGAGCATGCCCAAATATAAAGTGGATCTTTAGTGGCAGGCATGTGGAAAAAAGTAGTTCCTACTGTTTAGGATCCAGCGGATCACATAAGGTGATCACGCCACAGACCCAAGTGATTTGCTTGGGCATTAAAAGGAGTGTCTAGGTAGATGTGCAACAACTGATGGGTCTGATTGTCGTCGACTTACGGCGCTTTACTGAAAACAATGCCTGCGTTAGGATTTGGGTTCTAGTATATGTTTCCCCTTTCGTGAGTGCCATAAAATCACTCGTTTATTTCATATGAGAAGAGCAAGCACGGGCACGACAGGAGGCATGGCTTACGAGCCCCTTGGATCGCTGTCAAATTTATCTTCCCAAATTTTGGTCCAATTGTCGAGATTGGATGTTGCACATATTTCTTATAAGCCAATCCTGCAGCCTCTTCTTGTTCAAACGTTCTGCTGGCCTAACTAATCAGTCCACGAGTATCATTTCTCATCGACCTTATCAATCCATGATTTACCTTTTAAAATCTCTTATTGCTCATCCACAACTGTTGGTTCGTTGACTTAGAAAGGGTAGTGATAATAGCGGTGCATGGTTATTGTTTTAAGTGGCTTGTCATACTATAATGAAGGTCTGTGTGCTGCTTAAATGCGTATGCTTTGAAATGTTACCACGCCATTTCATTCAGCCTGTCAAAACAATCACTTTAGGTATATTATTCGGCAAGTTTGTTTAAATACAAACAGGTCGAGACTAGGATGAGCTATATGGATATCAAACATATTTTCATACCAAGCTGTTTATCTTGACACTATTGTCCCTAATCACACATCCTGCCCATGTATCACCTTCTGCTGCCCGTTACTATTACTTATTCTCTTCATGTTTCCCATTCTTACTGGCCATCCTCCTTGCCCATGACAGGCCGGATGTGCGTTTAGGTGGGTGGATGACTGGGCTGCGTGACGTAGTTACATTCCTCTATGATATCCATGCGAGTGAAAACCCCTTGTTATGTGTGTACACATATCAAGAGTCATGTATGGGACCGACGCTATTGAATCTTAATGTTGAGAAGAAATGAACTAGATTGTTATAAGCTAAGCACATAGTAGTGTATGGCATATCTGTCGAAAGCATATAAACCAGTGTTGCTGGGCCCGGTCGTTCCATCAATTCGTACATGTTGGCAGGTAGTCGTTATCAAATATCATTATTGCTCCTGAGTTGAAAAGTCACACTCGAATAAAGTCAGGCATATATTGTTAAACCACACTCCTCGTACGACACGATTCCCCTTCGATTAACTCGGGAAAGAATAGGTCGCGCGTTGGATATGTGTGTACATGCATCATGTGTAAAAATGGAATATGCTGTTGAGAAGCCAATGACTAGAGTGTTATATCCATTATTCACTAAGCTTAGATTCTTTATGGGAATGAATATCAAAGGCAGTTATGCTTGCCACGAAAGTTTATTTCAAGACCATCTGTCACATAGCGTTTACTTACTAACATATAAGACTTATGATAGACGTTGCTGCAATATAAGGAGATTGGTTATTTTTATCATTATTCCAACATAAGGATTATTTTCACTGGTTACAATATAAGCTCTGAAAAGGTTTTTAATTATAAATTTGTTGAGGAAATCATACAATATACGATGTGTCATTTTAGAATTCGATAATATAATTATTAGCATCTATGGCCTACCTTGCAACGCTTGAGCACGGGGGGTGCTTAACCTCGACCTAATCATGATGAGAACAGTGTTCACCATTGCTGATATTAGTCAAGATTCTTAGTCAGGTACTTACCGATAGTGTTTGAACTAACAACGAGCTATTATGATAATGTCGTTGTTAAAAAATAATTTGATAACTGTTAGGAGCTCGGGTCGATTTCCGCGATGTTTATATACATAAGTCATTAAAAAAGTGTTTATATACATAAATTATACCTGGTGTTTATATCTAATTAAGCCAACATTTCAATATCTATCCGTTATATTTGCATAAAAACAATGAACTAGTCGATATAGGGACACTGAATTGAAAACAAACGGGATCCATAAATACTCTTTTTCACTTCCGATTCAAAACGTTTTTTACTGCCTCAATCGCACTACCTATTATGACCGTTAACCCCGCTCATTATTGCTGTCCACTCATACTTCCGATTTGCACTGTCCCTTGCCATTGCTCCTGACAGATGCACAGCGTTGATGGAGACAGGGGAGTGTATCGGCTGACGTGACTTGGTTCAATTTCTCTCTATATGGGCAATATGATCTCGGAAGTATACACCTCTTACTAGAATGAACTGAGGGTTCGTGGTATGTCCCTGCATGATTCGACAACTCGACCTTTGTGCCGCTCGCGTGTGATTCCTTGATTAACATACATGCGGTAACACTTTGGTGTTGTGCTCGATGTGTACATATATAATTAGTTTGAAGGTGAGACCAGTGGTAATAGATCCTTACGTTGAGAACAAATAAGAGAATGTGTTATCTGCAAAGTACCGAAGTGTTCAGGGCTCATGTTTTGTAAATATATATTGACAAAATACTACTTAGCAGGGTAGTCATAGCACTAAGTCTTTCGTCACGCGTAACTTACTGTTTATTGACGATTCACGTGGAGCGTCCTTTTCCGCTTTGAATATAATGACATGTACAGCTGGGCAGACGAGGCGATGGCAACAGATGGCATGTCCAAACGTATTCATTATCTTACCGTTCTCAGTGTCCATTCTTGTGGAACATTCTCACAGCTCATTGCGTGTTACGGATGCTAAATGCCATGCTTCGCACAAAGTAAAGGTCATTACCTAGCTGAACAATCATATATGATTCTTGCTAAGAATGATTAAGACCCATTGATTGTGGTACGGGCATCAAACTGGCTGCAAGCCTCGTCCCGTTCGTCAACATCAGGACTATCATATATATTCCATACCTGCTTGCACAGATTTGTGGATATTCTATTAGAATATTATTTAAAGAGCAAATAAATTGACTGTGTAAATAATTGTTTACCTACAACGGAACTATTCCAGTATAATTTGCGGACTTGAAAGTGCAATCCATTTCGAAATATTTTAATCGTTGATTCTATTCCTTGTACTTGCAATAATTCTCCTAGCACTTCCGCTGCTCTCTATTAGATGCACATACAAACTGTGTGATGTAGCCTCCAAACGAGCTATCAATAATCTCTACGTACTTTTTACATCGGTTTGTTGTGGTGATCAACAAACTTTTAATCCAAAGTTCGAACTATGTTGTCAAGGCCTTTTAAATTAGTTTCAAAACAGCAGTCTATGTTTATTCGCAAGTATCAACCATGCTTGTGCAGTTTTCCATCAATGTGTCAGTTGATCGCGAGGTCATCGTGATGATATAAGTATATATTGCTAACTCGGTTCTTATGTACGAATGAAATAATACTAGAGCGACGTCAATTACGATATTCGAACATATAACTAAGATGCATGGTAGACTTTAACGCTGTGAAATCTGAACAGTTTCGTCAGCAATGTCTGCAATTTGATGGCTCTCGCTATCAAGTGCATACTCGTATTTACCCGATTCTAGTGGTCCATCATATTTTAGTTACGACTTACAGATGGATGTTGTGTCGATGATTGTGTACCTGTTAATCAGCAGTTTTATCGGCGCCAAGGCTGGCAAGGTAACTCATCATCACTGTACCAATACCTGTCTCGGTGGAGGTGTTCTTCTTTACCAGCGTGATCAACGAGATATTTTATCATGAATACAGTCTAATTGTTACGATTGATCAGAGGTAGATGATATTTTTGAAATCAGTCGTGTCTAATGCGAATAATTGAAAATTAATGTTTTGCATTCTCTTCTGCCTTTGCAATACACACAGTACAATTTTATATAGCATTTGATGGTGCATTACCAATATAGTAAAACAGCAGCGGCCATCAGAATGTGTTTGCACAGATGGTCAAATATTTCGATGTTTTGTGCAAATGCAACAGATTGTTTGAGCTATTTAATTCGCTTATAAACGAATATTGATGACGAAAGACTTCTCATTACACTTCTGATTATAGACAACAAACGTAAATATTATCATGACTCCATCTTGCTGCTTAAGCAGAGGTTTGATAACGAGATATCAATAAACATGCACCTAATTATAGATTAAGCAAGATATGCTTCATTTAGCCAGCCGTTTTTTTTGTTTAATAAAACTGCAGGTTTTTCTAAGAAATTACATTTGAGGTTTCGATGATAAATGTGCTCGAAACTGATAATTGCTCCAAAACTATATGTTGCTCGTACAGAACAAACTCTGTCAAATCGCTTTAAGGGCAGCCCGGACGCCTGCATAGTAAAATATACTGGGAACTGCTCTGCATGTAGTGTGTCCTGATATTAATTAGTATGAGAAGCTTGCAGTAGCGGTCCAACAATGATGTCTGAACATCGCATGAACAGGCTACAAACTGTGGGCGATTCTTGAACCGACACCTGGTTTGCACCGGGAAATATGCCGAATCCACTTTAGTCTACCATTAAGTCATCGGTGCTTCAGGAACGCAGCAGGCTAATTACACATTAATTACTTTATATTACCTTCTATAATAGGCTTGCAGGATGACGAACAAGTGAGCAGAAGCCGCACATGCTTCATGAAAGTTCCAAATCTTTCCCGTGTCCTATGAAGTACTATAATGGTTGCTCTCGTCTTAGTAAACAAAACATCACAAAGCTGGTCATGTACAAGATTTTCCGCTTGTTCCTTATTGCATATGTTAGGAATTGTAATGCGATTGATCCGATCAA
>CM067342.1:6811525-6829460 GCA_034190875.2 Urechis unicinctus
CACCCCCCGGCATTTTTTATAGTGGTATTTATAAGAAATGTTAACTGTACAAAAGTTTTTAAATAATATTCCCGGGGCAACCCTTTTAGAATTATGCACTTTGCTATATTACTTATAGTAGGATAGATAATTTTAGCCAATTCAAAATTTGTTTTAAAATTTTATATATATATTCTTATATATATATATATTATTAATATTTTTTAAAATTTTATATTTATATTTTTTTTTTTTTTTTTTTTTTTTTTTTTTTTTTTTTTTTTTTTTTTTTTTTTTTTTTTTTTTTTTTTTTTTTTTTTTTTTTTTTTTTTTTTTTTTTTTTTGGGGGGGGGGGGGGATCTCGGTTGGGGGGGGGGGGGGGGGTTGGGGGGGGGGATTATCGGAACCTGCACCACCCAGAATTCCGGCGACCCTGGCAACGCGCAGCGACAGTGAAAAACAATCAATGGTATTGGATTAATTCACTCAGCGATATCAACATCGGATTAGTTTGGGTTATTAACGTCGATAAAACATGCCGAAAGTGACTGTGGATTCGGTTGTTCTTACCAACAGCATGATGAAAGAAAAGAATGTCGCTTTGTAAGTTAGAAAGACCCGCGAGAGGAAGGGGGAAAAGTGGATCATTGCTGTGAATCGACCGAACCGAAGACGGTTCGTTTTGGCGACCAACTAAGAACTTGGTTTGTGTGGACATTGTCATTTCATCATGGTAGGTTCTACACTGTTGTAGGGGTATTCTGTTACACACTACTTTATTCTTAATCCAATTTGATGACATTTAAGTAAATAGGTTAATTCTGCTTGAACGACTCATCATTTCATGTCGCCATGTTGTATGTGTTTTTACTGTATGTAATGTCGATGAGGACTTGCATTACAACTGTGATTTCAATTTTGCTATTCTATATTCCCCTTGTATCGTTTGTACCATTTGTGGTTAGAAACATAATAAGTCATTATATTCGTTCCTCTAGGGGTGGTTAACAAGGACCCACTTTAACCAGACGGATACCCTCTATATTCACACACAGACAAGATGGCAACAAAGCAACATGACCGCAATGAATCGTTACAAGAAACGCCAAGAAACGTTCTTTACATTAGGATTCATTGAGCATTCATCCAACAAAAGACAGGTGAACTTTGGATAAAAGTATTTGATTTGGGCAGTATTTAATTTGCTGCTTCTCAATAATTTATAATGAATCTTTAACTTAGACTTGATATGCGTTGTCAGGGCTATTGCAAATCCAGGTGGGGATGGGGACTGTCCACTTTGATCGAAATATTCACATTTAGAGAGTCATTGGGTGTGTAAAAAAAACAGATATCAACTGCTGAAGGGGACCCTACCTATCCGGTCGGTGAACTCTCTGAAGGCTGAAGCCAAAGATAATGAGCTCTCTAGTGTGGACAAGATGGTCCACTGGTGGCTTGTTTGTTTGTTAAATGCTGTGGGGGTAGCATTTATTGTACGAGGACAGTGATTTGATTGACTGAACTATTTCAAATCACATATTATGTAGTGGTATTACCTGTACGCTTTTTCATTTTGCAGTTTTGTTTTCAATACACAATCGTAATAAAGCATTTATGAAATGTTCTGGTGGTTTCTTATTGTCCATGCCACACTTAAAGACTATCTCATTGTGATCATTTCACATTTCTCTTCATCCAGAATTTGCATTTGATTGCTGTTAGTCACATCACATTGTAAATTTCATAGTGGCACAAATTAATTTAAGAAGAGGATTAGAATTTGAGAATAAATTTTATTCGCCCAACTCATCCACCATATAACAGTCAAAGACATCAACATAAAGTCTATAAAAGGAACATCTTATATACAGAAAGGTTGGCTCAAGATGTATTTTCTTGCAGACTTTCATACCAGGCACCCTTTGATACTCTTTTGATGCCGAGCATGAAAAATGAAACCACTTGTATTACAGCATGGATTGTCACATCCAATCATATCTTCACCAGCAAGTACATGCACCATCCTCTAATCTGCGTGTCAGAAGTTCTGAAATTACTGCTGACTGCCAAAACATACTGATCTGTTACACAAACTCCGGGAACCTCGCACCACCCAGAATTCCCGGCGACCCTGGCAACGCGCAGCGCAGTGAAAACAATCAATGTGTATTGGATTAATTTCACTCAGCGATATCAACATCGGATTAGTTTGCGGTTATTAACGTCGATAAAAACATGCCGAAAAGTTGCTGTGCATTCGGTTGTTCTAACCACAGCATGATGAAAGAAAGAATGTCGCTTTTTAAGTTTCCGAAAGACCCGGAGAGAAGGGAAAAGTGGATCATTGCTGTGAATCGACAGAACGAAGACGGTTCGTTTTGGCGACCAACTAAGAACTTGGTTTTTGTGGACATCATTTCATCACTGGTAGGTTCTACACTGTTGTAGGGTATTTCTGTTACACACTACTTTATTCTTAATCCAATTTGATGACATTTAAGTAAATACGGTTAATTCTGCTTGATCGACTTCATCATTCATGTCGCCATGTTTGTATGTGTTTTTACTGTATGTAATGTCGATGAGGACTTGCCATTCAACTGTGATTTAAATTTTGCTATTCTATATTCCCCTTGTATCGGTTTGTACCATTTGTGGTTAGAAACATAATAAGTCATAATTCGTTCCTCTAGGGGTGGTTAACAAGGACCCACTTTAACCAGACTGGATACCCTCTATATTCACACACAGACAAGATGGCAACAAGCAACATGACCGCATGAATCGTTACAAGAACGCCAAGAAACGTTCTTTACAAGGAGTCATTAAGCATTCATCCAACAAAAGACAGGTGAATACTTTTAGATAAAAAATTTGCCTGCTTACTCAATAATTGTAATGAATCTTAATAATGATAATGAATCTTTGTACTTAATCTGCCTATTATAATAATGAATGTTTTTGCACACAATCACACATGTATAAACATTTCTACTTCAACAATGATGTATGTATATATTTTACCATGTGCTCTGTCTTTAGGTACTGAATGAGATTGTAGTGAATCATAATGATTCAGTCACCAGAAAAGATGGTATCTCTCTTCAAGACCAGCTCTTCCTCACTCTGGTTAACCTAAGACTTGATATGCATTGTCAGCATATTGCATATCAGTGTGGATTGGGACTGTCCACTTTGATCGAAATATTCACATTTAGAGAGTCATTGGGTGTGTAAAAAAAAACAGATATCAACTGCTGAAGGGGACCCTACCTATCCAGTCGGTGAACTCTCTGAAGGCTGACGCCAAAGATAATGAGCTCTCTAGTGTGGACAAGATGGTCACTGTGGCTTGTTGTTTGTTAAATGCTGGGGGTAACATTATTGTACGAGACTGATTTGATTGACTGAAATAGTTCAAATTACATATTATGTAGTGGTATTACCTGTACGCTTTTTCATCTTGCAGTTTTGTTTTGAATACACAATCGTAATAAAGCATTTATGAAATGTTCTGGTGGTTTCTTATTGTCGATGCCACACTTAAAGACTATCTATTGTGATATTTCACATTTCTCTTCATCCAGAATTTGCATTTGATTGCTGTTAGTCACATCACATTGTAAATTTCATAGTGGCACAAATTAATTTAAGAAGAGGATAGAATTTGAGAATAAATTTTATTCGCCCAACTCATCCACCATATAACAGTCAAAGACATCAACATAAGTCTATAAAAGGAACATCTTATATACTGAAAGGTTGGCTCAAGATGTATTTCTTGCAGACTTGCAATACCAGGCACCCTTTGATACTCTTTTGATGCCGATGCATGAAAATGAAACCACTTGTATTTACAGCATGGATTGTCACATCCAATCATATCTTCACCAGAAGTACATGCACCATCCTCTAATCTGCGTGTCAGAAGTTCTGAAAATACTGCTGACTGCCAAAACATACTGATCTTGTTACACAACTCCAAAAGAAAATCACTGTCTGATCACACACTCCCCAGGAGTCCAGTAGACAAAGTCCCCATATTCAGCTCCTGCAACGTACATTTGACACTGGATCTGGGTGTAGTATTGGTCAGTTTTTGTATATATCTCTTTCGTGCCACGTTGGGTAGTCCTTCCAAATACTGGTAAGCCATGATTGTTGAGCTTCAAACAAATCGGCCGGTTTGTAGCTTGTCAGCCATGGCTGATTTTATATCGCCGAGTTTACAGCTGTCACTCGTAAAATGTTCTAGCTCCGGTCATAACGGTAACATGAATTTATACTACTCAGACGTCTTGTAGGGCTAAAAATGTTCTTGTTCGCAGATCAAAGTATGCTCAAGATCGTTTCTGATTATTGAAATTGTCTTAGAACTTCGTTATCAGCTACTATTTACCGTGTCATTGACGAAAGAGCGCCACGCGCACGTTAAAAGCGTCGTGTCTTCCGCGCAACCAACAAGGTGTCAATACGCTGACAGCTGCTTGTATTCACCCCCGAATCGTTGCTCCCGGGTGACTTCCGGCGGAAGACAGTTAGCCGATATCGATGTATATATATATATATATATATATATATAGAGAGATAGATATATAGATATATAGAGAGAGATATATATATATATAGATAGATATGTAGAGATATATATATATATATATATATATATATATAATATATATAAATATATATATATATATATATATATATATATATATATATATATATATATATATATATATATATATATATATATATATATATATATATATATATATATATGCCGAATATCAGCTGGTCACAAAGGCGGCGTGTGTGTCCAGGTGGGAGAAGGCAAAAGGCAATCCAACTTACTGATGTTATGTAGTCAAGGTCCCCTAGCCTGATGGCTGCGGGCGCTGTTTACATTTTACTGATGTTCATTAGTCTCGCCTTCAGGTCTAGGGGACCATAATATCTTGAACTGGACAGGCATCCCAGATTTGGGATGCTCCAGTCACAAGCCGTGTCTCTCGGTCACTCTCGGGTACTTTTGAGTCGTTGTCTCTCATTGGTCAGTTCTACAATTTCCGAAGAACTTGTCCAACTGGCCGAGTGATTTTTATGAGCCGGGCAAACATTCTACAACACAAAAAGGAGGCACACAAACTTGAGATGGTCCAGAGGAGGGCAGCTAGATGGGCCACCGGAAGGTACCACAACACCAGCAGCGTAACACAGATGCTAGCTGTCCTAGGTTGGCCCACCCTCACAGAACGAAGACGACAAGCCCGGCTCCTGCTGATGTACAAGATCACCCAGCAATTGGTCGCTGTTGAACATCAACTTGTCGAAGCCGCAAGAAAGACCAGGCAAAACACCAGAGCCTTCAGACAAGTCCACACCCAAACCGAGGCACACAGAAATTCCTTTTTCCCCCTAACAACGGTAGATTGGAACCGCCTCCCGGAGGAAACCGCCACGGCTGAAAACCTAATCGCCTTCAGGAGGATGCTTACCACCAGGGTACCTTAGACCAGACGCTGATTTTATCATCTTTTATCCTGCACGACCATCGCCTACTTTTATCAGTTTTTATCTTTCCACTAAACCAAGCTTTTATCAAATCACCATGCGCCTGGGACTAATGGTCAACCCTGACCGACTCCCAGTATAAGGAAGAAGAAGAACACTCCGATTTGCTGAGTGGCACCGTTAATCACACATTCGGCGAGAGAAGCAGACACACAAATGGTTCTTTTTAACTTACTATCACGTAAACATACTATCGTGCAGCTAAGCGATTAAAGCGCTTGTTGTGGTGCCAATTTGAACTTTTGAGACGCCCCATAATTCCAGAACACATTCAATGTGTTCTCATTGGCAGCAGACCGCTACAATGTCCAGACGTCACATAGAACCGAGGGTGCGTATCACAAGCCAGTACCATGAGCCAGACACGTGCAATTAAAGTCAATCCGGGTCACAACCTTTGCGTTGATTGGTCACGAAGATTAACGAACGTGTCTAATGAATATTCGGACGCGCCACTTTTAGAGCTGGTCGTGTCGTAGACTCAAGGGCGAGAAGCGTAGCGGAACCCCTGGAGTCTGGAACGCAGACTAGATGTTATGCCTTATTAGTAAATTCGCTAAAAGACTTTATGATTCTTCAGTGGTTACCTCTTAGACTATGTTTCCGGTTAATTCTCCCGCCAGCGGTGATAAACAGAAGCCTTCCAGCTTTAGTGACTGATTCACTTTGTTTTTGTATTATCTCTCTGTTTTCTGTTTGTATTTTGGTCTACCTTCTACCTTCGGATTCGAACAATGTAAGTATGTAATTACCAATTGACAAGTTAACTCTTTCGAATAAGGGTATCAGGTTAAAATGAAAGACTAGATGTGATCGAAATTCACTTGGCCTCCTGCAGTCCTGGTAATCTGGTAATCTGATCGATCTGATAATGGTTTTGCGGAGTTTCCCGCACTAGACTATAGACTTAATGTATACATAAAATCATATACGCGATATTGCACCATCGAGTACCATTAGGCATGTTAACCTGTTAACTGTCAGATGCAAGTTGTGTCGTTTATCGAAGAATTCCTGAACTGCAGGTTGGAGAAGAAACGTGACTTCGAATGTAAAACCAATTCATACTTCGTTTCATCGAAGGGAACTGCTGTCCTGAGGAAAGGTAATAAATTTGACATGAGACATGTCTGTCTTACTACATATTGCTTCCACGTGCAGATAAATTAATTATTTGGTGACCAATATATCAAAACAAGTTTCTATTTGCAGATGAAGAGTTGCTGTCCAAGGCAAAGAGGTGGTTGGTCATTGACCAGCACCGGTCCAACACCAAAAGGCCCTCTATTGGTGTTGACTGCCCTTTTTTCATTGTTGGAAAAAGGGTGTACGATTGCCACCAGGGTCCTGATCGCCACGAGAAAAGGAAAAATCGGAGGACTAAGGTGAGGTTAATTACCCTTTTCAGTTCTGCCTTGTTTTAATACCCATTGCTTAATTCACTGTGGAGACCTGAAATTTCTTTAGTAGTATTCTTAGTATGCTGTTGATATGGTATATAGTATCTCCTCTATTCTATTTTGCCGTTCCCACTATACAAATTGATCCTTATTAAGTGATACATTCAAATTATTATTTCTATTAAAACCTACATTTTTAGCTCAGGGGAGACCACTCCTACAAAAAGGAGCGCTGCATTATCCAAGGCACAAAGAAGCTGGGGTGTCAAGCATCAATTAGAGTGAAAGAGGTCTTATTGATGACCCAGATTAAGGTTAGACAGTACAGGCTTTTTCTTGTTGTAATTCTCAGTGAATATATGGGCTTATATGGTAGTGTTACATCCAACTCTTATCTGGACACACACACACGATTCATATTAGAAAATTGTCAAAGATATGTGTGAATGGGCTATCTTAGTTTTTGACAACCTACATAAGCAAGTATTGGTTTATTTGATCATGCTGATGCAGTTGTGCATAGGTGTAATTGGTCAGGCAAGTTACGCTCATTATGTTTATTTAGATAACTGATAGGTCTAAGAAGGCACTGATGGAGGTGAGGCAGAAGATAAGCCAAGTTCTTTGGTCAACCTGAATTTTCAGCATCTGCTCTGCAAAGGAAGGGTTTTTTTTTTACTTGCCCTCACCTGAGCTGCACTGTGGCCATGTTTCTGGTTCAGTAAGTACGGTTGTTACATCTTCCTCCGTCCTATTTAACAATTAATGAAACACTCCTTTTAGTGTCATTCATGAGTTAACCTTTACTACCTACATGGCTATTGTGTAGGCGGCATCTGTCACATTACCAATTGAAAGCAGGGTGAGAGAAAAGGTGCGGTCTCTGGTCGCTGAAGGTGTTGGGAATGAAAGCGAGATGAAACGGCACCTGAAGTTGTTTGTGACAAGGGAGCTGGGAGAATCTCCAGCCTCTTCCAGGCGCTTTTTCACCAGTAACAAAGATCTCTCCAACATGATAAGGGTTCAGCAGGACAAATCAAGGTAAGCATCAATTACTTGAAATGATTCACAGCAGATCTAATGATAATGCCCTAGCCATAGATGTTTTTGTTATTCAGCACCTCATTTCTCTGTCATAAAATCTAGTAGAATCGCTTTGGGTGGGGAAAACAGAACAGTTATTGCATTATACTGAACTTGATGTAAGTCCCACCCCAATCCATGCGCATAGACCACCCTTCCATGCAACCTGCATTAGCATATGGTGCCACCAAAAATGTCTTGACATTTGCTAGCTATCGATGTTGGATTGCCCATTACAGACCTTGTCCATGTCAGATCGTCCACTGTAAGGAGTTTCACTAGCCAGTATGATCCCATATCCAAGTTGGATTGTCCACAATGTACCATATCTAATTTTTATAACCCACAACAGACCATGTCCATGTTGGATTGCCCATTGTGAGGAGGTACACTGGCCAATGATATACCATGTCCATGTTGGATTGCCCACAACAGACCCTGTCCGTGTTGGATTGCCCACAGCAGACCATGTCCATTTTGGATTGCTCACTGCGAGGAGGTACACTAGCCAATAATATACCGATTATGCGGGTCACTTTTTGTTCTTGTGGAGGAAGAAAATTCCATATGGAATGTCAGATCCAATTGTTCAAATGAGCAATATGGTACATACTTGCTTGTTTAAAGTTCTCCAGCGTTTCATCTGACTTACTCTGGTTCAGGACTATGTGATTCCAAAAGATGGTGTATACACTCACGCACGAATATATCGAATGTGTGAATTAATTTACATATCCGCAGGTGTGAATGTTAAGAGAGATTCATTTGTGTAGGTGAGGACTTGCATTGATTGCTGCTCGCATGAAGCTTTGACATCATACAAGCGGGAGGATAGGTAAGTTTTGCAACATACTAATAATCAAGAAACATTATTTTACCTGCCATACATAATTGCACAGGGAGTGAGTTGACTCCAGCAATAATCCCGCTTTGCTAGGCTATCTTCTGACTCCCATCTTCTAAATCTCACAGAAGCGGGACCTAGTATTTTCCTGACTCCAAACCCTCCCCATAGGCTATCCATCTTGGGCATAGTATGACAGGTGGCACTCGTATTTGGGTCTGATATTTTTTCGTGTTGTATTTTTGTATTTAGGATATGGTCACATACTTATTTGTTATTGATTTCAATTGGAATCATTCAACGAAGCTCATGGTCAATGGTCTTAAACCATGCACTGATTTGTATTTACAGGCTGTATACTACTATTGCACGCATTGAAAAGTGCTTTAAGGTCCCTGCACCTCTGAACAATGGATCATACCCATTGTAAGTTCACCTACATGGTTGATAATCTGGAGAGCTTATGTACGTCTTTTGTGAAGGGTAGTTCTTTTTGGATTAGTAGCAATAACACAATAACAAGTTATACTAAAGTGTGAACAGTAAGAATGAAAGTACTTAGGGTGTTTCAATTTCCAGTGGTATAATCTAATCTGGTTTTCTTTGTGTCCTTGTGATAACAGTTATATTGCTCTCTTATTTTCTCTCACACTTAAATATCATACATTGAATGTTTTAATACTACCCTAAATAGATACTTTTACAGCCTTTAATGTATTTTGTTTGCAGGAACGACTACATGTACAAAGTACTACACAACTTTGTGGCATTTCACCTTCTGGCCAAAATTTAAGTGCTCTCTTGTGGTGACTCATCATTGAAATACAGAAAACTCATTATTTAACTTAATTTTGACAGTATTTACTGTAACAATCAAACATGGACACTCACTGTATTATGTAGGCTTGTGTAAGCCCTTAGAGTGGGCAATCGAACCTGAAAATGTTTTTCAGATGCTTTTGTAAATATTCATAGATCGCAATCCAACATGGACACGGTATTGTGTAGGCTTGTGTAAACCCTTAGAGTGCGTAATCGAACCAGAACATGTTTTTCAGATGCTATTGTAAACCTTAACAGTAAACCCTTAGAGTGGGCAATCAAAGCTGAACATGTTTTTCAGATGCTTGTGTAAATATTCATTGTGGGCAATCCAACATGGACATGGTATTATGTAGGCTTGTGTAAGCCCCTAGAGTGGGCAATCCAACAAAAACATGCTTTTCATATGCTTTTGTAAATCTTCAGTGTGGGCAATCCAACATGGACATGGCATCTTATGGGCCATTCAGTCATCTGGTGGCGGGCAAACCAACATGGATTTGGTATATTATTGGCTTTGCAGCTCCTCATAGTGGGCAATCCAACATGGACTTGGTATATTATTGGCTTGTGTAGCTCCTCATAGTGGGCAATCTAACATGAACATGGCATCTTATGGGCCATTCAGTCATCTTATAGTGGGCAATCCAACATGGAGATGGCATCTTATTGGCCATTCAGTCATCTGGTAGCGGGCAATCCATCATGGACATGACTTATTGTGGGCAATCTAACATGCACTTGGTATTATTGGCTTGTGCTTGTGCAATCCATCATATAGACATGCTTATTGTCCTCATAGTGGGCAATCCATCATGGACATGGCATATTGTCGGCAATCCAACATGGACTTGGTATAGAACTGGCTTGCGTAACTCCTCATAGTGGGCAATCCAACATGAACATGGTCATATTATTGGCCAGTTAAACATCATGTAGTTGGCAATCCAACACAGACGTTATATTATATTGGCTTGTATTATATACCGTAACTCCTCATAGGGGCAATCCCTTCATAGACAAACATGTTATATCCAACACAGTGCATTTGTTAATCGTCATTGTTGGTCATCTAACATGTACATGTTATATCAGGGGCTTTTTTAAATCTTCATTGTGGGCAATCAAGCATAGATTGGCTATTTTACTTGTTATAGAAGGCAATCCAAGGTATTTATGTGGTTTTATGTTAAATTCATACGTATGGACCATTGTATCTATATGTGTATATTTACAGACGCGTCTGAAATAAAGTATTCAATTGATCAATGCCTTATTTTTTTTTTCTGCTTTTGCCAATCTTCATGGTGGGCAATGCAACATGGGGTATGTCATGGTCTGGTGTAACACCATATAGTGGGGCAATCCAACATGCATATGGGCATGGTATATTGCTGTCCAGTGTAACTCCTTATAGTGGGCAATCCAACATGGACATGGCGTCTTATTTGCCATTTTATCATCTGATAGTGGGCGATCCAGCATAGGGATGGTTTCTTATTGACCAGTTTAACTTATTTGCACGGGCAATCGAACATGAACATGATATTATATTTGCCCGTTTAACTTATTATAGGGGGCAGTCCAACATGGACATGTATTATAGTGCTTATGTAAAACTTTATTATGGGCAATCCAACAGGGACAGTATATTTTATTGGTTAGTTAAGCTCCTTATAGTGGGCAATCCAACATGAACATGATATTTCATAGGAACTTGTGAATGTTCATTGGGGCAATCCAACATAGAACGCTCGCCACACACATTTAAAATTGACACAACTTACAATCTTGACTTGCTTGTGGCGCTGCATAACGGATTGAATCATAATGTTTAATGCTATTTTCCTAATATGGAACAGCTAAGTGCGATGTTGGATTGCCTTGTGTTCTCTCCTATTTAAAGACAATTGCGACAGTTCTAAATTCGTTCATAGATATTCTTGATTTTTTGCAGAGAGTAAGCTCGTATATAAAGCTAACGAAATATAAAATGAAAAATAATGGGTCACTGGTGTAAATTTCTGAGTAAGGCGGATTTAAGATCCACATGTTAAGCCAAAGGGAATTATGCGTTTTTGATAATATTTTGGTCCAACAGAAAAGTTCATACAGCGAATTACATTATATTTGACATACAGACAGAACAATATCTGCTTTACAACAAAAAATCAAGCCATTCATAAATTTATTGTAATTTGTTCTCCAGAATGACGTCAAATATCCATAAAAAAAATCGAACAATGAGTTTGAACTACACTTAATTGGTATTATGGTGCAGTGATATATGTACTATGAACAGAAATTAAAAAATCATTGGTCCGTGCAGTCGATGGGAAGCCACAATGGGTTTTTGGTTGTATTCCCTGGATGGGGTGTACTACAATATTTAAACTTCCATAAAGAAAATTTTACTGATGAGTTTTGAACAAAACTTGGTAATATGGTGCACTGATATATGTACTTTGAACAGATATTTAAAAAATCATAGACAAATCCTTTAGATTTCATCTTGATCTTGCGTAGCGCAGGCCAGAGGAAAAGTGGAAGTATATTTTCTTTCTGAACCTTAGGTCATTTATATTTGAACTTGGATTGTGAGGTACATGCAGCGCGTCAAGGTTGGTCCTCGCCAAAGGACGCGCAGTTACGCGCTAAACGTTATGTCTCGCATCACTTTTTAAAAGACATTTTTCTCCTTCCATTAGTGACACGCATGACAGACATAATTAAAAGTGCGGAATAGCACTATATAAGTAGCCCTGAATATGTGCAAATTCGCATTCATCGGTCGATCCGACCATTGAAGACACTAGCGAGCGACTCTTCTTTAGCTACTCTACTTAGCAGACTCAACTTTTTGCCACGGAATTCGGCGCTGCGTTACAGAGTGTACGGGAGGACCTTTCGCGGGTGCTGCTCAATTTGTGATTAAGCCTCCGGTGACTTCACACGGTTCTTTTCAGAGCCACCTCCTCTTTTTGGAAGATGCTTATGTTGCTTAACGATTCTGCTTTTTGCTCCAATAATACCAGCCTCAATCGCACATGTTATTGAACAACCATACAGATCTCAAAATCTATTTACCGACCCCAATATTTTAAACATACCCACCTTGCAATTCGTTGAAGCCATACCATGCATGGGTAGTACCTAATGAGTTGGCATATGTTGAGTGTACCCATGCAGAAATCCGCAGTGAACTTATGAACACGCGAAACCATCAACATATTTGTCCAATTTCATGTCTGAAGTTTTTGCCTTTAAACTACCTAATTTGCAGAAAATGCATTGGCCATAACATGACATTATTGAGGGACACTACTAGCTAGTAGCCACTACTGGACACCTACAGCATTGACAGGCCACATAGTTTTTGCCTCAAATCAAAGGCTTGGTAGGAACATAAATATAGACAAAAATAGACACAAAACAGTGCAACAAGCAACATAATCATCGTCCAAAAGTAGGGGGTGGCTCTGAATAGAGCCGTGTAAAGAGGGTGGCTCTGAAAAGAGCCATGTGACGACAAGGTGGCTCTAAAAGAGCTGTGTGAAGAGGGTGGCTCTAAAATGAGCCGTGTGAAGAGGGGGGCTCTAAAAAAAGCCGTGTGTAGAGGGTGGCTCTGAAAAGAGCCGTGCGAAGAGGGTGACTCTGAAAAGAGCCATGTGTAGAGGGTGGCTCTGAAAAGAGCCGTGTGAAGACAAGGTGGCTCTGAAAAGAGCTGTGTGAAGACAAGGTGATTCTGAAAAGAGGGGTGTGTAGAGTGTGGCTCGGAAAAGAGCTGTTTGAAGAGGTGCCGCTGCCTGAGTCAATTCTGTACAAGGTTGTACAAAGAGCCACCAGAGGCCCAGATGGCTAAAAACACTAGGAGCTCTCACTAGCTTCCAGTTTCCTGTAATTGTCCATCTGAATGCTCAGCTCTTTCAGCCGTTCTCCAAGATGCACAGGATCTCGAAATTTTCCAGTTCCTCTTGCAAAGTTGGGAAAGGCGGAATGGCTGCGTGGTGGGCAGTAATCAAACTGGCCATCACTGGCGTACTCTCTCAGGAAGCTGGAAATATCCTCACGGTACCGGACACACCTGGAAAAGCCTCTCCAGCTCACGTTAAAAGGGTACGATCATTTGGCTGCTCCTGAACGGGGGTGTAGCGGCCGTGACAATGCTTGATCATCCCTGCACATTGACCAAGAGCATAATGATCAGATAATGTGAGATTGAGTCTATTATCCCATTGCATTAATTTTCTTGGTTGTAATTAATGGAAATTAATTCATACTGTTGTATCGGTGCTTTTCTTGAGTACTTACCTTTGAATTCATTGTGATCCAGTCAAATGTTTCCAGAGTCCCTACCACTGCTGTTAACTGTACGGGTCCAGGTGATCTCATGGGCTACAGCAGGAGACAGAAATCCGCCTGTGTCTGCATTATCATCACCCTTAATTGACTGCCTACTTCTTTAAGGACACCAACAAGATTGATACTCATAAACAAAATTGTCTGCACTTACAGGCCAGGAGTGTGTCGTGGGTGGTTTGACACCAGAACTGGAGCATGTCTAGTTGCCAGTACGTCAGCATCCGCTCCCCATCTCGTTCTCGCCCTGCACTGCGACGTACAGCGAGTTTTAGTCCTGACCAGTGTAATGCCAGGTTGTGTTGCAAACCACCATCATCTTCCTGCTCAGCCAGGCTGCATTGCTCACTGCAGAACCAATTGTCTGTAACATGTCAACCATTCAAGCTGTCAGTGGTGCGACCCATAGATCTATTTGTAATTGTCTTGTTCCCATTACAGAAACTTTAAAAATTAGTTACACTCACCAGGAAACACATCAACTCCGTCTTTGCTCAGGCAAGAAGGGTGGTACCACTCATAGCGGTGGCAGCCTTCCTTCATGGCACATTGCACCATACCAAAGTCAAGAGATAGCTGGCTCTGACAGGTGCAGTAGATGTGGGGGCTCAAGACATGACAAGTACAACCATACAAATTGATACGTTGAGTTGCAGCACTGAACGAGGGTCTCTTCCTTTTCTGTAGCAGATGGAATTACATATATACCAATGCTTCATGAGCAGTTGAGAAGCATTTACCAATCACATTGTAGTCCCTCAAGTCTCACCACCAGTATGACATCGGCAGAAAAGGTAAGCAGCAGTTGAATCTCTGTTAGAGCGATGCGCCCAGTAGCTCTCCCTTGCCTGGTGAATATCCTCAGGCGATGTTTTTTTGCCAAACCCGGTCCACTATATCCGCTGCCAGATGTTCGATGTATGTGTCAAGTTGACTCAAATCATCTGGAAGGTCATTAGGTATGTCGTCTGGGTCTGCTATGCCCATAAACTTCATGGCCAGCAGCAGAGTCATACCCTCAAACTGTCACAATACAAATAATACTATAATCAGCACAGCGTTTTAACCAAAAGCCAAATATTATTAGTAGTTCAGTCAAGCATGCATATTGTAGGGCACTAGCAGCACGGGTGGAGCATCTTACCATGAGGAGATCCCAGACATGCTGAAAGTTGCTCATCACTTGGCTGTGAGCTGACTTGTGCTGGTATAGGTCCTTTATCTTGTAGAGGGTACCACCGTCAGTGCGACTGGCCTGAGCGAAGAACCTGTCCATGACATCCTGCAAACAGTAATGGCTGTGAATGTATGTTGCTGGCAGTAGAAACTGGTGAATAGTTACACCCGGTTGTATTGACGAACAGGCATTTGTTGAAATAATGATTGAGCTAAATATGATATTTTCACCTGCATTACCAGTCCCTCTTTGTGGAGCTCCTGAGGAACTTCCTTGAGTGGGCGGAACAAAATGGCTCCGGGCGCAAGATAGCACCCTTCCCCGCTTCGCCTTGATCACACTTTCAACTGTCCCACCATCCCCATGGCAAGGAATGGTCATGGCCCTATTGCCAACCACTGGGACGTAGGCCATTAGATTGTCAAGCACGTCAATGACATCTGGGGTTGCGGCTGGGTTGCCCTGGATGACATCTAAACTAACTACCTCGAACTTGGTCTTCATGACCTCAGTATAGCATGGGGAGTCATGCATGCGATCCGATTCTTACACCGACTGAACGCAGCAAGGTGAAGAACCAGGATCCGTTTCACCGCAACGCCCAGATCAGCACGCTGGAGCTAGAAATCCCAGACATTTGAAGCTGCGGTCAGTTGCATGGGATGAGCCTTGCAGCCAGAGGTCAACGCTCATCATGGCCTGTATGAATCTATACCGCCGAGGATTGCGGCTGTAAAAAATGATGTCCAGCATCATAGCAAGCCGAGCGTTCCTCTTTTGGAGCGCCTCCTCCTTGGTTAGAACTCTACACAGTCAAAGAAGGAGCAGACTTTGTTAATATTCACAGCAGCACCATGATTGGTCAGGTTTAAATCCGATGTAAGTGTAAGACAGGAAGAGATAGGACCGGAAACAGTGCATTCTATGATGGATAGAAGACTAAGTAGAAAAGAGAGACAGTACTTGCCTTCTTTCGGTGCGCGGTCATTGCTACCTCCTGCACTTTGACCAGCAAAGGAAGTGTGGTACTTGCTTCCTCGTGGATGGCATGCCACGAGAAAACATCCAGCCTTTCCTTTGAGACAGGAGACTGCAGGGATGAGATGGGACTGGTTCCATTGACCCGGGCCTGTACCATCTCCCTTTGTATTTCCTGGGCCGCTTAAGAGTGGAGAGCAGTCTTGTCAGCCGATGTCATCAATATACGACTTTGCCCGATCCTTGAAGGATGACTCAGGTGTTGTAGGTGTAACTGTTTGAGCTTCAGAATGATCTGATGGCTCTGCATTGGCTCCTGATGATGAGCGCTTGGAAGGTGGCGCCGCTTCCATCACTGACCACCGGAATAGCCAAGGTCCCTATGACAGCAGGGGATG
Organism: Urechis unicinctus; assembly: GCA_034190875.2. Taxonomy (NCBI): domain Eukaryota; kingdom Metazoa; phylum Annelida; class Polychaeta; order Xenopneusta; family Urechidae; genus Urechis; species Urechis unicinctus. The sequence continues at coordinate 6,828,143 of CM067342.1, forward strand.
GGAACCCGCCAAGGCCCTCCCTAGGGGCCTTACATTTGACGGAGTCCAGGGGTGGAAGATTTTCCGGCAGCAATTTGAGCGATATGCATTCGCTCGCGGCTGGTCTGAGGATCAGAAGAGCAAATGCCTATGCTGGGCTATGGTGGGGAAGGCGGCAGGTATCCACTCCGCCATCATTGGTGATGATTTGGGCCTTTGGTGTCATTATGGATGAACTTGAACACTGCTTTGGGTCTGGGGACTTGTACGAGGTCGCCCAGGCCAGGTTCAACCAGGCCACTCAGGCACCAGGGGAGGACCTGATGGAGTGGAGTGACAGAGTTAGAGGTCAGTCACTCGAGGCATTGTCTGGCCTGCCCGACAATTACAGGGTGTGGCACACAGTGTCTCGGTTCTGCCAGGGGTTGCAGGACCGAGATGAGGCGCACCACACCCTCTTTGCTGCACCCTCAAACCCTCCGCAAAGCAATAGACCTGATAAAAGATTTCCAGCAACAGTACCAGGCATGCTTCGGTAAGCAGTCCCGGAGGCGGGAGAGGGAAGGGAGGGGGAGTACCCCCAAGGGTTTCAGCAGTAACTGGCCCTATTGAGGTGGAGAGCCTCACGTGCATGATGAATCAATTGCAGCGCGAGGTCCTGACCCTGACTAGGGCCGTACAAAAGTTAAAATACCAGGGGTCACCCAAGTTAACCCAAGTCCCTCCCACTACAAATCTCCCGAAAGGGAAGCTGGGCCCTGTTTCCGTTGTGGGAAACAGGGGCACTTTAAAAGGGAATGCCCAAAGTCGGGAAACGCCCAGGGGTCGGGCCAAGGGGCAGGTTGCCGATCCCCTCAACACTAGTGCCTCCGGTCTGTGTGGGTTGTGGGCTGTAAGGGGTTGTTGTGGTGTTGTGAAAGGTAGAGCCTGGGGTAAGGCTCTGGCGGGTAAGGGGCCTAGGATAGGGGTTCATGGCGACCTGTGTACTGATGCCAATGTACCAATGCCACCTCGAGTACCTCACCAGAAAATCAGCACTGCCAGTGTAGGTAGTGCGGTAAGAAAAGGACAAGAGCCAAGAGAGCGAGCAAAAGGTAGCTCATCTGGCGCCTAAGGAATGTCCATGCCACCTCTTACCCAAGTAAGAGAAACTGGGCTCCTCAATCCATTGGGTCACCATAATCGAGACCATTGGACAACTACAGGGGACCTCATGATGCACAACGTCTTGAGGGACCGGTGACAGAGTTGGCCAGTAGCACGGAGGTGCCCAATGAAAGAATATTGGTGGGCCAACTCCCATCCGCGTCACGGTTTACCCTGCCAGTGCAGATTGTTG
>CM067342.1:6829560-6839560 GCA_034190875.2 Urechis unicinctus
CACATGAACACGCGCATCGCCGCGCTTCGATGGATCTATCATCTCTTCATCAAGACCCCCAACAAAGTAGGTCAATGTACAGGTCAAAGCAAGGTCAGGGACAATGCTTGTCTGTATCATGTCTAAATAGCTCTTTCTGATTGTTGATGAACTGTTTTCTGTTGTTTGTTCAGATGTTCTGCCATGTTGATGAGCCGTTTCCTCTTGTTTGTTCAGATGTTCTGCCATGTTGATGAGCTGTTTCCCTTGCTACTCAAAACCCTCTCCGACCGGTCTGATAAGGTATGTCAACAGGGCTATCCATTCTCAAGCTATATATCATACTGAATAATGTTAAATGATCTGTATACGCAAAATAAGCCATAGAAGAAGATGGTGATCGTTGTCCATATTTGTTCATGTTCCATTTGGTGACCAGGTTGTTTTGTTGGACCTGGAAGTGCTGTCAGAGATATCCTCGAGCCAGGCCGGTCACAGATTCTTCCCTCCCCGGACAATCATGAGATTGTGCTGCCCTCGTCCATATCCGCCGTCTGTCATACTTGAGGAGCACAAATCGAATAATTATAAGGAGTAGCTTCACTAACTGCAGGGTCTTCCATGCGTCATGCCTCCATTTATATATGGCAGATGTGGTCTGCGTGATAACTGATCAATAAGGTGCAGGGGCGCGGTGTGGGGAGGGGGAGGGTTGCTTGTTTCAATCGCGCATAATTCACCAAGTAAGTGGAAGCTAAGTAGTGGCTTTAGGAAGTGGCAGCTGAAACAATGAAAGCATGTGCTAACGCATCAACGACCACGCATGTAGATACATGCGTTCTGGCAAAATGTTTCTTCTGGCATTGTCTTCTAAACAAATATTCATGTGGTACGCGATTAGTGATTGCTCGTGATTAACTAGTGAAGTGCAACGATATGTTAGCTGCAAACACCAATGTGTCTAACATTGCATAAATACCCACAGCAAATGCTTAAGTATCGATTGATTCATTTCATAACATTGGCATGGATCGGACTCAATCAATGATTCGCATCGCAATCTCTGAATCAGTCATACGCTTACTGATGGGACTATGTCCTACGCCAAAGGATAGCAAATAGTTTTACCCGCTTACTAAAATATTTACATAGACACACACAAGCACACACCCAAACAGGCGCACACTTAGTAATATATATATATATATATATATATATATATATATATATTATATATATATATATATATATATATATCTATATAGATAGAGATATATATAGATATATATAGATATATATATCTATATCTATCTCTATATATCTCTCTGTATCTAGAGATATATATGAAAATCCCTCTATATATCTCTCTCTCTAGAGAGATAGACATACTCTCATCTATATCTCTTTATATCTCTCTATCTATCTCTCTGCTCTCTATATCTCTCTCTCTCTCTCTCTCTCTCTATATCTCTCTCTCTATCTCTCTATCTCTCTCTCTATCTCTCTCTCTATCTATCTATCTCTATCTCTCTCTCTCTCTCTCTATATATATACCCCACTTATTAAGTGAGATGATCCACTGTATATCAAATATATTACTAAACAACCGACCGAGAACAGCCGCGATTTCTAAGTTAATTTTTTCAGATTAAGTAGACTGTGGACGGAGATGGTGGATGAATGAAAAATGGGGAGGGGTGTGTAGTGCAATAATATGTACTGTTTAAAGGCTTACTCGAGAGTTGAACCAGCTGATATATATTGCAATCGATCGGTGATTTATTTAGCTAAGAATTGATTTGGTTCCCGCTTCTTGGTATGATAGTTTGGCTATTCTACTATTTCATCATACACCTGTGCACAGGGTCGCAGCTGGCTGCAAGTACTATGTAGTGTAAGATATGTTCGTGAGTTGCATAAAGCGGTATTGAATTATGGTGAAAAAGAGCTATCTAAATAATAATAATGCAACGGAGAGGTGTGCTGATATTGGTTGGTATATGGGAGCAGGGTGAATAACGGCTCTATTGCAAGTGGATGCATTCAAATCTAATTAGCTGACGTGTGTTTGCAGTGTGTTATGTGTTCTATATATCACACGGCTTGAAATCGGCTTGAATTCTGCCACAGCCTTGTTGACTTGTTTCACAGAGTGAGTAACGGCTCAATTGCAAATGAATACATTCGAATCTGATTGGCAGACTTGGGCTTAATCATCAATGATAATCTAATTACGAGGGACGTACAACCACCAAGTACGTTAGTTGAGAGGTAAGGTAAACCTATGAACAAGGACCTACTGGAAGGTGCAATGTCCATAAACTACTATTTAAATGCAGGCTCAAGTAGATATATCAATCGAGTATTTTTGACCCCGACATCAAACGATGTCGAGCCGTGATCGCAATTTACAGCACACAAAAAAGCGTCAAGCAGGGGAAGTAAGACAAACAGCTATGTTAAATACTATCATTTACGATATGCAAATGACCGAGAATTGTGACTGGCGCCAGAAAGGGGGCCCACTGTTCTTGTCCTGAACAAAGGTATGCATCTCCGCGCTCAAGTGTTGACACAGATAGCATGAAATTAATGCATGCAAACTCACGTCAAAGGCCATTCCGCACTAGAAATAGTAGTCTCTAATGATTATGGTATATAGGTCTGACGTTGGGTTATGTTATTAAGTATACATTATGCGAGTAAACTGGAACTTCTCACTACAATTGGAGATACTTATTATTCATAACATTATTGATTTTCATAGTGTCTTTATTGCTACTGAAGTATTTGTGATTTTGTTTTTGAAACGCGGAGAATGTGTGGTACATGTAGGTTGTTGCTGTGTTCGTCATCAATGCTCCGGAATGGTGTCCAATAAAACGTCTAATGGTTCAATAATTGGAACCCCTGGGGAGACATTGTGACGCAATATATGTGTGTATTTTGTTTAATCACCACGATAGTTACATAGATTAAGTCCTCTTTGCAGCTCATATTGTCACCAATGTGCGTAATCGTCACATAGTAATAATATTAAATGTACTCAAAGGTCGCCCGACGATCGACGGTTGTCGATCTCTCCAGCGTTGTTCGAAGTAATTCAAATTCAAGTGGACTGGGTCAACATTAAGAAATGCGCTGTGAAAAACATGATAACAGAGCACACCTTGTAAGTGAAGATCAAAAGAGAGGAATATAAGTATGTGGGGGGGGGGGGGGATTGAAGTATAGTAAATGTGATAGGGAGGGGATATGGGCGATATTTGGAAGGGGATGTATGACGGGATAAGTGATAGTGCATTGACTAATATATTGATGGATTTCGAGATCATATGGAATGTTATGTGAGTAAAACATATGATACGGGAGGGTATATTGAAGTGAGGAGACGTGACAGTAGTGTTTTGAAAACGGGGAGACAACTTTAACAATGATTTACCAACATTTAAAGCAATGAGGCGATTAAGTAAAAGTGATAGTTGAAGATGATTTTGATGCCTACAGACGCGCATTGCATACAAACACTAATGATGGGCACTTGTTATATTGGAAAACACCATGAAACGTTAATATATGCAACCCGAATAATTGGCAAGTGATACAAAAGAGGAGCTCTGAATATTTCACTGCAAATATGTTTGCTATGTATTGGTCACGAATTGAACGAGGATGATACAGGAAAGTGGTTTATTGCTATAGTTATTCAGTCTGACAAATCAAAGGTATGGTAATGGACTGATTTATGCTGGCACTGTAATCATACAACGTCCGATGTGGCTTATTACATGGTGGTCTTTAATGTTGACCCATTGATTAAAGAATGTCTGAGTTAATGAACAGTCCGCAAAATCCATCAAAACATGATGGCTGCCCCCAATAATAGTCAAATCAGATGGTTAATTGGAAGTAATTAAACATTTGATATTATACGAATATTATAGATTATTTCACAGAAAACTAAGGGCGCATATCACTGGTCGCGTGTGAAAGGGGTCAATTTGGCTCACCACCTAGTAATTGAATTGACGTAAAGATTGACGTACAATGTACATTCAGAAACATCAGACTTACACCATATGTTGTCGCGGACTATCGGACGTAGACTCATCGAAACTGAAGCGAAACCGAGAAATATACCCCAAATGGCCTTTACTGACATTAGGAGCACAATGTCTCAAACATCGCCATGCTGATCAGCTTTGGTACAGAAAATATATCCGGGTTCTACCAATAAAATATGCATCTGCAGCATCGCATGTAGATCAAATCTGCTTAACACAATAATCATGTTGTTGCTACTACCACTAATAAGTCCATAACACGAACAATTCAATGTAGGGGCCTCATTGCTTTCCCTCCATGAAGTTCTATTAGCTACAGATGGGGGTAAATAAACCCAGTTGGTCATGTATTCTTCGACTTTACGCGGCGTTATCGTAATGCCAGGGGAAAGATATCCGGCCCACCAACTAAACGACCCAATGCTTATAATGATATGATCACACCTCATCATCAAAGCAATGTCGTCCGCAAAATGTTTAAATGGCGAAACAATCATATGTATATTGCGGTATGGCAGCAGATATTTTGGTGCCCAACGTTTGTCATTTGACGCAACAACAAAGTGAACATGCGGACCAAATTTGTCCAGAATGAAATCAATAGCACGAAGAAAGTACGATGGATGCAGCGTTCTTCTCAGTTGTACAAAATCACCTCGCCGAATGTGTATTCCAACTACAACAGCGTTTTCAGAAGAGTTCACAGAGCTGTGTAAAAATTCTTTGGCGTGTTGTAAATATTGATCCCGGGGAATAAATTCGTTTTTAATAAATGAGGAAATATGGTGGAAATATCGATCTGTGGCAAATCCATAATGACCTGTTCCTAGGAAATATCCTTGAAGAAGAATGTTAATTGTTGTGTTACAAGTTACATTGAATTGATCATGCAAATTCTCGGTCCTTGGGTCATAGGGACAACAGGATTTACACACGCGTTTGAGTTTACGATATTTGCTTACTTCATCTATTTTGTGAGCTTCCGGCGTATTTGGCATTCGAAATGTGTGAAGGGCGAGGTTCAAATCACCTGCAACTCTAGCAGGTATAATTCTGTTCCTGGAAGCAATCCCCATCAGAGCTGCATATTGACACATTTGGTTACCTAGTCGGCCGCCGGTAATAATTGATATATACCCAGCGCACATCGTCTCCTTAGTTGCGTGGATTCTGCCAGGAGTTTGTCGATGATGCTTGGCCAAAGCGTGTTGTGGATCCAGCTTGTTGACTTTTCGAATTTGAGGGATGCTGCTCACATTGGGTCTTCCCTGCTTTGACAGGATTTGCAACAGTGGAGCGTAGTTGCCTGTTTCATCTCGGTTTGCAAATGCATACCATACGACCATGATCAACATAAATGCAAACCCTGTCCTCACATTGGGTCTAAAAAAAGGTATCAGGTCAACTCGACACCTTGCCAACTCGACCCCAGTATATTCCCAACTCGACACCTAACCTGCTACCAACTCGACACCTCGCCAACTCGACGACCTGTTTCCATTTTTATTGTAATGTGAATAGACTAACTGTGTTTGCTTTTAACTTACAATTCAATATCTGTCAAGTGTTTTGTGTTTTAATAAAAAGTATCTATCTATCTGCATACTTAAAATCAAATAATTACGTGTGTTAGCGATGCATTGATGGTTGAAATTTTACTGTGATAACTAATAGCAGTTAACCGCACACATTTTGGGGCAAAAACTTTTATTTCACAAATACATAAGTTAGAATATGAAAGTAAGCTGCTAAGATACAACGACTTTTATTACAATAAAACAAGTAGGAACACATACAGCATGGGATACAGCGCCACAACTGAAACCATAACCAAACAAATGTACTCTTTAATTCTGGACAGGACCCGTCAAATGTGCGCAATCTCGCAGTAGCTTCCGAGCACTCCTTTCCCAAACAATAAATTCCTCCCAATATTTGAACAACTTTGCTCGAAGGTTAACATATTTTCTTCGCTGATAACGACGCAGCTTATTCAATGACGCGCAAATCTAAGTGTTTGTGTCCTGTACGTCGTGACAAATGAGTTGTGAAAACGCGAGTACACGATCAAGGGGTACATGACGTGACACATGGTGAGTTGTGAAAACGCGAGTACACGATCAAGGGGATACTGTGACGTGACACATGGTGAGTTGTGAAGATCTACATTTAAATTATTTATTTTCATGGTCACATTAAAATTCTGAAGTGATAGAAGACAATTAACGTTTTTTGTGTTAAGATGGCTTACCAGTGATTAAGAAATATTGATGTCCTTTCGCGTTTCTGATATTTGTTAGATAAGACACTCTTGTTATAAGATATGGTCTTATGTATACTTGGCGTCGGCACTAAATAAATATTTTCTTCAACCTTCCTTTAGATGACTGTAGTGATATACATTTGTTCAGATCGTATGATAGTACTATGGTATTTAAGTATATACGGCAATGTAACAAACAATATTTTGCATGAGTTTGGTACGACAATGTTAGGCGGCATAGGTTTCATTACTAGTACATCTGGTACAATAGTTATGAATCGCACTTCGATGCGTCAACATTCATCTAAAGACATAAGCTTACTTACCATTATGATCCTTTTACATGAATATACATAATTGATATTTGTTAATATCAAAGATAAACGAGCGTATAAAACAAATTCAATAGAGTTTCTTTATTTCAAATGTTTGAGACAAGAGAGACAAGATTTCTGTAATTACGCGTCATTCAGCACAATCGACAGTACATAAAAAAACCATGAAAATATGCTATATTTTTGGCCCGTGAACACGAGGTCATAATCATCACACACCAGCACATGCAGACATTACGTTGCTTAACATATAACCTCAAACATATACCCTAAGACATTTAATTAGAACATTCATCAGAACACCTTATTTAGATGGTCGATCAAAGGGTGTCGAGTTGGCTTGCGGTCAAAAACATGATGCTTTTGATGCCAAGCTGCTGGTGTCAGGCTGTGTAATCGTCATACTATTAAAAAGCTCTGGTTATGCTGTAGCAATGGTAAATACTCATCTACTGTTGAATCTCTGTCATTACAACTCTCCTGATCCGTGAATGCTTGCCACGTTAGTGCTGTGGTATTCCTATATCAAGGCAATTTCTTGACTCCCGTTGCGCAGTTGTTGTTATTCATGTTGTGCACATCTGGTCCATATTTCCATATATTGATTTTAATAACGTATTGCAATGAGCGTCAGTACGTATGGATCGCCAAAATTATATAAATGATTAATACCGATGCCCTTAAGCACTAATAACGTATTCGTGGCGATGTACCACAACATCTGTCGGTAAGCTCATTATCCTGTTGAATCAGCGCTTACAGTAGCTGGATCCTGAAATCTCTGTAGGTACGATGGATGGATTAGCAATAGCGGTTACAAATATAACAATCTCTCACTCTCGGATGTGACTAATGCTAAGAGATTTACCACATCCGATACGCCTCAATTATGTCTGTTTAAGGCTGTCCTCGGTTAAGCTCAACACTGCTGAGAGTAAAATTTAATAGTCAATGTTAAATAACGCACATGCTATGCAACGATTTATCAGTATATTCATGGCGCCTGCCTCGTACAATGCCAAGTTTACTAGTTGCATCATGTCACAGTTGGCCTGTTTTGATTTGTACCGTACGAAGAAACAGTTGTGCTTACATTCCTCACCAGTGGTGCAATTCAAGATAACTCTGAATATGATCGTGGAATAATGTTGGCAGCATAATGTTTAGAACAGATCTGTTTCCAGAAGGATGGACCATTGAGGGACTTAAAAAAGTCTTCTGGATCGGATCCACGGCTCACTGGTGATATCAGGATCCAGTTTGCTTCCGACAGGCACAGCGGCCACCCATCTTTTGATGGGGCTAGGGGAACGCTTGCTCATGTTAGGGATGGCCGAAGTCGATAACTGCCCAATTCTGTGTGTAGGCTTTTGTTTCGTGATATAACTACTGCGTTTGCATATAATGCGGATAACAGCAAAAAACACCACGGAAATATATTTTCGACATATGCATGGCAATAACTGCAGCGGAACCCCTGGGGCGATGTTAGTTAATCAATGCGACATGACAAAATCTGCACAAATAAAAGTGCGTTAATCGGAATGAATGGTGTTAATTGGTGGCGATTTGACATTTGATGAGAACATAAACAGTATAATAGGATGTGCAGTAATGGACTTATGAGATATAATGCCCTGGCAAAATCGATGGAAGCTGTTAACCAGAATGATAGAATATCTCGTGTGTACAATTTCCTCAGTACCACAGATGCAGATGAAGGAAACATAACGCTATGTCAGACCTGCTTGTCCGATCAGTTACATTTTAACCACGGTAAGTTGGATGCAAACGTGGACGTATATACTGAAATCTTTGTTAACGGGGTGGCATTCCAATAACGACTCTAAATGTTTCAATGCATGTAGATAGAGCAGCATCTTCCGGCATTGTGTGTGCGCCTGCTCGTCGAGTAACTTGGCTGAACAGATACAAAGGAATACGTATGAATTTAACGTAAACATGCAATGCTAAATCGAAGTCAACGATGCTTCTTGGTTTGGACATTTGCTTTATTTGCTGCTAAGTCTCAGACACTTGCACATAATCAAACTGGCGAGTTATAAGCAATATCTACATATGTTATGTAATCAGTCACAGGCCAAATGCTAACTCTTTGTAAGTTCCGTTCACAATGGATCCGAGAATATTAAATAAGTCTCAGTAGCCGCTACAGACGCGTTATCTCTACGCTATTATGCGTCCAATGAGAGCACACTGAATGTCTCCTGGAATTAGGGGGCGTCTCATAAGTTCAAATTGGCACCACAACAAGCGCTGTAATCGCTTAGCTGCATGATAGTACGTTTACGTAATACAGTCAGTTAAAATGACCAGCTGCGTGTCTGCTTCTATCGCCTACTGTGATCAAGGGTGCTGCTTAGCGTGAAACAAGAAATCGGGGTGTTGCAGAATGCGTGCCCGGCCAATAAAAGTCACTCGCCGGTTGGACAAGTTGACTAGGCAAGTTACTTGTCCGACAGGCCAAATCACTTGTTCCAGGCAAGCGGACAACCATTGGTGTCGAACCCTGGCCCATTCCAAGCATTGCACCGAGAGTAGTACAGTAGCTAACAACATATAGCAAAATGCCCCAGCAGGCACATTCACAAAACAGTCATGACCAATCAAGCAGCAGAGCAACGCCATGCGACTGTTGTGTGTAATCAGTCATTTTCATGGTTACGCTACAGCAAATACATCAGTGCATATGAAAAGAGTTCATTGCCTCAACATGTGGGATAAGTTTGCAAATGTCTCCAGGTACACGACCCCCAAGGCTGTACACTGTTCCGCCACATTTCATCATGCAGTGAGACACCAGGCTGTGCTGCAAATCTTCATACCGTTCCCAGTGCATAGTGTCCATGCTGAAGTGCCAGGTTTCTTGCTGATTCCCTCCAAGCCCTGTCACGTACAGTGATGATTCCACAGCGTAGCAAGCCACAGAGGCTTCACGATGGCTAGGCAGTGACACCGATAGGTCAGTGAGCTTGTGCCAGTCTGAAGATAATTTAAATGGCGTCACCATGACAGCGCTGTCATATCAGGGTTTTCATCAGATTGAAGACGTCCAATACTGACAAGGCACGTCGTCATAGAAGACGCCATGGATGTTATGCCTTTTGTTTTAGCTTTTCTGGCTTCCATGCTACTAGTCTGTCTCCAGCATAGGACACGGCCAGTTCGTCATGCAACACGAGCTCCTCAAGATGGCTGTAGCTCAAATTCATAAAGCTCTCTTGTTTCATCAAATCATCCACATTGCTCAGTGCAACCCCCTTTGCTCTAAGCAGCATATCGTAATCACCAACGACTTTTGCGATTCGCCAAATGTTCAGGCAGTTATCTATATCTGA
>CM067342.1:6842060-6853325 GCA_034190875.2 Urechis unicinctus
CTATGACCGCAGTGCTAATATTGTCATAACGTTGGTTGCGCTGCTGTTGGGGCCGGGCATGGAACATAATAGGCGCAGAGGGTGAGAAGCAATTGGTTGTCAATAAATAAGATTTTGACGGAGGAAAGGAGGTGCGCGAGACGAGAGTGTGAAAGTGAGGGATATGAATAGGGTAGAAAGTAGGAGATGAGAGAAGAAGTCGAGCTGGAGTGAAGGAGACTTGATGAAAAAACAAAGAGAGGCAGGGAAACTAAAGAGGACGCGATAGGGGAACAATGCATAGGAAATGAGGGAGAAGAGATATGAGGGCAGATGAGTAAGGCAGGGAGAGTGAAGTGACGTTAGAAGGAGGGAGAGGGGACGAATTGGGATTCGAATGAAGGAGGAGAGATGGGTGCGAGATGGAGATATACATGGAGGAAAAACCACAGGCAGAGAAGGAGGGATACTGGAAGGAGACTTGTGGAGATGGAATTGGTATGAGAAAGATAGGGAAACGAGTGAGAGAGAGGGAGACAGGAACAAGAGGATAGAAAGCCGCTGAAGTGCAATATTGGTGACTTTCTGTGGTTAAGCTGCCTTTGATTATTTCAATAACCGAACCCTAACAACTCGATTATTTGAGCACCATATGCACATGGCATAAAACAGGGATACCTGTACAACAAATAGAGCTGCTTGATCCCCATCCATTCTGTATTCTGTGAACAATGAAGGCTAAGGGAGTTCAATAAAAGCTCACATATTTCTGTTGATTTTAATTATCTATTATTAGAGGGCACGACACCTTTACCAAACTGGCGTTCTCGAACGAGGCATTGCTAGGGCCAACACATCCATTGGTGCTCTCTCACGTACACATGTTGTCGATTAGGTGACAAATACGGACTTGATATTGTATGAGTCTGCTCGAGATTTTGTTAGAGAAGAGCGAATTTTGTCGGCGCCAATTCTCAGCTGCTACAAGAGGTCGTCCACTTTTAGCAAGTCTTCTTCGTAATTAACACACCTGACCGCAGGAGTGTCAGCTATGGCCGTATGCTTGATGTTGCTGCAAGCTCTGGGTCTGCCAGTTACGTTGTGAGTACTTCGAGCAGAACACATATGTAGTTAGCTTTTATCCCACCGAGTAAGTAATTGAAAGTTTTGCGAATGACCGGATTAGTTGTGTTGCCTGTATAGGTGAATAGATAAGTTTGGCTTGATTAAGAGTTTGTTTTCTCAATATTGTTACAAGAGGAAAATCTGTTATAAAGATGACATCTGAACAATATTTGAAAACAAACTCTTACTATAGTGACTCATGAAGGCGAACTGGTCAATCAGCCTCTCTCATCTATTCACCTATACAGGCAACACAAAGCGCATAAATGCTGGTGTGCCGCAAAACTTCAACCACGACGCGCCGTACTACTTGAGTGCCTGTCAATAAAATCTCGTCAGAAAGACTGTTGACACACAATGTGATATGTTATGAGCGGGTACTCACACGATTCACTGACTAATCACACGTCCAGAGCTTGTTTCTGCTACATCAAGCTTAACTCTGCTGCTCTCCAGCCATAGGCTGACCAACTGGCAATGTTTGACACCCAGGCGCCTCACGAAGCTATGATTTGCTTTTAAAGAAGCCTGATAAACGCCTGGCAAATAATGGCCGACTTATCCAGTGTATATATGGTGATATGTATTGTCCCTGCCGAAGTGCAGTCGAAGTATCGGGTACTTGGTACATGGTATTATGGTCTAATATTCTCCATCTTCTACGACTGAACCATGGAGACCATCAATAATTTTATAGAATTGCAGGCACAGATGGCGGAAGTAGCAAAGATATTATACATCTAACGAAGTTTGGGACAACGCATCCACGCCAATTCAGGCAATACAGTGTGCACCAGAAACGAGTTGACGCTTCCCCATTGACCATTCGTTGTCAACAGGCTGCTATCCTTGTCCTACTGGTGGTTACTTGACACGTTTCGTGCACAGCTGCCGATTGCTGTACCTCCACCTTCTCTCCCTCCGCTCCACTTCCACCCTCTCTCCCTCCGATCCACCCCTCACGTTCACTCCCTCTATATCACCTCCACCCACTCTCCATCTGCTCCACCTCCACCCTCTCTCCCTCCCCTGCACCACTCACCTTCTCTCCCTATATCATCTCCACCCACTCTCCATCTGCTCCACCTCCACCCTTTCTCCCTCCAATCCACCCGCACCTTCTCTCCTTCTATATCACCTCCACCCACTCTCCATCTGCTCCACCTCCACCCTCTCTCTCTCCCCTCCACCCTCACATTCTCTCCCTCTATATCACCTCCACCCACTCTCCATCTGCTCCACCTCCACCGTCTCTCACTCCCCTCCACTCCTAACATTCTATCCCCCTATATCACCTCCACTCACTCTCCATCTGCTCCACCTCCACTCTCTCCTCCTTCCTCCACCCGCCTTCTCTCACCTATATCACCTCCACCACTCTCCATCTGCTCCACCTCCACCCTCCACTCCCTCCACCCCTCTCATCTTCTCTTGATCTCCACCCTCCCTCTCCATCTGCTCCACCTCCACCCTCTCACCTTCTCTCACACTTCTCTCCATCTATCACCTCCACCACCACCCACTCTCCATCTGCTCCACCTCCACCCTCTCTTCCCTCCTCCCCTCCACCTCCTCACCTTCTCTCTCCCCCTTCTCTCCCCTCTCCTCCCTCCCCTCCACCCCTCACCTTCTCTCCCTATCACCTCCACCCACTCTCCATCTGCTCCACCTCCACCTCTCTCCCTCCCCTCCACTCCTCACTTCTCTCCCTCTCTATATCACCTCACCCACTCTCCATCTGCTCCTCTCCCTCCACCCTCTCTCTATCACCTCCACTATCCTCCCTTCTCTCCCTCTATATCACCTCACCCACCTCCTCTCCTCCACCTCATCCCCCTCCTCTCCCTCCACTCCACTTCCAAACTATCTCCCTCTGCTCCATTTTCACCTTCTCTCACCACGCTCCACCTCCATCCATTCTTCCTACGTTGAGGGACAGAGGGTGAGATTGAGCAAAGGGAAAGAAGTTGGAAGTGTAACGGAGGGAGAGAGGGTCGAGCCGATTGAAGCCAAAATTGTAATCGTAAGACAATCCAACTTTTTCGCTCGATATGGTAAACTATGATTATTACGAAATTCGAGGGGTTGTTACGTTATGATCGGCCTTTAATATCTGATTTGAAGTGCCTTCTTCAACAGGCCTCCGCGAATTGTCTTTAATGGTCCTTGAATATTAATGGTATGGCTGGATATTATGCTCCTCATGTTGACCTAAACAGGCGTCTAACTCCTCGTTGCTGCGACGCTCGGGCTGTGTAATACTCTGGCTGCCACAGAGAGACTAAGAAACCAAAACCAACAACGTCTCTGCTGGTTACTTGTAACACTGCATCGTGTTATTTAACACACCAAGCCCCGTGTACGAGTTGCTACTTCTTGTACTGTAATCAGTCGTTTATATTTTCACTGAAATCAGCGCAGGTATTCGACTCAGCAGCAATGATACCCAGCTCAGCTTCATCTTCACTCGTCTTGTTGCAGAAGATGCCAAATGTCCTACTAACATTGTAACTACTAATAGCATCAGAATCATATGTCACCGGCACATTCATCGGATTTAGCGATCATTAGTATTGATACCAACATGAACGTGCACATTTCTTCACCTAGCAAAGTTTACCATGGCATCACAGTCGGTTACCAGCATCAGTATTGGTTATGCGCAGTTTCGTCATCAAACTTTAAGCGGTTTTGCAATACACTTGTGGCAGCACTCTTTCAGATATGTTTTAGTGATGACAGTGAGAATAGACGGAGTGGCATCAAGGGGATTTTTATCAATACAATGTAATTATTAGGTAAATAAATCATTCTAATTCATAATACATTTTTGTGGATTCTGCATGAAGTAATTGGGATGAAAGTCTTGATAATGAGGCTTGATATTATTCCAAAACTTACCAAAAGAAGGGGACATAATGCACAGTCCTACATCTTCTTCTGGTAGGGTGAGCAACTTGAATCCACCGTTAGCGACACTTATTATATCATACGGTTGACATTACTCTCCAAATCAATAATGTGAAAATTGAAAGTGAGCAGAAGTGTAAAGTAGATTACTTAGCGGTGTGTTGTGTAAAGTGCTCCATGAGAAATAGTTTTCGTGTACTGATGATTCTGTACGCAGTGAGCGATCAAGGAGAAAGGACAGCTAAAATGAGTAAAATTGATTGGCGATCGATATTGGGTCGTGGCATATGAATCCTCGTTGTGGAAATAAAAATGTTGTGGAGATTGGGGAACAAACATGGTGCACGGTTGTTGGTCCGCAAAAATGGACTGTGAGCTTCCCTATTAATCTACATAAATGATATTGTATGGACAGTTACCATGTCTATGCTGTTATTGACGTTCCAAAATACCAATCAATCCCTTTGAAATGCTCCTATTTACCCAACAATCAAACTGTTTTACTGATTGAAGCCCGACGTCGGAATACGACACACTGGTCTTGTTGCGTAATCAACGCCGCCCTTGATAATCTGGATAAGTATTATGCCATGCAGTCGGATCAGTAGTAAGATAACATAATGCTGAGAAGGCAGGAAAGTAGTTGTTATAAACAAAGTGCCAAATTTTATATAGTTTCTATGATTTAATCTGACTTTGCTTGGCATGATAGCTTCTCTACAAACCATTCCTGGCAGTAGCGTTCATTCGGCAAGAACAGCGGCCCCCGTGCATAGCTTCATAGATGCGTCCGATATAACGCAGATATGACCTGGTTAACTTTGACAGCAGCATAATGTATCAAGACGTCTGTTGTTGTACTTTTTATTGAATATTTTTTGTATATATTAGCGAAGTGAAATAAAGTAGGCTACGATATGCTTCGTTGGGGGAGCGTAGAGTTAAGAGACACGTCCTGTGCCACTATGCATAGCTGGCCGACCTGTAACATATACCCAGTTGATTTGTTTCGCTCGCAAGCCATACCATAGCAACAGTGGACGTCCCCACCAAACCAAATTGAGTTTTGTTGGAAAATGGATTGTTTCTTTAGTGTCTTGAAGGCCGGTTTGATATCCCACCCCCCACTTCTATTTCTACGTGATGACTCATATATATTTCTTGGGGAAAATTGATTGCTAGGTGTTCGTACTGTAGCACTAGGGAGCAATTGGGCACATCACGTGGAGGGGTTTCTCGTCAGAATGAGATAAGTTTTGTCGCACATTAATAACCTAGGGAAACAAGGTTCTGGGGTTGATGATCGGCTGCTCTGGGTATTTGGGATGCGCAGCTATGGGGTATCCCCAGTTCTGATAGCAAGGAGTGACGGAATCCAGCGGTTCACACACACAGATTAAGTATGTGTCCAGTGAATGGCAGGATGGTATTCAAAGGTTATAACATCGCTTAAATAAATCCGTTGAGACTCAAACAACCCTTTGTTATCAGCTATTCCTTAATTTAATGGGCCTGCCAAGATGGTACGAACGATTTAAGGTGAACGCACAAAAGCGCTTGGATTAGGCTTAACAAGATTGACAAGCATAATGGCTTGAGCGAATGAGCCACCAAACCGAGACTGCCCAATGAAGACATAATTCATACTGAGAGCATTTGCACTCCTGTTCCAGCTCAAGGTATCAGGATAGTGCATATATACAATGATTTTGTTGGAAGATTATGACAGCTTGGGGTTGAGGCACAACTATTGCCACTGGCACTAGATGTCGGGCGTCACGAATTCCCTACATTAGCATTACGATATACAATAGAAGGTGGGCAATACCCGCCGATTAAAAACGCATATATATTATGTCAATAAATAGCACTGGGGCTTGACAAGCCAATGAGCAATAATTCTAACTCTCAAGCAAGGCACGTTTGTTCATAGCAGACGCCGCACGTAGATATCCAGACTACCTCTACAATCTTACCATGCCTCACCTGTACCTTTACCCTAAAGTCGCATTTGCTCACGTGTTATAGAAAACGTCGCATACAAGTAACCAGTGCGTTTGCTACAAGTTAATTCAAGCGTAGTCTAAGTGTCATATTCTATTTTCATCAATCAGGATATCCAGATTTTTATTGTACTGGAGCGAGCTGCTTTTCTTGTGATGAGTACAACAAGATAACTAGTCACCCTTTGTTCACTCCGACATATACAGGCTATACCGATAATGGTGGAAATGGTAAACCGTTCGTGTGTTCAAACATATGTCCTCAGAATATGAAAGTCTATAGATTAAATAGTGGCTTATCACCGTGATATATCGGATCCAGGCAATTTCTTACAATAATAATAATGACTATCTATGTCGACAAGCCGATTTGACTGCACGCATCCGAAAAGGCGTACCTTGCTTCTCAACTAAAGTACTGGGTCAGTAATGTCCACTTATTACAATCTAGCGTTTCCGTTTGCTGTGGAGCCATTACTCTGTTGTCTTACATGAAATGAGTCGCCAAGTCAGTGACAGATTGCAGGGCAGTAAAAATGTAATTTGATAAACGATAGAACAAACAACAGATGACTGAACAGATGAGAGATGTATTCGTATTGTACAGTTAAGTAATCACTGATTGGACAACGCTTTTATTCCATTACTGCGAGCCAGCCATGGAAACAAAAGACGTAGTGTAAATATATATTATGTATGAGTATAGACACAGATCCCACCACCGTGATGGTATCAGTAATGATTCAATCATATCACCAGCCATGTTACGGTCCATATCTTCTTACATGCATTCATCCACACATGCACACCCATATTTTGTCCCCATACCCTCTCCCTACTACGTTTTCTCGTTATATCCCTCTTCACCCCAACCTCCCACCATTATCTAGTTGACCTGGTAAAATGAATTCAGTAACCACTGCTTGATCATTTTAAATGACCTCGTTCTTTTGGTAGATAATTGCGATGAGCACCATGGTCGGTTGTGTTACGGATGTACGGGACACAAAGTGTATCAACTCATTTAATAAGCGTTGTTCTTTCATCTCTCTTGTTCTAGTGTTCAATTTACGCCTCTAACCAGTCATGCCTAATACCAGACAATCTATTTACACCCCAAACGTTGTAAGCGCCAAGTTCCACTTCTTGGCGTCAATGGTATTGCATTCAGTATTGTATTGCGACTTTCTGTGCGGTAATTTAAAGCGAATTGTTGGTGTATGCCAGAATAATTTGCCACGTCATGTTACAAAAGTAAAGTGAGTTTGATCCACATTAGTTTTTTAATGAAACTTCTTCCAGTTGAACCTACTCCAATTTGAGGACACCAAAAACAAACAACTAGAGGGCTGTTATGGCACTAGTAACCACCCCGCTTGGAAGGGAATACTATTTAGAACCAGACTAGCTGACCTCAAATAAACCGCAGGGGGTATATTTGGCTCTAGCAACTCGGACGAATCAAGATCTAGACTTGATTATAGCGTGCTTTGGGAATCGATGCATAGGGTGATATTCACCGTTGTTCTGGCTTTAAAGAGATATAGAGGTATGGCGGGGGTTAACAACTCACATGAGGATCATGTTTATCATACTACAAGCTCGTATTGCAGTCACATGGAGATGGTTAGGGATCATGTCAATTGTATTAGGATATCCAGCTGTTTTCGGGTGGGAATCCGGTAAATCACACGAGGCGATACATGGTGCTTAGGGATCCAATAAATGTAAAAAAAACTGCGTTGTATAAGGTGCTGTTTAGTCTCGGCGAGACAGACCATGAACTTTTTCCGGACGTAACCTCGTTGTAGTGTATGTACCTGACGTCACGCGCACTTAAGCAATTACACTCCATAAATGCGCTCTGTCTGTTATCAACCCTTCGCATATCTAAACGTAAACATGCTCGCTTAAAACGAACACATACTCTCCTCATAGGCTTACATATGTGAGATATAACTTTCGACATATACACAAAAAATATAATAATTGTGTCTGTTGTTCCATTGGGACCCCCCCCCACCTCATCCCTACCGTTTAACGAGTGTATATGACCCGATGCTGCTAAAGGTGATTGTTAAATATATCGGAGTACGTCATGCGTTAGCTCAACTGTATGTTATACCGAGCGGGATGTTGTGGGAAGTGGGATGAAGAAAATTAGAACATTGCAAATAATCTAATCAATCCATCCCTCTTTTTTATCTAATCAGGGCACCATATTGCTACATACCCAAGATAGCCATTGCTCTATCCATTGCTTTTTAAAATATAGCATATATTGAGCTTGAAAAGCTGTTAAGCTTATACATACATATTGTGGCCTGATCAGTGCTGAGTACAAAGAACACTGATCATTGGTCAGTGTTGTTTGCTACAGAGGGTATAATTCAAGGTATTTTCTACACACCAGCCATCACTGGTAATGACAATCATGATTTCGTCTATTCACGATGACTTGCGTATTGTTCTACTTGCTCAATGAGAATGTTTTGTTCTCAATCCCTCCTACTCCTCGCCCTATCCTTTCCTGTAATCGCGACTTCTCAAATTATTCGCTGTTTTTTCCCTTCTTCTCGTGTTCTCTCCTTTTCTCCTCTCAAATCATATCCACACGCTCCTCCTCTCTCGTTCATCACTTTTACCATTCTCCGCATTTCGTTTCTTGTTCCTCGTCTATTACTCCCGCCGATCCTCATCTCGCCTACCTATTGTCTACAGCTATCATTCCCTCCTCTTCCCACTTCATCCGTATAGTGTCTCTTATCCCTCCCCATCTTCTCATATCCATCGTCTTTTCTCTCCTCTCTTTCTTTCGAATCCGATCATCTCCCTCCCCAAGTCTCGTCTTATATCCTTCCAACGTCGCTTTACATCGCTATCTCTACCTACCTCATCTGCCCGCTCATCTCATCTCCCTCGTTTCCTTTGTATTGTTTCCTATCGCATCCTCTTTAGTCTCCCTGACTTTGTGTTTTTATACTTCTCTCCAACTCGACTTATTTTCTCATCTCCTTCTTTCTACCCTTTTTTATATGCCTCCATTTCTCACTCTTGCCTCGCTAGACTATTTTTCTTCGTCTAAATATTATCTATTGACAACCATTTACTTCTAACCCTCTGCGCCCGCTTTGTTTCACGCTCTGCCCCAATAGTAGCGCTACCAACGTTATGATATGACTTGCTGTGAGGCCATTGTGTCCTGCATGCGCATACCAGACTAAGTTGATATAGCCAAAAACGAAAGCAAAGTACGTCCATTTGATCCAAAACGGAGTTGGGCCTCTGTTGCTTGCTATGCTGTGGGATCATCGCTGTATGTTACAGGGCTTGGCGGGAATCATAGGGAAACCTGGCATTTCAACTTGGACACAATGCACTGGGAACGTTATGGAGATATGCAGCACGGTCGGATGTCCCACTGTTTGGTAGAATGTGGCGGTACAGTTTACAGTCTTGGTGGTCGTGTACCTGGATACAGTATCAAACTTGTCCCACATGTTGAGGCGCTAGACATGACGACGAAGACGTGGCGGGTTGCTGGCTCATTGTCTGGGTCAATCAGCGTTAACACTGCATGTTGTGTGGTTGACGGGGAGGTCTTGATCCATGGCATACTCAATCATGCTCGTAGCAGGCTGGTCCAGGTGTATTCCCCGCAAACAGAACTGAGCAGGTGTCTTGGGTCATTCAAATGCGGGAAACATAAAGGTGTGTGTGGAGTATTGTCTGTGGAAGAGAAAATAATCATGTCAGATGGGAATGGTCTGTATATGTGCTCTGCTTCACAAGACGCCATGTTTAATGTCAGCAAGCGTCTTTTGTATGAGCTGCCTTGTGAGGGTTTCTCTGTGTTATATCCCACTGAGGACGGTCAGTCTATCCTGGCAATTGGTGGCTGGTCACGTGACGGTTCAGCTAACCATGTTTACCGCGCCCGTGTTGCTGATGTCATCAGTAATACGGGACCAGGATGGCAGCCTGTCAGAATGGAATGGTCTCTGGGGAAGCGCCACCTCCTTCCTGGTGCTCACTGTACTACGGCGATTGATTTGAATCGATTGTCACAAACATAAACGTCGGGAACAATGGAGGATGACTATTGATATCTGGTGATTATCCTTTTACTTATATAATATCCAGGCGTTGTCACAAGCAACAATTATTCTTGATATGAGTCAGAGATTACAGAAATGTGTATATGAAAGGCCATATTATCACTTTCTCAGCATACATATTAACCAATAAGGTTGTATTCTTCTATAGGTAATATATCTTTACCACAGAATCAGTTTATGTTGCTAATCGGGTCTATGGGTGTTATTTTTATGATAACCAATATTGTTGTGATGAACAACACTTCCTATAAGTAGGAAAGGTAGATTGTATTGAAAAGTCTTTTCCTGTTGATCTATTTTTTGACATCATTCTGTTACCTGTTATGTACATATGCTGCTTTAGTAATATTATTCACTTTGTAATAAAATATAATCTTAAGTAATCCTTATTCCATCCCTGCTGTGACACAGACGCATATGCGATATGTACGCTTGGTTTGCCTTGGTTCAGAGTAAAGTTATGTCAAGTTATACTGTGGTGTACAAAATGGTTGTCGTTTATCACATTCGTGATGATTTTGAGTGCCATATTGACATTGAAAATCCATGACCTTTCTTCTTTTGTATATCAAATCTCAATTCGCCCAAGTAATGTCACATATTTTTGAAGCAAAATATAATACGCATAATTCCCATAGCTGTCTGATTTTGTATGCCAGGACCTGTAGCTGTTCTTCAGAGGTGGGTGACAAGAGTCAAAGGCATCAACTTGTTTACCAATTGCTGACTCTAGTGTGGTTCGAGACCTAGAACAGATACAAAACTGATATTAGAAATTCATTGACTCGTTGACTTTATAATCCTAACTGACAACTTTAGCATAGAATAAATACAGCTAATGTTATCTCATACGAACCAAAATATTTGTCTCACCTCTCACTTCTAATTGCCATATCCTTTACTGGCACAGGACAGTCTTGTTGTCTTGATGGTCTCTGCTGGAGCACATCGCCATCAGCAAAAAGCCTATAGTCTTTGAAAGATTTGTAGCTCTTCACTTTACTTTTGTCGAAGTCAGAGTGCGATGCTATCAAATAGTTGAAACTAACTGAAAATATTGCATAGAGAAATCTCCGGATTACCACAGAAAAGTCAGCGGAGAACTGACAACTAGAATCCGAGCACAGAGG
>CM067342.1:6853425-6865925 GCA_034190875.2 Urechis unicinctus
GAAGAGCTAGATATAAGAATAGCACGTTGACTTATTAAGAACTTACGTGAAGGAATAAAACCGATAAACCACTGGTCAAAGGCCGGCTCAAGATGATAAGAAACAAGGTATGATAAAATGTTACTATCAGTAGATCATGTTGGTTCACCTCGATATAGAGGGACATTAAACCCGAGGTAGAAATAACAGCATAAACATGCGTATTCCTATTGCTAACATCCTACAAATGAACAAGATTAGTGACTGATATAATCAAGTGGCACGATGTTCTTGTCATGAATAATCGAGGCTAGGTGCCCTTGTGATCATGTGTCGAAAGGCAGACTGTACAATTGATAATGTAACGACAGTCAACGTAGTCGGCGGACGCATATGAGTACAAACAAACAATTAAAGCATGTACACTCAATCAAAAGGACTTACAGAAACCTGGTGTTACCTTCGGCTGCTATCAAGTTCTACCCTATCGATAGCATGTAGTTCCAATTCGATGCAGTAAAGGTTCAGCATGAAGAGTGGAGAGAGTGCTTTAGGATTGATATACTTTTGATGATTAGAATCTTATCAGGAGGTCAAAGTCAATTACTTGATACCTTATCACATTGTCTGATAACTATTAGTCTAATCGAAACTTACAGTAGTTATATACACAGGATATCATGCCACCAAAGATGGAATTACCGCACAAGCCGTATATGGAGTGTGCTTGTGTTTGTTATTGCTCCACTGATAATTTCACATAATCTATAGACTTTCATATTCTGAGGACATATGTTTGAACACACGAACGGTTTACCATTTCCACCATTATCGGTATAGCCTGTATATGTCGGAGTGAACAAAGGGTGACTAGTTATCTTGTTGTACTCATCACAAGAAAAGCAGCTCGCTCCAGTACAATAAAAATCTGGATATCCTGATTGATGAAAATAGAATATGACACTTAGACTACGCTTGAATTAACTTGTAGCAAACGCACTGGTTACTTGTATGCGACGTTTTCTATAACACGTGAGCAAATGCGACTTTAGGGTAAAGGTACAGGTGAGGCATGGTAAGATTGTAGAGGTAGTCTGGATATCTACGTGCGGCGTCTGCTATGAACAAACGTGCCTTGCTTGAGAGTTAGAATTATTGCTCATTGGCTTGTCAAGCCCCAGTGCTATTTATTGACATAATATATATGCGTTTTTTAATCGGCGGGTATTGCCCACCTTCTATTGTATATCGTAATGCTAATGTAGGGAATTCGTGACGCCCGACATCTAGTGCCAGTGGCAATAGTTGTGCCTCAATCCCAAGCTGTCATAATCTTCCAACAAAATCATTGTATATATGCACTATCCTGATACCTTGAGCTGGAACAGGAGTGCAAATGCTCTCAGTATGAATTATATCTTCATTGGGCAGCCTTGGTTTGGTGGCTCATTCGCTCAAGCCATTATGCTTGTCAATCTTGTTAAGCCTAATCCAAGCGCTTTTGTGCGTTCACCTTAAATCGTTCGTACCATCTTGGCAGGCCCATTAAATTAAGGAATAGCTGATAACAAAGGGTTGTTTGAGTCTCAACGGATTTATTTAAGCGATGTTATAACCTTTGAATACCATCCTGCCATTCACTGGACACATACTTAATCTGTGTGTGTGAACCGCTGGATTCCGTCACTCCTTGCTATCAGAACTGGGGATACCCCATAGCTGCGCATCCCAAATACCCAGAGCAGCCGATCATCAACCCCAGAACCTTGTTTCCCTAGCTTATTAATGTGCGACAAAACTTATCTCATTCTGACGAGAAACCCCTCCACGTGATGTGCCCAATAGCTCCCTAGTGCTACAGTACGAACACCTAACAATCGATTTTCCCCAAGAAATATATATGTGTCATCACGTAGAAATAGAAGTGGAGGGGGGGGGGGAATCAAACCGGCCTTCAAGACACTAAAGAAACAATCCATTTTCCAACAAAACTCAATCAGGTTTGGTGGGGACGTCCACTGTTGCTATGGTATGGTTTGCGAGTGAAACAAATCAACTGGGTATATGTTACAGGTCGGCCAGCTATGCATAGTGGCACAGGACGTGTCTCTTAACCCTACGCTCCCCTAACGAAGCATATCGTAGCCTACTTTATTTCACTTCGCTAATATATACAAAAAATATTCAATAAAAAGTACAACAACAGACGTCTTGATACATTATGCTGCTGTCAAAGTTAACCAGGTCATATCTGCGTTATATCGGACGCATCTATGAAGCTATGCACGGGGGCCGCTGTTCTTGCCGAATGAACGCAACTGCCAGGAATGGTTTGTAGAGAAGCTATCATGCCAAGCAATGTCACATTAAATCATGGAAACTATATAAAATTTGACACTTGGCTTATAACAACTACTTTCCTGCCTTCTCAGCATTATGTTATCTTACTACTGATCCGACTGCGTGGCATAATACTTACCAAGATTATCAAGGGCGGCGTTGATTACGCAACAAGACCAGTGTGTCGTATTCCGATGTCGGGCTTCAATCAGTAAAATAGATTGATTGTCGAGTAACTAAAAGCATTTGAAAGGGATTAGAACGTCAATAATAGCATAGACATGGTAAATGTCCATACGATATCATTTATGTAGTTTAATAGGGAAGCTCACAGTCCATTTTTACGGACCAACAACCGTGCACCCTGTTTGTTCCCCAATCTCCACAACATTTTTATTTCCACAACGAGGATTTATATGCCACGACCCAATATCTATCACCAATCAATTTTACTCATTTTAGCTGTCCTTTCTCCTTGATCACTCACTGCGTACAGAATCATCAGTACACGAAACCGATTTCTCATGGAGCACTTAATACAACACGCCGCTAAATAATCTACTTTGCACTTCTGCTCACTTTCCATTTTCACATTATTGACTTGGAGAGTAATGTCAACCATATAATATAAAAAGTGTCGCTAAAGGGTGGAGGGAGAGAAGGTGAGGGTCGAAGGGGAGTGAGAGACGGTGGAGGTGGAGCAGATTGAGAGT
Source organism: Urechis unicinctus (assembly GCA_034190875.2). NCBI lineage: Eukaryota > Metazoa > Annelida > Polychaeta > Xenopneusta > Urechidae > Urechis > Urechis unicinctus. Next base: position 6,856,458 of record CM067342.1, read on the forward strand.
TGGTGGAGGAGATATAGAGGGAGAGAAGGTGAGGGGTGGAGGGGAGGTAGAGACGGTGGAGGTGGAGCAGATGGAGAACAGGTGGATGTTATATACAGTGAGAGAAGGTGAGGGGTGGAGGGGAGGGAGAGAGGGTGGAGGTGGAGCAGATGGAGAGTGGGTGGAGGTGATATAGAGGGAGAGAAGGTGAGGGGTGGAGGGGAGGGAGCGAAGGTGGAGGTGGAGCAGATGGAGAGTGGGTGGAGGTGATATGGAGGGAGAGAAGGTGATGGGTGGAGGGGAGGAAAAGAGGATGGAGGTGGAGCAGATGGAGAGTGGGTGGAGGTGATATAGTGTTGTACTTCACTGATCGTGTGTACGTCAAGATACCACTCTATTAAACCTTTAAAAAGTTGTCATTTATCCCATTAAAAGTATCACAAACGACCTCTTGATGCATAATGCTGCTTTCAAGGTCAACCAGTGTAGGGATATATATCGAACGCAGCTATATGAAGCTATGTACAGGAACTGCTGTGCTAGCCGATTGAACGCTACTGGAGGAATGATTTAGAGAGAAGCTATCGTGACAAGATTTAATCATAGAGACTACATAAGATTTGGCACTGTGCTTATAACAATTACTTTCCTGCCTTGTCAGCATTATTTTATCTCACTGCTAATCCGACTGCATGGCATAATACTTACCCAGCTATTTAAGGGCGGAGTTAACTTATTGTGTTAGATTACGCAACAAGACCACGATGATTTCAAATGTCTCATTCCGATGTCGGGCTTCAATCAGTAAAACTGAGTGATTGCCGGATAACTAGGAGCATTTGAAAGGGATGTATTAGTAATTTGGAACGTCAATAATAGCATAGACATGCTAACTGGCATTACGATATAATTTATGTAGATCAATAGGAAAGCTCACAGTCCATTTTTGCGGACCATTTTGAATAACCGTGTATCCTGTTTGTTTCCCAATCCCCCAAAACATTTTCATTTCCACGACGATGATTCAATTGCCGCGACCCAATATCGCTTCCCAAATCCATATTAGTCATTATAGCTGTCCTTTCTCCTTCATCGCTCACTGCATCCAGAGTCATTAGTGCACGAGAATCATTTCTCATCGAGCACTTAACACAACACCGCTTAATAATCTACTCTCAACCTCTGCGCACCTTCCATTGTCATAACAAATACCGATGCTGGTAACCGACAGTGATCCCATGGTACACATTGCTAGGTAGGGAAATGTGCAAGCTGAAGTTGGTATCACTACCGATGATAACAAAATTCAATGCTAACGCCTTTGACATGTGATACTGATGCTATTAGTAGTAGTAATGTTAATACCTTTGGCATATTATGCAACGCAAGACCAGAGATGTTGAAGCTGAGCTGGGTATTATTGCTGATGAATTGAATAACTCTGCTGATGTCTGTGAAGATATAAACGACTGATTACATGTATAATACAGTAGCAACTCGTATACAGTACTTGGTGTGTTATATGACACAATGCAGTGTAAAAAATAACCAGCAAAGACGGTTGTATTGGTTTTGAATTAGTGACTTTCTGTGACAACTGGAGTATTACACACCCCGAGCCTCGCAGCAACGAATAGTAAGACGCCTGTTTTAGTCGATGTGAAGAGCATGAATTCTATCCTCACATTTATGTTCAACGACCATTCTAGACTATTCAGGGCTTGCAAAGCAACCTTAAAGACAATTCGAGGAAGCCTCTTAAAGTAGGCATTTCTAGCCAGGTATTTGGGACTGGTAATAACGTAACAACTCCTCGAATTTCGGATTAATTATAGCGTACCACATTGAGCGGAAAAGACGGCTAGTCATACGATTAAAGCGGTTTTGGCTACTATTGCCATAACCGACTAGAATGGAGGTAGAATTGTCTATCCTCGGGAATCATCATTATCGGGGGATAAGAAAAAAACTTCGCAGCCCCGCATATAGATCCAGGCAAAATATTCTTGCAAACAAGTGTTGCCCTATTTGGTTTGATTACCTGACATAACTAAATCCAATCAGTCCAAATTCATATGGTGCCCTGCGCTGGGCTTTATCACCCTCTCTCAAATAAGGAGGGAGAGGGGGAAAGGGGGAAATAGAGAGAGGGAAAGAGATAGAGAGAGCGAGGGAGATATAGTGGGAGAGAGATCGAAGTGTGAGAGAAAGAGAAATGATAAAGAGAGATGCAGAGGGAGGAAGGGAGGGAGGGAAAAGGAGAGTTAACATATGTGGACATCAGCTAGTCTCTTCCCTATCTCTTCCAATTCAAATCAGCCTCTGCCTGTAATTCATCCATAGCCAATACCTCACACTGGCTGTTGTTTGCTTAACAGTGCACTGTATCTGCTAAATTGTCCGCATATGCTATGATATCAGCTAAGAATATCAAGTAAACGTTGGTGTGTAGGATATGTTAAAATTTTCGATAATGGTAATGTTATCATACTCTATACCTCTAGAGGTATCAGTGTTGCTATATTCCTACTATGGCATAAACCCTATCAACGGGCTGTTCAAGAACATTTCGCATTAATGCTGTTTAATATAAGGCATTATTTGTGTTTACAAACCTTTCTCAACATTACAACAGCAGATTAAGTTAATTGTGAAATTGACTTAAAAAAGATCACACAATAATATATATATATATATATATATATATATATATATATATATATATATATATATATATATATATATATATATATATATATATATATATATATATATATATATATATATATATTAACATATATAAATATATATATTAGCACGAACGCGACCTTTTGTTGACAAACCGCCAACCTTTCGTAGACTTTGGTCCACGAAAGGATATACCATTATGTCCACATAAAGTCATCGCACATTTTCGTCCAAAATAATTGAAAATATGTTTGTTTGACCAATCGAATGTGAAAGTCTAGTCTTAGTAACGTGCAAAAATAATCTTTCTCGCCTTATTTCTTTGGATTTTGAATATCACAGCGAAATAAAATTTTAACAACTAACCGTTCGTTGACATAACCAGCAAACCTTAATATCTTCCATACAACCATATATACTTCGGTCCAAATTGGCGAAATAATGTTTAATCATGTGTGTTGATATGTTTATTTGAAAAAATTAAAATATTTGATTTATGTTTAAATTTCCTTACCGAACAACTCTATTTTTCTACTTATTCATCAATATATATATATTATATATATATAGATACGAATGCGACTATTATGGACTATTATGCAGCAAAAAAACAACCATTGTGGGACATTGGATTCGACAAAACATAGGTGTAATATGATGATCATTTCGTATTTTATGTTGGTCTGTTAGCAACATGTTTCGGTTTCATAAACTTTAAATTTAGTTTCATTGTTTAACTGAACTTATATATTATGTGTACCAAAAAGGGTCTGCCGAAATTGTTCGGGTATTAGGGACACGTACCTAACCAACTATTTTGGAACGAAGCAAAAAAAAACAACCATTTTGGGACATGACCTAAGAGTTACTTTTCGAACAAACGGTTTGAGCATGATTCATGCTAAAATTGCAATAAAATATGTCCAGTTCCCTCTCGAGGAAAGTATAATATAACCGACAGAAACAGAATGACGTTGGTTCATATGCTCTAAAGGATCACCAGAGCACATAATCAACGAATCGCTATTTTTTTTCTCATTCGAATATTCCACGAAAAATATGAAATATATATATATATATATATATATATATATATATATATATAGAGATATATATATATATATATATATATATATATATATATATATAAAATATAGATATATATATATTACACTATATATATATACTACATATATATATATATATATATATATATATATATATATATATATATATATATATATATATATATATATATATATATGTATATGTAAATATATATACATGTATTTACATATCAATATATATGAATATGTATACTATATATGTGTGTTTTTTATTCAAATCAGAGCAACATATTTGATCTGTGGATAATTATCAACACTTACATGTGGCAAACATGGGCGCCAATTAGCACAACAATTATGTCACCTTTTGGGCTCTTATTTGTTCTGCAGTCTAGATCTTCTGGCTTTACCTCGCCACAAACTCATTATTCGCCACAAAAACGATACAAAATTTCATTTGGTACTTTATTAGACATACATCATTATGTGTATCATAGCAACAAAAAAACATACATTCATTATTCGCCGGAATAATTTCGTTAGTGCATCGAGTCGTTCCATTTTGTCTAACGGCAGGAACCCTTCCTTACATTGCTAATACTGAAGAACAGTCATTTTAGTAAAGTGTTGAAGATAAGACTTAAGTTAAGCAAAGATCAGCTCCTAATTTTCATGACAAAATTGCGATCATTATTGATGGTGTTTTATGTTGTAGATGGACATCATTTTCTTATTTTCGTCATCACTTACTGCTCTATCTTGGCTCTGGCATGTGACCCATCTTTTTGAACCCCAGAATACCAAACTTATGGCGACTCTTCTACATCTACAGTCGATGCAACGTTCCAAATAGAGAACTGGACAATGACCATCGATCCGTCGAGAGTGATCAACGCAAAGGAACTATACCGGTCATGGTATTTACCTGTATATGTTTGGCACATATTGTGCTCGCTGTCAATAGTTCCTGGAAACGTTTTGGTTATCATGGCATTTGTAAAGACACCATATTTGCGCACCCCAATCAACATATTTATATTTAACCGTTGGTTGTGTGACATCGTGTCATTCCTAACCGGCTTATATTTTCTCACTTTGAATTATACTCACTGGTCTCGAATTCGCTTCTAATGCTAAATACAGCTGTTTATTGAGTTTGTAAGCGATAATGGTTAGCATTGTGACCTCATTGGGTGGAATTCTAGTGCTTAGTATTGAACGAATCATTGCTGTTTCTGCATCGTTGAGGTACTATGCAATTGTTACTGAAAACAATTCCGTCAAAGCTTGTGTATGTCTCTGGACTATTTCCATTGGTTTATATTCGATACCTCTAATGGGGCGAAATCATTGGCAACCTGGAGTTGCTTGTTTCACTTATTTTAATCATCCACCAGCTTTTGTAACCTATCAATATATTATGGTTGGGATGATTATGATCATAAATATTTTGCTGCGCTTATCAATTTGTGCTGTTGCATGGAAGGCAAACGCTGTATCTCCTCCGGCAATCCCTGTTGGTGCAAACAATACAACTGCTAAGGCATACACACATCAAGAATTCAAAATAACCAAAATGTTTTTCAAAATAGTTGGAACATTCTATTTTTGCTGGGTGCCGAATATCATCTGCACGTGTCTGCATCTCACCTCTGCTAGACCTGGTCTTTTTTTGTCAATCATTCATGACATTTCTAAGGGTTTTGTCATTAATAAAGCCACAGTATAAATCAATCCACAACTTTGGTGAAGCCGCAACAATGTTGAAGCCACAACACTGGTGAAGCCACAATATTGATGAAGCCACAGTATTGGAGAAGCCACAACATTGGTGAAGCCAAAATATTGCTGAAGACATTACACTGATGAAGCCACAACACTGGTGAAGCCACAACATTGGTGAAGCCACAGTATTGGAGAGGCCACAGTATTGGAGAAGCCACAATATTAATGAAGCCATAGTACTGGTGAAGCCACAACACTGGTGAAACCCCCACAATGTAGAAGCCAAAATATTGATGAAGCCACAATATTGATGAAGCCACAGTATTGGTGAAGCTACAACATTGGTGAAACCACCATAATGTAGAAACCAAAATATTGAAGAAGCCACAATATTAGTGAAGCAACAACATTGGTGAAAGCACAACACTGGTGAAGCAACAAACTTGGTGAAGCCACAATCTTGGTGATGCCAAAATATTGGTAAAGCCGGAACACTGGTGAAGCCACAACACTGGTGAAGCCACAAGAATGATGAAGCCAAAATATTGATGAAGCCACAGTATTGGTGAAGCTACAACATTGGTGAAAACACAACACTGGTGAAGCCACTTCATTGTTGATACCACAGTATTGGAGAAGCCAAAAAAATGATAACGCCACAACACTGGTGAAGCCGCAACATTGGTAAAGCCAAAATATTGATGAAGCCATAACATTGATGAAGCCACAACACTGGGGAAGTCACAACATTTGGTGAAGCCAAAATATTGGTGTAGCCACAGTATTGGTGAAGCCACAGTATTGGTGAAACCACAACATTGGTGAAGCCATAACATTGATGAAGCCACAACACTGGGGAAGTCACAACATTTGGTGAAGCCAAAATATTGGTGTAGCCACAGTATTGGTGAAGCCACAGTATTGTTGAAACCACAACATTGGTGAAGCCATAACATTGATGAAGCCACAACACTGGGGAAGTCACAACATTTGGTGAAGCCAAAATATTGGTGTAGCCACAGTGTTGGTGAAGCCACAGTATTGTTGAAACCACAACATTGGTGAAGCCATAACATTGATGAAGCCACAACACTGGGGAAGTCACAACATTTGGTGAAGCCAAAATATTGGTATAGCCACAGTATTGGTGAAGCCTAAGTAATGGTGAAACCACAACACTGGTGCAGCCACAGTATTGGTGAAGCCACAACATTGGTGATGCCACTGTATTGGTGAAGCCTCAATATTGGTGAAACCACAATATTGATGAAGCCGCAATATTATTGAAGCCACAGTATTGGTGAAGCCACAATATGGTGGAGCCACAAAACTGGTGAAGCCACAATATTGATGAAGTTGTGAATTTACTATTAACATGCATGCAGAAGAATTATTATGGTGATTTAGCACATGGACCTTAATGTTGCAAATGTAACTCATCATGTAGAATATTGAGGAGGTCATGTGGCTTCATCTACATTGCTGTCAGTAATGTAGTTGAAGCCACATGACCTCATCACTATTCTTATGTTAAACTATACATTTATCTCAAATCACCAAATGTCTTTTCACTAAGTAACAGCCTAGTGGTCCTAAAGCAAAACACTGCTCCCTTTGATATGAGGAGGTATCATGCAGAGATAGATGAGCATAATTGTGATGTTTGGACAGCTGATACTGTTGCCTATCTTGAACAAATAAATTTCCTAAATAGGGCAGATTAACCAACACAGAGGATATGTATCTCCAATATGATTAAATTGAGATACTGGGTCCATAATATTAAACCCAGAACAGGAGGTAAAGCAGTTAATCACTACCAGATCGTGAATGCTGCTGAGCAAAATGTCATCACAAACACCTAGACAATCTCACAGCCTAACAATAACTACAGAATGCCGATGGCTAGTAAACTCTGCTGCTTTTGACACTTACAAGTTATGACAGCATTTAATCATAGCGTTTATAGTATAACATTGTATTCAATGACACACCAGGGCTGAACAGTATCCCCCAAACCCACTTGTCAAGCAACAACAGTCCATTGCCAAGTAGTTATGCAAACAGTTTAAGCATTTGAGCCTAATAATTTAAGTTTTTAAGAAATGATTCACCCAAACAACCATAAGCTAATAGTAACTTTCCTTGAACAAGCAAATTTAATTTGCTTTTATCTAGCAAGTCAGGGGTCAAAGCCATAAAGCTATGAGTTAAAGTTTGCAAGATTTGGTCAATGTAAAGTTTCTAGCTTGCATTATAAGAAAAGTGCCATCAAGAATTATTCCCCATTGAGATAATCACTCAGGTATTGCAGTGGTGATATTTACTTTGTAAGTGATCATCAATATAACAGTGATTCATGTTTAATTTGAAACAGGTATTCCCTATTTGGTTAGCATAGCTAATTAGATTATCTTACAATAATAAGGTCACAAAGGGCTGATAGTTGGTTTGTAAGTGACAATCAATATAAGAGTGCCTTGCATTATCAAAAAAATGTTACACCAAAAGTTTACAAGCAGACAGATGGACAGGGCAAAACTGTGCTGAGGAGCATAACTATTAATGGTTACTGCCTAATGGTCCCATAAATTATACCTTACAAGTGGCAAGCAACAGGTCCAGGATGGGCAACAACAAAAGTGACCTCCCAAGCCATGCCTAACCAGGCAGTTTGTTACATCTTGGGAACTGCACTGTTCTAATAAGGCCTCATGTGTGAGTTGGGGCTTCAGATATGCTTAATAACCCTTCAACACTAGACCAGATGCACAGTGCTTAAGACTAACTGACAGATGACCATGTCATTTATAGCTTATGCATGATATATTCAAATGATGTGATTGTACCATTGAACAATTGTTTGGATAACACACATTGAACATTTGACAACAATTTTATTACCAATATTGATGTGGCAGATACCCAGACAAAAGAGGCTCTTGACTTCAAAAACCTACTTAGGGTCTGATTATTTCCCTAGCCGCTGTGGAACTTGGCTGTAAACTCATACCAGCACAGTTGTTTTGGATAGCTATTATTGAGATCTAAAGGATCACTCTGCTGACTAATTGATAGCAAAAGTGTGACTCTGTCCATGACTGAACTATCATATAACACATAATCAAACTTATAGGAATGTAATAAAGATACATCATATTAACAGATCATGCTATTTCCATGTTAAGGGTAACATTACTGATGCAAGTATATAATTCAAGGATGTGGAAAGCAAAATATCAATCTTCAACCTTTGAAAAATAAATCACATTTGAAAGAGTAACCCCACCCCACTAACACAGAGCCACCAGCGCATGTCCGCTGTCACGATCAGGCAATGTTTACATCTGACAGATGAGGCAAAAGCCGTTCGCTAAAATGGCCAATAGTCAATACGGTTAAATGAACGTTAGGAAATACATTTAAAAACAAATCAATGGCAATCGGTAGATCTATCCAACCAAGCTGTAGGCATCTAGTCCTATTAACGTGGTATCTGGGTATTGTTGGAAAAGGGTAAGTGATCGGTAAGAGTGAGTCTTAACGGTAGAGCCCATGTGCGGAACAGCCCGTGAAGCTCGCTAACCACTGTAAACTACGGGTATTTCATAATTTGTCGTACATGAAATTTCTTTCCGCAGCAATAGCGTTCATTGTCACATTAATGATATTCAATATTTAAACGTTGGAATCATACTGACCAGATTAGAATCAAATGTAAAGAGAGCGTGTAAAATGGTCATGGCTGACCGATATACTTTGTTTATACTCGCTCCTGTACCGGAAATTCCATGCGGTATGGAAAGCTTGAATTGTTACAATCCCAAAATATACCTTCAGCTTGAGCCCGCGGATGCGTTCGTGGGGACAATTTGATTTTAAGACATGAGCAAACTGATAACATATAACGATCTGGCTAATCATTCCCTTGTCAAAAACAGTACGTTGATACGATATGATTTCATTTATTACTTGAAACATTGCCCATCATAGATCGAGAAAACCAGTG
>CM067342.1:6870925-6882780 GCA_034190875.2 Urechis unicinctus
TCGTCGGCCGATGCGTGATCATCATTGACGCTTAATGAGACACAGCATACCACCACGTCAGCACTTAGTAGATTAAGACTAAAATCAAAGAAACTAACAATTTAATACAGGCTCCCTTAGAGATACAGCGCATGATTAATCGTTTTATGCAGACATCAACCAGCACTGCGCTTAAGGTTTATTCCCTCAATGTCCACGTCACGGCCACACAAGAAAAGTTTCGACGCCCATCCTCAATACATGTGACTAAACGTATCCTTGAGACAATGTCTATGCTCTCGTAAAAGTCGCATGTTTTTTCCCCATATCTACAGGTTTTCTTTTAACGCCCCCGTTGCCATTGAAAAGACCAGCTCACTTATACGTTAGTTGTGACTGGCTGCACACCCTTTACGAGGTTGTTGTGCATGACATAGATAGGTCTCGTTCAATCTTACATTCTGCTCACCACCGTTAGTTTGTGAGGCAAATAACTCCAAGGGGTCGTAAATTATTTTTATTAACCTCAACCATGAGGTGTTTGATATGGTATATCAGTAAAAAAGTATGGATAGCTTTGTTACAAGCTAATTAACAATAGAAGTAGTATCTTAAGTGTTAATCTCACACAGTTTTGTGTTAATAATCTCCAAAAGGTTGTGACACCCTCTAAACCATAAGTTACTGTGTGACATGTGACAATACATTGCCTCTATATACATTTGGGTGATAAATATCTTTATCATAAAAGGTGCGCCCAGAATGTCATACGGCAGTCATTTAAGATGCAGTCCAAATATTATAATGTTAATACAGCACTTTGACGGTACCAGGGGCCGATAAAGTCGCTACACGAAAAAGTAGCAGTGGTTACTAAATGCTTCACATAAGATATTAATAACTAGGATGAATTTGAGCGTTAACTTGCCCCCTCTTGAGTGACTTTTGAGCACTTGTAAAGACAAACAGCGATTGCCCAGAAAATGCGCAACTGATGTTGTCTAGCTCACGAATGCTTAACTAGTCTGTTTATTCCAAAGTTAAAAGCTGTATCAGATTTACCCATATTGTCCAGCGAGTGGTTCGTGTGACCTCTGTGTAAGGTCGCAAGCAGGGCTAGCATAACCAACTTCATGGGGAGCAGCTGAAGTGGTAACTCCTCGGCCAGGGACAGGCTTGGAACATATCTTAGGACAGCAGAGACATCTCATGTTGTTTGATACCGAGGCAGCGGATGGTCGTGTGATTTAGAGTTCTTAGAAGCATCTCGTTCCCTACCCCTCGTCTTCTCCCCAATCATCTTTAACTCTCTACCTTATTCATTTACTTCCCTTTCGCGATCTCGGTTCGTCCACTTCCTTCCCATCTTGTCCCCGGGACTGACACATGATGTTTGGCCCAAATTTGCAATGGACGTATCTTACTTATTGCCAAACAATTACTTCCAACCAAATGCGCCTGTTCTGGTTCACACCAGGCAGCAATGCTCATAGAATCTAAACAATCGTTATGATACGATTGTCAGTGCTGTCATAGTGTATTGATGGCGCACACCGGACATCCGTAACAGTTCAACTACCATTATGATAGGGTCTTAAGAGCGATCAGAACGTGTTATTTGCAAACACGGAGGGGCTATCAGCTACTCATCATTATGAGTGAAGTTTGAATGTAAGGGTATGTAACAGTGGTGTCTGTTATGTCTGGTTGAAGAGAAAAAAGCGTTCACAAGTACCATTGCTGCAGTTAAAGTGATTAGTAGTAACGGATAGCACCATGCATACACTACATATATATCAGCTTTAGTCCGGCTAATAATACACTCCCTCCCATTCCAGTTTTGAAATATACGATTACGTATAAACACAGATATGTATTACTATAGGGCCTCAATCTACATGGGTTGAATAACACCAGCATAATCTTGGCAGAGAACCTTGCCAGTATTGGCCGTTCAGATGGTGTCACGCTTTAGATATAGAGATAGAGATAGAGAGAGAGAGAGAGAGAGAGAGAGAGAGAGAGAGAGAGAGAGAGAGAGAGAGAGAGAGAGAGAGAGAGAGAGAGAGAGAGAGAGAGAGAGAGAGAGAGAGAGAGAGAGAGAGAGAGAGAGAGAGAGAGAGAGAGAGAGAGAGAGAGAGAGAGAGGAGAGAGAGAGAGAGAGAGAGAGAGAGAGAGAGAGAGAGAGAGAGAGAGAGAGAGAGAGAGAGAGAGAGAGAGAGAGAGAGAGAGAGAGAGAGAGAGATATAGAGAGAGAGAGAGAGAGATCTCTCTCTAGAGAGAGAGAGAGAGAGAGAGAGAGAGAGATAGAGAGAGATAGAGAGAGATAGAGAGAGAGATAGAGAGAGAGAGAGATCTCTCTCTAGAGAGATATATAGATATATATATAGAGAGATATATAGATATATATATATATATATATATATATATATATATATATATATATATATATATATATATATATATATATATATATATATATATATATATATATATATATATATATATATATATATATATAGCTATATACCCAAGCTGTATTCTGTATTCGGTATCTGGCACATTATTGATGCCGAAGGAGAAGTATGGTGCAACACTCCTGACTCTTGTGAATCCGAGTCAACTAGGGATGGACTCTCTGTGCACTTCGACTATAGAACTAATTCACATTGGGCGCCTACTTGGCGTGGGATTGTTTGATGGAAAAGGGGTGAGAAGTGAGAATAGGCATGTAACAGTAAACCTGACTATTCTAAAGCAAGATATAATTATACCATTGTAGACGTATATCCTTAGCAAGTTCTGGTCGTTTTACTCGCATATAAACCAGTATAGCAGGGCTGATGAATAACCGGTCATGGTCGTTTCACTTGCGTGTCCCCACTGCTTGCATTTAAGAGGAAAACTTGACGTGAGCTTTCCCAACTTATGGGTCCATTCGATCCAGGCAGCAACGTGATACTGGAAGATCCTCAGCCGGTTTATCATGTCGCAGACAGGACTCTGACAAAAAGTGATCTGTCCCCGTGACCAAAGACACTACTGAGCAAGTACAAACTCTTAAACACTGTTAACAGAGCACGGCATGAAAACCACGTTAAGCATAAATAGCTACAAAAACAAGTATACATGACAGTCGATGCTTAGTCTGCTTATAACCCGTGGCAGAACTGAACGGGAAATCGACATGGCAGGCCTTTATTGGTTTATTCCTTATGAAAACCTCATTGCGTGAATTGTCTGCTCTCTGAGCCACTGACCACAAAGACCGCACAATGTATGAACATCACATGTTGAATTGAGCACTAGTCTAAAACGATGTGAAGGACCAGTTTGTATAGTTAACATGGGGGCCAAAACGAGCAAAAAAACCTGTCCACAATTTTAAATCATCTTTTACCTCACATAATTTGGTCAAATATCAAACACCACCTACACGTTCACGTTCTTACAGCAATGGATGATTGTAGGGACAGCCTGTCATGCCGATTTGGACAGCTAATAAACTATATGACATAGTGGTAGCAGATCTGCAAAGGCTGTTTGAGGAGCATTCAAATAATGCCCTTTGGTTGGTCCGACTTGTTTGATGAAGCTATCTGTGACTACTGAATGGAATGAAACCCTGCCTCTGGACTATGGCCCTCAAATCACTGGCGCGGTTCTAGAATTCATATACAGTGGGGAAGTAGAGGTGAATAGAGATCAAGTCGTGGGTGGTGCCAACTTGGCCAAGATTCTGGACATCCCTCTCCTCTACAACACACATAGAGATTTGTTTTGAGCATTATGTTTTAACACCTGCAAGTTAATACTACATGTGATTCGTCGGCATTGACAATTATGACATCATGTGTTTCACTGACATCATGGTGAAGAATATGTTTATGGGTAAAACTATTACCAACAATATACCTTTAAAATTGTATTGTACCTTTATAAGCCTTGTAAGTTATGAAGACAATATATGAATCCAAAGATCCGTAATTTATGATAAATATGAAATATAATATAAAGCTAATTTAATCATAAGAACGAGAGACGCATTGACGCGACAGGACATCAAAGCCAGATGGTCTGATATACTTCCCATCTCAGCTCAAACTATTTCATGTACTTGAAAGATAATGGAAATATAGCAGCACCTGAAGTCTTTAATGCCTTTCTGATAGTGCAAAAATTACAATAGTATGTTTCTAGGGTGTTGCTTCGTTGAAGTCAGTATCGACAGCCTCGACTGCACTTATATATTACTCAACCGGCCCGTCACTCTGCTAATCAGCACTGGCAATTATGACAGCTGACATGGTAGGGCCTTGTGTCACACTTAAGCATCATCTGTCGTAATGGTTTACAATGAACCATGATAAACCTCGTATAACACAGCGAATGTGGGAGGTGGCCGGAAAATTGTGATGTCATATGTACATTGCAGACAAGGCTCCAAATTTGCATCAATATGTTCCCCCTAAACAAAATTAACCCTCTTAAAAACTGGTGAAATATCGCTTAAATGCCACGAATTAGTCATGTTGGCACTATTACAAGACATTGTAGACGTTGTATTGTAGTTGCTCATACACAGATTTAAAGATGAGCATACATTACATAATTACCTTATGATAGCATGAACAGCATGATATTTTTTATATCATCACATCAATTCGGACATTTAATTGAAAATTAGTTATTCGTCATTGATACCCCCTTGAATTGCCAAATGAAGTAAAACAAAACAATGATATGTTCCTCATGGTAAGATACACCATTTATTCATCTGCGACACATATTATAATGATATTGACAAGTAATAAACTGACATTAACAATCATCAAACAATAACCACAACAACTGTACAACGGAAAAATAAAGATGGTGAAATAATGTAATGGTACAGCATATTATGTATCCTAAAGGCAAGTATTATGAAGTAGATGTTTTTCGTCTGTCCATCACATATCATGCAAAATCCAATATCTAATAACAAAATTAACATTGAAATGGTTGCAAATTTGCTTTATGACGTTCTTATTAATATGGTAATTAAGAGGTTCTCTCTGCCATTCAGAATGTCGTGTGTCTCCATTTCTGGCAACACTGTATGCTATCGATAGTTTTAAGGTACTAGAGTAACTTTACCTCATCAGATGTAAGTTAACAATTAGTCATTTCTGTGAGGGCGTACGTATTATTTCATGTGAAGTATCTTTTTAATAGCATTTCGATATTTTTGGTTGTGTGTGGCGTAAATGAGTGGATTCAATGCACCGTTGAGAGGCAAAAAACCCTGAGAAATTGCATGAACCATTGACAATATAAGACCAGGTCTCGCAGAGGTGAGATGCAGACACGTGATGATAAGAAACGGCACCCAGCAAAAATAGAACGTTCCAACTATTTTGAAAAACATCTTGGTAATTTTGAATTCTTGTGCTTACTTGTTCGGTTGTATTGATTATTGGAGGGGATACAGCATTTTTCTTCTATGCAACAGCACAAATTGCTAAGTGCAGCAAAAACGATGTAATGATCATAATCATCGCGACCATTAAAAAAGCATAGGCTACAAAAGCTGGCGGATAAACAAGGTGAGAGAAACAAGCAACTTCAGGTTGCCAAATATTCCACCCAATTAGAGGTATCGAATATAAACCAAATGAAAGAGACCAGAGACATACACAAACTCTGACGGAATTGTTTTCAGTTACAATTGCATAATACCTAAACGATTCACAAACATTAATGATTCGTTCAATACTTAGCACTAGAATTCCACTCAAGGATGTCACAACGCTCACCATTATTGCTGACAAACTCAATAAACAGCTATATTTAGCATTAGAAGCGAATTCGAGACCAGCAAGAGTGTAATTCAATGTGGTAAAATATAAGCCTGTTAAGAATGTCATGATGTCACACAAACACAAGTTAAGTATAAATATAGTAATTGGAGTGCGCAGAGATGGTGTCTGTACATAAGCCATGATAACCAAAACGTTTCCAGGAATTACTGACAGCAAGCACAATATGTGCAAAACATATATAAATAAATACCATGAACGGTAAAAATCCTTTGCGTTGAAAACTCTCGGCGGATCGATGGTCATTGTCAAGTTCCCTATTAGGAACGTTGCATCAATCGTTGTTGTAAAAGTGTCGCCATAAGTTTTGTATTCTCTGGGGCTTAAAGATAAGTCACATGCCATAGCCTGGATAGTCCAGTAAGTGATGACTAGGAGAAGGAAATGACGTCCACCTACACCATAAAACATAAAAACAACAGCTATTAACGTTTGTCATAATGTATGTATGTATGTATGTAAACAATTTTTGGATCCGCGATACAGGTCACAATTTTTTTTTTCAATCTTTAGGCGTCAATAATGCGCAAAACCGAGAGGTTTTATTTTGACCTTGATCTGAAACTAATGTCAAGGTCATTAGATAAGTGAAAAATTAGTATCTCGAATAACTCTGTTAATAATGGTCGGATTGTTACAAAATTTACATCATTGTGTTGGTCATTCTAACTGCAAAGTTTTGTTGAAATAAATGTAGACATCGAACAGACAACAGTTTTCTCAAGCGCCCCAGCCCCAGTGTAATTGGAGCCGTATTTAAGCACAAAGACCTGTTGGAGTGAGAGCCTCATAAAACTTTATCAGTGCTAATTTTGTTTTGGATTTTTGGACAATAGACGACTTAAAATTTCACAAAAACCTTATGGAAGGTTGTCAACTCCATTAATAGGTCCTAAGTGTATATTCCCATCCACAAATATACTTCACTTTCTCAATTACCACCCTATGAATGTCAGATATCATGGAATTAAACACAGCAATTTTGGATCCCGAACATTCAGAACTTCTATGTGGTTGCTACACCGGAGGCGATATTGCCATAAAAATTTGTCATAATATGCAATAACTAGTTCAGATTTTGCTAAAGGTGTCTCTGTGAAAACCTTATGTGAAAACAACACCTATATTATCATGGTACACCCTACCCCTTAGATATGTACAACGAGATATGCAATTTTCAGCTAAAAAAGTCTTAAAAGTAATTACTGATTCATTATTGTTTTTTCTTGCAATTACCATGTCTACTAAATACGATATTACTTATCATCAATAATTTTTAAAACTTTGATGTATAATGTTATGAATCCTATATACAGAGAATGATGTTCGTTGGCCTTTGGAAGTCACTGTAGATAGCATGCTAAGAGCAAGTAAATTGTTTAAGCAGAAAGGTTGCAACATAACAAGTCCATGTAAACTGAGCTATTTAATAACAATTGATATGTTGCATTTTCATTTCAGCATATAATTTTACCCTATTATAGATGTATAAGGAATTATCACTATGTATATTCTTGATCATTTCTGTATCAGTTACTGATTAGTCATGGATACACCATATATGGTATAAAATGGGATATGTGTTTACTAACTGCTAAAAGTGTCATGTCGATTCAAAAGTAACTCTTATCCCAAACCTACCATTACATTGGGAAGCATAAATGATAGTATTATTGATTTCATAGAATCGACGAATGTTTGCACACTTATTCATAACCTCTCTCAATGCTAACTCAACAACAGAATTGGAGCGTTTGGGGTATTGTGATAGAGGAGCGCATGCCCACTGTCAAGATCAGCAGATATCACTAACAAAAATATCAGGCGGTGGGCAAAATGGCAATGTTTACATCTGGCAGATAGCACAAAATCCGTTCGCTAAAGTGGCGAATACGGTTATATGTAAGTTAAAAAATGCAATGGTAATCCGTAGCTCTGTCTAACCCATCTGTATCCAATGTCTTCCCGCACAATAACGTTCATTGTCATATGAATGATATTCAATCTATAAACGTTGGAATCATACTGACCAAACGAGAATCAGATGGAAACAGAGCGTGTAACATGGTCATTGCTGACCGATCGCCTTTGTTTATATTCGCTCTTGTACCGGAAATTACATGCGGTATGGAAAGCTGGTCTTTATACAATCCCAAAATAGACCTGGTTTAGCCTGCGATTCCGTTCGTGGGGACACTTGGATTTTACGACATGAGCGAACTGATAACCCAAAACAATCTGGCTAATTGTTCCCTTGTAAAAACGATTCCAATGATACGATATGATTTCATTTCGTACTTGAAAATTTACACATCACAGATCAAGAAAACCATATGGTAAGATTCTCATAAAGTTTTAAATGCATCTGCTTGAATTCCCAGCTAAAGTGTTGCATTTGTTCTAATCTATTAAAATTAAACAGTATCAGATGGATAATATTGTTAGAAAAACACCTAAAATGAGTTTAAAAGACTTACAACCCCGAATTTACCAGTTAAATTGCCATTTGTTTATATCGGTCCGCAAAGATATGTGAGCGTGTGCCGCCCATCCATCACTCGTCAAACTGCTGATTTATATATACATTTAAGATTTGTATATATTTCATTTGAAGTGATAATTTGAAACCAACAGTTGACGTTAAAAGTCCCACAAACATGAATCTAAGTTTGTAGCAAATATATATCAAACAAAGCTATATAATGACCAATTATTCAACATGGCCTAAATGGTCGTACAGGCTAAAATGTAAATTCAGGCAAATGCATTAAAACGCAGATAAAAGTGGATAGTTTGCCTGAATAATGAGATTCCAACCTTAGGCGAAGCAGTAGCAAACAATGCGACTCTTTGGCTGGGAAGCGCAATTGTGTAAACCCAGGAGATTACGCTGACTATTTTGGCCCCATGATCATCGACTAAAATGTGAGTAGTCAAGGCACTTTTTCTTTCAGAGTGTTTCACTATATTTCGGTTTGACTATTTAGATATGATAATATGGTCATAATAACGTACTAAGAAAATCTTTTACGAATGATTTCGTTGCACTTTTAGTATTTTGGCGAAATCAAATCCTAACAACAAACCATTCGTTGACTTAACCCGAAAGTATATAAATTTTGGCCCAAATAGTCAAAATAATGTTTGAACAAGAAATTACAATATATTCAGTTAAAGTATTGAAAGATTTGATTGATTTTAAAATTAATTTACCGAAAAACTGTATTTTTTGACATTATCTACAATTTTGAATAAGTTCGCGAAAACGCTACTAATGGCCTTTTGATAATCACATTTTTAGCAATTATTATGATTCTAATCCATGATGACTGAAAAGATTTCAAAATTTCGGTATTGCGCAAACATAAGCGAATATAAAGGCACGAGAGGATGGATTTATACATATAAATAAGCATCTTGACCATTCGTGGACGACCTTTAGAGGACCCAGATGTATATGCCAGTAATAAATAATGACAAAAGTTTTTTATTTGCCATGACGCGTTTTTTCGATTCAAGCAAGCTGTAAAACCAAATTAAACAGATTAGGGAACTAGATATCCATTTCGCACTTTTCCCTGACCCTATATATTTAAGTAAGAATTTGTGTAAGCTCTGATTTTACAAGACCTGACGCAGCGGATCACCTGTCTGTGTGTGTTAATTGCTTCCACACCTTATTTGTCTAAGACACATTGATCATACAGATGCTACTAAAGTGCGCCCAGCTGTTTATCTACATTTGTTCGGGACGATAACTGTAGTGGAACGCCTAGAGTCAGAGACGCATAGCGCTCGTGATACTTCAAAACAGTTTATTCTTAAACAAACACATATATTAGTTCTTTTTGTCTGTTCCATATAACTACCATTCTGTCCATTCCTACAGCAGCTTCCAATTGTCTCTCAAGCTCCTTATCATTTATCATTTAACTGACGACTTATATAGCAAGTACTTGGTGACCCGATAAGTCGCAGAAGGAAGAAGGCACGTCGGCGGATGATTAACAACAAACTCACTTTGGAGTGTTTCTATATTCGTTGGTGCCATGTCTTCACCGTATTATTTTATACGAGAATGAAAAATACCGACGAAAATAATGCATAGCCCCCTGGTATACTACAATATCAAAGAACCATGAGATATGCTAACTGTAATAGTCGGTAATTCTTTCATATTCCTCCATCTGATAGTGCAGCATGACTTGGATGATATGGGACTTCGTGGGTTTTAAGGCGTAGTCCACCACGAAAAAAAAGATAAGAAAACAAGTCTGTCATGGAGAGTGGGCGTCTGCAAGCATCAAAATCACCCTCAACCAACACTATCGCGCAATCGGTTATTTGTTCTAAGTAATGCAAATTTCAATCATTTTCTATAATTTTCTCACAAGTGTTCGAAATTCCGATGTCATATATTCCTACATTTACATACTCTCACATCTCATATTTCATTCTTCTTGGATGGGTCACGTGTCTTCTTATATTTCCTTCCATATTATATTGATTGCCTCCAATACTTCGTTTTATGTAATATCCTGTAGCCCATCACACATTTCCCAACATTATACATTCTCCTTTATCCTTCCCAATATATTCTGCAACATTCTTCCTTTCCTCGCTCTCAATCAGTCATAGATGGCCATTCCCTATACTCCCAACACGGCTTGCCAATTCCTCTTTCGTCTCTTCGGCTTCATTGGCATTGTATTCAACATCATAATGTGACTCTCAGTGCGGTCATAGCGAGGCCAGAACAATTTGTTACGAAAGCAAACTACGTTCAGTTTGATCCTCAATTGTGTTACTATGAAGTTTCTTTTTTGCCCAATATACAGCATAAAAGTAAGATATTCTTCCAGTTGAATCGTACTCCACTTTGTAGGTGGTAATAAATGTATCGTGGAGTGGCGGATAATATCATTGTCGTATTGAGAAAATTACACACGTCATAGGGACGGTATAATACTCAGAACGAGACTAGGATACTTTAATAAACCGCACAGTATTGGGCTCTACCAAACACGACGAATCAAGCTTTGGCCTTGCTTCCGGTGTGCTTGGGCGATAGATTTGTAGGCTGAGATGTAGCTCCCTAACTGATAGCAAAGTTTAATAGAGGAGTGACGGAGGGGCTAACAACATTTGAGTGGATCATGAAGATCATACCTAGATATCCATATGCTTTCACATGCAGATCATGTAGATCATAGAGGGAGATCCAGTTGCTGCAACCCTATCTGTAAGTTATGCGAGGAAATCCAGTTGTTATGGTATTGGAATTTTTGTTGGTTATACATGGCTATTCATTTGAGCACATCAAGAGATCCAGTAACTTGTATGTAGCAAACAGGTGGAATACATAGATATAGAGATATATATATATAGATAGATATATATATATATAGATAGATAGAGATAGAGAGAGAGAGATAGAGAGATATATATATAGAGAGAGATATATATATATAGATATATATATATATATATATATATATATATAGAGATATATATATATATATATATATATATATATATATATATATATATATATATATATATATATATATATATATATATATATATATATATAGGCAAATATATATATTAATATATATAATGAGAGACCTAAACCGGTGATCCATATATATCATCGAAATGAAATAAAGTAGGCTACGACAAGCTTCGTTGGCGGAGTGTAGAGTTGAGAGACACGCCCTGTGCCATTTTACATAGCTAGCCGGCATGTAACCTATACCCAGTTTGCTTGTATCGCTCGAAAGCCATAGCACAGCTACAGTCAACGTCTCTACCGAAGCAAATTGGGTTCAGTTTGTTCAGCATTTTTGTTTGAAAATAGATTGTTCCTTTAGCGTCGTGACGGCGGGTTGGATTTTGTGCCCTCCATTTATTTTGACCTGATGCCACATGTATATTTCTGGAGGAAAATTGATTGTTAAGAGTTTGCATTGTTGCACCAGGGAGCTATTACGCACATCACGTGGAGGGGTTACT
>CM067342.1:6882880-6908065 GCA_034190875.2 Urechis unicinctus
TTCATTTGTAGTCGGCGATTTTACGGCGGCAGCAATGGCTCGGGATATGAAAACAATTATTTGACCTATGTCTTTCTCACAATACTTATAAATGCATTTGATACATTAGTTTTCTGGTACACTTATCTTTCTTATGACGAAAGCAACAAAATCACATTTGAGTAATTGAAATAGAGCAAAATTTGTTTTTTTTATCATATTGTATATTCTGCGTAATGTCATTTGTGCTTGTAATCCGCTTGCGCTTCTGTTCAAGTTTGACGCAGCTGTAGTAATTGTACCAAACTGCTGCGACAATCATTTATCCGCATGAATAACTAATCGTTTATCGGTTGGTATGTCGCACTGTTTCGCGAAGGCAATCAACAACCATCTTTATAATGATACTCTAACTCTGGACAAAAACTCTGCTTGCATAAATGCGTGTCTAGAATACTTATACACATGGTGCGTGGAAGTAGATAGAGATCAGATTGAGAATGTATGCAGTCTTGCACAGATTCTTGACATCCCTCATCTCTATAAACCATGTGGATATTATAGACTCAAGAAACAGTCGCTTAAGTATATATTTAGGCATGTTTATTAGATTCGTTGGTTGCACTTTATAAAACTGTTCAACAGTTTATGGGCAATTTTTAGTATAAATGTTGAAATGGCGATTTGGACGAATGTGTCGTCGAGATCGTGTGTCAGGAAGTATCTTATCTAAACATTGACGCCCTTAGCAATGGTATATTTGTCCAGATAATTTATCAGGCTTGCTTACACCAAAACCGTACAAGATGTGGGCTAAGATGTGTGTGTATACCAACGCTACATATAAAGGGTAGTTAATTATTGCTGACATAAAAGGGTGCACAAGTGGACCAAATGGTTCTTCGTTGCCCTGGCAATCATTACAATACGGTCTTGAGTAGCCATCTTTCTATAATCGATCTGCAATGTTGAAATATGCAGTCGCAGCTTATTTGCAGTTGAAATGCAGATTCGCTATCTGCCTTCGGTTGATTGGCGATGTAGAAATGGATAGTGGAAGCTTATTAAGAGTTAATGGTGGTTGTGTACCAGCAACTGTTGATGGAAATGATAACTGCATAAGTAAGACATTTATTTCGTGACGAGAGAGGGGATACAGCAACATTAATGCGACTGTTAACAAACACGCACTTTACAAAAGTAATGATTTCTGATTGACTTCAGAAACTCTACGTGAGGAGAAAACATCCAGTGAATATTTCATTGGAACTAAATCGACCATCTAATCTGATGTCATCCTCACACGATCAAGATGTTAACAACATCCGACCTTCATCATATAAAACTCTTTGGGTAACTTTTTCAAAATTGAGGTAATGAGTTACACGCATGTATGCATATATGAAGTATACTAATGTATAAACATACGTCAATATTATATATATATATATATATTTATATATATATATAAATGCAAATATATATGTATGTATATATATATTATTTATATATATATATATATAGAATATATATGTATTTATATATATACGTATATATACGTGTAATATATATTATATACAGAAAGCGGAGAGATATAAGATAGCGACGGAGATAAGCACATAGGGATATATGAATATATGATATATATAGATC
The DNA here is from genome assembly GCA_034190875.2 of Urechis unicinctus. Taxonomy (NCBI): domain Eukaryota; kingdom Metazoa; phylum Annelida; class Polychaeta; order Xenopneusta; family Urechidae; genus Urechis; species Urechis unicinctus. The sequence continues at coordinate 6,884,513 of CM067342.1, forward strand.
TCTACATTTCTAGAGATATATATATAGATATAGATATAGATATAGATATATATATATATTATATATATATATCTATATCATATATAGAAGAGATTTAAGATCTAGTATATAGATATCTATATATTCTATATATCTTTCCGCAAATATCTCATAAATATATATATATATCTATATATATATATCAATAGTAATATTATATATATACATATCTATGGATATTCTCTTATTATAGATATATATTACCATATATTCTCTATGATATAGATATAGGGGCTATATATATATATAGAAACGCGTTCCGCAAAATATCATCATTAAAAAATCAATTATTTTTCCCCATAATGTAGATCTATCTATCATATCTTTGCGGTTCAATAGGTTACATGAATCCCATCAATTTTTCGTTTTCTGAAAGTACATACGATCTTCTGGATATTGCTTGATTAAGATTTTGAACACTGACCGGTGTTAGTCAATATGGTATCCGAAATCATTGGTAGACTACGTGATAACTTCACGAGGAGCAAACTTCTCTTTCCACGGTTCAAAAGATTGCACTGTTGAGATCAATGGTTATTTATAGATGTTTTGGTCGCCATTGGCAAGTAACCAACGCTGTAGTTGTGCAGAATTGAGTTCCAGTTGATGTCATGCAAATAAATCTCATGCATTGTCTATACCCTGTGATTCCCCTTCATTATTTACCGTAGCATTTCATCCTAGCTATTTAGATGGTTTGGTTTCTAGCGGTACATTCTTTGAGTAATTTACTTGCGCACCAAATCTAGCATAAAGTAGACTTGGTGAACTCGTACAATGTTTTCCTTGATGCCACCTCCTTGTTTCTCCTCATTGGTACTGGTCATTTTGTGGTTTTTATCCCCGTATCAGACTTCGTTATTGAATCGGATGCGCCTGTGGATCAACGCAGGGGTCGTGAAAATTGTTGAATACCATTATAGGTCAATTTATGTGAACGTAACAGAGCGAGTTTCGTGTCCAATAATAACAAGTTCACGGACTGCAACCATGTGACTTAACCGACATCATTTCGATAGATACGAAGGTACACAGCACAGTGAGAAACAGCAAGGCCTAGAATGCGCCTGTAACAAATTCTCACCGTGTGGTTCAAATAATGAGAAATGTTTATTGCTTCACAGTTTGACATATATTTTTTTACTGTGTCAAGCGCGCTCGTAGTTGTTATAAAAGATATGTAAGTTTTGGCAAGGCGAATGGCTCACAACACAATTGTCATGGGCTACTTGAGGTACAACTGCCTTACGTGAACTCCTTACTCAGTCATCACAGAGAACATCATCGAGTGCAAGAGATAGACAAACTTCCACTGCATACATATTGCTGCTTCAAGAATGGCGCCCATGCAAACAGCAGGTGTAACCATATTAGGGGGCCATCATCCAAGTTTAGGGATCTGCTGGATGCTTTGAGAGCTCTTAAACTAGTTGACGTGAAATTGACAGCAATAAAAATATCAATATTAGTTGGCATGTCACATGATCTATCAAAAGTTTAATCACCAACATACGCTTCAAGCAGTATATATCTATTTGAGTTTGGTCCAAATAAGGTACAAAGGATTGTTGCCACTACTGGCGCCCGGTTTCCGATGGCAAGGTTCCGCGCGATGAGTCGCTCTACCACAATACACCACTGATGCCACATGTAATTTGGATTCCCTACAAATGTGTAGGTGACTTAAGAGATACCAAATATTCAGTGCTAATACCAAAACTATTTGAGCTTATTTTATGATTTTGTGTCCCTAAATGTATTGATCAAATATTACCAACTAACACATTTATATATAATTTTAATCAACCTACAGTTCTCAAATATGGTTCATGACAAGAATGACCAATTAAGTTTATTGAATATGCCAGAAAACAATGGTGATTAATAAACAGCTAGGTAAGTTTTTTTTTCAAAACGTCTGTTTTTATATCTATGATGCTTTGCGAAAAACATGGTAATCGAACAATTGTTCATATAAAGCTATGATATCAGAAGGCAATAAAGATTTGTCTATAGAGAGTTTAGGTCCTTTAAACCTTATGACCTGACATTCACTCGTAACCACGAAAATTGACACAGATATCTTGTTACACGTGGCTATTCGTGTGCGTAATATTCCAAATATGCTTTTTGATAGATATGATTTAATTTGATCTGTGAACACAGATTCAAAGTGACGCACAGATCAAATGGCGTTGAATATGCATACAAAATGCGTACTACATATGCTTACTAGACCCTGGGATACAAAATCCTGAGTACTCTGAACATCAGTCAAATTGTTATGTACTAAAGTTGGGGATAAATAGTAAAAGTCCGTTTTTGAGGAACACATATCTTTATTTTCCTGATCTCTCACTCTCAAGCCTCGAGTTCAAACTGCCTCGCAACTCCATCGTACCACGATACATCGCTGGTGTCCAGCCAATCGCATATTGATACATATACACTAAACCACATCCATCCAATCAGAGGATGAAAGGAGTAGGGTTCATCTCTTCTGATGGTGGCAAACGACTAAAACAAACAGGACCTAACCTTTGGCTGCTATAAATAGGTACCGCGTCAATATCTTGTGCTTTCCATAAGTTCCGGAAGCGGTTCAGTATGAAGAATGGAGAAAAATAGCCCAGCTGTCGTTGGATTAATATATATTCGATTTATATTCTTTATGTAGGCGTGCACAATCCACCACCAGATACCTTGACATGTTGTCTGATAACAACTGGTTGTAATCTGATTAGTGCAGCAATCCAACTGTCACGCCCACCACTCACGTATGAGTTATAATGTACATCATGCCTTGAAAACAATAGCTGACGCGTTAGTCACGCTGGTTTGAGGTTCTAGCAAACTAACTGGTAATTTCTACACGTTATTTGGTCGAACATATGAAGAATATTATCACTGCTAGCAATCTTTACAGAACGACACTTTATAATAAAGGTCGAGGTGAGACAAAGGACGATAACAGTGGTTCTGTTGATATTCAGTGACATACAATATGCAGGTGTGAATTATCAAGACTGCAATAAGTAGTCCTTTCTTATACCAAGTTCCGTGCCCCGAAATAATCGAATATAGCTATACCCATCTTGCACGCTGTTGACAAAATGCTGTCGTCGATGGTAGAGTCGGCTTCCGGGAGAAATGAAACATCCCTGTTTCGATGTCTGCTTTGTCGTGGCATTCTTCAGATGCCACGCCATGAACGCACTCAAGTATCAAGTGCCCTTCTTTATCACCCAATAAACCAACAGCAAAACTCAGAATAACCGCGAGTGTTGTCTAAAGTATTGTTGACAATGTGCAGCCTACCAACCCATTCTTAATTGGTCAATTGACGGGTTAAGTACAAATATACAGCATAACGCGTTTCATCTCTTCCCTGTGTTGGTTTTGAAATTGACTTCTTTAGTTCTGCATGTTTGATACTGTTCTTGTCTAAGAACGCTGTGTACACCGTGTTTGCGCAAGTAATCAGTCTAAGCAAGAAGTCGTACATTTGATGAAAAGGAATCACAATTGGGGAAACACAGTAGCGCAGTGATAACAATTCTTACACCTTTCTCACCAACCATGCAGCATATACTTCAGCAATAACACATAGACACACAAATACACATCGGTCGTGCGTACAAATTGCGGCACTTAATCGCAGCACAATATTCCCCCTCGATAGTGACATCCACGTGCTTTGCTGTGTCATTCTTGTTAACCCCTGAGTCAATCCTTTACACTTTAGGCTTAACGTTCCCCCCTGCTGATGACTCCGCAGCCTAGAGTATCGCATGACTCATCTTAGTAAATAACACGCCTGTGTAACTGAATTCATTTGAGGAAAGTAGACTTATATCATACAAACATAGCCAGGACGCCTTTAAACTCGCAATAGTTACGAGAAGATCTCTGACGACAGTGGATGTGTTCGCAGGCACACTTTAAATTATGCGGGACGAGCAACGCTCCGAGCGACAGGTGGAGTGATCACATATTTTCTCGGGCAGAGGCCAGTGTGTTACCTCAGAAGTTGCGAGCAGTTGATGCTCTTAGCACGTTTTGTGAGTTCTCAGTGGAATTGTTATATATGTGTTAGATACATGTACACTACATTAGTTGATGCAATTGGCTTATAGCTGCTAAAATAGGACGCTGTTTTAGTCATTCACACATTTCAGCTTTTTGTGAATATAGGTAACCAAAGAAGAATGGATGGATTTGCTCGCGTTTGGTGGTTCTGTCTATTGCTGCTGGTGATCTATGCGTCGGTCGGTCGAGCTGCGGATATCGCCGAGGAAAAAATTGATAACGAGAATGGGAATGAGGTGTGAAACAAAAAATCTTCTGCCGTTGAAATATTTTCATATCAATCGATTCTTCGCTTTTTTGAGAGCAGACAATATTTTCTATTAATTAAGCACTATACATCATGTCAAATACTAGTGTTGTTTGCATCGGTACCAGGTACACCAGATAGGATGTCCTCCTAACTGTTATTCAGGGTGATAATCCATGGTACCTTTTCAAGCATCTTGAAAAGAAAGTGGTCAAGATGCGATTATGTAACAAGTGATTATCTATTAATTGAAATTTGTGGAAATACAATCGTTAACAAGTTTGATATTCCTACTGTTTGTGTTTGATTATGGGTTAATAAAACTGCAGTGTAAATGCTAGCATAGTTTTTTCTAGTTCCATCAAATTGTGTTAAGATAATGTGAGCATAAAATGGCAATTGGAATTAAATCTTTAAATGAAGTGCATACCGTACGTTATTATAATGGTAATAATGTATTATTAGGTCAATTTATACTCTGCTCGTGATGAGTTTAATTCTTTTTGACTTATTTTCTACGCAATTTTATAGGTAAAACGACAGTCTGTTACACCCATTCTCTCCCACTTTTGTCTCATCTCGCCCTCCCTTCGCCCCCTTTCTGTGTCTTACACTCTCATACCCTCCTTCAACCTCACATCTCTGTCTTGGTCTCTCAACCTCTTCTAGCCTCTCTTTTTGTTTTGCACCCTCGCCCCCTTCTAGCCCCTCTTGCCGTCTTGCTCTCTTATCCCCCTTATATCTCCTGTTTCTGCCTTGCTCTCTCTCTCCTTCAATCTCCTCTTTCTGTATTGATCTCTCACCCAAATTTAGCCCTTCTTGTTGTCTTGCTCTCTGAAACTCATTTGACCCCTTACTCAGTCTTGATATCCCTCCCTACCTCCTACCCCCCCCCCCCCCTCTTTGTCTCTCTCTCTCATCCTCTTTCTTCCATCCTTCTCTAGCCCTCTCTCATATACTTCCTATCATATATCTGTTCCACGCTCACCGGCCACCTTTCGATCACTGGATATATACTTATTCTATTTGAAGTAAGAGTATATAGCGTCCTTTAGCGTGTATAAAGCGTGAACAGTATCACTTCAAACAATTCAACAAAATGGGCACAGTGGTTGCCGATTCAATATGCATTTATACAACTACCATTGAATGCTCTGATGCTTGTTTATCATTTTCACGTTCTTAAATTTTTTTTCATTTACTGCTTCGTAAAGATCGTTAATACTGTTGCCAAAATATTATAGAGTGAATCCGTAAAAATTCGGCAGCAAACCATGTCCATTGTTTACGCCCTAACTCCGCCCTCCGCAACTTGTCTGGTGGGGCTACTATCCTATTTAGCGCATACGACAAAACACTCGTTATACCAATGATCTAAACATTTAAATATAGAATGAGCATTATTAACTTCATGTATAACTACTACCACTGGTGCGAGAATGTGGTATCTATCCTTTTATTTCCTGACAGGCTGCTGACTTCATAGAAAAAACATAGGGGCGGAGAAGGCATTTGGGTAGCAACTTGGCACAACAACCGTGACTTACCCCCCCCCCCCCCCCCCCCCCCCGACTTGGCCAGTGATTACGACTTTGTGACCTGACACTACAAGTCTAGCAACCATTCCACGGAACTTTCAAGTAACCTGTAGTCTGCGAGCTAATTTCGTAGTTAACACCCTCTCATCGCTCGCTCATGATGTCAACACTGGCTAATATCATGCATTCCCACTCGCCAGCATCCCGTAAGACAATCAATTCCGCTATTAAAACTCACCAATGGGTTACTCGTGCACAAATCACTTAAACGTACTCGACTGCAATGTTGTTAGAATATTCATCTAATACGTGGAGATATATCAACAAAACCACGTGTATGGTGTTTACATCTTTAAAATAAAGATGCCTCCTCAAAAAAGGCCGCACTACAGACCAATGAGAGGCCAGCGGCATGAAGTTGGTCCAGTTCTTTTAGTTGTCGGCAGAATGCTGCTATCGGGCGTTAAAATGCACGACATGAAAGGATGCTGTAAGTGGCACAGCAATGACATTAAATTGTTAAGTGAGCTGTTGGGGCATAAGTAGCGCTGCAGTCGTGTACGAATAGCTCGCAGGGAAGCGGTTTTTTGAGAAATTCTCGTGTTTTCATCTGCAGATGTTGCCCACTTTATTTTATATAACATAATGCTAATGTAGGAAATTCGTGATGTCCGAACTCGAGTGCCTGTGGTAATGGTTGTGCCTCAACCACACTCTCATTATCTCTGCCGCCCATCATCTGATTTCCAACCGGGTCATTGCATAAATGTGCTATCCTAATACCTTGCACTTGGACAAGAATGCAAATGCTCCCAGCAAGAATTATGCCTTCATTGGGCTGTCGATGAATTGTTCTTCTGTTCACGATGTGGCCTTTAACCTTGTTTCACGCTCATTGTTTGGGTCTCTGTTTGATGGCTCATTTGCTCACGCCACTGTGCTTGTCAATCTTGTTAAGCCTAATCTAAGCGCTTTTTGTACGTCCACCTTAAATTGTTAGCATCACCTTGGCAGGCCCATTAAAATTAAAGAGTAGCTGATCACCAAGGCTTGTTTGTGTCCCAAAGGAAGTCGTGAAGCGATGTAATAACAACTGAATATCATCCTGCGATTCACTGGATACATACTTAATCTTTGTGTGTGAACAGCAGGATTCCGTCACTCGGAACCGGGGCAACCACACAGCTGCGCATCCCCAACACCCAGGGCAGCCCATCATCAACCCTAGAACCTGGTTTCACTTGGTCGTTACTGTCCGATAAAACTTATCGCATTCTGACGAGTAACCCCTCCACGTGATGTGCGTAATAGCTCCCTGGTGCAACAATGCAAACTCTTAACAATCAATTTTCCTCCAGAAATATACATGTGGCATCAGGTCAAAATAATGGAGGGCACAAAATCCAACCCGCCGTCACGACGCTAAAGGAACAATCTATTTTCAAACAAAAATGCTGAACAAACTGAACCCAATTTGCTTCGGTAGAGACGTTGACTGTAGCTGTGCTATGGCTTTCGAGCGATACAAGCAAACTGGGTATAGGTTACATGCCGGCTAGCTATGTAAAATGGCACAGGGCGTGTCTCTCAACTCTACACTCCACCAACGAAGCTTGTCGTAGCCTACTTTATTTCATTTCGATGATATATATGGAACACCGGTTTAGGTCTCTCATTATATATATTAATATATATATTTGCATATAATATATATATATATATATATATATATATATATATATATATATATATATATATATATATATATATATATATATAGATATATATATATATATATATATATATATATATATATATATATATATATATATATATATATATGATATATATATATATATATATATATATATATATATATATATATATATATATGCCTAGATATATATTATAAACTATGTATGAATATATGCATAAATATGAATATACATATACACATATATATAGCTTAACTTTAGGCAGGCGTTCTGTCACTGATGAAGTTCAAACAAAACAACAACACGTTGGAACATGCGGTGTCATTGCAAGAGGCTCGAGCTTGAGACGGTACATCCACGTCTATGGGCGCTATACAGTGGACACAGGAAGAAGACCAGCCTCCCCCAGAGACCATTGCATGTCGACAGGCTGCCATCCCGGCCCCGTGTTACTGCTGACATTATTTATTCAGGCCCAGTAGACGAGGTGATCAAAATGGGCACGTGACCCATCCAAAATTGCAATTACTAACTGACTGTCCCTTGAGGGATATAATCAATGTGTCATTAGAAGGCAGCTTAACACTGTTTTCTGACAAACGCTGTAGTGCGACGAGAAACTGACATTTCAGCAGTTGCATTTTATCCTGTGCCTTCTTTTTTTATGCTGGATCACCTCATGTAATATGCGGCACCCCCAGCGGTAGCATCTTCTATTGTATTCCACCTGTTTGCTACATACAAGCTACTGGATCTCTTGATGTGCTCAAATGAATAGCCATGTATAACGACTCTCCTCGTATGATCAACAAAAATTCCAATACCATAACAACTGGATTTCCTCGCATAACTTACAGATAGGGTTGCAGCAACTGGATCTCCCTGTATGATCTACATGATCTGCATGTGAAAGCATATGGATATCTAGGTATGATCTTCATGATCCACGCAAATGTTGTTAGCCCCTCCGTCACTCCTCTATTAAACTTTGCTATCAGTTAGGGAGCTACATCTCAGCCTACAAATCTATCGCCCAAGCACACCGGAAGCAAGGCCAAAGCTTGATTCGTCGAGTTTGTTAGAGCCCAATACTGTGCGGTCTCCTAGTCTCGTTCTGAGTATTATACCCTCCCTATGACGTGTGTAATTTTCTCAATACGACAATGATATTATCCGCCACTCCACGATACATTTATTACCACCTACAAAGTGGAGTAGGATTCAACTGGAAGAATATCTTACTTTTATGCTGTATATTGGGCAAAAAAGAAACTTCATAGTAACACAATTGAGGATCAAACTGAACGTAGTTTGCTTTCGTAACAAATTGTTCTGGCCTCGCTATGACCGCACTGAGAGTCACATTATGATGTTGAATACAATGCCAATGAAGCCGAAGAGACGAAAGAGGAATTGGCAAGCCGTGTTGGGAGTATAGGGAATGGCCATCTAGGACTGATTGAGAGCGAGGAAAGGAAGAATGTTGCAGAATATATTGGGAAGGATAAAGGAGAATGTATAATGTTGGGAAATGTGTGATGGGCTACGGGATATTACATAAAACGAAGTATTGGAGGCAATCAATATAATATGGAAGGAAATATAAGAAGACACGTAACCCATCCAAGAAGAATGAAATATGAGATGTGAGAGTATGTAAATGTGGGGATATATGACATCGGAATTTCGAACACTTGTGAGAAAATTATAGAAAATGATTGAAATTTGCATTACTTAGAACAATAACCGATTGCGCGATAGTGTTGGTTGAGGGTGATTTTGATGCTTGCAGACGCCCACTCTCCATGACACACTTGTTTTCTAATCTTTTTATTTTCGTGATGGACTACGCCTTAAAACCCACGAAGTCCCATATCATCCAAGTCATGCTGCACTATCAGATGGAGGAATATGAAAGAATCACCGACTATTACATCTAGCATATTTCATGGTTCTTTGATATTGTAGTATACCAGGGGGCTATGCATTATTTTCGTCGGTATTTTTCATTCCCGTATAAAATAATACGGTGAAGACATGGCACCAACGAATATAGAAACACTCCAAAGTGAGTTTGTTGTTAATCATCCGCCGACGTGCCTTCTTCCTTCTGCGGCTTATCGGGTCACCAAGTACTTGCTATATAAGTCATGGGTTAAATGATAACTGATAAGGAGCTTGAGAGACAATTGGAAGCTGCTGTAGGAATGGACAGAATGGTAGTTATATGGAACAGACAAAAAGAACTAATATATGTGTTTGTTTAAGAATAAACTGTTTTGAAGTATCACGAGTGCTATGCGTCTCTGACTCTAGGCGTTCCGCTACGGTGATCGTCCCGAACAAATGTAGATAAACAGCTGGGCGCACTTTAGTAGCATCTGTATGATCAATGTGTCTTAGACAAATAAGGTGTGGAAGCAATTAACACACACAGACAGGTGATCCGCTGCGTCAGGTCTTGTAAAATCAGAGCTTACACAAATTCTTACTTAAATATATAGGGTCAGGGAGTTTACAACACCCAGGTAGAAGCGCGAAATGGATATCTAGTTCCCTAATCTGTTTAATTTGGTTTTACAGCTTGCTTGAATCGAAAAAAAACGTCATGGATTGTAGGATGTTAGGAAGACTTGTGATTGTATCGCTCATTGTGTGCGATTCCCATGATGTGTTCATTCGGTGGTCAGCCAAAACGCGTTCGGAGTAATGTGTGAATAATATCAGGCTCCTTGTCCAGCCATGATAAACTGCGCAGCTCGGTGAGAAACTTTATCAATTCGGCTAGAGGGATTCGTAAATATCACGACGCGGTTGCAATTATCGCACGACTAACCGGGGCAATTTGAGATTAAAACCTAGTAATTCCTCGATTAGCTGAGAGGGGGGTGCCATGCGATAGCATTGTCAGTGGTACGAGGGGACTGACTGAGGCACACAACCAAACCTTCTGAATGTATTAACAGTTATATGCAGTGCGTTGCACAATGACACTTTAGTGATGATACGCATATAAAATGTTAGACTTTAAAGTCGAGCATTATCGGAAGTACTTTATGCTCAGCGTTTACTGATGAATAGGGCAGACAATTTATTTATGATTCTACGGGTACTATGAGTAAGTACGACAATCAGGGGATGATATAATTATGCCACATTGTTGATGATGCATCGTATGAATACCGACGGCACAATGAATTGAACTGCACAAATTGTCATTACACATGAATAACTGTGAATGACTCTCACTTATGCTCACTCTATTTGATTAAATTCATTGTATCGGACATTGTCTTATCTTAAATAACTGTTATCGCCAACGGCGTCGATTTTCCACAAATGTGCAGAGCATATTCAAATGACATCATTCTTCGTTCTATCGACCGAGTCTCTATTCATGTGCATATGCCGATAACACCGCCACCCCCAATAAATGACGTCATAGACAATATCACAATTTAGAGAACCATGGAGGAAATTGACAGTTGGAAATGTATTTTAGCCTGAAAAGTGGGGATGCAAAGCACACTATATCGGTATTGATGTTACTATTTGGCACCAAACAATGAATATTTCCTCGTTGAATGACGGTTTCTTCTGCATCATTAGACTAACTACTTAACTAATGTTCTCCATACACCAACCAACTGTGACCCAGTGCCCTTATTGCAAGGCAAAAACTAGTTGTCTCAATAAATATTCTGCTAGTAAATTTTGGCCAATCATGGTGTTGGTTACATTAAATCATCACAATTGTGTTCCCGTTATAACGATCGGTGATAAACCGCCTTACATGTTTCGCAACTAGTCTATAATTTCCCATTTGACCATCAGTTATCTGTGTCCACTAAACCACCCAATTATGATATCACCCCAATAAGATATCTGCTATCTTCTATTCCATCGCATTTAGCAAAAATATATAACAGACAAGAGATATACTCAGAGAAAGAACGGTATGTGTCTGGAGCTGCGTGTGGTGGGTTTGATAAGAATCAAATAGAGCCCTTTGCTGTTTATTACTAACATACATGTGTTTGTCCTCCTTTGATATGATATCACCAAATGCATAGTACATATGTAGTTAATCAAGGTTAAGCTGATATGTAGCTGCAGAACAAAATCATACTGGTGGCACTGACGCGTAACCAATGTGCTAAAGTAGAGATATCAAGGTGATAAGCCGCCTATTGACATATGTTCTGATAAGGGTTTAGTCCCAACGTTTGTCACTAAGTATTGTTATTGGGTATATCTCGCCTCAGCTATTACGTGCTTGGGTTTTACAAACGGACATTGGCCCTGAAGGTTGTTACCAAAGTATCTTTATAGCTCGTTGTTATTCCCAGCACTATCGGTATGTAAATGACCGAGAATCGTGACAGATATCGGATAAGAGGACACTGTTCTTATCATAATCACCATCATCAATATTCATGACTGGTGGTTAATGCTAGCAGAGCATACCCTCTAAGTGATGACAGAAAGAGTGGAAATGATGAACGCACAAGGAGATATATTAGAGAAGGCAAAATATGTGATAGAGAGTGGACAGTGGCAGAATTTTACGGGGAATATGCGCACTGTTATTTCAAACAGATGTGAGAAAAATATGAAAATGACTGGATTTCACATCTATCGTAACAGTGAGGTGATTCCGGGATAACCATGGTAGCTATAGGATTAATATACTTTTTGATGTGTACACTTTGGGCAGGCGGTCAAAGTCAACCATACCTTGACATATTGCCTGATAACAACTGGTCTTACCTGATTCGTGCAGCAATTATGTACACCCCGACTCTTACGCCCATGACGATAGAGCAACCGTACATGCTGTATCGCCATTAAACAGAGGATTGTGCATGTTTTTGTATTTGCTCAGTTTCAACACACGAAACGTGTCAACTTCTCTCAAAAGTTCCACAGCCGTTCTTCGTCCAAACAGCCCATTATATATGTTAAGTATCACATCAATTGGTTTTCTTTTTGCATTTTGTTCCAACCTTAAGTAGGTTGGCGGGTGGCTCAATACGGCTCTTGGTGGACTAGTGTTTGCGAATATTTACTTCAAGATGATATGATCGGAGCACGGAAATATGCTCGAAGGATATGTGTATAAATCTAGGTTCACTGAGTATGGTGCACAAACAGATAGCTCGGCAAGCGATGTAATTGTCTTTCGCATATATTTAAATTCAGCAGTCAAGGCTGTTAGGGATCCTCTCAAGTCTTTATACGCTTGTTTTATTATTGATGACATACATCTGACCGACAGCCATTAATTTGATATGCTAAGAAAACATTTATCTACTAGCCCTATGCTTGGTAATTGTGCGGGATGACGTGATATCACGTTGTGTTTAGTATCCAAGCATCTTTCAACTAGACGATGTTACAATAAAAAAAAATGCAATGCAACATAATAGCCTTTTACGGGTCGCTGTGGCGTAGTGCTTAACTGACTAGCCCTTCGACTGAGAGCGTGTTGGGTTTATCGTTAAGTTTGACAAACTGACTGTTTGTTACGCCACGCAGCCACGTCTTACCGTTCTCGCTTCGTGTGTCTTTAATTGCTGATATAACTCACATACCATTTGAGCAGGAAAACAAATTGAACGATTTGAACAGAAATACTAATATAATTGAGATATCAATATACTCATATAATCCGACGACAACTTGAAGAGATATAATGATATTTCCCAACTACCACTTGAAGAGAAATGATATAGTCCACCGACCACATGAAGAGAAATCCTGATAAAGCCTACTTACCACGTGATCAACAACTTATCAACATATCATGACGGCGCCTATTATGTCATTCCATTATGAAACGATTGAATTGATCAATCAGCTGAAGTCGCTTTATCCTCCTAGCCTGCATACAACCCGGTTTCGATAGATGTCTGTTTGAAGCTCAAACGAGCCATTCACTGGGGATGTTTTAAGCGGGCGTGGTATGATGTACATGTGGATGCGTTGGATATATGGCATAAACTTCCATTCCCTCAACCATTCAGAGGGACAAATGTGAAGCAGATGAATGAGCTGTTGAGGAAAACGGCGGTCTCTTTTTTAAAAAAAAATGCAGGCCACCGGAGGCAAAACAAGACATGACAACTGTAGAGAGATAGAGAGGCCAGCTACAGACGGGCATTTACCTGGCATATGAACACAACGCCAGGCCTAATCAACCAGAACAAATATAAAGCATAGATTCGGCTCCTCACCACACTGCTCCACTTCCTTCGCATCGACGTCAAACACAGATGCGAACTACAACGCAAAGTGAAAGGCTATCACAAGCAGAAAGGATGAAGAAACAGGGTAAAGAGCTTCACCTTAAAATCATTTTGTCGCAGAAACGCCTTAGACATTAAAGATATATATATATATATATATATATATATATATATATATATATATATATATATATATATATATATATATATATATATATATATATATATATATATATATATATATTTTATATATATATATATATAATATTTATATATATATATATATATATAGAAATGCATAAGCTTATACACATATATATAGACAAATATATGTTTACATTTGCATTTATATATGCGAGTATTTATATATATATATATATATATAAATATATATATATATATATATATATATAAACATATATATGTATATATATTGGCACGAACGCGACCTTTAGTGGACAAACCGCCAACCTTTCGTAGACTTTGGTCTACGAAAGGATATACCAGTATGTCCACATAAAGTCAACGCACATTTTTGTCCAAAATAATTGAAAATATTTTAGTTTTACCATTCGAATGTGGTAGTCTAGTCTTAGTAACGTACAAAAATAATCTTTCACGCGTGATTTCTTTGGATTTTGAATATAATAGCGAAATAAATTTTAACAACTAACCATTCGTTGACATAACCCGCACACCCCAATATCATCCGTACAACCATATATACTTCTATCCAAATTTCCGAAATAATGTTTAATCGTGTGTGTTGGATATGTTTATTTGAAAAATTTAAATATTTGATTTATTTTTAAATTTTATAACCGAAAGACTCCATTTAGCTCCTTATTCATTAATCTACAACATTAAATTTTGATCGCGAAATGCTACCAATGGTTCATAACGATCACATCTACAACAAATATTATGTTTCTAATCCATGATGACTGAAAATGATTTAAATATTTCGGTATTCCGCAAATATTCAAAAATATATATGGGGGCACGAAAGGTTGGATTTATACGTATAAATTAATGTCTTGACCTTTCGTGGACAACCTTCCGAGGACCAAATATATACCAGGAATAGAAAATGACAAAAAGATTTTTATCCGCATTAATCTATTTCATTGTATCAATTTAAAGCCGAATAAATAATGATATCGCGGATAGCAAAATGTTATACGGTCTGCTTTGTACGAATGGTTGGAGTCTACGAATATCTAATCGTCAGTATATATATATATATATATATATATATATAAATATATAGTATATCTAAAATAGTCGATATATAGATATATATATATATATATATAGTATATATTCTCAATCTTATGGCCATTTTATCTCTATCCAATATATATATTTATATTATATATATATATATATATATATAGATCTATATATATATATCTATATATATATATATATATATATATCTATCCATATATATATATATCTATATATATATATATATATATATAATATATATATATATATATGATACTTACCATTGCAACCATTTTGGACAATATCGACAAAACCGACCATTTTGGTTCATTCGATTATTTCGCTTTTCGGAGCTCAAATTATGTGATATCGCGCGGATGCAAAATGTTATACATCTGCCTTGTACAGCTTTCAGTTAATATCTTCATTCAAAACTTATTTTAGAAGATTATGAAAATACTAGGCCAAAATGGTTGTACCAAAATAGTCGCGATAGTTTTGTCATGCAAAAAAACATTTTGGAAAAAAAAAACCAAATTACATGGCCATTTTATATAACCAACCATATATGGCCATTTATATATCATGGCCATTAAATATACAAATGAGCCGACCAGCCCTTTTTGCGATATATTACAAAGATTATTATCCCAAGCCGACACCCTTTTACTCATTTAGACAACGATCATATAAACCTATACACATACAAGGGGCCGCACCTGTCCCTTACTGCATACATTTTCGGGCGAAATGATGGACATACTACTGACCCATCGTTTATACAACCTTGGGTTTCAATTAAAGCAATACATATATATATACATACATACATACATACATACATACATACAAACGCACAGACACACATCCATACATACATACATTGCAGACATACATACATACATTTACATACATAAATACATACATACATACATACATACATACATACACATACATCATTTATACAGACATACAGTACACATTACATTTATACATACATACATACACATATACATACATACATACATACATACATACATACATACATACATACATACATACATACATACACACATACATACATACATACATACATACATACATACATATACATACATACATACATACATACATACATACATACATACATACATACATACATACATACATACATACATATACATACATACATACATACATACATACACATACATACATACATACATACATACATACATACATATACATACATACATACATACATACATACATACATACATACATACATACATACATACATACATACATACATACATACATACATACATACATACATACATACATAAACGACTTAAATTAAAACCATAAACGACTTAAATTAAATTCCTTCAAACAAGCTTACACAAAGTATTGCGCGTCTTTAGGTCTTTCGGAAACCGTAAGAAACTTTTTCGATTTCTCATAGTTTATACATAATTCGAACTGTACATTCACAATATTCAACGAGACATGAAGAAAAAAGTGAAGTTAAATTATCGGCGCGATTCCACGAAATGCTGACGCAATGTCTTGCTCCGAAAAGTTCCGAACCTTGCCGAGCGGCAGGTGGAGAACGAGTAAATATGCATTAAAGTCACCTATTTTAAGGAAGGGAGTTCTTCAACGTATCCGTTATTAATTTGGATACAAGTTTATACTTAGGTACGGTGAGTTTTAACAAGAATTAGTGATACTTAACATTCTGAAGATTGTCGTCTCTAATATTGGAGCATGGACGATTCCAAGTCAAAAATGCAAGTAGGTCATATATTTTAACCTATTTATATTCTGATTCATGGATAATTAAACTGCTATCATTGAAGTTATTGCTGTAACTATAATACATATCGATTGCTTTGGGAGGATTAATGTTATTTAACCACTCTGAACACTGTAATCTGTCTGTCAACGATGTTGGACAACATCTCTTGTCCCTTGAATCGGGAGAGTCCAAACAGCTGTCACTATTTATCTCCGTGCGACATAGCGACAGTCTTGTCGCACATGGCCAAAGTTGCAAAATCCGCTTAAATTTGGTGCAACAACAACATCAAGGTGATAATCTTAAATCAGTTCCAATTAAATGAAAGAAGAAGTGTTTATATATAGTAAATGAAAGGCAAATAAAATATAGTAATTTGAGAGCAAATAACTTTCGACTGAAGCTATTTGGGTGTCGCCCAAATCGGTCGGGTTGACAGGCTTCTGTGAAGTTATGAGCAGCTAGCTAGCTATATAGTGAATGACACGGAGCAGTGGAGGCAGCATCACATAGCGTTATGAACCTAGTCCTCGCTCTTATATTATATGGTTCAATAATTTATTTTCGTATTGTTAAATGTTATCTGCAATCATGCAAACCAGCCGAGAAGTTTAGGCAACAGGGCACTAATCAAAGTATGTGCATGTCATATAATGATGTGTCCAACTGCATAAATTCATGTATCTATTCACAATTTGCTTCATCAAATGTCAAACTGACCTCCAATTGATTAATTGTGCATTCTTTATTACATGTTTTATCTGTTCACGAAAGAGCATCATTTTCTTGCCTTACATTAGATTTATTTTGAGAATTAAACTGAATCCCATCTTTCAGTGTGAATGATATAAATCCCCTCAAGACACCATGATTAAAACATGGATTAAACAATCTTTAAGTCTTAAATATATCACCTTTATTCAGTTTGCCACATAATAACATGTAGTTACAAAATTTTTAAAAAAGCAGCAGCATCTGCAGGCAATGTGCTGAAGGATTTGTTAAGGTCAGGACTAGGCAGAAGATGAATTATTTTTGTTGATTATTAAACTTTGATTGCTGTTCACTTGCCTATCTAGGGTCACTTAAATTCTACAAAAAAATGTATCCACAATATAGGCATTCAGAGTTGATTCAGCTGAATAAATTGACTTAATGGACTGAATGTATTGACCTCATAAGGGTTAACAATATAAGGAAATCAATTATCAGGATATCATTATCAAGCAAAGCATATCTACAGATAAATTTGAACATGATCAGCAGGAGCTTCGACAACAGCGTCTTATGTTGCACTATCAGTAATAAACGTTCAAGAGGTGGTCTTGGTGGGTTTCCATTAGGACACAATTAGTGAATCCATACAACAGCTTGTCCACATGATTCAGCAAAAGATGATTCTCCTGCTGTGCCCCAGCTATAGTTGCACATTCTTATACACACACAAAGTTAACTCGTCAAACTCCCTATCAGTCAGTGTAAAACATTACACAACATCAATTCTTACCAACCTGATAAGGTTGATCATCAATAAAACATGTCTCATGAATCAATCTCTTGTTATTAAGTAAAGGAAGTAAAAACTAATCTCTCTCATGTGGCAGAAACTGAATCTACATTTAAATATAAACTAATAGAATATTGGTTAAACACATTGTAAGCCTGATCTTATCAATATGCACTTAAACTGCAATTATATAACCAATAACAAACCGCCCACCCATCAATAATTAATGTTACCTTCATTCATTGACCGCTGATGGCAACTTTAACATTATCTTTCTGGGTATCGAGATAACAGGCATTGACTAGTGACCACCAGGAAGGTTGCTATGGAGCTTAGCATTCATAAATATACCAGAATTCAATGCTTGACTGCTCCCCTGGGTTGGCTATGGTGCACTTCCATCTGTCACTTAACCACTGATAAAATGGTGTCTCATCCACATAAACCAGCTCTCTTTACCCTTAACCTGAGGTCACATTTACAATTGTGCACATCTGAAAATCAGTATATAGTAAAGATGAGGACATACATATCTGATGTTCATCTGGAGATGATTATGTGACTAAGCCAGATGTTCAGAATAAGTCTACAGCCCAGAGAGCTTAGTTCAGTCATCAGTAACAGGGCTGGAAGTTAACTAAAATGGCCACATGTCCTGACCCGTCCTGGTGACGGGTGTCAACTGGCCTCAAGAAATTCTACCCCTCCAAATAAAAAAGATGCCATGTTAGGAGAACCCAAAGTCAGTGACATACTGGGCTGGTGACAAGAACCCCAGGTCAGTGTAACGACTGGCTGGTAATAAAAAGAACCCCAGGTCTGTGTCATGCTGGGCTGGTGATGAGGAGGTGATATGAATTGCAAATAAATACAGAGCAGATTAAGTGCACAACAATGAGACACTATACACAGGTGCATACATCAAAACTGCAAGACCATCAATCAGGACCAGGTGGAGCCTAACAGTCATACTGGGTAAACAGAACTTCTGATAAAAAACTTCTACTTAAACAGACTGTTGAAGCCATACTCACACACAACAAATACAGATAATACTCATTGTTTCGGTCATTTTGGTCATTCTGATGGTTTTAACAAAAATTACATTTAGACATAACATGTCTTTTTAAGCCCCAGTGATTGATATATCTCAACGAAATATGATAAACAAGAGAAGCCAAAACATTGATGAAGCCACAACATTGATGAAGCCACAACATTGACGAAGTCACAAAATTGGTGAAGCCACAATATTGGTGAAGCCACAGTATTGTAGAAGCCGCGATATCGGTGAAGCCACAATATTGGTGAAGCATCAACACTGGTAAAGCCACAACATTGGTGAAGCCAAAATATTGATCAAACCACAGTATTGGTGAGGCCACAATATTGGTGAAGCCACAGTATTGTTTAAGCAACAATATTGGTGAAGCCACCATATTGACGAAGCCACAATATTGGTAAAGCCACAATATTGGTGAAGCCACAATATTGCCGAAGCCACAATATTGCTGAAGTCACAATATTGCTGAAGCCACAATATTGCTGAAGCCACAACACTGGTGAAGCTACAACATTGGTGAAGCCGCAGTCTTGGTAAAGCCACAGTAGTGGTGAAACCATAATATTGGTTAAGCCACAACATTGGTGAAGCCACAACATTGGTGAAGGCACAGTATTGATGAAGCCACAATATTGCTTAAGCCATAACATTGTTGAAGCCAAAACATTGGTGAAGCCACAGTATTGGTGAAGCCAAGTTAGTGGTGAGGTCACAATATAGGTAAAGCCACAACACTGATGAAGCCACAACATTGGTGAAGCCAAAATATTGATGAAGGGATAACATTGATGAAGCCACAACATTTGTGAAGCCAAAATATTGGTGAACCGTGTAGCCACAGTATGGGTGAAGCTATGTTATTGGTGAAGCCACAATATTGATGAAGTCACCATATTGGCGAAGCCACAGTATTGGCAAAGCCACAACACTGGTGAGGCCACAACATTGGTGAAGCCACAAAGATGGTGAAGCCACAATATTGATGAAGCCAAAATATTGGTCAAGCCACAATATTGATGAAGCCACAAAATTGATGAAGCCAAAACACTGGTGAAGCCACAACATTGGTGAATCCCAAAAAATGATGAAGCGATAACATTGATGAAGCCACAACATTGGTGAAGCCAAAATATTGGTGAAGCCACAACATAAATTAAGCCACAACACTGGTGAAGCCACAACATTGGTGAAGCCAAATAGGGATGAAGGGATAACATTGATGAAGCCACAACATTGGTGAAGCCACAATATTGGTAAAGCTACAACACTGGTGAAGCCAAAACATTGGTGAAGCCAAAATATTGATGAAGGGATAACATTGGTGAAGAAGCCACAAATATTGGTGAAGCCAAAATATTGGTGAAGCCACAGTATTGGTGAAGCTATGTTATTGGTGAAGCCACAATATTGATGAAGCCACAATATTGATGAAGCCACAATATTGGTGAAGCCACAGTATTGGTGAAGCCATAATATTGGTAAAGCCTCTAAAACTGGTGAAGCCACAATATTGACGAAGTTGTACCATATACATGCATGCAGAAGAAAATAAATTTTCATGTTGGTTTAACACATGGACCTTAATATTTCAAATGTAGAATAGTGAGGAGGTCATGTGGCTTCATCTACATTACTGACAGTAATGTAGATGAAGCCACATGACCTCCTCACTATTTTTATCTTTAACTATACATTTATCTCAAATCACCAAATGTTATGAAATGATAAGACTAAAGAATATTTCTTTTCACTAAGCAAGAGCCTAGTGGCCCTAAAGCAAAACACTGCTCCCTATGATATGAGGAGGTATCTTGCAGAGATAGATGAGCATAATTGTGATGTTTGGACAGCTGTTGCCCATCTTGAACAAATAAATCTTGAACAAATAAATTTCTTAAATAGGGCTGATAAACCACCACAGCGGATATGAATCTCCAATATGATCAATTGAGACGCTGGGTCCATAATATTAAACCCAGAACAGTAGGTAAAGCAGTTTATACCATATCATGAGTGCTGCTAGGCAAAATGTCATCGCAAACACTTAATCTAACTGCCTTGCAATAAAGACAGAAGGCCATGGCTATTGAACTCTGCTTCTTTTGGCACGATTTGTATTAACAAGTTATGACAGCATTTAATCATAGCTTTTATAGCATAACATTGTATTCAATGATTCACCAGGGCTGAACAATAACCCCCAAACCCACTTGTCTGGCATCAATAGTCCATCGCCAAGTAGTTTTGCAAATAGTTTTAGCATTTTAGCCAAATAATTTAAATTTTTTAGAAATGAATAACCCAAACACCCATGAGCTATTAATAACATTTTTCCTGGAACAAGTAATTTTAATTTGCTTTAATTTAGCACGTCAGAGGTCAAAAGCCATAAAGCTATAAGTTAAAGTTTGCCAGAATATAAGGACGTGATAAACCCCATTTTTCACTTGACCAGTATAATTGATAATAATCCTAACATTTTGGCGGAGGTCAAGGACCATACAGATCTGATTTCTAGTTAGCAAAGAGATACTGACATGAGAAGGCCCTTTGTAGGATTTGAGATCACTAGCTTAATTTATAACAATTTGTGACATCAAAACTTTTAATACCCCATTGGGTTTATAGGCACAGGATATTATTCAATTATAATCCAGGGATCAAAGGTTATGCAGGAAGATTTGGTCAATGAGGAGCTGCTAGCTTGTATTATAAGAAAATGTGCCATCAAGAATTATTCCCAATTATGTAAATCTCTCAGGAACAAAAGGTCATGCAGAGCTGATATTTACGTTGTAAGTAATGGTCAATATAAGAGTGGTTCATGATTAATTTAAGACTGGTATTCCCTATTTGGTTAACATAGCTAAGAGATATTTTTTCAATAATAAGGTCACAAAGGGCTGATATTTTGTTTGTTAGTCACAATCAATATAACAGTGGCTTGTATTATTAAAACAAATGTGATACCAAAAGTTTACAAGATGACAGATTGACAGGGCAAAACTGTGCTGAGGAGCATAACTATTAATGGTTCCTGCCTAATGGTCCATAAATATTACCTTATAAGTGGCATGCAACATGTCCGGGATGGAAACTAATCAAAGGGACCATCCAAGTCATGCATAACCAGTCAGTTTGTTACATCTTGGGAACTGCACTGTTCAAATATGCTTAATACCACCATCAAAACTAGACCAGATGCACAGATTTTAAGACTAACTTACCAATGATAATGGCATTAATAGCCTACATCTGATAGATTCAAATGAGGTGATTGTTCTATTAAAGAATTGGATTACAAGCATTGAACATTTTTTTGAAAGCTTCTATTGAAATCAAAAGGATCATTTTCCTGACTTATTAATGGCAGAAGTTTGGCAGGACTGAACTATCATGTAACATATAATCAAACTTATAGGAATGTAATAAAGAACTCATGTTTTAGTGTATTACAATGATACATAATATTTCCATGTCTAATAAAAGTACTTTAAAAGGAAGGTTAAGGGTAACATTACTGATGCAAGTATATAATTCAATGCTGTCGAAAGCAAAATATGAATCTTCAACCTATGGTGAAAAAAAATTGCATTTGAAAGAGTAACCCCACCCCTACTAACGCAGTAACACCAGAGTTGTTATATAGTGTACTATTACACTAGCTATCCTAGTGGCTAGTGGTGGCTAGTGTCATAGTCCACCATACAACATTGTGAGTTACAGGGCATAATGTCTGAAGACGAGTGGGATCGATGATCCTGGAATCAGGATCCCCTACCTTACTCAACAACCAAATTGGAGCGTTTGGGTTATTGTGATACCGGAGCGAATGTCCGCTGTCATGATCAGGCAATGTTTACATCTGACAGATGGCGCAAAAGCCGTTCGCTAAAATGGCCAATGGCAATAGTCAATAGGGTTAAATGAACGTTAGGAAATACATTTGTTTTAAAAATCAATGGTAATCGGTAGGTCTGTCTAACCAAGCTGCATCTAGTAACATTAACGTGGTATCTGGGTATTGTTCGCCGTTGGAATAGTGTTAGTGATCGGTAAGTGTGAGTGTGAACCGT
>CM067342.1:6908165-7015224 GCA_034190875.2 Urechis unicinctus
GTGGTTCAGTTAAAGGTGCCTTGGTGTTATAATGATGCTGTAGTAGAAGTATGCATAGTGATATATAAGTGGGGTTATGGGGATGCTGTGAGGTGGGATGGTGATGTTGTAGTTTATGTTGTTGGGGTGTTAAGTGATGTTGCAGACAGCTATAGCGATGTGGGAAGTGATATGTTGATGTTGTTGGATGTGGGTTATTGAGAGGATGTAGTGAAGTCGTATGCCTACTGTAGTAATGTTGTGGGGGTGTTGTGGCCGTAGGGCGTGATAAGGATGTTGTGAAAATGTCGTTTTTGTGATAAGGGTACTCTAGGCCTTCTGTGATGTGTGTTACTATAACACACTACTCAGTCATACCTATCATATGTTTTGGAAAGCAGCATCACGAGCGCAACAACTAGCTCCCTCTTACCACCTCACAACCCTACTCTCCTATCAGTCCAGGTGTTAGGTGATGTATTCAATTATAATTTGCACCATTGCACTGTGAACGCATTGAGCAACATTGGCTATCACCCTCAAGTGTGCTCAACAACCCACGACAACAAGTCAATTCAGCATATTGAGCACATTATCACCACTGCCTAAAGACAAAATAACAAAATAATCGTGTTGTCATCCTGATCTGGAACAAGGAATAAATACGAACATTTTGGCCTAAAGCCTAATTTGCTACCTTCGCCTCACATGAATACAGAGCACAAGACTGTCATATTCCGCAGCCACTCAGAGCGCTATTAGCGTTATTGACGCTATCGTCGGTACTGACAGCCGTCACAAGAAAATAAAATGCCCCTAGACACCGGGTTAGTGATCTACTACCAATAGGAAAATTTGTTCGGACAAATACGTAATCGCAACACATTCTGAAAGCAAGTAGCAAAATATACACAGTGCATGAACACAATCACACATAAAAGTGGCAAGGATAAGATGTAAACAGAACGTCAATCCTAAACACGCACAAAAACACACACACGCACTCGCAGAGACACATACGCACACACATACGCACACACTCACACTAAACACAAATACACACACATACATACGCGCACACACTACTCAGTTCTAGTTGTCATAGTGTTCCGTGAGCAGTATCAACAGCGAGATAATCACCCCCACCTCCGGGCCCCCGATCATACAAAAGGTCTTGTTAGAGGAAGCCGGGAGTTGTAAGTCATCCCATAAGTACCACAACAGACGTTGTCTTACCTTCATCAGCTATCAGGGTCGTCCAAGCGGACAGTATTTTGTTCAGATTTCAGTGGGACGCCAGAAACCCGATGACGCAATGCACTGAGACTCGACGATTATGTGACGAAAGGTTGGTAGGCAGTTTTATCCGCAACGAGCAATATAATAGCATATACAGATAGCTAGCAGAGTTGACGCGGTTTTGATTCGGGCAAAGTCTAGAGTGCCATGCACTATTTCAACAATATATTTTCGACGCCGAGGCCGTTTGCTATTCGGCATTTGGCTGATAACAATCTTGCTCATATCTTCTCAATAGAATGACATATTACCGCTGGTCTCACCTGTACACCCGATATATGTACACACATATCGTTCACCAGACTAACGCGTTAGCGTATGTATGTACATCATGGGGGCCATTTTGAAATCATCATTTCTGACTATAACTGATCCGCCCAGTAGATTGTTGACTCCCAAGCTGACATGTGAGAACGTGTCAGTAGACAGCGTCCAATAGGGCTACATAATAATCTTTTATAATGTCACAAGGGCTGTCCCTCGTTATCCCACTCACAGGCGATTAAGTCTACCATGAGCGGCAGAGAGCTGTGTGGTATACAAACGTGTCAGGCGTAACCGAACACTGCGGAACGTGTTCATTGAATGAACTGACTTTGGTGCCTCAGAACTCGCCTCTCTCCCCTTTCGAAGCAGAACGACAGTAACGCAGGTCTGTCCCAACGCAAAAGGCAGTCGCATATCCACTATTACTATATCAATAATACCCTCTCATTTGGGAAGCGATTCCTATGGTGATCCAGTCGGGTAGCTATAAGCTGGTCTCGTATCTTCTTACGGGACTCAAGCATTATATCATTAGGCGTCCCCGCTTGTATGAAGTCAGCCCCATTAGCTAGCGGTGTAGCCTTCCGCAATAAGTGACATTAGACTAATTTCTTTGCGGTCTCATTTCTCTCTTGAGTCGCTGTAGGATGAGGTCGTCACGCGCTCTGTAATCTCTAGTGACATCCTCCTTTTAAGGGTAGCCGCAGCAGATGACTTGAGCGCAGAGGTCTGGTAGCCAATTGAGGAACACCTCTAAGATAGTTAGAGGTACAGTGCAGATATCATCCCTTATCACTACCCATTGGACTCTCTTCTGGCCCATGATTTATGGTGACCAATCCTTATCACCGTACCATCAGAAGAAGTTATGATAGGTTTACACTTCTACACCTCGCCCTCTCAGGTTCTTTGCGAGGCGGTGCTTTGGTGTCAGCACTACTGGAGATGCTCCACGGAATAGCTCAATGGCTCGTGTGGCTTACCGCAGCCAGGTAAGATAGCTCATGCTAGCCAGCTGGTCATACATGGATGGAGCTACTGAGTCAGGTAGGCGGAGCACATCGCTACCCACATGCTACATGCTAAAATCAGCATGTTGCAACGTCATCCCATCCCGCTTGTCTCGCCATTGGCCAGGTAGTGTTGTCTTCTGGTCAGCCGAGTAGATCTCATTGGCGGTGACGCGGGATAGACTAGGGTTTGCGATGAATGTTGAGACGATAGCCACTCGGCAGATCTCAGATGAATGGAAGCGCATCAGCATCGATATCAAGTTGAAGTGAACGTAGCCGTTCATACTTGCTCGGAGGTTACTGTACTGCCTCTGCTTGCCCTCGTAGCAGTTTACGATCCAGCCGAAGGGACAAGGGTAAGCTCCAACTAGATCAGAATGAGGCGAGATCTGTACTATAAAGTTTTTCTCATTCTCATCAATCACTAGCCGACGGGAGAACCACCCAGAGTGTTCCCCTGAGTGAGCTTTCCGATGATTATCCTATTCAATCCGTAGCTGCCAGAGAGCCACACTACAGATTGCTTGTGGAGAACTACTATGCCTTCACCTAGACGTAGTGCTGTCAATATTTTCTTCTCCTGGAGTAAGACGAGGATGTGGATCAGTAGCCATATCTTTGATTTGATATGGGATATTAGCCAGGACACTATGACGGGGTGAGTGGTAGATAAGATCCACCACCTTATAACTTCTGTGAACCCAGTGATGTCATCACAGGATTGATACCCAGTGATGTCATCACAGGATTGATGCCCATGGATTTCTACCCGTCTGAACTTATGGCGTGGATGGCCAAACCTTTTGAAATATGGAGCGCAATCACTTTTACCCAGTAGTGAGACCAGTAAGCAATGCATCATATTCAACGCTACCACCAAGGATTTCAGTAGGCGTCAGCTTCATTTCTTTGAAGACTCCCACTGGTGTAGGTTTCCACTCATTCTTCTGCCTCGCGAGTAAGCTTGCTGCATGTGTTTCGCAGACCATCCGCCCAGCTATATCGGATTCAGCTCTTAACTTGGTGCAAACCTTTTGGAGAAGATCGAGCCGCCCATGAGTTCGGTAGAGCGTGCCACCGCTGGTAATATGTACTGATCCACGGCGATATCATCCACACCCATTAGCCATATACCATGCTGATCCTCTTGCTCACTGATTGATTCCCGTTTGCTATCTTCATTGAACTCTAGGATGCGTTTTTTAGGGTTGTGGATAAATATATCAATCGGCTTCACCCTCTTATCTATTATACCCTCGTATATGATTCCGTCCGCTATGTCATATATGACAAGACTGTGAGATATAATAGTTTCAAGCCCTGGTATTTCAGCGATCCGAACACCATTAGGGTGAACCTTTTGCTTCCACTCGATCAATGCATTCATCCTTTTTGATTCATGTTGAGCTTACGTTACTCACTCTCGAGTCGATTGTTCACAACCTCAGTCACACAGTTAAGGTTCGCACTCTCTTTCGCAGGCATCAACTTTTCTACATCACCTTTTGCAACTGTATTAAAAGCCCAGACAACTGCAGCCATCTGATCAGCCTTCCTATAGAACCGTTGATTAAAACCTACTAGACGACCAGGGCGATCTTTGTTTGTGAACTGTGCTATCAACTTATATTTATCCCTAAGTGGCACGCTTGAGTCCGTTACATACCCAGTATCATCGTTTCCCTTATTGATGCAATTTACACGAACAAGATATTTACCTAGGGGCTAACATTTTAATTATATCAGATGCGCATTCCCTTGTTTATCCTTCATCGCTATCCTTGAGTGTCCATTTGGCGAATATATGGTCGACTTGATCTAAAAGGTCCGGGAGAGGGAAGTGATCAACAATGGTAGGGGGTGGTGTATCCTTAAGTTTAACAAGCTTCTTGATCTGCGCCTCTTGTGCAGCCTCCAAGTGCGCGTACAGAGGCATTTCAGCGGCGGGCTTGTTTATTTCATTGCGGAGTCTCTTTGATCGTCTCTTTAAGGTCTCGAGGGGGTAGGGGAGGGTGGGGGGGTACATTCGTCCGAAGAAGGGTTTGGCTTATTTTTTTCTTTCTTCTTGAGTTAATTTCGTATCTATTTGGTGCGCTTCACATGCTTAGCTTTTGGACGGCTAAAGTATGGATTAATCGCCGCCACATCTTTCTCCTGCGCATCCAACGGATTCTAAAAAAACTACATACTTAGGGCGGACCCCAGTTGGCTTCTCAAGGGAGGCTCTGACATACTTAGCTCTATGTGCGTGGTTCATTCTATATACTCTATGGAATCTTTTAGTCCAATTGGTCGTCCAACTTACGCCAAATGTTAAATAGGGGAGTGAGGTATAGTACGGTAGGAGTGTGGTAGGAGTGTGGTGGGAGTATGGTGGGCGTGGGTGGGCGTGGGTGGGCGTGGTATCGTTGCAGTAGTGTTGTAGTATTGTTGTACCCTAGTCTAGCACTAAACCGGACGCGCTGGGTTGGGAAGACTGGGTGGGCGTTTGAAGGGCGTGGGTGGGCGTGGGTGTGCGTGCGATTATGGCATAGCATTGTTGTATTATGGCTGTAGTATTGTTGTGGTGTTGTGGTAGCCTAGTATAGCACTTAACTGGGCGGGCTGGGTTGGGAAACCAGGGTGAGCATGGGTGGTTAGACCTTTTGGAGCTATAGTCTTGGGTACCAATGCCATGCCATTCGCAGAATACCTCTCAGGCGCAGCAGTGCAAAACCTATGTGCAGACAAAGGGAAGAACCCCATTGCTGCCGCGAAAAAAAGGATGGTATCGGGTCAGTTGAACAGAAGAGGCAACGCCAGCAAAGGAAGAGGTAGAGGCAGCGCCGCCAGAGACGCCCCAAAAGTCAACCTATAGAATCCCACCTAAGTCTATTACAATGTATTTTGAAAGTAGCCCCACCCAAGAAATAATACCATTACATTCCGCGCTACGATATGGCATCCCTTGTGTTTGCGATTTCTACTGTATAATGCGAAATACAGAGAAAAAGATGAACGATATAGAAACAAAGGTGGACACTATTGCACGAGACATAGAATCCGTAGAGGCGGCAATAGGCCACAATTTGTCAATTCGAGAAAATGACATAGAAGAGGTTGGAACCAAAGTAGGAGCCATTGCGGACCTTATTTCGCTTTTGACAACGTTGCACGACATGACCCTTTCATGAAGTGACGTGAAGGACAGACACTAACGATCGCTTTGGGCAGACCAAAGAAGCCACTGGGAGAGGCTTTGTAGGGCCATCATTCGCGACCCAGACGATGGCGTGCTCGGGTGTCATTTTCGAGCTTTTTGCAGCCAAAACCAGAAAAAAACAATTGAAATAAGCAAAACCATTTGACAACCATTTATAGAGCCTGCGACACACCACCCCTCCTCCCAAGGTAGTTCGTGCTTGATGGACTACAATCGCGACCCAGCGGATGGCGTGCGACACCCCCCCCCCACCCTAAGTAGTACATGCCTCATGGACTACTTGTTGATACGCTGTGAGAGCATAAACGAGTTACCATTAGACGGCATCAATGGTGTAGGCTCCTCTGTAAGCAATGGTATGGCCTCCTCTGTACGCAATGGTATGGCCTCAACTGTACGCAATGGTATGGCCTCCTCTGCATTCAATGGTATGGCCTCCTCTGTATGTGAAGGTTTTTTCCATCTGTTGTTGTAATCTATGCTTTCTGTCAGTCAAATATGATATATGTATGATTCTGTCATCTTTTGCACAAACAGAAGACTAAATGTTGCTGTTGCATGTCACGTAAAACGTGAAGTAAGCTAAGCAAATAGTAGCATTGTCTAACATCAATTATCATATGGAAGTAAATGTCAGGCCGAGTGCTTTCGTACCTTTTGCAAAACACTATAACAGCCAGTAGTACGCCACATATGACGACCGGAACCAGCACAGACGCCGCGACTAGACCAGGCTGGGTAGGTTCAGATACAGGAATCTGTTCACTGGAGATGGTTTCATCTGACGTTGACGGGGGTTCAGAAGAGGTACTTACAAGGGGCGCGGCAGTAGAGATGGTCATCTGACGTTGGCGGGGGGTCAGAAGAGGTACTTACCAGGGGCGCAGCAGTAGATGTAGGGCTAGCAACCATTTCCTCGTAGATATCTGGTGAATGATAATGACATTAATGCAATGACTTGTTACGTAGATTAAAACGGCCGCTATGAAGCCATTCCGGTACAAACAATATTTTAAGTGGATATGACCTACCATTGCAGTATATTTCACATTGTCGCAGTGTTTCCTCATTTTGGTCGTTGCAGATGTCAAGGCATGATTCACACTTTCCAGTTTCTTTGCTGCAGTACAAAGGCGAATCACAGGTCGGTTTGCATCGAATTACACAAAAATGTGGCCCTGTGTATCCTCCGACTTTCGTACTACATATCTGATCGAGCTGACATTTGGACTCCCCACACAAATCAAGGCACATGTCTATTTCGGCGTCGTAGTATTCGTTTTGGTCACATATGGGACCGATGATTCTCCGACTGAAACAGAAGGACAGTTTATTTAGTCATTACTAAATGACTACACTCATGCCCGGCCCCATAGCGTAGTGTTTGATGTACGAAGTCAAGCACCAACATCTCCCTACCTGTCAGTAGCAGTCAACGGTGCCGTGGAAGTTTGGAAGCCACTTGCAGCAATGTCCTTGTAGATATCTGGTAAAATGAGAGATTATAAAATGACGCAATATATCTTATGTGCTAGACAACGTTTGAACGGAACCCTAACTGTAAAGTCCAATATATGCCAGTTTGATGTGGTATTTTCCTCGCTCATTTGAAATGAGGACCTACCATAGCAGTGTATTCTGCACTGACGCAGCATATCTTTATCCGAATAGCTGCAGATGTTGGAGCACGGGTTACAGTACGCGGTCTCTGTGTTGCAGTACATAGGCAACGTGCAGGTTTGAAAACAGAGATCACCACATATATAGGGACCTTCGTGTCCAGAAACCCGTTCAGTGCATTTCTGATGAGGCATACATTTTTCCCCCCGGCACAAATCAAAACACGAGTCCCTGTCAGCATCATAGTATTCGTCGTCGCTGCACATTTGATGCGTAGTGCTCCGACTGTAACAAATGATATGGGTTGTTTAATCGTTATAAGATCGCGGCAATCATCACAACTGTTTACTTGAATAATTTAATGACGTTGTATACGATTTCAGGCATATATTACATGAGTTGTTATTTATTGTAATAACAGTACATTCAGCCACTAGATGTTGTTAACGCAGGTATTAGATATAGCAGCAATTAATGATAATAATGCTTACATCTTCTAATATCAATAATACGATCAGGTAATAATATAACTTGATACTCGAGATATCATACCTGGTTATTTGTGCCATGTCAACACTTAAGGCTATCAGCACCAGCAGCTGCATGGATCCAGCAATGATGCTCCATCTACCCATTTTCACTTCTATTTGACAGAATTGTACGACTGCTTAAATATGCAATAACAAAACGGTAATTTCCTCATCCTGAACTTGAACAAATAAATGAATATGTGACATCTTGATATCAGCCCTAATACGTTACTTCTTTCGCTGTACATGAATATGTGGCAGCAGATCCGATAACATTTGGCATGTATCAAATATTCCATATTTGATGTGAAATCAGTACCCTCATAGACAATGATACTTATCTGTTGGAACAGAAAGTGAGAACATACACGGAGTCTGCTCGGTAACGATGAACAGCCCAAATATTTATAAATCATTGGCAAATGAACAAATATAACGGATGTGGTAATATAAGGTATAAATAGACAGTTATGATCCGCCATAGTTGATAATGAACCATGATAACGGCCAGTATTGATGCGCAATGATGACAGTCAGTGATAATGGTTATAGTGATTATGGAAATTAATAACTGTGATAATTGGCAGTAAGTACGGACAATAAGATTAGTCACCAAGTTGGGACAGTGAAAATGGCCATCAATAATTGTCACTAAAATTTATCAGTGGGAGATGTCTGCAAGTAGGGAGGCTGATAATAGTATACAATCCTTTACAGCATCAACGGTCCGCAGGAATGGATAAGGATTATGATAAGCATGAATTGACAGTGATAACGGTTTGGATTAATGGCCAATGAGAAAGGTCCGCAACGTTGAACAATGACAATCGAGCGCAAAGGTGAGTAAAGTCTGCATGAATGTGGGCAAGGCAGCTGGTATACAACAGATACAGCGAAGTGGTCGATACTTCGACAAATGGATGCGAGCAACGTCCCTAGGATGATCAAACTCGTTAATTTCCTCTCAACATGAATATTCATTACCACTGGTCCCACACTTTGCTCCCGGTTATATGCACACATACCCAAGCGTTCTCACGTGCATGTGATGAGGAATGTAACCATACCAGAGAGCCCCTTCGTCCAATAACCCTAACCCACGCCTTAAACAAATGAACAACCCTACACAAAATCATGATCTTGTTGAAAACTGCGACCCACACGAGCTTTCTTGTGGCAAGTGACAGTGGGTAGCATGTAAAGACTCTCAAAATGCTGCGGTAGAGAATGATTTGTGCTAATTGGCGGCATGAATAAACAGGAAGAATGGCTGATGGAATCTTGCAGAAGATTATAATCAGTGAGAATGAAGCAGTATAGAAGGTCTGTTAGAATGGGCTATGGGATTGGCAGTGCACATTAAAAATAGGAGAGTGAATTGAGAATGGACAGAAGGATTTGGCAGAAGTGGTCAGTCAGCAAGAAAGGGCAAAGTACAGTGGCGATAAGAATAGGTTTGCGATTGGCATGGGTGAAGTGTGAAAAACAGAGCGGTTGGAATGGACAGCATAGACGAGAGAGTAAACCTGGGCCTTTGTAAATGGGCAATGGGATAGGGCATTTGCAATTTGGCGGAGTTTGGATGGAAGGCATTAAACCTATCAAGGCGATATTCATTCATCCCATAAAGCCGATATCAACTTGATTGCACGATCAAACAAAATTATTAAGGGGATAGAATTCTACACACAAAAAGTCTTTTGTAACGTGAATATGTAGGAGTGGACAACATTGTAACAAAA
This sequence comes from Urechis unicinctus, assembly GCA_034190875.2. Classification (NCBI taxonomy): domain Eukaryota; kingdom Metazoa; phylum Annelida; class Polychaeta; order Xenopneusta; family Urechidae; genus Urechis; species Urechis unicinctus. The sequence continues at coordinate 6,917,818 of CM067342.1, forward strand.
ACGTGCTTAATTTCTCATTCAATGATGTCTGTTGTTTTCCAACGTTTATAACAACCATAACAGCCTCTGCGCGGACGTGTTATTTCAATAAGCAACATTCAATAGGCTGACCTAACATTATCTTGTAATATCCATTACCACAACGGTACCCTCTTTGGATCACGGCTGCCAGGCATGTCTCGAACACAATGGGAGCGGGTTAGTCAATTCACCTATTAACGTGGTAGTCATTTAGCTAAAGCAAACGTCGTCATACATTTAGTATGTATCATGATGTTTAGGGAAGGACACTGGCTAATAAAGCAAACTCCTGTGAAATTATCAACAAAGACACCAATTATCTGAATGGATTGCTTCTGTGCACACTGTGAATAAGCTCCTGGAGAAGGGACTTGTACGCTTTGCATTCTGTCGTGTCTGTGTTTGCACTTAGTATTTAGGAAATAGCCTCCCGCCTGTACATTCGACAGTAGAAACACCATGGTGTAAATCTACCTGCTGACGTTGGTAGTAAGAACGATATACGAGAAGGGTGGACAGATACGAAGGAGGGGGGGGGGGGTCTTTTGTTCACATTAATTCTGGGAATTTGTGTCAATATACAAGTCGACGTTAAGTTACATTTCGTGTTATCTGTATATTGGTTTTTCATCACTTTCATTTATAAGCCAGGGTGAGTTTCTGGCTCCAAGGAAGATTCGAAACACTCACAAGCCAGGCTGACATATTCATTGATGTTACCGTTCATTACGCTCACCTATTTCAATTACCCATTGGACATCGCTAATGTCGGTGCTGTACAATATGGCAGATATGTAGGTGAGCATTTGCCAGTCTTCATGCTCTTACAATCGGATAAGGATCAGGATCTAACCATACAAATGATCGGATACATCATCAGTGAGGATTCAAGGTGAGAATTTGCAGCAAGAAATGGTCCACGATAATGGCTTAAAGTCATTTAAATATGCGGTTCTTTGAGGAAGACGGGAATTGTTATTTATCGCATACAAGGTAACAAAACACACGTCGTCTAACATGCTGGTGCTCTCAGGGTCGTCAACAGTATTTGGTTCAGAAACTCGATGAAGCAATGCGAAGAGACTCCACGCTAATGCGGCAAAAGTTTGGTAGAGAGAAGGTATCGTCATAGCTGGACTTAGACACTTTTCAATTGAAGACATATGTGAATATGAAAATCCCTATCATTGCATAAATTGTCAACTATACCCTGGTGACATGGATGAACAGAAAATGATGACTGTCAACTTTCCCGGTACCTTTGATGACAATCACAATATTAAACCCTCGTTGAGGAACATTAAATGACAATTAAAAAACAGATAAGTACCCTAAAACATAATTATGCTGATGTGTTGGAATGGAAAGTGAGAACGGTAATAATATGGAATATAAGACAGTACAAATGAACATTGATGACGGATATTTGTTATGGTAGGACAGAATGGACCGAGATAATCTCTCGATACAATGGATAATGGACCGTGATAATGAACAGCAATAATGGCCAGTGATAATGAACAGTAGGAGTGGTCAGAGAGAAGGGCGAATGTTAATGTCTATAATGAATGGTCGGAATTAACGGAGAATGATGACGGTCTTCGATCATTGGCAGGAAAAACTATAATTAAATAAGTCACTGAATAGGGACAGTGTGAATGGCCATCAATAATTGTCACAGATATTGATCAATGAGAAAACCGGATAATAGTTCACAATCATTTACAGCGCGAATGGTCTGCAGGGAATGGAAAATGGTAATGGTAAGCATAACAGTGATAATAGTTTGTACTTATGGACTATGAGAATGGTCCGCAAATGTGGACATTAGGAATGGACCGTAAACATGGATTGTGCAAACAGCTAACAATAATGGACGATGAGAAGGTACGTCGTGTCCTGAGGAAGGTTGACCGGACATGATAAATGCACACAATGTAATGCACATTCAACCATGCAATGAGACAACCGGCTGCGCAGCATATCTCCCTACACTTCATATTGTATTGTATCTATGTATAGTTGCCAAGTATCCATATGATTCTCGCCCAGCACTGTAACGTACAGTGATCATTCGGCGGTGTACTAGGCCCACTAAGGGAAACTGCTGGAATGGCCGTGACGGCGGTAGGTTAGGAACATGTCGCTATTGTGAGATGAATAAAAATGGGAATCGATAAACTAACCAGGCAGTGAACTTTAGACGATGCTACAAATGGATTCCATTATGGTTTTGGATGAGCTATTCAATCGTTTGCCGCAAAGCCGGCCGACTTCATGGTATCCTTTCACAGAGTGCTGCTAAGCGCCTGTCGCAAACTGGACCTCACACTCTAAGCGAGAGTTGTTGTAAATAATTGGAGATGGTGTTAGCCGGTACTGCTGCCATAGTCGACCCAGGTTAATCGTGATAAATCACTTTTGAAACCCCTTAAATCAATTGAGCAGTATTCTTCGAGTCAATCGCCATGTCCGTCAATATTGCGCCAATAAAAGTGGCCAACATACAAACGCTCACCAGTGATAGACTCCAGTTATGTTATTTGATTTATTGCAAACTATTCACTCGCTTGAGTTTAACAACATTGGTAAATCTGATGTGGCTTTCTCCTTTCGAATGAACAGATTTATCAAAGACATTCGCGAGCAGACAGACTTATAAAGTCGAAGGGTCAAACAGTATATGGCAGGTGGTTGGTTTTGCGAACTGCATGGAGCGAATTGGGGTCGTTTTGTAACTTACCAATGGCAAGCATCCACACCCACACCCACGCCCACACCCACATCTACACACACACACATAACACACACACATACACATACACTCGCAAACACGCATACACACACATACTGGGCTGTCACATCTGCCACCGGACATGGTAAGTTCCCTGAAGGGGTAACAAACTGCCTAGCGGGATTGACCTGTCTTTTCAAGCCGCTGAGTTTCATCTTGTAGATAAGCGATCAGGGATGGACACACAACAGCGAACCTTAACCATATCAACCTTTTGAGGCAAAATAAATAGCTTGGAGTCTAACAAATGAGGCATAGATATATATATATATATATATATATAGATATATATAGATATATATATATATATATATATAGATATATATATATATATATAGATATAGCGATATATATATATATATATATATATATATAGATATATATATATATATATAGATATAGAGAGATATATATATATATACATATATATCTATATATATATATATATATATATATATATATATATATATATATATATATATATATATATATATATATATATATATATATATATATATATATGCAAATATATGGACGTTTTGCACATGCTCTATTGTTCTTACAAGTGTAAAGGTTACATGTTTTTGTTATAGATCCGCTTAAAGTTTGCCCAATTGATAGACTTTCACACCAACAGCTGTAAGTTTCAACACACGATCAACACTGACCCAACACCCAAATGTGTCGATTTTTTGGTTAACTCATCCATAGCCCTTCTTTGTCAAAACAGCTCATTATTTGTCTTAGGTATTGCATCGGTTCTTTTTTTTTCCATGCAAAAGGAGAATTTTGTTTTTTTCCAACCAAATGTAAGCTGGGAGAATACTAGCTTCGGTCGAACGGTATATAAATATCGTTCTGATACGATCATGTTCTGCGCGTCGCAGAAAACGCGCTTGGGTTTAAGTGCTGCTTTACGCATCAAGAAAATATCATATATCAAGAGCCTGTACAACAAAACGACCCTACGCACACACAATCATTTCCATCACTCCACGCTGTTCTTCAATAAATGCCATCAGTATATCATTTCTGAAAAAAAAATCTATACGATGACCGCCATTTTGGAAAAGAATTTTGTCGAGGGATTTCCTGTGATTTCCTGCCACCTCATTGGGATTGCCTTATCATCTGTTGGGAGGGGCAATTAGCCTTAACTCGTATCGGGGTGTGCCGCGGGACCTCTAAAACCCTTACCTTGTGTACAAGTTGAGAATATATACCCCATCGTATATGGTATTTTGCGAATGTACACCCCGTCGCACAAGTTGAGAGGCCTAAAAAACTTCGTGCGGCACATGTCATTAGTCGTTGATGGGTTACATTATTCTGAGCATGCGCGATACACGTGGGCTTGAATTTGAAAACAAACATGCTGCTTTATTGTAATTGATGTACAAGTCTAGATATCATGTTGCTGCGTCGGTAGAACGACAGCGCACGTATTTGACGTTAGGTATTTGTGGTAATGAGATAGTATAGAATATCTGTTAGAATGAGCTATGGGATTGGCAGTGCACATTTGATGCATGCATGTGAATTGAGAATAGACGGAAGGATATGGCTATAGCTAGTAGGTAAAAGAGGGCAATTAACAGGGATGGTAAGGAAGAACTCTGTGATTGGGTAAGGTAAAGTTAAAAAAAAAAACTGCTGTTGAAATGGACAACAGAGACGGAAGACTCATGGGCCTTTGTGAAGGGCGATTAAATTGGGCGTTTACAATAAGGTAGAGTTTGGATGGAAGGCACGAAATCTGTCAATGGGCTATTCCTTCTTCCCATAAAACTTACGTCAACTTGCATGCAAGATCAACCAAATTGACTCGAGGGCAAGAACACAGATAGATAGGTGTGGATATATGAACCGGGAACTCCGACAATTCATCGAATGGACACTTAGGTGACTATTTGTTGAAAGCATAGAAAACGAAGTCAATCATTACGCATTCGATATACTTTGTAACGTGATTACGCCGGGATGAAAAAAACATGACAAAGCAAATCACTCATTCATGCTGGTTGCTGACGTGCATTGCCCGTTATTTCATTAACCAACGTCCTAGGGGATGACTAAATATTATCTTGTGGTGTTGATAACCAAACCGACAGCCCCTCCCGATCCCACCTCACAACAAACTCGGCTTCTAACAGCAATCTTCCAATTCGATGTATTACAAATCTGATCAACCAAGTTATCGTCATCCTATCGATACTCAGGCCGTATTCATTAATGCAGGTAATTTGTACGTCGTTATGTTACCACTATTTTTGGCGTTCATAACTCCCAAAAAGAAATACATGGTGGGTGTATGGCTCCAGCGATGAAGGAAACGCTCATAAGTAGTAAGTGCGACTTGAGTTTGTTTTAAATCGTTGGAAGACATGTTCCATCTTTCTGCGGTTTAGTGGCTACAATGGTGTATTACTTCAAAAGCTAAAACGTGGCGAAACTACTTTCACTAACATATTAAGAGTCAGTGTAAGGAAAGATAAGGCTTCCTCCTTCATATCGAGCCGAAGCCTGCATCATTACTGCAAAATGAGTTATTTCCCCCAAGGCTGTACAGTCTAAAGACAAAAGCTTTGAATGGATAAGTTATTTGTTGGTAGAAATTTTAAGTCAGACATGTGCGGGTTAAAGATATATCGTGATGGGTTCAGGGTTCGATCCTGATGGGTCATTTAGCACAAAATCAATTTTCAATTTTTCATGCTTTCTCAAGAGTTATTTGCTTGCCAGCTCCTAATGTGGTTGCGTAGCGCTCATCGGAAAGTCACGGTATTATCCCACCTTCCCGGAATCATGCTGAGGCGCGAAACTGTAACACCTGCCGCGCCGTGTCTACTGGGAAGTCGGTGGAGCTTTGATTACCAGAGTTAAGACATTTCTGCACAACAAATTATCAAAGCATAGAGTCGAAAAAAGATAAATCTCCGAGATCTCCTATAATTGAATCCATCATGACAGGCAGCTGAGGCTGAATGTGGAATACAGGACTACCTCTCATATTTACAGGTCCCAGGCAGATATCTTATATAACATAGGTTCACGCTTATTATCAGCGTCGTGCTTGATTATCGCATGTAGGTGCTATCGCGATAACTATGTTATTGCATGGTCAGGTGAATGATATGGGGAAAGCTCAGCGTCCTCGTGTTCTTTCCCAATATATCCCACGTAACCATGCGATAACTAACACAAATCACCCACGTGACCCTACGATAATCATCACAAGTTGTTTCTTTCCCGACAGACGCCCACAAAACAAGCCCTCTCACAGCGTTTGTTGAAGCCTTAGCCAACATCCATCCCTCCACACCTGCTACCAGCCAACTTTCTAGGGAGTTAACACAACTTTTGGATTTTCCTACTTTCCCTTATACTTCGGCGTTGCTTTTCTAGATCATCTGAGTGTTTATTAAAGCTCTTTGTGTTACATCAATTGGAAGTAAAAACACAAGAACCACTTCACCCTATAACTAGGACACTCATTCACCAAATAGATGACTAAGCTCCACCTATTTCTACCAACTGATAAAACCACTCCTTGTTCAAAGCATTGTTTTTGGCAAGGACGAAGCTTATGAACTTATTTTCAATTCTTATATATAGATAAATAGATAATAGATATGTTACACCTCATTTTATGGTTTATCTTATAAAAAAAAGACTCCTCAAGATACCCACATTTAGTGAGTGTTAATTAGCATACAATACCATATATCGAGGTGATGATAGAGAGAGCGACGCAAGGAAGCAGGAGCCACAAAATATTGGACAGGGCAAAGACTGTAGATATTGGCCGCATTCGGAAGTGGAAGCGTGATGGCATGTGGGATATAGTTTAGACCGAAATATTTGAGGAATTCGAGATTACATGGAAACAGATCTGAAAGTGAGATAGGGATAGGATAGTTGCGTATCTAATGACAACGTACACCGTCGTGGGATGATTATGTGCAAGTAATAAATGATTATTCTGATGAACACACTTATATTCACAGTTTCTTGTAATTCGTGATTCGCTGCGCACTTGTCGACAGATTTTTGTTCAGACTTCACAAGAGAGAGAGAGAGGTTCCTATACCAGGCTATCGCCACGGAGCATTAAAACAGCATGCTTGGACAACTAGAGACGCGGATGTGACGAATGACCAGGTGCAAGGACTATCGAGTCGAGTACTATGTGATAAATATATTTTCGACATAGGGGTCATGAACTCTTCTGCACTTTGCTGATAACAATGTCCCTCATGTCTGCTCAACGTCCTTAGTCGTCACTACTGATCTCACCCTTACAACGATATGCGCACCCCGAGCACAAGATAAGAGCGTTGATGTATAAATGTGCGTGAGAAGGGACAGGATGATGTTGTGGCTATATTCTTTTGATGGCTATGTGTAGTTGTAGAAACAAGTCAACGACGTTGTAAGGGGGCTGAAACATGAACTTTTTTTATTCAGTTTAAGGTTCTTTTGATGACTGCCGAAGACTATTGTAGGAGGAATTACCGGGAGATGCTGCTTGTTTGAGGGCCAGCACGGAACTCTCTAAGTTGGCGGGGAGCAACTTTCTAGTTCGGGTTGAGGCTTAAAGCCTTTAATTAGTTGACCAATGAGGGCACGCACAGCGCGTTCCTCATTGTATGAAGGATGTAGGGTGTTAAAGAGATAGGGCTTTAAGGTTTTCTCTGCAGCCGCATATTTTGGATAAATAATCCACGACAATGAGTGGCTTGGAGAATGTGGAAAGAGATGGGCATTGGCAATGTGTTGGACAATGAGTGGCGTCTGGATGAATGTGGGAGTGATATTGAATCTGCAAACCTACTACACGCCCGACATTGGTTCAGAAAAAGAGAAAAAAAAACCCAGTCGTCCATCGATTTCTAGGAAGTGACTCAAAGCGCTAAACACAGTTCGTAAACATTGAAGTCATAAAGATATTTAAGTTTTTCATGACTGGTGTATTTTCCAACAAGCACAGTATCGTTAAAGCTCGTTTGCATAAACCGCACTGTCGGTACTTGAATGACTGAGAATCGTGAGGTATATCATTAGGGGGCACGCAGTTCTCATCATGAACCGATCAAGGATAAGAGCTACTGTGCTCAACCTTAGGCACACAGACTATTCAATAAACGCGAGTCAACTCACATCGAAGGCCTTTTCTCAATGATAGCATTGGTTTCTGATGATCATACTCTACGTCTGAGGAGACTTAATTTCATGATATTAAATATAAGATGGCCATGTTGACTGGTGCTTCTCACTTTTGAAGTAGATAATTATTATTCATAAAAATATCATTTATCTTAGTGGTTTATTCATAATCGCCTTACAGTGGCCTACGCTGACCTGGTGTGTTCGCTTCAAGCAGTTGATGACGTCATCACCACTCGTGTAACCACGGACATATGTAAGCGTTCAGTGCGCAGCGTCAAAAATTATCCCCTGAGGCGCTTTAGGCGTGACATTTGATATTTCGCAACGTTTTAATATGAGAAGGAAGCTTGTTGTGAAAGCGCGCTCTTGCTGATGGCAGATGTCAATAATTTTGTTAAAATAACTCGATGTTTTGCTTAAAAAGGGGATCAAAGACATGGGCGCGAGTTATGCAGATTCGTGAGTAATATCGAAGCAAGTTATCAAAAGTGGCAGGATAGGCAGGTTTACTTGGGAGACAGTATTAGGTATACAGGTATGCGGACGTTGAGGCTATATCTAGCCGTTATATTACGCAAGTGATTTGCGCGATAGATTCGTGGGTGAATCTCAATGCAATGTAACAATTCGCTATGGTCTGTTGCAGTGTCCCGTCACCCCAAAAAAACGTTATATATATATATATATAGATATATATATAGAGATAGAGAGAGAGAGAGATATATATATATATATATATATATATATATAGATAGAGAGAGAGAGATATATATATATATATATATATATATATAGAGATATATATATATATATATAGATATATATATATATATATATATATATATAGAAGATAGAGATATGTTATATGTGTATATAACACATATATAGATATATATATATATATATGTATATCCCTATATATTTATATAAGTATATATATATATATATTTATATATATAAAACATATATATATATATATGCATAAATAAATGTAACCATATATACATACAGATATATATATATATATATATATATCTATATATATATGTATATATATATATATCGATATGTATTTATATATGAAAATATTTATATATCTCTCTATATATATATATATATATATATATATATGTATGTGTACATATATACATATTTATATATATATATCCCTATATACATATACGTTTATATATGTATAATAATATGAATATATATATATATAGATATATTCATAAATATATATTTATATATATTAATATACAAACATATACATTTATTAGTATACATACATATACCTATATATATATATATATATATATATATATGTTTGATATCGAAACAAGTCATCCTAGATTCAACTTGCTAGTTATAAATACGAACGTGCTGAATAACATGCCTGTGGAGGTTGTTTTGATAGGCTCCATTACGTTGATTGGTAATGTTCCAAAGCATATCATTTTAAGCATAACACACAGTCATACATCCAGCAAGGTATGGCATGGCACTTGAAGCGAAAACCCTGTCCGCAATTATTAATAACCTTTCTTAGTCGATGACGTTGATTTGGGTCCTAAACCGGTCAGCGATAGTGTGACTGGCGGTAACTAGCACTCATAACATGAAGTCTTATGGGCAGGACATCGCTGTTAGGCATGTGAGAGAGGGTGTCTCAAACACAATGGGGGCTACCGGACAAGGCTACCGGACAAGGGGCTTGTACGCTATGCATTAAGTCGTGTCTGTGCTGCTCCATTCATATGCGATAACAGAGTGAATGTATGACCCATATTAAAAGGGAAACACTCGTCAGCATGAGTGCGGCTTCAGCCGATAATCACCAACATGTTGTCGCTCTCCTGGAACGAAAACATGCATTCGTCAGGTACTATCTATCACAGGCGCTCGGCTATCGGTACCATGCTTTCTAAGGGCCGAGTCACGTAAGAGCACCGAGTTACTATTTAATTATAACAAGAAGGTATGAAGTCAATCGACCCATCTGTCTCGTTCTGTGTAGTTGACTCGGGACATCATAAATTGAGATAAATGTTGTTGATGGGCAATAAAATCTTTTCTACAATTAATCATTCCGCCTTTGATGATCGTCTGTAAAGCGACTGCGTATGTCGACAATTCCCTTGTCCACTATTAAATCATACACATAGAGCACATCCGGAAATAGAAACATCACGGCGTACATCAACCTGATGTTGCTGGTAGTGGTAATAGTAACACCGATATGTAGCTACAGAACAAAATTATAGTGATGACACCGACGCTTAAACCAATGTGCTAAAGTAGAAATATTAAGGTGATACGCCGCCTATTGACAAAGTTTGTCATTGTGTCTTGTTATTGAGAACATTTCGGCTCAGCTATTACGTGTTGGGGTTAAACAATCACGTTTGGGACTCAACTTTCCGCAAAACGGACGTTGGCTCTTGAGGTTTTTGCCAAAGTATCCTAATAGAGGTTGTTAGTCCTTGGAATATGGATAAGTGCTCGTTATCGTGAATGGTATCAGCTAGGGGGCACACTGTTCTCATCACAATCAGGTCAATATACAAGATTGGTGGTTTAAATATACTAGCAGATCATACCCTGTAAGTGATAATCGAGATTTAGGGCAAGAAGAACGATGCAATAAAAATAATGAAGGGAGAATAGAATGTGACAGAGAATGGATACCGGCAGCATTTGTGGGGGGAATATATGCTTTGGTGTATTACTATGTTCACTAACGGATTAAGTCAGTGTTAAGAAAGGTATTGTTTCCACATTAATGTCAAGCCGAAGTTACATCATTACTGCAAAATGAGCACCCCCCCCCCCCAACCCCTAACACACACTAAAGACTGTACAACCCAAAGCTTTCTACAACTTAATATGAACTTTAAACATGCTATTGATATTTCTCCGCTTATCAGTCAGGGTTTGCCAAATGGACCGCACATTACGATCAGTCAATGTGGTGGCCAATTACCAAAATATATGTCATCTTACCTTATGTCGCTATCCAGGTCGTCGAGGTCGATGGCGCCAGATTTTAGTATGATATCAGCAGTGGTACTCGGTTGGACCTATAAGCTTAAATGATATCAGCAGATATCTTCAATAGAACTCGAACTCGTATTACCCAATATGGTACACTCATTCCATATGGCATGCTTACTTCATCCGCACATAAGCGGTCAATCCCGAAATACATATTTAGGCACAATACACAGAGCACGGTTAGATTTCCGACGAAATACCAGGCCCCCTATGTTCAATGCCCTTTGTAAGTCGATGAATCAACGGTTGTTGATGAGCAGGGGAGAATGTCTTATACTTCATGGATTGATAAGGTTGATGAGAAATGATATTAATGGACTGATAATGAGAAGAGGCTGTAGATTTGGTCTCTAGGTAAGCAACATTATATCTTGACCATTGGACAGTTGGGGATAATACATTTGCATTAGGTGACACTGAGCAATGGTAACTGCCGATAATCCTCTTCGTTAATGGATAGCATAGATAGGCAATGAGGATGGTGATTGAGAATAAACATTGACCATTTGCTGGACAATCAGCGATGTCTTGCTGACGGTGGGAACAATATATATGTTTATTATAAGTTGAAGCAAAAAAATCGAGGTGGGTCGGAAACGCCAAGTGTGATATTGTCCGGAAATCAAATATACACTAAATATAATCGATTATAGACATTTAAAGGTGAATTAAAGATGAACCAAGCAAAGGGGCAGTGGGAATAGAGAGAAAAAATAGCCGGCGAAATTTGACAGTACAAATGGTTCATAAGAACATATAGTGATAATTGGCGCTGCGAAATGTCCTTACAATGAGGAAGTCGGAAGTTATCACATAAAATGTAGAACAACAGACGTAGTCTTATTTTTCCTGCTATCAGGTCGTCCAAGTTGAAAGTATTTTGTTCTGATTTTAGCGCCTCGCCAGAAACTCGATGAAGCAATGCGCAGAGAGTCAACACTTATGTGACGTTAGATAGGTAGAGAGAGTCTAACGAGCCACGCAGTACTATCAGCATGGTGCATAATAACAGCATATCCAGTAAGATAGAAGAGTGGATGCGGCGGTGATGAATGATTATGGGCAACGACTAGCGAGCCAATCAAGCATATTGTTTTGACAGAGAGGCCATTTACCCTTTGGTACTTAGCTGATAACGATATCGCTCATGTCGTCTTAACATAATGGTATATTACCACTAGTCCCAGCTATGCACCCGACCCACACTCATCGCCAGAGCAAAGCGTTACCGTATGTACATGTGTCATGGAGAAAATGTTGAGTGTTCCGCGCATGACATAAATGTGTACATATACTCCAAAGATGATGATCATCCAAGAGTTTACTACCTAGATCTGTCCTGGTCAACTAGTGAGTTACAGCAACACACTGTAGATAGAAACATTATGGATATCGTCTATCACGAATCGTGAATCAAAACAATTGCACGAGGACACCCCTGATAAAACAACAGGACACTGAGTTGTTATTCTTCCGATAAATGGTACCAAAACAGACGTCTTCTAATATTCTGCTGCTCTCAGAGTTGTCATCAGTATTTTGCTCAGATTTCCGTGGAAAGCTAGACACTCTATTAAGCAATGCTTAGAGAATTGACGCTAATGTGGCATTTGTTTGGTAGAGAGAGGCGCCACGCACTCAACATATCCGTTTGACATAATGATTGGTTGACCTCAACCTTAAACATGGCGCAAATAACAAGAACTTGCAAAGAACAACACAAAGAAACATTCTTATCTGAACAGTCCTGTCCTAGGTCAGAACATCCCCAGTTATTTGATGAATGAGCAGGGAGAATCGGGAGTGAGAATAGGCATTGACAATTTGTTGGGCAATGAGGGGCGTCTGGATGAAAATGGGAGTGATATTGAATCAGTAAACCAACTACACGCTATACATTGGTCCAGAAAACGAGAAAAAAAATACGTCCATCGATATCTAGGAAGTGACTCAACGCGCGTAATACTGGTCGTAAGCAATGGTATCATAACGATATTTAATTTTTGACGACTAGTGTATTTTCCAACAACAACAGTATCGTTAAAGCTCATTTCCAGATACAGCACTGTGGGTAGGTGAATGACAGAGAATCGTGTTGTATATCATTAGGGGACACGCTGTTCTCGTAATGAAACGATCAAGGTTAAGCGCCACTGTGCTCAAGCTTTGGCACGAAGACCATACAATAAACGCGAGGCAACTCACACCAAAGTCATTTCCTCGATGACAGCATTGGTTTCTGACTATCTTACTATATACTACTGAGGTGACCTTATGTCATGATATATAGTCTACGAAGGGCACGTGGACTGGTGCTTCTCACTAATGAAGTTTATAATTATTATTGATAACAATATCGTTTATCTCAGTGGTTTTTCATTAGCTTCTGCTGTAATCAAGGCTGCAAAAATTCCGGCGTCAGCCAAATAGACGCAACTGTGAGGCTATCGTGGCGTCCATTGCTGACAAATACATATTTCTGTTCCTAAAACTATCTAAGCTTGGGGCTTAGTTCTGATAATAACCTGCCTTCACAACATGGTGAATTACTACCACTGATTCCACTTTAACACTGATAAAGATAACCACAAAAACGCAATCATACCTTATGTTATAATCAATGTCTCTCGGGTCGATTTAAATTATATAATGGACCGCACAAACCCATTAAAACGTCGCACCGAGTCTTGTGTTTAAGTAAGTAAATAATGCTGTGACGAATGGCATTGAAATAGGCTATCATGACAAGCAATACAGCCAATAATATTTATTCCCATAAACTATTGAAGCTTAGTCTTCGCTGATAAATATCAAATTCATGTCTTCTCAGCAGAACTGCTAATGCTTACAAAAATTTACCCCTTTTGTATAAATAGAAATATCACGTGCGCGACCCTCACTTTCCCGAATTAATCACTCATACCGTACAAAGCGTATGTTTGAACATTATGGGTCTGTTTCAATATATGCAGTTAACGGGTTCATTCGAGCAGGAGTCGCCAATTGAGGAGATAAAATGTATGTGATAACGACTACTGGCAAATATTTACAAATGGATGGGACAACGACGACCGTGCTTTGCATTATCTGATTTTTATGTTGCTGACAGATATGCCATAAACGGCCATATGCTTAGCCATATATTTCTTCTTAACATTGGCGCTGGTCTTATACTTGACTCCTGATTAATGTACACATAACAAAGGGTTTCTACTCGCATATATATCATGTAGGTAATTAACCATACCTTGCAGCCCAGCCAACGAGCAGTCAGAATGGGAAACATGAAAGGGAAAGTTCAATAGTGTTATAGTAACGGGCAGGAGAGAGTATATTTTTAGAATGGGGCGGCATGAGTAAACATTCGTTTAATGCCCATTCAACTTATCCTAGTCTTCACATGTTTGTATTTCAGTAAACTTGCAGAATAACAGCCCTAACGCTGTTGTCCTGACAGGCTGCATGACGCGGCTTGGTAGCATTGCAAAGCTTAAACAGCTAAGCACAACACACACAGCGCGATCATATCTCAATTTGGGTATGGTTTGCCCCCTGAAACGACAACCCCCTACCCGTTATTATATAAACCATTTATATATCGAAGAACAGACTGTTGTCGATCAGCAATATCTTGTAAGATAGTTCATTTATTGTTTTGGTTGGTGAGAAATGATACTCGTAGACTTATAAGATACGCTAGCAAAACTTTTTTATAAAAAAAACTGCAGGATTGGCCAATGCAACAGTTGAGCGACAATGTGTCTTGGTCATTGGACCTCAGTTGGGGAATGATAAATTTGCATCGAATGACATTGAGCAATGTTAACGGGTAGCAGAAAATCATCTGCATGAATGGATGGCATTGATAGATAATGAGTATAGGGACAGAAAATAGACAATGATCACTTGCTGGATAATGAGTAGTGTCAGGCTGACGATGGGAGCAATATACGTATACAAATTATTAATTCAAACGAAAGACAAATAACAAGAACTTATCAATGCATAGCGTTGAACGATCACTACTTTGAAATAATATTAGTAAAAAACGAGGTAAGTTACTTATGCCAAGTGGGTGCTTACATTGATACAGTCCGCAAATTATAAATGCATTCAATCGTGAAGGTATAGTTACTCAACCCCAAAAGACCTCGCTGAACACTGACAGATGCAAGCATATGTTAATCCATCTAGGCAAAATTAACTATAAAAAGATATATTTGCATAGGTCTCAGCTCAACATCAATTATATTGATTGGTGACAGGAACCAGTCAGAGAAGAGGTGAGTGAGGGTAACTAGCACTCAGAGAATAAAGTCTAACCGTGGGATTATGCAGGTGAAACCGAACACAACGGGTGTAGGTCATTCAATTCATCAATTAATATGATAGTCATTCGACAAAAGCAGACAACAAAACAGATGCCGTCAAACATCCAGTATAGATCTTACATGCAGTATTTATCATGATCAGGGCAATTTGGGGGAAGGTCACTGGCTGTGGAAACCCAGTGAAAGTATCAACAAAGTCCACCATTATCTGCATGATATACTATGGTTCTATGTATGAGTGTGTATAGGCTACTTGACAAGGGGTTTGTACGCCTTGCGTCATTTCGTGTCTGTGCTCGCTCTTCTCATATGAGTTAGCAGATTAATTTTATAGCCCACACGAAAGGGGAAACACTCAGCCGCATTAAGTGCGACTTGAGCTTGCCTTTTAACCCAAACACACATGCATGCGTCCTCCTCTGCCGAAAATGACCTACAATATGCATTGATCAAGTATTTCAAGGGCGCTCGATACACAATGCTAAAATTGCGCACTCCGAGCCTCTTCTAAGCGCGGGTTCGCCATGTATGTATCAATAGAAAGTATGAAACAAGTGACTCCTGATATCCCACCCCTTCTCCCATCCTGTGTGTGTTACCAGGGACATCAGTCATTGCGTTCAGTGCTTCGACAATTGAGCATTCTTTTGATGATCGAATTATAAACCACTAGTATTTTTGTGCTTAACCACGAGCGAGTTTGTCGCAGTGCAAGAGAAACTCACATGTTTACCGTTTTATCATGCGCAATATGGTAGTATAGAGACATGTTGACACAGGTGTGGCCAAGACTCCATTGAAATAAGTGCGTGTTGGTGGCGGGGTGACGAGGGGAGGGGGCTAGTCGTGAGACTCAAGTGCAGAAAGAGAGCATGAAGGGCTGCGAGATCGGAGAAGGGGTAAACCGGGTGTGTTAAACCAATAAATTGTGATCATTCTACTGAACTAAAGTCGCCAGAGAGTAACTTCGCCTTATCTCGCGTCTGTGCTTGTTCATCTTATTAGAGATGACATAGTGCATTTATGGTCCACCTGAACGAGGAAACACTTGGCAGTATTTGGCGCCACTTGAGCTCGCCTTTATTCATCAACACATATGTATTCGTCCGTCTCTGATGAAAACGTCTGACAACATCAAGTACTTTTTATCACAGGCGCTTGGCTCACAATACGAAGATTCCACGCGGCGATCCACTAAAGAGCGTCGAGCCGTTATCTATATATGACGGGGCGTACGAACGACACAGGGAGGGGACCGGACACATCACTGCATGCATGATGACTGTTCAATGACAAAATTACTAATCACGCATACATCATCCCCGCTAAAACGGAGCCAATAAGTAGTAAATAATAATCCTGCAAAGCTAAGCATCTCTGCGCATCGGAATCCCTAATTAAAGAGAAGTTAGACAGTAGTAGAGTTAACCTACCAACCGTACCATCTACCACCCCCTGCCCCTTCAAATGCGCCCTGCCCATTCCATGGCGCATTCTTACAGACATTTTATACTGCCTCATTATCGCTGATTATAATATTTTACCGGAGTTAATTCGGCTTTCTTATGATTTATTCATAACGCCAAATATCACAAAGTATTCACTACTACTTCATTTTGTTTTACCATCTATTCCCAATGGCCTCGCGAGAGGTCAGGTGGGTCGTAAGTTAGTATATGGTTTGGCATAGAGGTGATTTTTTGCTTGAGCGTAGATCGTGTATGTTCGGGAGTGGACGACTTATGTGCAAATGAAGTAAGCGTGTAACAGTATGCCGGCCTGTAATTAAATCATATATATATACCTCTCAAGGCATATTGGATTCATTCCATGAAGTCAACATCAACTTGAATCCATGATCAACCTAATTGATTTGATGATAGAACTCAACAAACAAAGCGCCGGCAGGGGAATAAATCTATACGTACTTTGTAACGTGAGTAAGTATAGGTTGAAACCTTGGCAACACATACGTGCTCGATTTCTCAACCGATTCATTCATGTCTAGTTGTTTTCTGACCTTTACAACTGATCTCCATAACCTACTCTGCGCGGTCGTGTCTTAAATCAAATGGATGACCTAACAGTATCTTGCAATGTCAATTACCACAACGATACCCCCTTCAAATCATGGCTGACAGTTACTTGTAGCACTTCATTGAAAAAGCTTTCCATTCGATGTGTTCCAAAACTGTGCGCAACTCGACAGCAGTTTAGGTTGATAGAAGTAATTTTCTTATAACGCCGCTGAGCTGAGTGGCATTTAATGTTATCAGCATTTTTGGTTTTCATCGCTATCATATCAGACAATAGTGTGCGTTTATGGCTTCAACGAGAATGGAAACAGTCAAAAGCAGAGGATACGACTTGAGATTGTTGCAAATCAATTGAAGACATGTACGTTCTATTTGCGATTTATTGGCTATATTATCACCAGGTACTGGTTATCTAAGTCGATAGATCAGATTTCACAGATAGTGAGCAATGTCAGCACCGATATATTGTTGGTGAACGTTATCTTAATGTAGGGAAGAAATTTGCCATTGTATCATTGGATCTTAGGGATGGTGGAAACGAATATAAATGGGGTATGGTACAACACTACATGACGTAGTTTTAAAGACTAAATAACAAATCATACATACTATCATCCCGACATAGACGACTCAATAAGGATGAAAATAAACTTCCCAAGTTACATATCACGCTGCATGAGAATCTCTGGGAGCCGAGTGTAATGAACACATGATGATTTAGATTGTAGCCTAGCTGAAATAATCATTGATGTAAACGTCCTATTAAGCTCCCCATTACTGTTAGGTGCAAAGACCAAAACCCACTTGCAGCGCCAGTATTACTTGAGCTGGGGGTTGGGGGAAAGGTAATTCGCACTTAATGATGGAACATATTAATGTCATGCTATAACATTGCACCAACCAATCTGCTGAATATGTAAGCTGAATTCATTTACCATCTGTTCCATAACCGAAATGTTTCGCTCGTTTGTCAGGCAGGATAGGCAGTGAGTATGGGAATTGAGAATGGACATTGATCACATGCTGGATAATGAGTAGAGTCAGGCTGACGATGGGATTAATATGTATACGTAAACAAATTATTAATCCAAAACAAATTATATAACAAGAACGGTTCGATGCTTAACCTTAAAAATAATCACTATCTTTAGAAATAATATTATAATAAACGAGGTAAGTAACTAATGACAAGTGTGAGGCATTGACACTGTCTTCAAATTATACATACACCAAAACTTATGGCTCATAGAGATTGAAACATGGCAAGATGGTAGGAAATGACTCGTACATGAAGGCATATTTACTCGACCCCAAAACTGATGAATATTAATGTTTACATAAAGATCATTTTTGCAGCCAAGCGAAATAGTAACATCCGGCTGAAGTCATCGCCGAAAACTGACAGATGCAAGCACTTGTAAATCCTTCTATGCAAAAGTAGCCAGTCAGATAAGAGGTGACTGAGGGTACGTAGTACTCAGAGATTGACGTTTAACATGCAGGGCTGTGGGGTTAGGCAGAAGAGGCAGCCAATCTCGAACAAAATGGGTTTGAGTTAGTCAATTCACCTATCAATATGGTAGTTATTCGACTACAGCAGACAAACAAAACAGACGTCGTCATACATTCATCATTTATCATGATCATGGCAATTGTGGGGGAAGGAATCTGACTGAAGAAAATAGCAAAACCCTGTGAAAGTCCACCATTATCGGAATGAAATACTTAAGGATCTTTGTATGATTGTCAACAGGTTACTTGACAAGGGGTTCAAAAGCCTGTCATCAACCCGTGTCTGTGCTTGATTCTCTCATATGAGATAACAGTAATTTTATGGCCAACACGAAAGGGGAAACACTCAGCCACATAAAGTGCGGCTTGAGCTTCCGTTTAACCTGAACACACATGTAAGCGTCCTCGACTGTCGTAAATGACCGTCAATATGCATAGATCAAGTATTTCTCCGGCGCCTGGTACACAATGCTAAGATTGCGCTAGCCGGGCCGCCATGTATATATAACTTTTAAGTATTAAACAAGTGGCTCCTAATGTCCCGTCCTCTCTCTTATTCTGCGTCTACCACAACGGACATCATTCATTGGGTTAAGGTTTTTGACATTTAAGCATTCCGTCTGCGATGATCGACTTTCAAACCACCAGTATTTTGCGATAAGCAGTGCAACAGAAACTCGCATGTTTACCGTGTTATCATACTCATACGCAATATACTACAATATGGACGCGTTAACACAGGTGGTGATAAGACTCCTGAGAAAGATGTAAGAGTCAGTGTGGGATGAAGAGGGGAGGGGGCAGGTAGCGAGACTCAAGTGCAGCAAGAGAGCATGAGGTGCATGGTGATCTGAGTAGGCGTAAACCTAGTAGGCAAAGACAATAAATTATTTGTATTCCATTCAGTTCCTTTGCCTTATTTCGTGTCTGTGCTTGCTCTTCTCATATAAGATGAAATAGTGAATTAATGGCCCACACGAACGAGGAGACACTTGAGCTTGTATTCGTCGGTCTCTGATGAAAATGTCTAAAAACATCCATTCATCAAGAACTTTCTATCACAGGCGCTCGGCTCACGATACAAAGATTCCGAGTGGCTATCCACTTCAGAACACCGAGCCTTTATTGATACATGACAAGAACGGATGAAACAGTTGACGCCCAATGTTTCACTCATCCCTCACTCAGTGTATTTCACTCGGGACATCATGAATTGCGATAAGGGTTATGGATGCGCATTGGAATATTTTCGACAATCGAGAGTTCTCCTTTGGAAGATAGTCTTTTAAGCAACTACGTAGTTCTGCACTTGAATATCAACCATTCTATCATACACATAGAGCATATCCTAGAATAGAGACATCACCGTGTATATCCACTTGCTGACATAGGTAGTGATTAAAGAAAGCACAATGAAACATGGCTTGGGTATATAGAAACAGACGAGAGGAACGGACAGAGAGTGGGTATCAAGTGCAGCAAAGGACTCGAGTGATTTTCAGCAATGTCATTTAAGGTAATAAGGTGAGGTTGTGGTGTCAGGAAAGTGTGACTTGAGTTTGCTGTTAATCACCCACATACATGTTTCTTCCATCGAGTACTCCGCGGAAATAATCACCAATTACCTGTTATATAAGTCCAGAATAAATGTTTAAACTGTATGAATATTGAAAGCAAAACAGCATTCTAACACCTATAGCTATGATTTGTACGTAGTTAATGCAATGATAGATACAGTTTTGTGGTACGTTATCTTTATACGGAAATAATCTGGGGAGAACATGTACCCAGGTGTGAAGGGGTGGGGCCTTAGGGATGTAAAAACGGAATATGGAGCGGACAGAACACATCACTGTATGAAGACTGTTCAAAGACAAAATAACTTATAATGCATACATTAATCCTGATAAACGGAGCCAATAAGTATAAAAAATAATCCTGCCAAGCTACGCATCTCGGCGCATCGGAATTTCAATAAGCAGAGCGTCAGGCACACAGATGCTAAGATAGATGTAGGCCTACGTCAATTTCCATGCTCTTACAGTGAAATCAAGATGCATGAAGACGAATATTGTGTGCATCACTAGGAGATATAGGTCATTAAAGAAGTGACATATGCGTTACAATTGTTACAAATATACACCAAATATACACCTGCGGCCGTCACGGTATGCCATTCGTCATCAAACTTGTAGTACATTGAAGCAGTTCCTACCATTCGACGTAGTAACGTAGAACGCAATCATTAAGCTGCCGCCCACGCATTTTGTTTACAGCAGACAAATTCATATAAACGAGTATTTGTGACATGACCGTGGGTCAAAATACAAAATGCTGGATTGGCGACAGAGAGAACATTAGAACATAAGTCAGCACGTGAAGGAAGGGCTGATGACTCTATCGAGCCAAAAAAAATGATTTGACAGTTAAGCGTATTGTAAATGGAGTGGGAGTGACGATTTGCAGAGAGCAATGACAACAAAGTCGAGCATAACCGACTAAATACATCAGGTACAGTTTGCAATATTTGTTGAAAACGCAGCAGTTTTACCTGCTGCAGCTGCCACATTTATGGGTGACTTATATTGTTATATGAAAACAAAACAGCGTTTATAATAATTGTACACTTTCCAATTCATTAGCCACTGGTCGACCGAGTAGCGTGTTGACTTGAAAACAACGCGGTCAGACATGTGCACAGGACTTAGGTCAATGTTAGCTGTACTGAAAAATAACGATCAAGTACCAACCTTATTTCAACCATATCTGGCTTAGCATTGGCTAGTGCTTTTGATGTTAAATTACGATGAGATCAGGGTGTGCACCTCACAATAAACAATAATGAAGATACATCCAATAACAAAGAGAACAGCTGGGTATGTAGGGTATAGGGATAAGTCCGATACGTATGCTGATCAGCTTTGTTGGGTAGACATAGCCCTCGATGACGCAGAAAAGACAACCATTGATTAACAACAGCTAGGTTGTCTACAGGTGTGTTGTGCGTTGTGGCCGGGGATAATATATATTCGTGCGATGATAACTTTGGGTACAAAACAATCAATGGCATTATAGGTGGAGCAAATTGAACTGGAGACGGAGAATTAAAAATGAACCTTAGAACAGTCATTTCAATATAAGCATCTTTGATGAAGTTGGGAGGTGTTATTCATCCCATTAAACGCAAAAAAATATATCACCTTACCTTCTACGGCTCTCTAAGTCGACAGTATGCTGTTCAGTTTTTCAGTTGGGCGTCTGACACTCGATGAAGCACAGATTCTATGCAAATGTGGCGAAGGATGGGTACTGCGAGGCTATCGCCCGGGCTGTACTATTAACTCAGAGCCTTGCTGATACTTCTTTTATAACTCGTGTTTGCCATTAGAATGAAAAGAATGTATTACCGCTTTTGGTATACACATCTTCATTCGCGCAAGAGCTACCGAATATTCCTTATTGTCTCGATTATCCTTAAGAAGCTCATCTTATCATATGCTTGAGTACCTTGCCCTTAACCACTGCAGCAAGTAAGCTTTCCACTTGAGGTCCGTCAATGCGATATTGTAGTAGATATATGTGTTCCAAATCCGTTCAACCACGAGTCCGTCTACCCAGTGACAATCTGTTAGTAACAGCCTGTCAGCTTACATTGATATCGGTAATTAGAATCGATTAATACGTCACTGTCAGATCGTGAGTGATGCGTCATCTATCTCTTTGGTGTTCATGACACTCGCTGCCACACAAAAGTCAGTGTATGGCCGGGAATGGTAACACTCAACATCAGTTTGCTATTAATCATTCGCTCGCAAGGTTTAGTCTATATGCGGATTAGCGGATACACAACCATTAAGCACTCGCTATAGGGCTGTCAAGCGATGTCATAATAATCCCATCCGAACACCCGTTACGCCGCAGAACGTTGCGAAAACAGCCAGATTGGCGCTTACGCATGGGGTCTTTACAGCATTGCTATACAAGATGACGAATTTTGACGCCATCCATTACCCTTACAATTGTTCCTAGCTAGTAAATCATCCATATTTTATAGTCTCTGTGATTCTCTAAATAACCATATAAGTTTAGTATATCGCTGATTTGCAGTCACAGTTCTTATGCCTCCCAGACGTGACAACAATGCTACAGGAAAGGGGTGATAAGGAGAGAGACTGCACTGTTAGCAATGACGAGCGACATCACATATTACAATCCTTTATACTGAAAGTGGATAGTTATTTGATCGACATAAGAGTTGCAGTTTGCTTCATACGGAAAAAGATGCCCGTTCTAAATACGTAAGTTAGTAATGATATGGACCACCTAATGGATTCATGTACTTCATATCCAGGATATATTTGGTAGAGCACATGTGCAATAGCATGACTGATAGCAATGTCACAAGTGAAGTGAAGTGACTAATCTGAGGAACAAGGTAACACTAGGCAGCATTTTGAGGAGGTTGCAATTGCGGTATTGGAGAAGGTGTACGACACCAAGGTCTACGGAAACAATATACATATTCAGGGCGGACGCAACGGCCTACTTTGCAGAAGGTTTTTGTGTGCTCCAGATCAAGCTGGCAAGTTCACAGGTGGTGACCGGTGTTGAGGTGGATGCTGTCTGTCAGGGTGATCCTGAAGAGGTTTAACTGCTCAAGATAAAGTGCCCCTACACTCCTGAGAGTGCGATTCCGAACATGTATAAGCCTCAGGTTCTGTTGGGATTGCATTACAGTCGGTTGGTGACTATCTGTCTGTTGGTCGACTGTGTTTTCAGGTTGTGCTCTTTCGAGGACATGGGGAGGACTGAGGCATATAACCAGGAGCATCACAAGGATCGGAAAAAGTATGAGAAGACTGTGGCTTAGGGGTGAGCGTCTTTGGGTGCCTCGGAGTCGGTGACTATAGCGCGAATGGTCTGTTTAATAGTTGTTTGGACTTGGAACTGGAGCATTGTGCTTCTTTGATTGGAAGACCGAGTGGAGCCACAGAGAGGCAGACAGGTATTTCTTTTGTTGGAAGCCCTTTACAATGAGATTAATAACCGCTTGTCCGGATCCCGACTTTATCGTGCAGAACGACGCTGAGGTTGCCCAGATTATGGCGGACATCGACTGCGTGAAACATGGAACTTACACTGGGGAAGGGGCTGGCGGTCAAAGGATGTTTACGCTTAAATAACTGTACAGATAGACCCCAGAGGTTGTAAGTATAGGTGATGGCGGTTCCCCTGCGCCCCTACCCCCCTGCGTCGTGTGGCCTCTACCTCCCACGATCCATGGCTGCCCCTCCCCCTACACCCTGCAACTCGTGGCCCCTATCCCTGCTCCCTACGACTCCCAGCCTATCGAGATGCTCTCAGCCACTAGTCCGCTGTCCGAAGACTCCAGCTCTTGGCACCTCTTGAGACCTTACACCCCAAAAGAATAATCGAAGTCGGTAAATAATGCTCGGAAGTGGGGGGATTCCTTATCGTCGGTGTGTGGGTCTTCATTTTGGCGCAGTGCGCTGGAACCGCTAATACTTATACTACTAAATAACTAATCTTGCATACCATCATACTAAAATAATGGACCCAATTAGGAAAAATATAATCCTACCAAGCTACCATGTATGGGAATTTCTTATGTGTAGCGTGTCCCTGTACATAGATAGTAAGATAGATGAGTAGAGTGTCCTGTCACATAGATAGTCAAGATAGATCTGAGCCTATGCAAAGCCCTGAGACATTCAGTGAAATTTTGCTCAAATGCTTTGACATTCCTGTATGAAAAAGCCCTGAGACATGAAGCATATTGTTGCTGGTACCTGATAGCTTTTCCGCGTCTTCATGTGGGTAGTAGAGGAAGGTTATATGGCGTTATCATTGGTGCTAACATTGGTGCTAACAACATCACAACTCCCATTTGAATAACACCCTTAGATATGCCACATAAACACAGGGTTAGTGCTTCACTTCCTAGTAACATAATTGGTAAAGACAAATACATCATTGGAACGTATTCTGAAAAGCAAATTGCAAGATATACTTATTTACGCATGAACAAAATCACACACAAAATGGGTTAGAATACGAAGCAAACAGAACACTAATCCCAAACACACACACACATATACAAACATACACGCAAACACACAGATATATATAAGCATATATATATATATATATATATATATATATATATATATATATATATATATATATATATATATATATATATATATATATATATATATATATATATATATATATATATATATATATATATATATATATATATATATATATATATATATATATATATATATATATATATATGTGTGTGCGAGTGTTTATGTATGGAAACATTGACATATATATGTGTGTGTGAGTGATTGTGTATGGAAACATTGACACGTTGATTGATGGGAACGTTTGGAGGAGGACATTTCAGGGGTACGAAACAGCCTATTATCAATATCATCTAGAGACAAAATAACATCTCTCATATCGCTCATCTTTCTAATGTGAATATATTTTCGACACACGACTATCCCCACACCCCTACTCCCACAGTAGGCTTTGTGTGACAGACGCCTGTGGTGGGAATGTGGAAATGATGACATTATATCTATGTTTTGATATTTGTGCATAGTTGCTTGCATCTTGCGTGCTAATCAATGATTTTGGCCATGGGTTTCCATGTTCTGTTTTACGCTGCTGCTAAATTATTGTTGAACCTCATCTGTCATTTAGTATCGTTTCCCATCAACCGGTTGATGAGAAATGATACTAAATGACAGATGAGTTTCGTCAATGTGATGATTATTTGGGGAAGAACCCTGGCTAAGTAATGAAGCAAAACCCAATGAAATTATCAACAAAGCCACCAATTATCTTCATGTAATACTTCTGCGAAAAATGTAAATAGGTTACTAGACAAGGGGCTCGTACGACTTGCATGAAGTCATGTCTGTCTCTGCTCTTTTCATATGAGATATCAGAGTGAATTTATGGCGCACACGAAAGCAGAATACTCGGCAGCATATATTTCGACTTCAGCTTTCTGTTAATCATCAACACACGTGTATTCGTCCGCCTCGAACGAACACACGTATTCATCAAGTACTTTCTACCACAGGCGCTAGGTTATCTATAACATGCTTTGAAGGACCGAGTCTCTTCAGAATACAAAGCTTCTATCTACCTAAAACTAATGTGACATATCTGAGTGAATGCATGGCCCACACGAAAGGTAAACACTTTAGGTTTTGCATATTTGTGCAGATAGGTAACTTACCAACGCTCGTAAACCTTATCAACGCCATGTATGTGCCTGATCTTAACATATGGGATAACAGAGTGAGTTTATGAACCACACAAAAGGGGAAACACTCGTGTTAAGTGCGACTTGAGCTAGCCGTTGATCATCAACACGCTTGTATTCGTTCTTGTCGTCCAAATACGTCTTGCACTGCGCTCGGTACACAATGCTGAGATTCCGCGCGGCTCCTAATGTCCCCTCCTTCTCTCATTCTTGAAATCATTCATTGCGTCTACTGTTTCGACAATCAAGCATTCCGTTTTCGATGATCGACTTTTATAAAACTAGTATTCTACGTGGGCTTAACCACGATCATGTGTGTCACAGTGGCAAACGAACTCATATGTTTACTGTTGTATCTTACTCGTACGCAGTATGCTAGAATGGAGACGAGGTGGTGTGGAGTGAAGAGGGTAGGGGGCAGGAAGGGAGGCTTATGTGCAACAAGAGAGCAGGAGGTGCACTGAGATCTAAGTAGGCGTAAATCTTGTGGGCTAAGACAATAAATTGTGAGCATTCCATTGAACTCAAGTCACAATACAATATCTACGCCTCATGGTTGATAGTAAAAACATCGTAGACATTCTACATCTATTCACTGAATGTTATCCCATAGTAATGTTGTACACATCCCTAAGCAAGCGATGCCGCTCAGACAATTCACATAGCGAAAGCAGGAGACAATAAAACGTTGACCTACAGACCCCCGTCTCCTGGCTGGTCTCTGATGGTTTTCCACCTTGTCCCTTGACAAACGTGTTGATTACTCAATGTCTAGCTTGCTATGAAAACCAACCCCTTCCAGATATAACGTGCTGGAATTTGATCCCAGCGCCTGTGTGTTGCATTCTACTTATCGCCCTACATGGTAAATGCCCAAGTAGTATTCTCGTCTATCATCATCTAGTTCAAAAGGGACGTAAGCCAAAAAGTGTATCCTTTTGTCATGTACTTTGAACGCACAGTCAATATATGATTAGAACGCCTTCTTTTACATGCTTGCAGTCGACACTAGATGTAATATTCATTGATGTCACCGAAGTATCATAGCTATTTCTGACCCATAGGGCATCCCGCATATTTAGGGCGAACCTATTTTACAGTCAAGTAGCTGAAGTATTGTGTAAACCACGGGAAGGTGTAGGTAATTAATGAGCTGACAGTAGCTGATTCTGACGCTGTCGTAATATAATCTTTCTAGAAAACTGTCGGTACATTAAAGCACGCACCTCGATCACCAGACCGAAGGTGATAACGTACGTATATAAATGGGAAAATGATGCGAGCGACATAAAGGTGCGTATATCGTTCTATAATAATGGGGCATATCACCCACGCTCAGTTCATTGGAGCAACAGGTGTAACTTCCGAGCATACATTACCTCTAAAAGGGAATTTTGCAATGCTACACCCGCCCATATACTCTACCATGTCCCGACAATTGGGCTTAAGGTGGGGATAATTGACCACACGCAGGGGGGTATCGGGTGGCAGAAAATAATCTGCAAGCATGGATAACATACATTGGCAGTGAATATAAAGATTGAGAATAAAAAAAATGTTCCATTTATTAATCATAACCAAAGACAATTAAAAAATGTTAATGAATAGAAACGATCTCTACCTTTGGAAATACCATTAATGAAGACGAGGTGATTTAGTGACGCCAGGTGTGAGGTTTTGATATCGTCAGGAAATCATATATACACTAAATATGACCGCTTGTAGACATCAGAGTGTGAAACCTGCCACAATAACGGGAATTGATTTTATTTTAAAGGCATATTCACCCACAAACTCTAAAACTGCTTAATTTCTTGTTTTTTGCTAACAGTTTAGTGTGAAGCCTTCAAGATATATATCAATTATTACATGAAAATATCATTTATTTGATTTTTACAGCCACGCCAAATGGAAGCTGATTGGAAGTCATTGTCACACACTGACAAAAGCAAGAATCTGTGAATCCATACATGTAAAAAAGTTAAAGGTGTAAGCGACGATAACCTTTGAATCAACAAAAGCACATGAGACTGTTGATCCAGTGTCTTGGGGCTCGGCGGCTGTTAAAGATATGGAGTCATGTGATTGGTGGAGGCCACTACAGCTCCCAATTAATCTGGTTATTAAATGTGACTAAACGAGACGCTATGACAAGACGCTATGTCAATACGCTTTGGTTAACAGGGGACGGCTGCACATATTTTCTCGAGTGGAAGGCGTAAGTGAGCGCTCTTGACGACATAAACTCTTTAATTTGACCGCCGGTTGATTATAGTCAAATATTTTAGTCTGAAGCTGGTCTTTTACAGGTGAGAAAACGGCACATCAGAATACCATTGTAATGATTTATTTATCATTTCAATTACATTAACAAGGAATTGTACAATGTCGACTGTGATACAGATATGACGGCATGCATAGCTGTTTGCGGGCACTGGGTGAATCATAAACTTATTATAACTTTGCTGAAGCATGTTTTATCCGTACCTTAATGTTTCAACGCTTCTAGCTTTTGCATTCTACAGCAAATAATTGTTAGACAGCGTTTGCTGGCGTCCTGACCTGTATTGAAATTCCATTGTCATATATTATATATATATAAATATATATATATATATATATATATATATATATATATATATATATATATAGATATATATATATATAGATATATATATATATATATATATATATATATATATATATATATATATTACTATATATATATATATATATATATATATATATATATATATATATATATATATATATATATATATAGATATATATATCTAGATATATATAGTATATATATATATATATATATATATATATATATATAGATATATATATATATATATATATATATATATAGATATATATATATATATATATATATATATATATATATATATATATATATATATATATATATATATATATCTATATATATATATATATATATATATATATATATATATATATATATATATATATCCTTGCGAACAATTACATCAGCGTCGACTCCATTCCCTTATGCATAATCCATCACTAAGGGGCATAACTGCCACAGACAATCTAATATACAAGGACTACGCCGCGAATGCCGATTTTACATACTATTGATTATTTGCACTGATATTTGCTGGCTGCGCCTAAACAATATGCCTAGTACATAGACACCAGCAACCATACATCCGCACAGTTTACAGTATCACGCTGTGGTATAATTATCCAATGCATGAGTAGATCATCTTCTGTGCCAATATTTGTGAATTTTCAAATCGTTTATGTTAATGGTTTCTTCTAATTCCGATGCTACTATGGCATTCTGACCAGCTTCTCGTCTTGCATAATATGCTTTTATTTTGCCACAACATTCAAGAACATACCAGTACACCTTTTGTCAACATAAGCATATATTACCTTATTATAAGATACCAGCATGTCAAGCAAAACTCATATAATTCATGGTTCATTCATATAATGGAGCTACAGCATTTGAGATAAACCACGTAAAATTTCTATACAAATATACGTGCTAGGCACTATCAAAACGAACACTATGAGCGGATAAAACCTGTATGTGCTATGGTTCTATTATTTTCAACAACATCAATTGTACATGGCAATATAGCAAGCACCTCTGATGATGCCCCGTGTTCTTGGGTTGAGCGGCCCAAGCTTCCAATCAAAAGTATTACTAGAACCACAACAGGCGCCCTATAATCCTTCGAAATTTTGTGTCATATTATCATGAGACTCGGCTACATCAATCAAGTTCGGCTTTCTATTTTTGAGCCGCCAATAATTGAAGGTGAAGCCGTTATTATAACACTTAAGCAACAGATTACAGTGCTCTGCAAATTTAGCAAATTTAGAAGTATCGAAACTGTGTGTGAAGTCTACACACAAAACCGTCAGTTTTGGAATCAGAAATACTAAATAATGATTACTCCGCGTAGAATGTCGATGCAATGTTTTGGTTTATCAGGACACTTACATTGCTTTGTATTCTATACGGAGAGGAAATGTTCACATTGTAGCCGGATTCAGTAAAGATTGAGCATTATGTGCTTATCCTGCTTGTATCTGCTCCAGTCAGCCGCTTGACTATATTTGCCTATAATTTCGCCGATGCTGACGTTTCATTTGAGATGAAGGACCTACATCGAGAATAAGTAATAATGATTTGCTGATGGTTAGATGAGCCATCCACTAGATGTTTAATATATGATAAGCCTATGAAGTCTCGTAATAAGCAATATAACAACATTGGCAGAGCAGTCAACCAGGTAATGTAAATTTTACCGGCATCCAACTTCGCTGGAACGTGCTGACGTAGATAATGCTTACAGTTTGTAAATATACGCTTCTTATATGACAGCAGATATGCATATAGACTGACGATGAAGTACATAAATAGGATGTGGCAATGCGTTTATTAACATGGTGCTTTCCTTCTGAGAGGTTTGACATTGCTCGTTTTTGAAGCGAGTTGGAAAGCTTGCCGTTGTCGACTGTGCTGATTAAACATGATACTTGATTTCCAAATTACATTCTGCAGATTTTGGCACAATCGGCACAAATAACCTTGCCTTGTTTACACTTGCATGCCGAGTTATCTATTTGAGAGTGAGTATTTCGGAGATAATGTACAGCACAAATGCAAATATTGCCAACAGAGAATAATCACTTAATGCCAGATTTACATTTACTGGGCATATTAATTGGTAAGAGCATTTCTTTTACAATTGATTAATATTCTGCCTCGAGCCAGTCTGCCAATTGCTAGATCTTATTATCGAGCCCTGCGTATGAATTGTTTACCTAAGTCAAACAAACAACCAAGAGACTATTTTTCAGTACGTGGAAAATTCTGGCCACGCTGATGAAGGATGAATGTATGATCCAGTGTCGTGCACAAGAATACTTAGTATGAACCAATAAAGGGGTTCAACCGTTCCCATTTAGGGGTGCACAATTTGTGCCATACATCTGAATAATACTCGTTCAATCTTCATCAATACAGGTAATGTTTACAAATGCATCGCTGCAATGTGGGGAATATTTAATTAGTTCCGAGAGCATCCCCAATTTTCCTTTTTTATTGTCAGTCCTTGTTTCCAGTATTCTGTCTTGCATGGTATCCGATTATTGAGCTACAGCATTTGAGAATACACAAGTATGATCTCTGCCAACACGTACGTGATGTACGGTTCATCAACATGAAATCATATATTGTATCACTAGAGGAAACTGGCCTTTTGAGCCGATTTTACACCGGTGGTCATGGTGCAAAACACAGCTCTTGTTAATGTGTGATATCAAAACGGTCAACAAAACAAAGCTATGTGTAGCAGAAAATTAACATGGCAAATGTATTAATGAGTGTTGTGTGTAAGACGTTAGTCAAATAATTGCTACCTGTATAAACACCGACAAAAATTGAAGTAATATATACGAACCACAAATTTCTTCTTTCATTAACTCTTACTACAAATTAATATGAATACTTAATTCGGCATTTGGGCAGCTCCTGTCTCTATCATGAAGGCCTACTGCATATAAATACATATATAATTCATTGCACAGGCGTTATGTGTAGCAAAAGGACAATCTCTGTGTAGTAAACAATCTGATTTCATTGGAGATTGGTTTGCCTTGGCTCAGAAAGGCTACAATCACTAGTGTACGATGTATAATAATAACATCGGTATATTACATCACGTACCCAGGGACGCCTTACTCAAACAATATTGGCTTGCAGCAGAATAATTATGGTACTACCGTTTTACACAAGCATGAGACACCCTCCTCTCGAGGGTGACAGGATAATCGTTTGGATTGTTTTTATAGCAGCAATGTGCATTTCAATTGATGCCGATGCAGTGTTTTCGTGGCCGGTATTTCATTCTAAAACAGTATAACTAGATAATGAGAGAATACTGCATTCATGTTAACATGACCCACAGTCGAGGCCCCTACGTCATTTAAAACATAGGTACATACGCAGTAGCTTTAAGTTTTGGTGAGGCATAAATAAGTTTGATACAGGTGGCACAATGGAAAGAGCCCAGTAATGTCCGCACGCTAGAGCACACATGTAATATTCAACGTTTAATATTTAGCAGGCAAGTGTCTGATGTCTGAAACACGTATATTGTTCAGCATTTTGTGGTGAAAGGGGTGTATTGTTGGTTTTTATCCACAACGCTACAGTAAAATAGAACACTACAGATACCCATGCAGTTGCTAATCGGCCAGTTAGCCTTCGATATTGCAAGGTGGGTCATCTATTCCTCAAAAGTACCCGTACAACTCTCACCAAATAATAATCTTAAATGCACTGCAGTTTTTCGTAAACCCGAGTATCACACAATCTAGAGTACACTCACACAAAATGATACAGTTCACAGCAATTAGCGTCAAACGTTTACTTGTAACGTTAAGCGCTTTAAAAACATTAACACAATTATCCGTGCTGTGAAGGTAATTACTATTGTGCAATACATTCGAATGATTATTCGCCATTATATATTTAGTGAAATGACGACATGGCAACTGTCATTTCTGCGATCATAACGCTACAATGTTTGGCTGGAACAATATTTGATCAAGTGCGTAGCGTAATGATAACAATAGTCTGACTGTCCAAAGTCATATTCAGCACCACGCGATTTATGACTCACAGGAAGATTACCACGCATCTAACGCCTTAAATATAGTCCCCTTCGTTTAAGCTCGCCAAACACACGGCACGCTCATTAGAAGATATATGCTATGTTTAGCCATTATAAGACAATGTTATATGTATCGTATATATGTGGCAGGTATACAGCAATTTCACTGAAGCCCAGTGCGTAATATAGGTGCCAGAAGGTTAATCAGATGCTGAATGCCTATAACAGGATCATTACTGGACTCAATTGACTCATTAATCACGTGTCATGGAGTGGAAATGAGATTCCAGATCCACAGATCAAATAATCACGACTTGTTGGTCAGAGCAACACCCACATTTTACTTATAATTACTAATCATACTTTGTAAACATATAATAACAAGATGGCGATCGCTTGTTCGCTCTAAGGTTATTTTTGCAAAGAAATATAAAAGTTCTGTTGAAATTGTGTCGGTATGCTAGCTTAGCGGATAAAGAGATTGCTGCTGATTAATCAATTCAGTTTTATAGTAATGAACTGACATCTTAAATATTTGACGAAGACGCCGATGCCTGGGTGGAGGCATCAAATGTTATTGATCAAGTGTATTCTGACATCCACGCTGTGCTCTTTTTCTAACTAACTGGTGAGAATATATCATGCAATATTTGCCTTCCAATTGCGTTCCACTAATATAATGCATTTAAATTTTCTGATTGAACGGTTATGCTGTACTCTACAATAACAATTATTAAGTTGACCTTTACCGCCACCATTTTGACGATGATAATGCGGCTGCTTAGTCTAAACTAATATACGTCAGTACACACACTATCAAAGCCATTAATCTGTTTTCGACTTATAGGAACTTATCAGCGTGCTATGCTTAATTTAGCTGCCGAATGTGGATTGTAATCTACGTTGGCTGATGAAGTGTTCTGAGCAATATATCCTATCCTTTATAAATTATAAAAGTAAATAACCGAAATGGCTAATTTTTTCTTCAAAACGTATGATAAATTTAAATATGTATTTAGTTCATTGCAAGGAGCAAAATCACAGCTGGAAGATCACATCATCCTGTAAGGATGGTTTTAAGTTCTTGTCGGAATCAATAGTAATGTCATACCTTTGTGTCGCAGTAGGTTGAGCTATCTGTATCGATACACTAGATTTGAAATGAATACCGTCATTAGCGTTCACTTCGCGTGCAATCACTAAACTGAATCGGTTGACACGGTCGGCTCTATCTTTGTGAGGATAGACTACGCTATTCGGAATCATATCCGGTTTGGTACTGTCCATTTTATCGTGATAGTATGAAATGTAATATGAAAAAGACTGTACTGTGCCTGAGAAATTATTAAAATATCTCATCAAATTGGGGTTTTGTGAAAGTGTGAACGCTACAACATCATTCCCTATTGAGTCCCAAATGTTAATGCATTTTGAATAAAAATTACTTGTTGCCCCATAAAGCGTGTTGTATAATATCCCTTAAAGATTCATTAATTCCAGTAATAACGGGACAATGTGCAACTAGAGAGCGATTTGCCCCGTGCATCGACTGCAAGCTTAGCGAAAACGGTTAATTAAATGACCCGCAATTTCGTTCAAATAGCGATAACGACTCATCGGGTGTCGAAAAATTATAATGAGCGAGACAGTAATGAATGTTTTTTGCGTATCCGCGAGAGCTGGTTGGGGAGCCGATAGGTACTACACACTACGAGGCAATCGCACTGATGAAAACTTATTAATGAATATCCTTCAGTCTAAGCTAGATTATCGTATCAGTCACATGATTTAATTGCCTTTAACAATTATATGTTGCGCTATTCCATTAGTGGAGATATTGGTGCAATGGACATTAAGTTATAATAGCCATTGCCCTTGTATGGGTGACATACTCGTTATGTTAAGACGATGGCGATAATTCATTGTTATGGTAAACAGTAATGGGAGAAAACCTATCGCAACATAGTACTGAAGATTAACCCTGGTCATCGGAGTTAAAATAGTATATAAAATCCTCCTTTTCGTCCCGTTATTGATGTATCCTCTAATTGAATATCAAAATTCTACTTATTCTTCATATTGACCATATCTATAATAATTAATGATTTTTCAATCCGTGAAGGATAAAAATGACTACTAAATATCGGTATTCTGCAAATATATATATATATATATATATATATATATATATATATATATATATATATATATATATATATATATATATATATATATATATATATATATATATATATATATATATATATATATATATATATATATATATATATATATATATATATATATATATATATATATATATATATATATTATTAACACGAACGCGACCTTTAGTGTACAAACCGCCAACATTCAGTAGACTTGGGTCCACGAAAGGATATACCAATATGTCCACATAACGTCAACGCAATTTTTGTTTAAAAATAATTGAAAATATTTTGGTGTGACCATTCCAGTATTATAGTCTAATGTTAGTAACGTACAAAAATATTTTTTCACGGGTGATTTCTTTGTATCTTGAATATAACAGGGAAATAAAATTTTAACAACTAACCATTCGTTGACATAACCCGCAAACCTCAATATCCTCCATCCAACCATATATACTTCGACCCAAATTGCCGAAATAATGTTTAATCATGTGTGTTGGATATGTTCATATGAAAATTATAATATTTTTTTTAAATTTCATTTCCGAAATATTTATCTTTCTCCTTATTCATCAATCTACAACATTGAATTAGATCGTCAAGTGCTAGCAATGGTTCATAATGATCACATCTACAGCAAATATTATGTTTCTAATCCACGATGATCGAAAATAATTTATAAATGTCCGTATTCGGCGAATGTTCGAAAATGTATAGGGGCACGAAAGGTTGGATTAATACATATAATTTAGTGTCTTGACCTTTCGTGGACGACCAAAAGTATATACCAGGAATAAAAAAGGACAAAGAGATTTTTATTCACATAAAACTATTTCATTGTATCAATTAAAATATGCCGAATAAATAATTTATAATTAGAGATAGCAAAAAAAATGTATTATAACTATCTGCCCACGAATGGTTGGAGTCCACGAATGGTTGCAATCGACACTATATATATATATATATATATATATATATATATATATATATATATATATATATATATATATATATATAGATATATATATATAGATATATATATATATATATATATATAGATATATATATATATATATATATATATATATCTCTATATATATCTCTCTATATATATATCTCTATATATATATCTCTAGCTATCTCTCTATATATATATCTC
Organism: Urechis unicinctus; assembly: GCA_034190875.2. Taxonomy (NCBI): domain Eukaryota; kingdom Metazoa; phylum Annelida; class Polychaeta; order Xenopneusta; family Urechidae; genus Urechis; species Urechis unicinctus. The sequence goes on from CM067342.1 coordinate 6,954,060, forward strand.
TCTATCTGTCTCTCTATATATATCTGCATAGATATATCTATATATCTCTAATATATCTCTCCTCTCTCTCTATCTCTATCTATCTATCTCTCTCTATATATATATATATATCTATACTCTCCCTCCCTCTATATATATATGTTCCTACGAATGCAACCTTTCTGGCACATTCGACCAAACTTTTTTGGAACACAGTCACGTCTTGGCACACGCTCTGAGTACCAAAAAAGTAAAGGCATTTTTTACAATTTGTTATTTAAAAGTGATATTACATTGTACAAAATCTCCATTCACTTTTATCCATTGCATGGTTTTGTCTCCTGCATCGCGCATGAATTAGCTAGGGGCTTTGAACAATTCTATATATTGGATTGACGACCTTTTTGGTACTCTACCTTTAACAGCTTATCTCTCGTTATTATCCGATATATCATTATCCCAACTTCTGGTTTATTGATTAGAATTACTTCCTTCACGAATATATCATATACACGTGACATTATATAGAGGGAATAAAAAAAATATATTTGGTTTTGATGTTTGTCAATGAGCCGGAGACAAACAGACAGACTTGAGCACATCGGATAATTCGCAAAGTTCCTCGTGTTTTTTCTAACGCGATTGCGTTGCTGGTCGAGAATATCTTTTGATTTGATAAGAAAAATGGTTGGTTTTTTCGCTAAGTTCCAAAATAATTTTTTACGTGCCCCTATTACCCGAAGAATTTTGGAACACCAATTTTGGAACACAAAATTTATAAGTTAAATAAAGCAATGAAAATCAAAAATAAGTTAACGAAACAAAATCATGTTACCAATAGACCAATTGAAAACAAGCAATGATCATCATATTGTATATATGTTTTGTCGCCACTAATGTCCCAAATGGTCTTTTTTTTGCTACAAGTCCACAATAGTTGCATATATATATATAAACAAATAAAATATATATATATATACATATATGTATAAGTATATATATATATATATATATGTATAGACATATATATATATATACATATCTATATATATATATATATATATACATACAAATATAAATATGTATATATATATAAACATATATATATATTTATATTGATATACATGTATATATATGTATAAATTTGCACATATATATATATATATGAATTTATATATATGTATATATATAATTATATATATATATATTGATATATGTTTATAAATATATATATATATATATCTATATATATATATCTCTCTATATATATATATATCTCTTCTTTCTTTATTTGCATGCTCTAAATTCATAGATGCATACATACACATTTATGTACACAAATATTTCTATAAAACCAACCATTTTGGCCATTTTATATAACCAACCATTATGGCCATTTTATATATCCAACCATATTGGCGATCAAAATAAACAAATGAGCCGACCAGCTCTTTTTGCCTTCCGATATTACCAACCATTATTATCCCAACCAACCTACTACTGACAGACCATCGTTTATACAACCTTTGGTTACAAAGCTTAGAAGGTCTATGAAACCATAAACGACTTAAATTAAATTCCTACAAACAAGCTTGCACAAAGTATTGCGCGTTTTTAGGTCTTTCGGGAACCGTAAGAAACTTTTTTTCGATTTCTCATTGTTTATACATAATTCGAACTGTACATTCACAATATTCAACGAGCCATGAAGAAAAAAGTGAAGTTAATTATCGGCGCGATTCCACGAAATGCTGACGCAATGTCTTGCTCCGAAAAGTTCCGAACCTTGCCGAGCGGCAGGTGGAGAACGGAGTAAATATGCATCAAAGTCAACTATTTTAAGGAAGGGAGTTCTTCAACGTACCCGTTATTAATTTGGATACAAGTTTATACTTTGGTACTGCGAGTTTTAACAAGAATTAGTGATACTTAACATTCTGAAGATTGTCGTCTCTAATATTGGAGCACGGACGATTCCAAGTCAAAAATGCACGTAGGTCATATATTTTAACCTATTTATATTCTGATTCATTGATAATTAAACTGCCATCATTGAAGTTATTGATGTAACTATAATACATATCGATTGCTTTGGGTGGATTAATGTTATTTAACCACTCTGAACACTGTAATCTGTCTGTCAACGTTGTTGGACAACATCTCTCGTCCCTTGAATTGGGAGAGTCCAAACAGCTGTCACTATTTATCTCCGTGCGACATGGCGACAGTCTTGCCGCACATGGCCAAAGTTGCAAAATCCGCTTAAATTTTGTGCAACAAAAACAACAAGGTGATAATCTTCAATCAGTTCCAATTAAATGAAAGAAGAAGTGTTTATATATAGTAAATGAAAGGCAAATAAGATATGGTAATTTGAGAGCAAATAACTTCGGACTGAAGCTATTTGGGTGTCGCCCAAATCGGTCGGGTTGACAGGCTTCTGTGAAGTTCTGAGCAGCTAGCTAGTTATATACTGAATGATACGGAGCAGTGGAGGCAGCATCACATAGCGTTATGAACCCAGTCCTCGCTCTTATATTATATGGTTCAATAATTTATTTTCGTATTGTTAAATGTTAGCTGCAATCATGCAAACCAGCCGAGAAGTTTAGGCAACAGAGCACCAATCAAAGTATGTGCATGTCATATAATGATGTGTCCAACTGCATAAATTCATGTATCTATTCACAATTTGCTTCATCAAATGTCAAACTGACCTCCAATTGATTAATTGTGCATTCTTTATTACATGTTTTATCGGTTCACGAAAGAGCATCATTGTCTTGCCTTACATTAGATTTATTTTGAGAATTAAACTAAATCCCATCTTTCAGTGTGAATGATATAAATCCCCTCAGGACACCATGATTAAAACATGTATTAAACAATCTTTAAGTTTTAGATATATCACCTTTATTCAGTCTGCCACATAATAACATGTAGTTACAAAATGTTTTGTTGATTATTAAACTTTGATTGCTGTTCACTTGCCTGAATAAATTGACTTAATGGACTGAATTGACCTCATAAGGGTTAACAATATAAGGAAATTAATTATCAGGATATCATTATCAAGTAAAGCATATCTATAGATAAATTTGAACATGATCAGCAGGAGCTTCCACAACAGCGCCTTATGTTGCACTATCAGTAATAAACACTCAAGAGGTCCAGTCTTGGTGGATTTCCATTAGGACACAATTAGTGAATCCATACAACAGCTTGTCCACATGATTCAGCAAAAGATGATTCTCCTTCTGTGCCCCAGCTATAGTTGCACATTCTGTGCAAATGTATCCACAATATAGGCATTCAGAGTTGATTCAGCTGAATAAATTGACACACACAAAGTTAACTTGTCAAACTGCTTATCAGTCTTATATCATAAGAACTAAAGGAAGTCAGTGTAAAACATTACACAACATTCATTCTTACCAACCTGATAAGGTTGATCATCAATACAACATGTCACATGAATCAATCTCTTGTTATTAAGTAAAGGAAGTAAAAACTAATCTCTCTCATGTGGCAGAAACTGAATCTACATTTGAATATAAACTAATAGAATATTGGTAAAACACATTGTAAGCCTGATCTTACAATATGCACTGAAACTGCAATTATATAACCAATAACAAACCGCCCACCCATCAATAATTAATGTTAACTATTCTCTTTCTGGGTATCGAGATAACAGGCATTGACTAGTGACCACCAGGAAGGTTGCTATGTAGCTTAGCATTGATAAATATACTAGAATTCAATGTTTGACTGCTCCCCTGGGTTGGCTATGGTGCACTTCCATCTGTCATTTAACCACTGATAAAATGGTGTCTCATCCACATAAGCCAGCTCTCTTTATCCTTAACCTGAGGTCACATTTACAACTGTGCAGATCTGAAAATCAGTATATAGTGAAGATGAGGACATACATATCTGATGATGATCTGGAGATGATTATGTGACAAAGCCAGATGTTCAGAATAAGTCGACAGCCCAGAGAGCTTAGTTCAGTCATCAGTAACAGGGCTGGAAGTTAACTAAATGGCCACCCGTCCTGACCTGTCCTGGTGACGGGTGGCCATTTAAGATGTTAACTGGCATACTGGGCTGGTGACAAGAACCCCAGGTCAGTGTAACGACTGGCTGGTAATAAAAAGAACCCCAGGTCTGTGTCATGCTGGGCTGGTGATGAGGAGGTGATATGAATTGCAGATAAATACAGAGCAGATTAAGTGTACAACAATGAGGCACTATACACAGGTGCATACATCAAAACTGCAAGACCATCAATCAGGACCAGGTGGAGCTTAACAGTCATACTGGGTAAACATAACTTCTGATAAAGAACTTCTACTTACACAGACTGTTGAAGCCATACTCACACACAACAAATACAGATAATACTCATTGTTTCGGTCATTTTGGTCATTCTGATGGTTTTAACATGTGTATCATATTTCTCAACGAAATATGATACTCAAGAGAACATTGACGAAGCCACAACATTGATGAAGCCACAACATTGACAAAGTCACAAAATTGGTGAAGCCACAATATTGGTGAAGCCACAGTATTGTAGAAGCCACAATATTGGTGAAGCCACAATATTGGTGAAGCTACAATATTGGTGAAGTCACAACACTGGTAAAGCCACAACATTGGTGAAGCCAAAATATTGATAAAACCACAGTATGGATGAGGCCACAATATTGGTGAAGCCACAGTATTGTTTAAGCCACAATATTGGTGAGGCCACAATATTGGTGAAGCCACAGTGTGGTTACAGCCACAACACTGGTGAAGCTACAACATTGGGGAAGCCACAAAAGTGGTGAAGCCACAATATTGATGAAGCCACAATATTGGTGAAGCCACAGTATTGATGAAGCCACAATATTGATGAAGCCAAAATATTGATAAAACCACAGTATGGATGAGGCCACAATATTGGTGAAGCCACAATATTGGTTAAGCCACAACATTGATGAAGCCAGAAATATTGGTGAAGCCACAGTATTGGTGAAGCCACGTTAGTGGTGAGGTCACAATATAGGTAAAGCCACAACACTGATGAAGCCACAACATGGGTGAAGCCAAAATATTGGTAAAGCTACAGCACTGATGAAGCCACAACATTGGTGAAGCCAAAATATTGATGAAGGGATAACTTTGATGAAGCCACAACATTGGTGAAGCCAAAATATTGGTGAACCGTGAAGCCACAGTATGGGTGAAGCTATGTTATTGATGAAGCCACAATATTGATGAAGCCACCATATTGGTGAAGCCAAAGTATTGGTAAAGCCACAACACTGGTGAAGCCACAACATTGGTGAAGCCACAAAAGTGGTGAAGCCACAATATTGATGAAGCCACAATATTGATGAAGCCACAGTATTGATGAAGCCACAATATTGATGAAGCCAAAATTTGGATGAAGGGATACCATTGATGAAGTCACAACATTGGTGAAGCCAAAATATTGGTACAGCTACAACACTGGTGAAGCCACAACATTGGTGAAGCCAAAATATTGATGAAGGAATATGAAGCCACAACATTGATGAAGCCACAACATTGGTGAAGCCAAAATATTGGTGAAGCCACTGTATGGGTGAAGCTATGTTATTGGTGAAGCCACAATATTGATGAAGCCACAATATTGGTGAAGCCACAGTATTGGTGAAGCCACAGTATTGGTGAAGCCACAATATTGGTTAAGCCACTAAAACTGGTGAAGCCACAATATTGACGAAGTTGTACCATATACATGCATGCAGAAGAAAATAAATTTTCATGGTGGTTTAGCACATGGACCTTAATATTTCAAATGTAACTCATTATGTAGAATAGTGAGGAGGTCATGTGGCTTCATCTACATTACTGACAGTAACGTAGATGAAGCCACATGACTTCCTCACTATTTTTATCTTTAACTATACATTTATCTCAAATCACCAAATGTTATGAAATGATAAGACTAAAGAATACTTCTTTTCACTAAGCAAAAGCCTAGTGGCCCTAAAGCAAAACACTGCTCCCTTTGATATGAGGAGGTATCTTGTAGAGATAGATGAGCATAATTGTGATGTTTGGACAGCTGATACTGTTGCCCATCTTGAACAAATAAATTTCCCAAAATAGGGCTGATAAACCACCACAGCGGATAGGAATCTCCAATATGATCAATTGAGATGGGTCCATAATATTAAACCCAGAACAGTAGGTAAAGCAGTTTATACCATAGCATGAGAGCTGCTAGGCAAAATGTCATCGCAAAACTTAGTCAATCTAACTGCCTTACAATAAAGACAGAAGGCCATGGCTATTGAACTCTGCTTCTTTTGGCACCATATGTATTAACAAGTTATGACAGCATTTAATCATAGCTTTTATAGCATAACATTGTATTCAATGATACACCAGGGCTGAACAATAACCCCCAAACCCACTTGTCTGGCATCAATAGTCCATCGCCAAGTAGTTTTGCAAATAGTTGTAGCATTTAAGCCAAATAATTTAAGTTTTTTAGAAATGATTCACCCAAACACCCATGAGCTATTAATAACATTTTTCCTGGAACAAGAAATTTTAATTTGCTTTAATTTAGCACTTCAGAGGTCAAAAGCCATAAAGCTATAAGTTAAAGTTGGCCAGAATATAAGGACATGATAAACCCCATTTTTCACTTGACCAGTATAATTGATAATAATCCTAACATATTGGCTGAGGTCAAGGACCATACAGATCTGATTTCTAGTTAGCAAAGAGATACTTACATGAGAAGGCCCTTTGTAGGGTTTGAGATCACTAGCTTAATTTATAACAATTTGTGACATCAAAACTTTTAACACCCCATTGGGTTTATAGGCACAGGATATTATTCAATAATAATCCAGGGGTCAAAGGTTATGCAGGAAGATTTGGTCAATGAGAAGTTGCTAGCTTGTATTATAAGAAAAATGTGCAATCAAGAATTATTCCCCATTATGTAAATCTCTCAGGAACAAAAGGTCATGCACAGCTGATATTTACTTTGTAAGTAATGGTCAATATAAGAGTGATTAATTTGAGACTGGTATATCCTATTTGGTTAACATAGCTAAGAGATTATTATTCAATAATAAGGTAACAAAGGGCTGATATTTTGTTTGTAAGTGACAATCAATATAAAAGTGGCTTGTATTATTAAAAAAATGTGATACCAAAAGTTTACAAGCAGACAAAACTGTGCTGAGGAGCATAACTATTAATGGCTCCTGCCTAATGGTCCATAAATATTACCTATATATTATATAAGTGGCATGCAACATGTCCGGGATGGAAACTAATCAAAGGGACCATCCAAGTCATGCATAACCAGTCAGTTTGTTACATCTTGGGCACTGCACTGTCCGGAAAAGGCCTCATGTGATTTGGGGTTTCAAATATGCTTAATACCATCATCAAAACTAGACCAGATTCACAAATTTTAAGACTAACTTACCAATGATCATGGCATTAATAGCCTACATCTGATAGATTCAAATGAGGTGATTGTTCTATTAAAGAATTGGATTACAAGCATTGAACATTTATTTTGAAAGCATTATTGAAATCAAAAGGATCACTTTCCTGACTAATTGTTGGCAGAAGTTTGACACTGTCCATGACTGAACTATCATGTAACATATAATCAAACTTATAGGAATGTAATAAAGAATTCATGTTTTAGTGTATTACAATGATACATAATATTTCCATGTCCAATAAAAGTACTTTAAAAGGAAGGTTAAGGGTAACATTACTGATGCAAGTATATAATTCAATGATGTCGAAAGCAAAATAACAATCTTCAACCTTTGAAAAAAAAAATCACATTTGAAAGAGTAACCCCACCCCCACTAACGCAGTTGTTATATAGTGTACTATGACACTAGCCATCCTAGTGGCTAGTGGTGGCTAGTGTCATAGTCCACCATACAACATTGTGAGTTACAGGGCATAAAGTCTGAAGACGAGTGGGATCGATGATCCTGGAATCAGGATCCCCTACCTTACTCAACAACCGAATTGGAGCGTTTGGGTTATTGTGTACAATAATCGGCAACAGAAGCAGAACATACGCATTGTCTCAGCGCAAAGCATTCTGCCGCTTGATAAGTGACCGCATTGTGTACTTGGAACGGATATTCCATAACATAACGTTTGACTTATGCATCAAAATTTGAATAACGCATTGAGTTGATCGGACAGAGTTGGTATTTTGCTTTTGTGGGTAAAATTTAGCAAGTGAACCAAGCTTGCCACTTTTGGGTCAAATGCAATATCACGCGAATTGCTTTTCTGTACAAATTGCAGGAAAATGACCATGCATGTATTACACTTGACGGTTTTTCTTAAGACGTATATGACAAAACTAGAAATGATGTTGCATTGGTAAAGCCAACATTTCCTCATAAATATAGCAAATTATGAAAGCAGGCAGGTTCGGTAATTAAGTTAGCGCCATTTACAGTTTTTTCCTGGTGTAATCTGGATCATGTGAGCGGCGTTCGCAGAATGCTTACAATATTTTGCAACGACTGCAAATTGCCCCCTGCTCTCTTATTCAAAACTTGCAACTTTACCTTGAGAGTACGGCTCTCATTTATGCCGATATCATAAGTGTAACAAATCTAATATTCAGTGAGATACTTAACTGAATATCAGGGACTATAATCAAACGAATATCATACCATTCGCTGTGCTATTTGATGTTTTACCGATTTCTTAAGATCGTGTATTCCAGTAAAAAAGGAATATTTTTCAATAATAATGGACCGGATATTAGAGCTCTTCAGTTTAGATAGAATTATCATTTTTTTTCAAAGCACCAGGCCAACTCTTTGCGATTTAGTCGATAAAGGAGGGCTTGAGCCCCCTGGCTTATTGAGTTTTATCGTTTAACACGTTAATTACTTGTCTCTTTTTTGTTGCTGAATGGTGCGCCCAGCGTAGAACGGAGCTGCTTTGTTTACTTTCTAATGCTTAGATCTTGTTTTGTGGCACGGCATGATCGACATTTGCATTTAAATCTTTGCAGTGAGTAGATATATCCTGGTTTTTTGTTATTGCCATCGTCTTTGAGATGCGAGCCAGTGCGATGGACATACCCTCAGTAACCTTCGCTGGATATCTGTGAATGGAACCGCGGTGAGGGTATTGTCTATTTGTGATCCTGCAATATATCAAAGTGTATATTGCCTCAATGTTTGCTCATTTGTTTGGAAAACAGGCTAGCAGAAAGAAAACAAGGCAGCACAAGTTCAAATATTATGTTCGATGTATGTTTGCATTAATAATCACTTTGCACGATTACACTTGGAAGCAGAAAATACCCCATTTATACATATGTGTAACCGATTTACAATAAACTGAAAGAAAATACTCAAAACCTGGAGTAAGTAAATTGCGCTGTCAGCTGGATAGAAATGCCAGTCATTGACATCTATAGTTTATCACATTCTACGCATATTAAAATGCCATTTGTCCGCAATGGTCAAAATAAATGACTGCCTTGCTACATATCCGCTGACTGCAGCCAGCGTAGTTAATTTAAAGTTCCATTTGGAGCCATGCATGCCGCGTCAGAACCTTTTTTGCGCCACGCCATTACATTAGTTGTTGTGACATAAGTGAAGCTATTTTATAGTTAATGACACAATATATCATTACAAAGCACCAGTAATGGAAAATTACCTCACGTTTGGTTTTCTTTATGTCAAGTAAGATGGATCAGAAATGGCGTTTGTAGTGGCTGTGTATCTGTCACAGGTTCCTAATTGACTAAGCTTGTTTAAAACCAACAACAATCTGAAACTTCACAGTGCTTCTATATCCAATGCGTTATACTAAGTGCAAACGTTGTCATTAGTGGACAGATACATCAGTATACTGCCAACTTACATTGGTTTATAAGCGATATAGATAGCAACTCCTATCAAGTGTAAAGATATCTTGCCGGATGTAAGCAACAAAAGTCTAAGTGAAGGTCATCGGGATGCAGTCATTGATGGTCAGCTACAATGCGTTGAATAAATGATCAATGAGCTCACTGATATCTTCACCGATCGCTCGGTACAGCATCACTGGTTGTCTACAAAGTTGCCTTCACATTGGACGACCCAATCTGACCACCACTTTATTTAGCGTTAGAGTGACATTAACGCGGTATATAATGGCAATAATGGATATGGGAGTAATCAGGGAGTCGTCGTCGTCTTACGCCTTGCCTGTGGTGATGTCGGGAAACGGGACAGATCAAACAGAGTGTGCATAGACTTATTCTATCTCGAACATTTTGTTTCCCTTGAGGATTTATTTGCAAAGATAATATCCGTGAATTGTAAAGAAAAAACATTATTTAGGGTGAGAGAGAAATGTAGCATGCATATATGCAATTGCAGAACACCTACGTCAGTCATGGCAAGGATTAAATTGCACGCAGTGGGTATATAGTCGTAAATTGGCCAAGCGATTTATTGCGGGTACGACTGAAGCCCTGATATATCACTTATATTGATTTGCTGCTGTTGGCTATCAAACATTAGTGAAACACTAATTAGGATTCAATATTGCTTTACAATGATTAAGCACTACAAAGTATGAAATAGTTTGAAAGATCACCAATTGCTATGCAACCAATTATTCATGGTTGTTACTCCCAATCCAGTCCAGTCCATAGCAATTGATTGACGCCATGTTCATAATGTCTCATGCATCAATATTTTTGGTAATATAGCATCACAAGACTTCAGGTAAGTTATGGCAGAAGCAGTAGATGCTTTATGGTGGGTCAGGTTTGCCCTCCGGACATTCTATGAGTGTCACAGAAAAGCCATTTAATTTCTAAGGCCGCCAATTCGTCACATTAATGGGGCATAAGGTTGCAAGTTGCAATACTAAGAATGAAAGGCATTTTGTCATGTAGGCTTCTCATGCCAAGACTATAATGGGCCCAATATGTCACCTTAATTAAAGAAAAAGCCATTTAATTTCTAAGGCCGCCAATTCGTCACATTAATGGGGCATAAGGTTGCAAGTTGCAATACTAAGAATGAAAGGCATTTTGTCATGTAGGCTTCTCATGCCAAGACTATAATGGGCCCAATATGTCACCTTAATTAAAGCAGAAAGTAAGAGACACTTCTTGTGTTGAATGATGCATCATGCCTAATAGCTGGATAGTAAGGCTATGAGACAGCATCCCTAACATAAACTACGTATTGATGTCGACACATCAATACGTACTTTATGTTAGGGATGCAATAGCTTTGTGGGAATTGTTGCTTGTTGGCGAAAAACGTTCGCGCAATTAGAAAATATTTCTCTTTACCAGAGATTAAACTAGTATAGATTATGAATGAAAGAAAAAATATTTATGTAAGAGGGAACCATGTATCTATTTAGCAGAATATCTTTATCATGTAGTGCGCATTAAGGTACCGTGCTAACTAGAATATATCATGGGAATACATATAATCGGTTTTCTCATCCCTAAGCCTGTAGCATTAATGTACTTGGTATATGAATGGTGCGCCTGCAGTTATCACATACAAAAACAGCATATATCAATATTAGTTCTCAGGATGGTTATATAATCGTTTATAATCAAATGTATCTGCAGATAACGCTTACAAAAAACAGCATTTATCATCACCATTGGTTATAAGGTTTGTTGTGGATTAGTGCATAATAAATATATGCTTGAACGCGCCTAATTGAGTAACCCATTGCATGTTCATATCTAATGCATCAGATATCGAAATGTTAACATTTAACATGGTAGATAAATGTATGGTCAACTCATCCGTCAAATACATACCGTGCAATGTTCTGCTTGCCAACGTTCCCCAAAGCAAACGAGACAGATTCTAAACTGCGTATCAATGATAAAAACACTCAATGATGATCTTTCACTAATGATTGTTTCATGCGATTGCTATTGATTTCATTTTGGATTCTTATAATCTCACAGTAATGACGACAATACATGTGTTGAATTGTAGTAACATTGCCACGCACAACATGTACAATCACTACCATACAAAGAAGTACTCGGTGACATTATCGCCATTGTTGGCGGTAAATGTCATGCACATGAATCTTGCGCGTGTTAAGCTGATAACTCAACTATAGTTGTGTTCGATGAGAGTTGGACCCGTTCATTCTATGCCGTAAGAACCTGTGGGCGGAAAGAACAATCTATCATGTAGCTGTGCTCGCTGGACTCTCGAAATGCACATTCTAAGGCCCTTTGCCACAAGTGCCTCCTTTTTAGGTAACAAAACGTACTTCAAAATACTTGACTCAATAAAAAGTTGGAAGCATGGGCTTGCTAAACATGTTTTGCACATTAGAAGCCGGAACTTATCTGACTTAAAGTATACGTTTGTGCAATAAGCTCGAAAATATATTGTACTATCCATAGCGCGCTTTTCCAAATTAATAGCAGTAATTTAATTAATATATTTGAGTAAACATGTAAATATATGCCCTTTTCAGTTCGGTCGATGCTCGATTCGTGCTCATATTCACGGTAACAAAGTGAAAGTTTATTTATGTTTTTCACACAAAAGCTCCTCCACCCCCTTGGATTATTGGTATGTCAACAAACGAATCACTTTTGATAACTGTCTGATCGTTTCAAGTTTGGGAATGTATAAAATAATACATTCAACGATGAATATGCAGCATATGTATGCAGCCGGCCAACCTCAAATGAGGATAAGGAGTGGCGTTTGATACCCCATGCAGATCAGCAATAATACTTGTTAAAGAACGCTATAAAAATAACTGTCGCAGTGTCTGTAATAAAGATCTACTGGCTGATAACCTGTCTGCAACTCTTCCTAACATGCAGCGTAAGCGTTAGAATAATAACAAGCAACGGATCTGCGTGGTAAGCATGCAATGTCGAAGGCGTTTACTCATAATTGATTACCAGTAGTGCGTTGTTAATACGTGTGACGTCGTGTGTAAATAGGGACTCACCCGGCTGTGCACCGCTCCTCTCCACTAGGCGAGAGAACAATACAACTGATGAAATGATGTCAATAAAGGAAGTGGACCCCCAAATGTTTTATGCGGGATTGGTTGCTAGGCCAAATTGGTTACTTTTTGACCATTTGACTTCGTATGATGGAATTACGTTGACCTTCCATGAAACATGAATCAGTTACCTATTTCGAGCAACCTAATTGTCCCCGTCGTTACAAAATCATATCTACGAATCGCTCATGGGTATCAGCATACCATGTATACTTTAAACGTATTCGACATAGGGATTATTACAGTTCACTCTCTTTTTTGCAGCTTCGCCGCCAGGGGATAAAAAGGAATGATACTAATGGTAGCCACTTTATCTTTCTGAATTTTATGCTTGACGTCCCTTCTGTGCATAGTAGCTGAACCAATTGTCAATGCTATAATATGTTGCACACTACAGTGACGCTTACAAAAGGCATTCTGACTGTCATTAATGGTTTGGCTGAATGTCAACAAGACGCTTGCTGTATACTCACCGTCAGATGTTAGCACAGTACTTAGCATTGACATGATGTATACACTTACATGTAGTTAGCCCTGGTTGTTTGGAAATATGCTCGCTTCCACAGTTAGGCGACATTGTTTAAGCAATATGCATCCCTGGATATTGAAGAGTTTTATTATTTCTCGGTTATGGATTATTAAACCAAACCAAGACAAATTTAATGGTAGACAGGAAAGCATATATTCTGATGAACATAATATGCGAAGAGCTTGCAATGCAGAACGGATTCGTCAAAGGACGACATTAACTATCGGCAGTTACATATTGCTGATGGCAAATTTGGGCGATTATTAGGAGATGACACATATATGAAAGTAATTAATGTACAGACTAAAGTTGAATTTATTTATCAAGTACATGTTATGTGCAACTATGGAGCACGTGACCCAAATATCATGGAATTGGAAAACTGAACATGATTTCGCATTAGTACGACGTGTGCATTATATGGAACGAGCTAGAATTTTATAATGTATTGCATCCTTATAACGGCAGCGATGCATAACGTTCTATTATGACTACATTCGACGCATTATCCATTCAAGCCCGGTTACGTGGTCATTATTTGGCTTATGACACAGGTTCGTTATTTGTCAAATGAGTTATCTACAGAAGACGATTACATTCCTAAAATGTGATTTACACCCACATAACCTAAATATAAATATAGATCAGGGAAATACATGCCGGACATACGAAGCAATAAGTCTTAGGGAAATTGCCAAGCTGCCCTTGAGCTCAGGTTAAGCCGACAGGATAACCTAATTTGGAAGTTGTCCATCAATTTCCACCTCCCGAACTTAGCACCAAGCAGCCACAAAGCGCATAGGCAATAACGTATTTCTTCATTCAAAAGCTGGTTGGCTTTTGCAATGAGCGTAACTCGAATATTTATTGATTTTGCCCATCTGTCAGCAGCACTCTGGGACATTTTCTTATGCAATTACGTATGTTTTAAGGCAACACGCAACTGCGCTTGCCCAATACACAAATCGTAAACCGGCTTCATACGCCATTCTATGTCAGTTGAATGGTGCGCAGAAGACGCTATAATGTATTAAGTATTGAAACTTTTATTAAGAGCACAATTGCTATTTGAGGCTGGCACGATAAATTGAACAGCGAAATCTCCAATAAAATCTCGCCATATGACCAAACAGAGTATATGACTTTGCAACACTTAGACGATGCACGAGAAACATGTGTCATCATGTGTCAAAGAGCAGATTATAAATCCCTATCTTTGGTTCACTACGCTGTATCCCTTTGCATTCGTATATGGCATTATTGAAGGGCAATTACAGTCTGTACGGACCGGGTCTTCCACTGACGCAATACTTAAGGTGAGTTCGTTTGATCTACAATGTTCGTATATTATGTGACTTGTGAGCAGTCATCCCAAACGAGCATGGATCAATCGATAGTCACTACTTATCCCTTTAATATCTAAAAGGCTCCAAATTGATCGTAGTTGGTTCGCATTTAATATCGATATTTATGGATATATATCATTACTGATGAGTTATTGTCATTTATGTGTGAATCCATCAATTATATATTTTCTTGTTATGCTTGGCAAGACAACATATCAACATCACCACCATCGCAGTGATAATTTGTTCACAGAGGGTCCCCAATGAACCTATAATTGACGTATTGTCACAGGGTGACATAGTACATCGGGTGTGTGCCAGATCAACAAGGATTGCAATGTATGAGAAACATGTGGCATTATGCATTAAAGAGCAGCTTCTAAATTCTGCGAATTCAATGCTCATACATGGCACCATATCGCGAAGAGAAGCCTGATTACGAACAGAGAAACGCTTCATCATACAGCTACAATTTATTGAAATGCGCAATGGCCCCACCGAAATCTCCAGAATGAAAGTCATGTTCACTAATAAAGGAATAGATCGTAAATAATTCAGAGCAAGACACCTGTTATTAACAGAAGTACAAGTGTGCATTCCCGTAGTATTTTCTATGAAGTAACTTCCCTAATTATATCTAAGTTGTCAAACACTTTTAAATACACTTTCTAATTATACATAATTATATAATAAAAGTTAAATCAATATTAACGGCTCTTGCTAATATGGCCGCACCCTTTAATTAATATTTAAGTCCTCAGGGTTCTACAGAGATGTCAGTATTTTGATCATTACGAGGGAAATATGGAACACCTTGCTGACGATCCTCATCGATATCGGCCCCGAGAACGCTAGCTAACTTCGCACAGAAAAGTTTCTGACCGACCTCGTCTTCCGTCCATTCAAGATATACTTTTTTCATCAAAACCTTGAAGAGCGTCTCATGCATGGTGACTTCCGGTAGCGTTTTCAGTACGACAGACCTAATGACATCCTTGCCGTGTCCAGCCAGCTGTTTCTGGGCAATGCGCAGCTCGAATATGCACCGTTACTGGCGACAAAGTTGGTAGACAGGATAAGGAGTGTATGGCGGGATCGTTCAACACGGTCACAGATAGCTTCCACTAACACTTCTTCTGGCTGGATATCTCGTTCATAGACACAGAGCCGTAAGCCGTATTTGGTTTCTAGCGCATGAAGCATCGGACCTAGTACCAAGTCAGCATCCTCGTTGCTGTGGGCAACAAACACGTCAAAATCATACTCGTGTCTATCGTGTGCGCCCCGAAGCCTGTGCCAGCCTTTCTGAGTGACGTACCACCAAAAACGAAGGTGCCATCGCTTGCCGTAAAGAGCGATGAACTCGGCGGTTATAGCCGTTCCGAGGGCAGACATGGTCGCTGATAAATCAATGGCTGTTACCCGTGTATTAAGAAACCAATCTACAAAAGGAATATCCGAGCAAAGACAGGAGAGCGGGTTGTCTGTGAGGTCCAGTGTAATGAGTCCCGAGTTACGCCTGGTCTGCTGTACCTTATGAAGTGCATCAAGTTCTTCTTGTACCGCCGGTGATAGCGTCATGAAGAGGTTGTGACTAAGGTTTTACAACTGAAGGTCGACAAGTCTTGATAGATTTACCGCCCAAGTTGACAAATTGTTACCACTCATGTTTAGATGGATCAGGCTCGTGAGCCAATGGAGAGACGAGTTAGATGGGATCTTTGATATACGGTTGTTAGAAAAGTTCAGCACTTCCAAGGGGGATGCGTTTGTTAGATAAGTTTTTTTAAACTCGGTAGTGCATCGAGAAACTTATATGCAAAGTTTTTGAGTGCACAGTCTTGAACATTCAATGTCTGTAATTTATCTAATCCAAACATCATTATATTTCTGGTAATCTTCGTGATTTTCTCCATCCAGGGTGAATAAGCCGACGCGTCAAAATAGGTGATATTGTTTGGCGTAGAGAAACAGATGTTAGGTCGATCAAATAACCCCGACGCGTATGCACAAGGCAACAGCGATACATCAGATATTCGAAAACATTCCATATTCATTAACGGTATGTGAGAACTCACAAATTCCCATCCAACGTGTGAATGGCGTTATTGGATAGACTCAAACACTCGATAGAAATATTTGATAGAGATCCAAAGTAGTTGTTAGGCTTGAACACTGTCTTTTCTCTAAAAGTGGAATTTAATCCAAGATTCGAGATTATGAGGGTGCGGAGTTGGCTGAGTCTTGACAAGCTTGTGTGGCAGAGATAGGCTTTTTCTTGCCAATTCATGGCTGTGTTTTCAACGTGGAGATGAGTCAAAAGGCTGTTACTGTAAAACGCGTCTGGTTCATAGTGTGCAAGCGCAGTGCTTGCGACTGTTGTCAAGCTTGTGCAGTTACTCAAACTCCTTCCTCCACTCACCATGAGGTAAGCCAACGAATACATCCTAGAACCTTCATTTTCGTAGAGAAGTACTCGAAGATTGTACGAGTGGCTGAAATCAGGATTCAGGTAACCTGGGTGCCTGATGTGGGACCTGGCGAAACGATTTTTAGGTGAGTGATGCTGGAAGACAAATTAACGAAAAAGTCGATGGTTCCATACACAAGACACGTTGCCATGTCATGATTGGATTCTGCCAAGCAACTGCACTCCACGGGACATGGTTGTATCCCTCCCGCCCAACGTTACCATAGCAAGAAGCCACACAAACACGTCCACAATCCCCATCTCAGCCGTTTGTCCGAACAAACCGAGCAGCGTTGACTTCTGCCATATTCTGGAATCAACAGAACATAAACCGCTGTCTTACTTCCTTCTCGTAAAGAATTCGGACTTAATAAGAAAAACCTACGTGATTTGCTTGGCTAGCCACCTGATAAATAACAGTACTTTCGAAGTGCTTTCAACTGTCACAAGATGAATGAGCCAAATGAATCAAGACTAGGTACCCTCAAACACTGCACTGTCCGTCACATTCCTCTTTAACCGATTAACTACAATGAATATTGGTGATTCCGTAGTGAGGACATTCCCCCAATTACGTAATCATTCATTGATTCTATCACACAATGACATGCTCACCAAGAGATATTTCATTTAGTAACTAAATCTATAACTCAACGATTCACCAGTTAGTGTATTTATTCCGTTATATATCATTTAACATACTCCTACACTTATTCATGCGCTCATTCATGCATTTGTGGACGCATTTATAAAGTAATTAATTTAATCAATGTCATACTAACTCACTCGTTCACTCACTTATTCACTCCTTCAATCAATCACCCAGTCACGCATTCACTCATTCAGACCCTCACTCATTCCCCGTCCAGCACGTGTGATTAATGTTAACAGCCATTTGGTGACTCCCCTTTGTCGTGCGTCAAATAAGGAGACCTGCTCGATCATTTTGTAACTCTCTGTTGCGGTGGTAGAGGCGTAATATTGTAAGACGACTCAATAGATGTTCGTTGAAGCAAATCTTAACGGGCTGTTTTGCCATATATATAAACAGACTTACAGACGGACATGGTTGGAAGCTCGGTCTTTGATAGACTAAGACCGCTCGGTAAACTTTTCAATTTAGTTGAGTAGCGTGACTTCTGCAGCGCGCTTGTCGTATTTGATGCGATATTTTCTGAGGCAGCCTTTCGATAAAAACGGCTGTGATCTCGCTCTTTGTAATGTTATCGCCCTGCTACAATACAATAATGGGCATGAGCAATAAATTGTTATTCCAGCGAATGCTGCTTTTATATAGGTTCGTTAAAGTCATACATTTACATTACAGTTCCGTCGTCAATTTCGCAAGGCGCTGGGGTCTGGGGTGATGTATCGGACGTGATACGATAGGCAGAGGTGATCGAAATGACGATATCCCCAAAGTGCTGTACACAATCTGGTACTGTAATTTGACATGTAGGTTGATATTATTCTAGTAGTACTACAGTTCGTCATCGTATATCTCCACATGGTTCTGTCTTATTTTTGCAACAGATGCAATCTTGAAAAAGAGAAAGGTCTCAAGTTCCAATACCAACTTATGTACTGATAATGCGCCAAGGATTTGTTGTGAAAAAGGCAAATAGAAACTCACACCAATATCACAGAACTACGTTTGAGCACCACTGCGATCGTCTTCCAGTTCTTAGTTTTTGATAACTCATTCTCAGCTCGACCCGCTTCATAATGCGTCACTATAGTAGTGCGATAACTATGTGCTGAAGTGTTTTGTGGTCTTGTGATGTCTTGTAAAGTGGTGGTATCCGGTGATGTTGTCGTTGACACCGCATACACATCTACACATACAGAGATCCATATCCTACAGGAGATGAACCAAACCATTTATTTGAACAACCTAACTGACTACAGTTGTAATTATAATTCTCTGACACACATCGTAGCAGTATTTGTGGCACTCTGTGATATCAGGTCGAGAACACAGAGAATCACAATGAATACTGTCATGTGCCTCACGAACACACAGTGGTGGATACAGTGTGGTAGACATCTCGGTGAGTTTATTCTATCTCCCCAGCTGACTCTCGTGGATCAAAACATTTCTATTGGCCAGCGGTTTTAACCATAACGGCCACATAAATCCATGCACATCATCCGTTGCTTGTCGTAGAACTCTGTTCCAATTTTTCGATGAAACTCTAAGTAGAAGAAGAAACTTCACTTCCTACCGTGGAACTTCTTATATGAACATGGCGTCATTGTGTATTCCACAGGCGTGTCCTCAAACTAGTCCTTCTTCGGTTTATGTGTCTTTCGCATTAGAGAATGGTACATGTATCTGTTTTAAGGACAGTATTGCACCACATGCAGAAAGGGAACAACAACGTTAATTCCTATGTGATAACATGAAACGACAATAGCGTCACAGAGAAATATCGAGTTCAGAAGATTTTGGCCAGCCATATTGTGTTTGACCAGCAATTCTCTTCACAGAAAATTAGTATGAAGATAGGCAAAACTCGAGACAGAGGAGATAACGCATGTGCGCGGTTTAAGTTCCTTATCCGCATTAGCTACCGAATTATCGGTCATTTCAGAGACAGCCTTATAATTTTTTCAATGTAACTAGATGCAATTAATACGTCGCACATAATTACTTTTTCAATATTGGCCAAACTACTTTGTCAAAACTATGTTAAGAATGGTATTTGTTTATTTCGATGCGTATGGCGTAATTCAGCATGTATAATGTCACAACAAGGCTGGCTCTCGTTTCCATCGAGATTGGCGTTTGACATGTGCGGCAGTTAAAATGCTGTCAGCTAACATAAGAGTGCAATACAAAATAATCATACAAAAGGACAGTCCATTGAGTCGCATGATGGCAAATAAGGTTACCGACTTTTCTTATAATTGTTTGCAAAAAATATTCGACGCTCGAACCTTTGGTCATGCGATTAAGTAAACATGAATCAAATATCGCATTTGATATATAGTAGTTAAGATATGCACTGATCTTATTCCGATAGATATATATTCATCCTACGACCTTTAGCGATATCATATGTAGTACAGGCTGGATAGCAAACACTGCGGACTGCTCGAAGGGCCAATGTTGCTGATAGTAGGCAAAAATATAACAATAGTTGTCTCCCGATCATATAATTGATTGCTTCACATTTGCTGTTCGAAGAAAGGAAGAATGGTAATCACTCATATGCATATTTTGTTACCCATTACCTGTTGCACCGCGATATTTAATTAAATAGAATTTTCCAATGAAACCATGGGATTTTTCACACATGGCCATCGTCAGACGTGTCTCAATTCGATGTAGTTTGTCCATCTAAAGTTTTAACGGATTATCAATCTGCTTAAATGTAGGAATTTGTTCGTCATCTGTATTAAGTGGTTGTGTATCTATCCGGCTTAACATGATTCCATCCCACTCGGTGTGAGAGGAATACAAACAATGGAGTGATATCATTTAAGTAATTGGACTACAGATGCTGTGGGCGAGGCTTTCTACAAACCAACTGGAGGTTGCGTATTGCATCTGTCATAAATCACCTCCCTAGTATCAGATACCGTAATGTCTTTCACGTTACGAACCTTTAATGCAATGATGAAAGTCAGCGGCTATGATTCTTATTATACATTTACATTACCAAAGTACACTTTGAGGTGTAAGACTTTGCAATCATAGCCATAAAGAAACGGAGAAGTTGTGTATACTTAGCTTGCAGTCCATTATCGAGCAGAATAAGCTTCGAGATGCAATGTATTTACTCCCGTGGCAAAGCAGACTTAATATTGTGGGGTATAAAATCAGACGAAAACATGAAGCAAACGCCGTCAGATATTTCCGTTTGCGTTCATTCAGCCAAGAACCTCGCTCGATCTACGGGGGCTCATACTTCATGTGCACAAGGCATTCGATTAATCTATATCTATTGGGCTGGTTTTGGTTTTTCATGCCAACTTCTTGGCAATCTTGACCCACTAATGATAAAACATGTCTGCTACCTACTGACTCTAACAGCATCTACAAATGCATTGCTGTTGAAAGTATTGCTTCAGCTATCAATAATTTGTTTCTCGAAAAAATGAAATGATGTCATTTTACATGGTTGTCTAATGGCAAGTATAGAATCTGGAGCTAGTGCAGAATTCTACTATATATTTGTCATCCACGCCCTCCATAGCTCTTCCCTTTGAAATTGAAAACGTTCAGGAGTATCACCTTACCGCGTACACCTCGTGGGCATTCGGTATAGGCGGTGTCGTGCATGCTTATTTATGATCGCAATGCCGTCTCATGGAATGCGGAATTTATTGGAATCTCTCGTCATCCTATCTGAAGATGAGCGCTGCTTATTATTGCCCGATCTGCAGTATTCGCATAATTGCTGCAATATTATCTGCTGTGATTCAGAATGAGGGCTTCATTCGTCCTACGTATGTTCTTTACCAAAGATAGGAGCTTTAATATTACAGAACGTTTATCACTGTGTATCTAGCAAACTACCCTTACAGAACGTCACAATAAGTAACTTGTTATTAAGTTGTAACAGTGTGCAATGAAGGACGTTAATTCTTTTTTCAGCCTTTTTTTCATCAAAAAGGAACATAAAGGGGGCCTTTAATGAATATATTTTCAGGTCCTTATTGTTTTTATCACTTCTTGTATGTGGACAGCCATCTAGGTGCTATATTGTTGAATGTAGGCAACCTTCGTAGATGAATAGAAGTAAGAAATATTAAGCCAGAACATATTTGGAACTTCAAATAACGTTCTGTTGTGCTTTCTGGAACCTATAGCTAATGGATGTTACAGAAAAGCATGTATATCTACCGCTATTTTATTTAGTGTGCCACATTGGCTGGTTTTTATGAGCGCAAGTACGCATGCTATAAATGCGGCGCACTAACTGTATGTTATGTTAGAGCTATCTAGCGTGGCGCGGAATTGAAATATTAGTTATTATGCCTAATTGCTAAATTAACTTAAATGGAGGTATACCTTACTCAAAACTATCAACACTTAAGTTAAATGAAAACTATGAATTAATATTTGGGTAGCTATTATAACTTCTTTGCTGTGCTCTAAGCTGTATGCTGTGGCGAATGAAAAAGACAACGCAGGAGCTGTCCGAAAGATATCAAAAATACTTTATTACTGAAGTATTATGACGGTACTCTGAAAAGTTTTGGTTGATAGCTCTTCTGAGCTGACCCCGCTAACACGCGCCCCCTTCAACGATAAAGTCGGCGTACGGCCATTGATAAGAGATCAGGATGCTCGTTGGGATGACTGCTCTTCACTTCTCTAGTCACCCGAAACTATTTCATCGCCTAAGCATTTAGTAGGTAAAATAAAACTCCTAACCTTTCATAAAATATTTTAACAGTCAAAATGTACCAAGGAGCTTATAGTCGAACGTAAGACTTTACAGCACAGCATGTTTGTTGCATACATTAACATCGCGTAATATTATGACGCAAATCCAATTGTGCTATGGTCAGACTAAGTACGCTGATATATCATTGCCAATAGTTTTAAACATTTTGCGTATAATTTGTTTTTCTCAAATTCATGGCAACAACGAATTGATAGACTATAATATATCATTATATACCGATTAGTGTATTCATTGAGCAATGTAAACACATAATTAGGTTTCTTTCATTTGGTCATCGGCAAACAACAGGGGTTGATTACCTTCTGTTAATTGAAATAAATATATTAACAATTTGTACATTCGCTTTCAATTATCATTCACGTTTTGATGAAGTTAAAATGGTTCCAATCCAATTAACAAGTTGTATTTTAATCTGCGTTATTGTTGTGGTTAACAAATCGCGGACTGACCGCAGAACGAAGTACGTACCTCGATCGAGGTACCTACCTTGTTCCCAGTACGGCGCACCTCGATTGAGGTACGCATGATAATCGTGACACCGCCCTCTGCTGTTTTGCATTTTATGACATTATTTTCTGAAATGTGCTTGGCTTTGAACGATTTAATTATGCAAATATATTATGGCCTACATTTGGAACCAAATCTGTTGTTGTGAGCGATATCTGGCGTTCACTAGAAGAGTTTTCACTTCCATTATTCGACAGCGACTGCAAGTTTTTCGACGTTCATGATTAAAATTTTGTACACACACCAACATGGCAGAGGTAAGGTCTATGTTTTCTCATTTACAAGTATATTATCTTATTATACATTATATGTTATTAAAAATTCTATGGCATATTAATGAGCTATCGCTTATAATATAACACCCCTGTTGAATGATTTTTCTGAAACAATGGCGTATTGATGCGTTCGTACTTAAATCGAAGTATGGTGTACTTCCTTTTGAATTGGTGCCATAGTCTGATCGTATACAGATAAAAGAATGAAACTAATGATTCATACGACCGAACCGCAGGTCGAATGTAGCCTTTCCTGGTGGTGTTCTTATATAAGATAATTTGCTTTAGAAATTTGAACCCTCGAACTTCTGTCAAGTTATGAAGTGACATAGCCCCACTCTGACGGTAGTATACATATAAATCAACAAAACGGCGTGCACGGCTTCAAGTGACAATGTCAGTTTTTCCAACCAAATATGATTTACTCTGTTAATAGAGGGTGATATAAAAAATCTCACAATAATTGCTGGTTTGTGTTGTGTATTTAAACATTGATTATAATATTTAATGTTATGTATTTCACTAGACAGTGTCTGAATTACTTTGTTTTTTTTCCAGAATTGAACAGCTATTGGCCATGCCATTTTAAAAACGGTGTGCTTCTGAAAGCCTTCATTCACAATGAGGATGCTTGGAAACTGGAAACCTGGTGTCAAAGAAAAACTGTTGGATTCGGTTGGAATAAAAGAATCTGTCCATTACACAAAAACTGCTCCTACGTTCTGTCAATCATGCATTGACGAAGTGAATAAATCTATCCAGACTTGCATATTCCTTCAGCCGTTAGCGATGAGTCCGTGCAGCCGCCTTCCAAGCCGCTGAAAGTTGGTTTCAACTCTCTCAATGAAGAAGCTATTCCTGTGAGGGGTGTACCAGGTCTCGTATGAACAATAAACCCATCTTTTATTGTTTTTGCCTATATACTCAACCAGAGTATTGCCCTTACACCGCTAAACAAGTTCAGAAGACTTGGTACATATTATCCTCTTCCTCTCGTTTCTCCCATCGCGGCATTCAGTACCATCAGATATGTATGCAATAGGTATTTTAACTGTGAGGTGTCCACTTTGGATCTCTGAAAGTTTAAATAATTGTTTTTAACATATTTCATTCCAAGCAACAGAGACACAGAGAGAATATTTTATTATGGATTCCATTTTCATGAAAACATAGGTACGGGCGCATTTTGTGCAGAGTCGAATTTGTAAACGTTATCCCCTAAGTCCTTATCTTTCCTCCTTGGAAGGGAAGAGGCTGTCCCAATTACATCCAGCGCGGATAAGGTCAGGTAACCAGCACTTCTTTGTCTTTCGGAATTAGATTTCAACGAAATCACATTGAACTCTGTTCCAAACCCCAACCCCCCACCCCTCTTTCCGTTTTCACTGCCATCCACCTTTTGAACATGCTTTCCTCTAGTTTTGTCATTCAACACTTGCTGTTGTAATATGTATGTCTGTACATGTATAGGTATATCAATTAATCCTATCTGTGTCATGACCTATTAAAGTAGCTTTATCCTACGTTGTGTTACCTGTCCTAGATATATCATAATTATGTATCTCACTTATTGCATCAACATCATACGTATACCTTTAGCTGTCAAACAGTCATAACGTTACTAAACTTGTTTTCATTATCTGTCTCATTGTAATACTGGTAATTGATTTGTAGTGAACCTGCACTCGGGGATTCAGTATCCTATTATGTAATTCCGAACATTTTTTTACGTTTGTGATTTTGAACACAATTTGCTACTTGAGAATTATTTCTATAATAAATTAACTCAAACATTGCTGTTCCTCCACTCCTTCACAAAATATGGATCTGCATGATATATTGTTAAAGGCATATGATTTGGCCGATAGAAACTCAATTATTAGCAGCATGTAGGATAAACACCATCATGAAGTTTACAGATGAGGAATATTCTTATGACCACTGTCCACATTGCTATGGAAGTCATTGTAATAAAGCATAGTAAATTTCAATACAATCTGATCGGTGACCCCGTGATTTTGTGAACAATCCATTCCATATCTGGTAAATCTTAAGTATGCTAAAACGATAATGTTCATTACATATGTAATGATGCTCCTTTCTATCTGTAAAACCTTAAATAATAACCTAACATCCAATTAAAACAAGAACAAAAGTTTCAAAAACTCGAGCAGAACAGGCCAACAAAAGTATGAAAACTTACTGTTGTGGTGTTTAGGGGGGCATTCTGTTCAATATCAAACACCTGGCTGCTTTGTTATTCTATTTGATAAGAACATTCATTTTTAAACACAACTGAACACGTATATGAACACTCAATCAGACCCGGATGGACAACAAGCGAGATTTGAAACAATCATGGTACGGCGTACTTCGATTGGAGTACGCAAATATCGGTTGTGCAAATGGATTGACATGGGGTGTGATGTTATCATCCATAAGTCACAAATATGCCATAAAATTTTCACTTAACTATATTTCATATAATCTAGACAAACTATGCTGCGCAAAAAGTAAGTTTTTAACTTTGCCAAACTGATACAAAATGATTCCTGCCTCATTAATCTTCAGGAAAGTCACGCGATAGCCGCCGTACTCAAGTTTAAAAATGAATATGAAAGCCTTCTCGTGAACGTGCAACGCTAAACATGGTCCCAAATCGAGGCTATGACAACTAAGGGGGTTTCCACGATTTTACCCAACCAAATCTCAGTAAATGATGTCACAATTTGCAAAACAGTTGAGAGAATTAATGTTTATGTGTGCATACTTCAAACCAAGTACGCCGTACTAGGAACGAGGTACGTACCTCGATCGATGTACGTACTTCCTTCTGCGGTCGTCTTTGACCTGTTAAAGTTATGTTTCAGCAAGCATGTCGGGCCAGCAATGCGACAAGATCGTCCATTTCCTTGTTAACTTGAAAGAGCATGTATATTGTGGCAGATGGACCACCAAACGCATTATAGCTGTTAAGAATTGTGCATTAAGTTTAATGATATTTATTTTTGCAGACTACTTGATTTTGTACATCTGATTGTTGCCAGAGCTTGCTTCAACCCCTGCTGTTCTACTCGTCAACCACCGATAATCGCAAGCAATTTGGACATGAATGTTCACTCTTACCTGACACTCGGGCTACCATATACGTCACTTGTCGCGTAAAATTTGGTATTATAATCACTTGTTCAGGGCAAACCTACTAATTTTCATAAGGCTGCAAATATGACCTTATTGATTATGCCAGACAATCAATTCGTAATGTCTTACTTGGACGATCAGATTAGTATTCTTAATTTGCCAAATAAAATTACGCATTTGTATCCCGTCTATCCAACACATGAATTCTCGTTAAGCCTCACTCTAAACAGAACATTGCGTTCATATTGCTTTGATATTTCTGTGATGACCGTTTGCATATCGTTGAAAACTATGCTTGCCTTTTCTGGGCATATTTGTGTAAATACGGTTTACCTCTTATACCACTGGGGCATCATAATAATATTCATAAGAACCCTTCCTGGAGTAGAATGGATTACCTGATTCGAATGCAATAATCTGAATAATTTCCAGAAAAAGGGTCAGCGATGTGTACTTGAAGCCGATAGAAATTGGTTGCTTGGGTATTGGTTGCGTCTTAGTGGACTATCCTAATGTAGCGGATGACTTATTGGCGCATTAAATGAGATGAATTATTCATCAAAACCTCAGAAATGTAAATTTGCACATAGATAGTTACAAAAGCAGCGATTTGCATTGTGTTAACAATAAATAAGGGGATAGCTTTCCCCTCCAATTAGTGCTTCACCAGTTAAAGAGTGGTTAGCTAATCCCCGGAATATTCCCGATAGCTTTTGTGGGATATATCCAGACAAAGTGTCGTAGCAATCAACCTTTCCGGAACTCACGCCTCGTTAAATGACGTGCAGGCGAGTTGGCTTCCAGTGATCCTTGAACTGGCGACAACCGCAATGTGTTTGATGATAGCTATTAGAGAGAATCTGCCAAGCCTAGTCTCCAGACAGTCAGCGGTGCCATAACACTCCGCCACAAGAGGCACAATATGCCAATAGCCCTATTTTTCATGTTATGTAACCTGTATAATTGCTATTACAAACTCGCATGACATTAAGTTCTGCTTCGGAGTATCTCTGACATGAATAGCACGATATAATCGATTAATTGATATAATTAACACCAATTCGAGACGTCTTACGCTTATACAGCTATTGTGGTGGTTTTTAGCTCCCTCTGGAAACATGCATGATCAATTATGGCCAGAACGCTGCTCAACAACTGCATTCTGCTCTGTATGGACGATCAACTTATGGTCTTTGACGAACCAACTGAATAGGCAAAACCTTGTGTTCTGTCTATAAACAACCGCACATTCCCTCCTTGCAGGTGTATAACATGAGCTATGTACTGGGCTATTACCTGAGGATGCCACTCACGATCGTCTTATGAACAAGTTCTGTTGATTTTCAGCAACCACACTATATGCATATCTTGAGTAATGATAAGCCATTTAAGTACGGAAATTGGATCTAGCTATCTGTCATGTGTGTGACTCAGCATAAACCATTTGTATGTGAGCAACACATCTTACTCTTCGTAGATTTAACTCTTCTGGGAGATTATTGGCTTCCATATATTAATGTTATCGGGCGTACCATTTGATCCTTCTCCATCAAAGACAAATCTTATTACCTTTTACCAACAGCACATTGAAGCAGCTGCTCCTAGGGCCTATCAACATTGTTGCAAAAATTCGTGCATCCATGCATAGTTGGATGTAAGAGCGGAATTATGCGGATAATCCTGGAATATTTGCTTAGTTTTATATATTTATAAAGCGATTGGCAGTGAAAATTGTGCATCTGGTGGGTTATTTTGCTAGGTAAAATATGCGAGATGGTGTTAAGCTTTTTATATACACGTTACGACAAATGTTTCTTAGAAGGTACTAAACATTAACTGCGCTCTTTTCACATGCCACCAGATTCGATGTACAATTTCCAAATTGAATCACTTCATTGGCTGTGATTAAGCTATTCCGTTCTGGCTGAACGGAGCATATATTCTGGTAGGCCGATTATAGTTTCCCTCAATATTATGTGCAGCTGCAATGTTCACACATCTAATCGCCATTCTAGAGCTAGTCTCTATTTGTACATGACTCAGATGGCATCAAATGAAATTGTGCAGCAAGGTTCATGATCAATTCATATGACCACGGGTTAAAATCATTAGAAGATGAATCCCATTGACCATAAGAAGATGCATTATACATAATTACAAATAGTTATTACGCGTTGCGTTCCTTTATCAGCTGTTGACAATCGATACTATTTGTATCAATACAGGTATTAAATCATTGTTATGCCGTTTATGTCGTGGGATTTGTATTGCTGCTAACACAAGATAAATAGGTTGCTCAGTATTCTCACATTATCCACCTGTCACCCGGTCTATCACGGACGTATAAACAACAATTGAAGGATCACAGATGCTGAAATCGTTTAATGGCGTTGCACATACGATTTGATCAACGCCAGATTTGTGTCGTGAGATTTGACGGATCTCTTCCAAATTATATCATAATGTCGGCTTAACCTCAGACCAAGGACAGCTGGGCAATTTCGCTATGACTCATAAATCAGTCTGTCCTGAAAATTATTATTCATGATTCGTTTAAATTGAGATTCACAAGGCCAATGGGCATGCATGACTCATGCTTCAGTTTTGGAATGAAGAGTCAATAAATAAGTGAATAGCAAATGAGTAACTTTGTAAGCCATTCCTGTTCGATGCGAATGAAAACCGAAACACATCTTACATTAGGCTATTATTTGGTTTCTATGATATACGTTTTACAAATAAAATGACTGCCGACTATGCGTTTCTGAACACTGGTCTATGAGGGAATTATAATTCTATCAATGCACATTGACACTTAACAAAACGTGGGACCTTCACTTATTGCCGTTTGGAACCATATGAGCCCGATTCCCTTGTGTTTAATACCACCAGTTGTTGTTTAGTGCCGGCACAAAATATCGCGAACGCAGGTGAAGACTTATCCCCCCACAGGCGCTATGAATGGGGGATTATCTCTCCCAAACATCAATGGACACCATATAAGTTTTTGCGCATGGTTATAGATAATGCGACAACGTTGACATGACGTGTGAGACTGCACCTGCTGCCTTTTCATTATTACATGTCCGTATATTGCGATCTATAGGGTTGCACTAACGAATGAAAAGCAGAAATAATATTACACGATATGCATATACAAGTGTTTTAATATTTGAGTCCAATATAGTGCATTGTACTTCTTATAACTAATTAAATGGAATAAAGTTTTCTTGCAATTACACATAAGATTCTTAAGTCACGTCTAGTGTTCATACATTAGTAAATAACTTGATACAGGCATCGTTGATAGATGAAGGCGTCGTTGCCATATTGTAAAATAAATCAAACCCCACCATGCTGGCCACACTAAAATTCTTACGATTATTCATATATTCTGCAGTGGGTTTACATGAGTAAACATTGTCAGGTCGTGCTACATTTTAAACATGGTCGAATTGTCACATCAGCTAACCAAAATTACGAAACATGACAAATCAGCTTTAAGTTGGCAACGCAAAATATGACATGCTGTGTCAAGCGCCAAAATGGAAGCTTCTAATGGTATGGCAAATAGCACCGCAATAGCCTCAGTCCATGTTAGAGTGCGCAGAGTTACAGGTGGCATGATGTCCTAACTTGCTGATGTCAAAACGATCCAGGTATACAGGCACCTGTGGATAGTTCATATTCATTTTGATAATCCAAGGGCTAAATTCCAGGACGTTGGTTTTATTATTTCTGCTAAAATAAATAACTCTATTTTGCTCTTGCTTCAGTATCTGACTTTGGAAATGTCAAATGACCAGAATACCATATTCGTTGACAAACAGTACGCTACACGCCCTCACTAATAGCACATGACAAATAACAGGGATTATGCCACGACTGGTAAGTTGAAAACATGAACGTCCTGAGTAGCAAATCACACAGCATAGAGCCCTATGCTCTAGAATGGCTACAATGCCTATAATTTACAAGGCAAATGGATTTTTGTTTTCACATAAGCTCCCCTGGAATGACTGAAATCTGCCGTACCTTAGGTGTTCAACTTGATATTAACTCGAAGGCGATGACTTTATATATATATATATATATATATATATATATATATATATATATAGAGATATATATAGAGATAGAGATATAGATAGAGATATAGATATATATATAGATAGAGAGATATAGATAGAGATATATAGAGATATATATATATATATATATATATATATATATATAGATATATATATATATATATCTCTATATATATATATATCTGTATATCTATATATATATCTCTATATCTATATATGTATATATAAATACATATATATATCTATCTCTATATATATCTATCTATATATATATATATATATATATCTCTATATATATATATATATATATATATATATATATA
This sequence comes from Urechis unicinctus, assembly GCA_034190875.2. Classification (NCBI taxonomy): domain Eukaryota; kingdom Metazoa; phylum Annelida; class Polychaeta; order Xenopneusta; family Urechidae; genus Urechis; species Urechis unicinctus. Next base: position 6,985,215 of record CM067342.1, read on the forward strand.
TATATATATATACATAAACGTACGCAAATATATATCAACGTATTTATATATAGCTTTGTCACGTTGCTATGGTGATAGGTCATGTAGTTCAAGTAAGTGAAGGAAATTGTATTTACCATTAATTGTAGGGATTGTCATTTCTAGGCACAATGAGTCTTGCCCGAATATAAAAAAGGCGACATGCGCATACAATAATGCTGGAAATGTGACTACACTGCATTTCATTGTTTGAGGAAACAATGCGTCGCGTTTCACGGCCATATATTGCCATAACTATAAAAAATTATTTTCTCACATTGAGTTTGGACACTCTAGCGATCTGCGTATTTTTTTTCAGAAACTTGACGTCCCTTTTTTAAGGTTTCTTGTGAGGAAATGATCCCCTTAGACATTCCATAGCCGTGTCCTATTATATGTTATCTTTGGGTTTTGTTGACGTCCGTATCCAAGTAAAAACGAGCACATCATTCTACAAGGGCAATAGGCCCATTGCAAGAGGGAATAACGACGCTTATTCTCGTATGACAAAAACAACACCAAAAGCATTACCCCAAAAAATTGCACCAGACAAATCATGTTCTGCTAGCGTGAAAGCGGGAAGCTGGTCATTATAAATCGGATATCTCCGAGACATGCAATCCGACATGCCGACATCACCTATTCTTGATAAATCAGTATACAGATTGTCTTTAAGAGTGCCTGCACAGAGCATCTCGCATGTACACGGGCTCAACTGATAGATTAATTTCAGACCGCAACCGCTGAGTCATCGGCCATTTGATTGACCCAATCATCAATTTGAATCACAAACAAATATAATGAATGTGCTCCAGTTATCTGCAAAACGTTTTCGGTGATTACACAGCTCAATCACAACTGCCATACTTTAAATCATGCCTTTGCAAAATATATGCATGTAACATATTGTCAAATAATTTACTATGCCTTATAAATTCGCGTCTATTTTGCCAATTCACACGTTTTATGTCTTTATTAATCAAGTATCGGTAAACCGATAATCAATTACAAACGCTCAAGGTGGCACTCACTAGATATTGTACTTCCCGCGCGTTAAAGCATGGCATAACATGTCCATTGGCTTTCGTTATTTGTCAACTTAATGATCTACAGAAGACGTGCTACACAGTTTGAGCAATAAGCCTTAGGGAAATTGACTAAACCCGACATCATCCATTCAAGCTTGGTTAAGTGGTTGTGCTTCGGCATATGGCATATGTTTGTTATTGGTCAGTCGAGTCACCTACAGAAGAAGATGACACCCTTCCAACGTGTTGGAGGCCCAGCGACACTTAATATAAACAGAAATCAGGGAATATACATGCTACCCTGAATGAGCATTAAGCAATAGGGGAAGCTGCCAAGCTGCTCTAGGGCAAGAGTTAAGCCGACTTGATTTGGGTGCTGTCCATTACATCAAACCAGCAAATCAATCCAAAAACGCAACGAATATTCTGGATAGCCAAGGGCAACATTCAAAACCTGATTTCGCAAAAGTTCAACACGGATATGATGTTCCAGCTGTCAGCAGCTTAGCAAATTCGTATTGGTAAAGGCACTGCGTTATAAAATGGTCAGCTGGCAACAACTGCTCCTTCCGAACTAACATAGATATTTGTCAAATATCTCACTTAAAGTTGCAAACTGCTAAACGGATGTGAATTCACACAAACAATAGGTCATTCATTACGATCATGATGTAACGAAAGTGTAACGAACAAAGCAGAACGACTCCAAATCACCCTTATAATCGAGTACCACGAACAGTATGAGAACCATCTTCTGTGAGAACAATAATATGAGTGCTGTTATTTCTCCATTGCTTACGGCGTTCATCGTTGTTCATCGATGATGCATGATTTGTACGGAAACGATTTTTGAGAAAACTCATTTAATGAGGCATTGTGCCAAGAAAACAAAAGGATATCGATATTATGTTTTGCTTAAGGTACTTCTGTTGAAATACGTCCTAGACTTTAACAACCACGACGAATGTCAGCAAACAGTTGATAAATCACCAGAATACCAAGCTGTATGTATGAATGACACACGAGGCTTTCGCGGGCGTCCTTTACATGCAACGCAAGGAGTTGGTTCTGACGTTTGACACAAGTGTAGCACCGAATGAACTTAGCAATATTGCAAGCGACAGGTACACCCTAGAAATACTATAACTTGCTTATGCTGTGTAACTACGTAACATCCTTCCCGTGAGCCCATCGTCGAATGCGTATAAGCTGAGATATTTTACAATCATGACAAAGGTAATTGAATTGTAATAATATTTTATCGGACAGGGGTTAAATGCACAATATTCTCTGTGATGTCATTGTCACCTTGGTTGGTAAAAATGCACAATTCGAAAGCAAATGTAGCCACTCGTCAATGGTAGGACGATGCTGTTATTAGCAATCAGCACTGTTGCTGCCTGTTGCATTGTGGTACTACTATTGTTATGCTTCCCATCGTCTTGCTGAAATGCCTCGATCTCGTCTTGCGGCTCAGCATGATCACCTGTCGAATTAAAATCTTTGCTGAACTATCCTGTTTTTTTCATTGCTATTGTTATTGAGATGAGAGCCAATGCGACGGGCATACCCTCAATAAACCTCTGCCAGCTTGACATCTGCGAGGGCATTGACATACTTTCGGTTCTTAAGCCTGCAATAAATCAAAATGTATATTGCCACAATGTTTGCTCATTTGTGTAGACAACGGCATAGCAAAAATGAAACGAGTCCACAGATTGCCGAAAACGTTTGCACACCACATAACCCTGTAACACTTAAATACATGCACGAAACTCAGATGACAATACTCATGGAGTTGATAAGCTGAGCAGTCAGTACGAAAGCAATGCGAGTCATTGAAGCCATCCACAAATATCAAATAAGACAAGATATTCAACCTTAGCAGCATGCAAACGCACATTTTAGTGCAATAATCAAATGCGCATTGTTATATATGCAATGGAAGTTATTTTTGTGTACTAGGTCAGGCACATTTCTAAGTTGAGTTATGCCCGTGGTTCATATTTAATACCTTTTAATAAAATTCATACTTTTGAGTCGGAAGTTACAAATATGACACATGGGTCAATGATTATCATGGCACCAATGTCCGGTACATACAGGATTATAAGCTGACCGCACATCAGATATATCAGTCCGCTATCTGACGTATTAATTGAATCACTCCACCCTTCTATGCAACGTGCGTAAACTTCTGGAAAAAGCAAACCTATTAGATATTGATGCAACTCGTGTAGTTTTATCATGTTTGGTATTGGTTTTTTCTTAACGTCCCTTCTCTACAGTACTACTATCTGCGAGCCTAATGGCAGGGTCACAATGGTCCAGCTCAAGCGGATGTTGTTTAATCAATGTCAATGTCCTTGAGCAATAAACACGAGCTGCATACCAGTGTTCCTCATATCATTAGTTTTGGGCTATTTCTTAACTAGAAAATAATTGTAGGAGAAAATTGTACGTCGCTTAAGGATAGATGTCAAGGTGACTTGACGGGTTAAAAAAATTCATCAATATACAATGCAGATATGTGTTTGCTCCAAACATGTATTGTCGTATTCTGCGATAGTGATAAACGGACAGAAAGGCTAATAAACAATCAAGTATGATACACCCAGTGCCTAACTCCATGCAATACATACCATTTTGTTTGCTGTCGATGGAAGCCACAGTCATGAATTGAACCGGTTCAATACACATGAGCTTCGCTTATCTGTTCTTATCCTCATTTTGTAGAAGTTGTCTTTGTCGGAATTATTCTTTGACTTACAATGCAATTAGTAATTTTGCATAAATGTGCCAAATATAGCGTGTATGTGCTGAATTGTATTTTAAACTTATTGTAAATATCCGCATAGCAAATAGTCATCATGGCATGGAATAACCTAACGAACCATCAATAGATGACTTTCTGTCGACTGGCGCCAATCAATCGTAGATAATTTCTAATTTTTTCCACACGATGTATCATTGATTTTTAGATTTTCAGCGTTCAAATGGTATCGTATCTACATTTTTTGTGCGTCCATGGTGCCATTTTATTAATAAGAGTTGCTCGTTTATGTTCTTACTAAATAAATGTGTCGTCTTAGTGTTAATAATCAGCAACAATCGGTCGACTGTATCGGTATTTGAATCGAGCAGCTCCTATTTTCCGTTGGTACAGAAGTAAACTAAATGACTAGGGTGAGACGCTGCTTTCAACAACGATGTGGTCTCTAAGGTGATGGACGTGGGTGATGGAAATGCTTAGACATCACTCGTTAACTACCGTAGTCCAGGGCCATCTCATTGATCTGTCGTGCCAGGGGAGGTTTTAAATCAAGTAAACAACAAAAAATACCTGACGTGAACATAATGACTCAGGAGAGTAACAGGTGGGAATTTGCTCTTTATGTAAGCTTTTACTCAGTCACATGACCCAAAAATTGACAAACATAAAAAAATCAACAGCTTGTCAAACGCATCCAATATCCGCTGTTTCGTTGTGCTAGTTTAATTCCTGGTTGTGACATGCCTGTTAGTGATGAAACCTCCAAAATGTTTGCGTTGTAAACCTGTAGTAGATAATAATGCGACGGTTAGATGAAGGGAATAACTAATGTTGACAGAGTAATAAAATGAGGCCGTGGATTCTAGCACGTATTGTCGAATGAGAAATGCTACAATGTCAGTAATATAAACATGCAGCTGAACCGATCATTCAATATGTGTTCGATTGACATGTTAACTCACGGACTGCTTTCTGACAAGAGTGATGAAGACCTTAAATTATTGGCCCATTATGATCTAAACTCTTTACCCTTTGAATTGTAGCCCGTTATTTAATATACTAAAGAAGCAAATGACCAAATCATCACAGCAATAAACGACGATGTCGTGTTTTTGAGTATTATTTGGTTGGACACTTTGATTGTACGACGTAATGATACCAGAATGATGGTTTTTGCTCGTGTGCTGGTACTCTAGTCTTAATTGAACCCAACAACCTCGCGTCGGCGGCCTCCCAGAAGCGGCGATTGAAGCTCTCAACTGTTTCGTACGTCGTCTGCTTTAAATGCTCGAATTCATTGCGGAGCTGTTCATTCTCATTGACAGATAAGAATGAAACTCGAAGGTGGTCACGTTGAGGAGGCCAGGGAGTCGCTTCGCGGTCGTCCTGAAGGCTGAGATACCGTTCCAGTTCCAGCGGCGATCTTGATGATGGCTCCTCTTAGGTTTTGAACCAGCGGGCTAGAAAGCTCTACCTCCACGATCCATTCTCTCACAGCAAGAGGGGATGAACCTTCACATACCGTAACGCGTCGTGTCTGCTCCTTCACAATTTCTCGCTAACGGTTCGATGCAGCGGCGTTGACTTGACGCTGGTGATCCTGCTCTTCACGTGCGGCGCGTTCCTCCATTGCCCGGGTTTCCGTGGCAATGAGGGCCTGGGTATATTCATCATATTGTTGTTGATTCATACTTACTTGAATAGTCTCGTTCGGGTCGCCAGTTGTAAAATTGATGTCTCCCTCTTGTTGAGAGTTAGTCTTTACAAATTCTTAGATCGAGTCTGGCTGGGCAATTGTACTCCCCGTCTTGATGATGTTCAATAAAATTCAATCGAGAGTTCACCACAGAGTAATTGTTATTAGTTCCAAGTCCTTCAATTACTGTTGAGGTTTCCAATTCAAGTTTCGTATTACGTTTCCAAATATAATCCGAACTCTAAACAAATGACTGCACTCTGTACGTTTCCTTCAGGATGGTGGGTGAGTGAGTCCGGAGGAGTGAGCGAGTTCGGAGGAGTGAGTGAGGAGTTCCAGAAGGGAGCTCCTTATAAAGGATTTCAACTTGACATATGCGTCACAGTTTCGCACCTGGAAGTTTGATGACAAAATTATGATTTTAGAAATAATTGTCCTTTGCGACCAGGGCGAAATCGAACAATATAGGGTCGGCTACATTAGAGGGATTTCGGCGTGATATTACTCGCCAAATACTCCTCGACACGCCATCGGTGGAGTATCTCACGCTTTTCACTAATTTATGATAAAGTAGGACATTGACGTCAGCGTTAAGAGTTGAGTAACTTGTCACCTTGTACTCACAAGGATGGACCGCAATTGCCGGCCGTTACACAAGAACATTCGTGAAGGTCGAGACGTCAATGCCCAACTTTACAATATGCTGCCTCACAGGGTGGTTAAAGTACGATTAGCTATTAATCAATAACCTTTGAAGAGGTAATAGTGAGACTTAAATTAAGCTCGGAATCATTCAAGTTGTAACATTGCATAACATGTACCTGTTGCTCTTCAGATTCACGCTATTCCTCATCTTGTTTTTGAAATGATGATGATTTCCTGATTCTCAGACGATTGGATATTTCTTTAGCCAAAATCATCGAATATTCTGGGAAATGTGCACGAAATATCAAAACGAATGCCATTTACCATGCTATTTGATTGATGCACTGATTTCTTTACGTCTTGGATTTGTGTAAAAAAAGGAATATATTTTCGCTATGTTTCAACGAAAGTTAGGCCCCATCCGTTTCTTTTGATGTATCACATAATTGTAAGCTGAACTTTCACAGCATCAGCCGATCAGTAGGCGATGTCCGCTATTGAAGAGGCTATAGGCTATCTGGTTAATTGAGGATTCTCATTATACGTATTTTAGCACATATCCAATGTTTGGTGTGCTGATGTTATCATCTTGAATTATGAAAGTTTCGATGTTTAATGGTGTTTCAAGTGTTGGCTTGAAATGTTTTCATAACGTTAGGTGTAAAAGTGGTTAAGAATATGTGCACATCATAACGAAGCGTCTTTTAATGTTATGACCTATGACACTGTGGATTCACTATCAATGCTTAAGTCAGCCATTCAAACTTTTTTTATATATTTTTCTAGAATAGTTAAAGTACATCTCTCATATTGTTATTTTGAATGCTTTATTATGATCCAACAATTTCAATATTATGTTGTGACAATTGCAAGGCTGGTACAGGCTAAACTGGTGTTGGTTAGCAGTGTATTATGTATCCACCATGCAGCAACTTCCCGTTTTATATTCAATTTGTTATACGCTTCTAAATACACTTTCGAATTATATGTAATGATGTAATAAGATACGAATTCAATGCCTGCGCTTGAATAGTTGAAGACATATATACTTCTTCTAAATGACCCTATTTATTATGACAGATTCCTTTATTATGTTGTGACAATTGCAAGGCTTGTACAGGCTATAAGGCAGCAACTTCCCGATTTATACATAATTTGTAACACAATTCTAAATACACTTTCATTTTAAAAACATATACACTTCTTCTGAATGACCCTAGTAATATGACATTACCCTTTAACTAATATTTATGACCTCAGGGTTCTACACTGATGTCAGCATTGTGATCATCACGAGGTAATGATGGGACACCTTGCTGACGATCCTCGTCGATATCGGCCCCGAGAACGCTAGCTAACTTCGCCCAGAAGAGTTTCTGACCGACCTCGTCTTCCGTCCATTCAATATATACTTTTTTCATCAAAACCTTAAAGAGTGTCTTATGCATTGCGACTTCCGGCAGCGTTTTCAGAACGACAGACACAATGACATCCTTGCCGTGTTCAGCCAGCTGTGTATGGGCTATGTGCATCTCGAATATGCACCAGTTACTGGCGACAAAGTTGGGAGACAGGACGAGGAGTGTATGGCGTGATCGTTCAACACGGTCACAGATGGCTTCCACTAACACTTCTCCTGGCAGGATATCTCGTTCGTAGATACAGAGTCGTAAGCCGTGTTTGGTTTCTAGCTCATGAAGCATTGCACCTAATACCCAGTCAGCATCCTCGTTGCTGTGGGCAATAAACACGTCAAAATCATACTCGTGTCGGTCTTGTGCGCCCTGAAGCCTGTGCCAGCCTTTCTGAGTGACGTACCACCAATATCGAAGGTGCCATCGCTTGCAGTAGAGAGCGACGAAGCCGGCGATAATAGCCGTTCCGAGGGCAGACATGGTCGCTGATAAAATGATGGCTGTTGTTCGAGTCTTGCTACAATAAGAGTTTAACTCGTCTAGGTCTATAGATGACATGAATACTGGTCCATCTCTGGGATGCGTGCACACATAATGCTCTCGGCCATGAAAGCCAACCTGTGTATTTAGGAACCATTCTACGAAGTCAATATCCGAGCAAATACAGGAGAGTGGGTTGTCTGTGAGGTCCAGTGTAATGAGTCCCGAGTTGAGCCTGGTCCTCTGTACCTTATAAAGTGCATCAAGTTCGTCTTGTATCGCCGGTGACAGGGTCATTAAGAAGTTGTCACTGAAGTTTAACAACTGAAGGTCGACAAGTCGTGATAGATTAACCGCCCAAGTTGACAAATTGTTACCACTCATGTTCAGATAGGTCAGGCTCGTCAGCCATTGAAGAGACGAGTTAGATGGGATCTTCGATATACGGTTGTTTGAAAAGTCCAGCACTTCCAAGAGGGTTGCGTTGGTAAGATGAAAATCCCAAGCTTCAACCAATTTCCCAAGGTTGTTCCTGCCCATAATTAAATGTTTCAAACTCGGTAGTGTGTCAAAAAAATTATATGCAAAGTTTTTGAGTGCACAGTCTTGAACATTTAATGTCTGCAATTTATCTAATCCAAACACCATTATATTTCGTGTAATATTCGTGAGTTTCTCCATCCAGGGTGTATTAGCCGACGCGTCAAAATAGGTTATATTGTTTGGTGTAGAGAAACAGATGTTAGGTTGATCAAATAACCCTCTGCTGTATACCCCAGGATTCAGCGCTACATCAGAGATTCGTAAATATTCAATATTCATTAACGGTAGGGGAAAACCTAGAAAACATTCATTTGCGGGTGGTACTCGTGGCCCTGTTATCGCCCTCAAAGGTTCCTGCCATGTCGTGGGTGTAATCTTGCTCTCACAAGATTTGGAATAATCTTCAAAACGAAGACTTGGCGTATTATATCTGCACCTACCTTGGTTGGAGTAATCAATATTTGGCACGTATGCATTGAGGATAAGGGTTAAAATATACGCAGTTCGCTCGATGGGCCACGGTAACATATTGTACCGCATATCCAAATATTGCAGGTGAGGGAATGAAGAAGAAAAATCGGTATCCAACGTGTGAATGGCGTTATTGGATAGACTCAAACTCTGAATAGAAATATTTGATAGGGATCCAAAGTACTTGTTAGGCTTGAACAATGCCGTTTCATTAAACGTGGAATTTAGTCCAAGATTTGAGATTATGAGGGTGCGGAGTTGACTTAGTCGTGACAAGCTTGTGTTGCTGAGGGAGGCCACTTCTTGCCAATTCATGGCTGTGTTTTCAAGGTGGAGATGAGTCAACTGGCTGTTATTGTAAAACGCGTCCGGTTCATACCGCGCATGCGCCGTGCTAGCGACTGTTGTCAAGCTTGTGCAGTTACTCAAACTCCTTCCTCCAATCACCATGAGGTATGCCAACGAATACATCCTAGAGTTTTCATTTTCGTAGAGAAGTACTCGGAGATTGTACAAGTGGTTGAAATCCGGATTAAGGATAACTTCGGCGTCCGATGTGGGACCTGGCAAAACAATTTTAAGGTGGGTGATGCTTGAAGACAAGTTAGCGAGAAAGTCGATGGTTCCGTTCACAAGACACGTTGCCATGTCAGGATTGGATTCTGCTGAGCAGCTGCACTCCACGGGACATGGTTGTGTCCCTCCCGCCAACGTTACCATGACAAGAAGGTACAGAAACACGTCCACACTCCCCATCGCTGCCGTTTGTCTGTCATGTAAACATTATTAACGCATTCACGAAAGTCCACCCGCGAATCTGAATCATGGGACCTTTATTGTAACTTGATCTCTTTCAAGTCAAATGGGTGGCTTTGACTAATGCACAAAGGATATCAATTTAAGGATGTTATTCCTGTCCTATGACAGAACGACCTGCAAACGGGCGTCAAGGCCGAGTACAGCGTCAGATTATGTTGGATATCTATGGTTAGCTCCCGGATATCCTGTAAGTAATGACACATCAAAACAGCCTGATATACCATTTTGGATCCTATGGTTTGCATTGAATACACAATATAACCATAACATGAGCTCCAACTGTGGTTAATTTTCTATCATTGCCATTCGCATCCGCAATATGTACGTTGATGCCTTGGTACCGTCCGTTTTGCCACAGCAATGTTTCAAAATTGCACCCTAAGTATGAAATTGCGTAAACGGTATAGCGCATCAATTGGAACAGATTCATCAAACACAGAACCTGAATATGCATAAAGAACTACTCACATGCATAAAAGACCACCAGACACAGGCTTGTCGGCTCCCTTCCCTCCCTCCCTCCCTCCCTCCCTCCCTCCCTCCCCTCCCTCCCTCCCTCCCTCCCTCCCTCCCTCCCTCCCTCCCTCCCTCCCTCCCTCCCTCCCTCCCTCCCTCCCTCCCTCCCTCCCCCTCCCTCCCTCCCTCCCTCCCTCTACATATGTATATACCAATCTCAATCTCTCGCGTTTTTTGCCTATCTGTCTCTTTCTCTCTCTTTATCTGTTGTTCTCTCCCTCTCTGGCTGTCTCTCTATATCTTTACCTATACCTCTCTATATATGTCTGTCTCTTTCTCTTAATATATCTCTTACCAATTTATTTGATGACCAGTAACCAACAATTGAACACGCCTTACGCTAGCTGTGGAAGCTGTTATGATGGTCGTATTACTTGACAGCGATGGCCGTGAGCTGGCTGTGCTAGGCTAAGAACCCGTAGCACATGAATGATTAAAGTGATTAGGCCACCCGACAGTTGAAAAACAGGTAAACACACAACAAAAACCATCTGTCCTTGAATGGCTATAATTCACATAATGTACAACAGCAAGTCGCGTTTTGTTAACACTTCTTGCGGTGAATTTGGACTCCTTTGTTCCATGTGGTTTCAATTTGACATTTAATCAAAGACAATGAGTCGGCAAGCTATGATTGCGACATTCATCAGAGGCATGCTGAGGATGCAAAACAACTCATTAGGTTTTACAAGCCGACTGACTCGCGTAACCCAAAACACGTGTTGAACAAGAAACCGTACATCCAACTGCCACTACTCCATGGAAAATGTTATGGTGATTGAGGCCCTTGCGCATGGAGCCGAGAGATGGCAATAATTTCGTCTGGGGCTGAGGGGCTATCCTCTAGCACTGCTGGGCCAAGATGGCTCGGTTCCGCATGGCATTCTGATCAAATAACGTCAAACAATGCAAAAATATTTAATGCAGGCCACGTGCGCACACACAAATGCAGAAAATGTGCATTATTTTTTTGGGGGACACAATGGGTCGCGTTTCGTGGGCAATAATTGCCAGAATCATAATAGAGTAATTTTGCACAAACAACTTGGCCACTTCATCGATCCGTGTTATTTATCTGAGACTTGAACTCCTATCTTGGGACTTATTTTGCAAAATGAAACCGTAGGGGATTCCAGAGCCGTGTGCTAAAATAATTTATCTTTGTGTTTCACTGACTTCCGCATTCGAATAAAAACACATTAGTTTGTTATGACAACAGGCTCAATGCGCCCCAAGAAAAAAGGGGAGGACTCAGATTCCTGTTTAATGAAATCACCAACCAAATATAATGAATACTCTTCAGTTTTGTGTAACACGAATTCGGTGAATGCATAACTTCATCACAATTGCCACACTTTCAAACATTACCTCGCAAAATGCTTGTAACAAATAGTCAATAAATTCCTTATACCTTAAGCTCTAACGACACACACACACACATTTGCAAAGACACACTCACACACACTCTTACACACACTTACACACATACACTATTATATATATATATATATATATATATATATATATATATATATATATATATATATATAAATATATGTATTTCTGTGTGCGTATATATATATATAATATATATATATATATATATATATATATATATATATATATATATATATATATATATATATATATATATATATATATATATATATATATATATATATATATATATATATATATATATCCATCCTACTATCGATTTTAAATTAAGAAAATGATTCTCATTATTCATCAATAATGGCACATTAGTAAGGCGCTATGAGCACGGCAGGTGATGCTGCAAGCCCTTAATTTCTGCGGATCACGTAAGTGGATAAATTGATGAGGACATATGCCCTACCACAGATTTAATCTAAATATGTCAGAATATATTTGATTCACATTGTGTATGCATCCTGCCGATTTATCACGTGTATGAATGGCATGGTTTCCTAATTGCTTTAAAAAGATGTTAGGTTTAAGACACCTCGCTGTCATTCTATCTAATGCAGCCTCTAGCTTGTCAGAAGCTGCCAACTTGTCTTCCCCATTTTTTAATGGCTACTCATGTCAGCGTCAGACGGAACATCCAGCATACCAGTTGATTAATACTTTGTCTATTTTATAAATCAATTTGTGTATAAAGTTTATTCTTTTTCTAATAAAATGGCAGAAGCATGAAGTTGTGGCAACTGATATTTTGCCTGTCGTTTTGGTTGAGCGATAACAATTGCGATTTCTCGGCTTATTGATTGAAACGTTGGCCGTTTATTTAATTGGTTGCAATATTTACGGCTCAACCCGTACATTGGACCAGTTTTTTTTTTTTAAGAGAAAAATGCACAACTCAAGCAAAGTGCGCTATATATATATATATATATATATATATAATATATATATATATATATATATATATATATATATATATATATATATATATATATATATATATATATATATATATATATATATATATATATATATATATATACAAGTCTGACCATATTGGTACAAATCAAGTCCGACCATTTTGGCCCATATCTTTTGGCCCATTTTTTGGCCGATGATTGATCATGGGGCCTAAATAGTCATCGTCATCTCATGGGCTTACACAACTGCGCTTCTCCATCAAATCGTAACTTTATTTGCTACTACTCCGCCTAAGGTTGGAATCTTATTATTCGGGGTAACTATCCATTTTTTCTTGAAGTTAACTGCCTTTGCCTGAATTTACATTTTGGCCGCAACGACCATTTTGGCCATGTTGAATAATCGGTCATTATATGGCTTTGTTCGATGTATATTTGCTTCAAACTTAGATTCATGATTTGTGTGACTTTTAACTTCAATGAACAGTTCTTTGTTTTAAATTTTCGCTTGAAATGAAAAACATACAGATTTTGAATGAATATATAAATCAGCAGTTCTACGGGCGGCACACGCTCAAATATCCTAAGGGACGGATATAAAAAAAATGGCGATTTTACTGGGAAATCCGGAGTTGTAAGTCTTTGTCAACTCATTTTTGGTGTTTTTTCTCAATATATATCCGTCTGATAATGTTTTATTTAGATAATAAGAACAAATGTAGCACTTAAGCTGGGAATTCGAGACGCAGATCAGCATTTAAAACGTTTGGAGAATCTCACTGAAATGCGATACTAGTTTTCTCGATCTATGAATATGATGTGCAAAGTTTCAAGTAATAAATGAAACCATATCATATCAACGAACGGTTTTTTTCCAGGGATTAATTATTAAGATTGTTTTGTTTTATCAGTTTGCTCATATCGTAAAATCCAATTGTCCCCACTAACTCACCCGCGGGCTCAAGCTGAAGGTATATTTTGGAATTGTAACTATTCCAGCTTTCCATACCGCGTGGAATTTCCGGTACACGAGCGAACATAAACAAAGGCGATGGTACATTTTACACGCTCTGTTTCCATGTGATTCTCGCTCGGTCAATATGATTTCAACGTTTATAGATTGAATATCATTCATGTAAAAATGAACGTTAGTGTTGCGGAAAGAAATTTCATGTAGACTACGACAAATTATGAAAAACCCGTAGTTTACAGTGGTTAGCGACCTTCACCGGGCTGTTCCGCACGTGGGCTCTACCGTTAATGTTACTAGATGCCTGCAGCTTAGTAGGACAGATCTACCGATTACTATTGATTTTTTTTAATGTATTTCCTAACGTTCATTTAACCGTATCGACTATTGCCATTGGCTTAGCCCGGTCACCAATGGCCATGCTAGCGAACAGCTTTTGCGCCATCTGTCAGATGTAAACATTGCCTGATCTTGACAGTGGACATGCGCTCCGCCTCCGGTATCACAATAACCCAAACGCTCCAATTTGGTTGTTGAGTAAGGTAGGGGATCCTGATTCCAGGATTATCGATCCCACCCGTCTTCAGACTTAATGCCCTGTAACTCACAATATTGTATTGTGGACTATGACATTAGCCACCACTAGCCACTAGGATTGCTAGTGTCATAGTACAAGTACACTATATAACAACTCTGTTGGTAGTGCGTTGGGGGGGGGGGGGTTACTCTTTCAAGTGTGAATTTTGTTTCAATGGTTGAAGATTGAAATTTTGCTTTCCACCTCCTTGAATTATATACTTGCATCATTAATGTTACCCTTAACCTACCTTTTCAAGTACTTTTATTTGAGATCGAAATAGCATGATCTGCTAATATTGTGTATCATTGTAATACACTAAAACATGAGTTCTTTATTACATTCCTATAAGTTTGATTATGTGTTTTATGATAGTTCAGTCATGGACAGGGTCACACTTTTGCCATCAATAAGTCAGGAGAGTGATCCTTTAGATCTCAATAGTAGCTATCCAAAACAACTGTGCTGGTTTGAGTTGACAGCCAAGTTCAACAGCGGCTACCCAAAAGATCAGACCCCAAGTAGGTTTTTGAAGTCCAGAGCCTCTTTTGTCAGGGTATCTGCCACATCAATATTAGTAATAAAATTGTGGTCAAATGTTCAATGTTTGTTATCCAAACAATTGTTCAATAGTCCAATCACATCATTTAAATCTATCATGCATAATCTATAAATGCCATGGTCATCTGTCAGCTAGTCTTAAAAGCTGTGCATCTGGTCTAATGTTGATAGGGGTATTGAGCATATCTATACCACACATGAGGCCTTTTTAGGACAGTGCAGTTCCCAAGATGTAACAAAATGCCTGATTACGCATGACTTGGACTGTCACTTTGATTCGTTGCCCATCCCGGACATGTTGCATGCCACTCATAAGGTAAAATTTATGGGACAATTAGGCAGTAACCATTAATAGTTATGCTCCTTAGCACAGTATTGCCCTGTCAAACTGTCTGCTTGTAAACTTTTGGTGTCACATTTTTTTAATATTGCAAGTCATTCTCATATGATGGTCACTTACAAACAAAATTAGCTATGTTAACCAAATAGGGAATACCTGTCTAAAATTAAACAAGAACCACTCTTATATAGATGATCACTTACAAAGTAAACATCAGCGCTGCATGACTTTTTGTTCCTGAGTGATTTTCTCAGTGGGGAATAATTCTTGATAACAGTTTTCTTATAATGCAAGCTAGCACCTTCTCATTGAACAAATCTTGCAAACTTTAACTCACAGCTTTATGGCTTTTGACCTCTGACTTGCTAAATAAAAGCAAATTAAAATTGCTTGTCCCAGGAAAAATGTAGCTCATGGTGTTTAGGTGAATCATTTCTTAAAAATTTAAATTATTAGGCTTTAATGCTAAAACTATTTGCATAACTACTTGGCTATGGACTATTGTTGCTAGACAAGTGGGTTTGGGGGTTATTGTTCAGCCCTGGTGTGTCATTGAATACAATAATATACTATATGTGATTAAATGCTGTCATAACTTGTTAATGTCAAAAGCAGCAGAGTTCAAAAGCCATTGGCTTTCTGTCATTATTATTAGGCAGTGAGATTGACTAGGTGTTTGTGATGACAATTTGCTCAGCAGTACTCACAATCTGGTAGTGATTAACTGCTTTACTTCCTGTTCTGGGTTTAATATTATGAACCCAGTATCGCAATTGAATCATATTGGAGATTAATATCCTCTGTGTTGGTTAATCTGCCCTATTTAGGAAATTTATTTGTTCAAGATGGGCAACAGTATCAGCTGTCCAAACATCACAATTATGCTCATCTATCTATGCTATCAAATGGAGCAGTATTTTGCTTTAGGGCCACTAGGCTCTTGCTTAGTGAAAAGAAATAATCTTTAGTCTTATCATTTCATGACATTTTGTGATTTGAGATAAATGTATAGTTAAAGATAAAAATAGTAAGGAGGTCATGTGGCTTCATCTACATTACTGACAGTGGCTTCACCAGTGTTGTGGATTCAATGATATTGTGGCTTCATCAATATTGTGACTTCACCAATTTTGTGGCTTAACCAATACTATGGCTTCACCTATGTTGTGGCTTCACCAATACTGTGGCTTCACCAATATTGTGGCTTCATCAATATTGTGGCTTCACCAATACTGTGGCTTAACCAATACTGTGGCTTCACCAGTGTTGTAGCTTCACCAGTTTTATGGCTTCATCAGTGTTATGGCTTCATCAATATTTTGACTTCACCAATGTTGTGGCATCACAAGAGTGGCTTTACCAATATTGTGGCTTTACAAATATTGTGGCTTCACAAATACTGTGGCATCACTAATGTTGTGGCTTCATCAACGTTGTTTACACCAATGTTGTGGCTTCACCAATACTGTGGCTTCATCAATATTGTGGCTTCATCAATATTTTGGCTTCAACATTGTTGCGGCTTCATCAGTGTGGTTGATTCAATGATATTGTGGCTTCGTCTATATTGTGAATTCACAAATATTGTGGCTTCATCAATACTGTGGCTTTATCAAGATTTTGGCTTCACCAATGTTGTGGCTTCACCAATACTGTGGCTTCACCAATATTGTGGCTTCATCAATATTGTGGCTTCACCAATACTGTGGCTCCACCAATACTGTGGCTTCATCAAGATTTTGGCTTCACCAATGTTGTGGCATCATCGATGTTTTGGCTTCATCAATATAGTTGCTTCACCAATACTGTGTCTTCTCCAATACTTTGGCTTCACCAATATTGTGGCTACACCAGTTTTATGGCTTCATCAGTGTGATGGCTTCATCAATATATTGACTTCACCAATGCTGTGGCTTCACAAGTGTTTTGGCTTCACCATTATTGTGGCTTTACCAAAATTTTGGCTTCACAAATACTCTGACATCACCAATGTTGAGGCTTTACCAGTGTTGTGTTTTCACCAATGTTGTGGCTTCACCAATATTGTGGCTTCACCAATATTGTGGCTTCATCAATATTGTGGCATCATGAATATTGTGGCTTTACCAATACTGTGGCTTCTCCTGTACTATGGCTTCACCAGTGTGTTGGCTTCATCAGTTTTATGGCTACATCAATATTTTGGCATCACCAATGTTGTGGCTTCACAAGTGTTGTGGCTTTACAAATATTGCGGCTTCACTAATACAGTGGCATCACTCATGTTGTGGCTTCCCCAAGGTTGTTTTTACCAATGTTGTGGCTTCACCAATAATGTGGCTTCATCAATATTGTGGCTCCAACAATATTTTGGCTTCAATATTGTTGCGGCTTCACCAGTGTGGTTGATTCTATGATATTGTGGCTTCATCAATAATGTGAATTCACCAATATTGTGGCTTCGTTGATACTGTGGCTTAACCAATGTTGTGGCTTCAACAATACTGTGGCTTCACCAATACTGTGGCTTCATCGATAGTTTGGCTTCACCAACGTTGTGGCTTTACCAATATTGTGGCTTTACCGATAATGTGCCTTGGCTAACTTCGTGGCTTCACCAATGTTGTGGCTTTACCACTATTGTGGCTTCTTCAATATTTTGACTTCATCAATATTGTGGCTTCACCAATACTGTGGCTTCACCAATATTGTGGCTCACCAATTTTGTGGCATCACCAGTGTTGTGGCTTCACCAATGTTGTGGCTTCGCCAGTGTTGTGGCTTTGTCAATGTTTTGGCTTCATCAATGTTGTGGCTTCATTAATGTTTTGGCTTCACTACTGTTGTGGCTTCACTCATGTTTTGGCCTCTCTTTTGTATTATATCCCTTTGAGATATATTAATCACTGGGGCTTTAAAAGACAAGTTATGTCTAATTGTCATAAACCATCAGAATGACAAAATTGACCAAAACAATGAGTATTATCTGTATATGTTGTGTGTGAGTATGGCGACATCAGTCGGTTTAAGTAGAAGTTTATTTATCAGAGGTTCTGTTTACCCAGTATGACTGTTAAGCTGTACCTGGTCCTCATTGATAGTCCTGCAGTTATGATGTATGCACCTGTGTATAGTGTCACATTGTTGTACACTTAATCTGATTTGTATTTATCTGCAATTCATATCACCTCCTTATCACCAGCCCAGCATGACACAGACCTGGGATTGCATTCATATAAGAAAAGCACGCATATAATGGGTAGACATCAGTGACCAATGGTGTGTAATTGGGTTTGAAAGCCTGGTAACGACACTGAACGACTTAACGAATTTCAACTGTCACCAATAACGCATCATATGACAGGTGAACAACCCGCATATACGTATTTTGGTCATCCTCTGCAGAACGTGGTTATTCATACCACTGTATCGAGGTCGTAGGAATCACTAATTTGTAATAAGGACATGGTAGCTTATACACTTGTTTGATAAAAATGGTCATAATGATGAATTTGTAGTTCTTCTTCGAATTAAAGGTGATCAGGTTATGCGACTGTACATATTGCAAACAAAAATCGCGCAAACGTGGTGTGCTGAAAAATAAACACCCGTTCGTCTCGCCCGTTATACTTATTCTGATATAATAATATGCGAACAGAGGTACAGTGAATATTTGTTGATCCATTCACAATGTTTACTGTCTTAGTGGTAAGACGTTGCTTCGACGATACAGTAACTAATGTGAGAAAGGAGTTTGGACCATCAAGTGTCCGTTTAACATTTCATCACGATACAGTACTGTAGTATCAGCATAGTGCTGTTTTATGACCTACAACAATCCGTATTTGCCTGAGAGGGTTGGACGTGTTCGTTTGAGCGCTTGTCATTCCTTGCAATTACTAGGCAACGATCGCACCGCTTTTTAAGTTGATACGCTCATACAAACTTACACAATATGCATTCATGTTAAATTCGTCATGGGCTACTTGAGGTACAACTGCCTCGTGAACTTCTTACTAAGTAACCACGGAGAACATCATCGCGTGCAAGAGATGGACGAACTTCCACTGCATACATATTGCTGCTTCAAGAATGATGTCCATGCAAACAGGAGGTGTCACCATATTAGGGGACCATCTTCCATGTTTAGGGATCTACTGGATGCTTTGAGAGCTCTTTAACTAGTTGACGTGAAATTGGCAGCAATAAAATTATCAATATAAGTTGGTATGTCACATGATCTATCAAACTTTTAATCACCAAAATATGCTTCATGCAGTATATAACGTATTTGGGGGTATTAGTTCGGTCCGAATAAGGTACAAAGGATTGTTGCCACTACTGGAGCTCGGTTTCTGATGGCAAGGTTCCGAGCGACGAATCGCTCTACCAAAATACACCACAGTCGCTTGGTTCCAAATGCCAATTTACGAATTCCTTTTGGAACGCTGGCAACAACAACCAAGCACATGTAATCTCCACCACAGGAGGAAAATCTGGCCCGCCTCCCCTCAATGAACAGGCAACCCATCCACTTTCCTTCGCCCCCCTTCAAGATCATCTACGGGGTATTTGGCTACACGTCAGCGGCAATTGTTTGGACCCATAACGTGGGATACGGAGCTTCCAAGAGCCATAATGTATGCCGATAGACTAATATGTTTAATAAGGTCAATTAAGTGACTGATGCCACATGTAATTTGGATCCCCTACAAATGTGTAGGTGACTTAAGAGATACCAAATATTCGGTGCTAATACCAAAACTATTTGAGCTTAGTTAATGATTTTCCGTGCCCAAAGGAATGTATAAATATTACCAACAAACGCATTTATATATCATTTTAATCAACCTACAGTTGTCAAATATGGTTCATGTCATGAATGACCAATTAAGTGTATTGAAGATGCAAGAAAACAATGGTTATTGATAAACAGCAAGGTAAGTTTTTTTTCAAAACGTCTGTTTTTATATTAATGAAGGCGTGAAAAGTTTAAACATTTTGCCACTAATTCGTTTGTACATTAATGCGTGAAACGGATATATGTCTATGCCATAAAATCACCTTCAGAAAAACTGCAATGAAAATGATTCATTTCTAATATGATGTCATTGCTTTCAAAGGCTAAAACCAGCTTTGCGAAAAACATGGTAATCGAACTATTGTTCAAATAAAGCTATGAGATCAGTCAGCAATAAGGATTTGCCTTTAGAGAGTTTAGGTGATTTAAACCGTATGACCTGACATCCTCTCGTAACCAAGAAACATGACTATTTGTGTGCGTAATATTCCGAATATGCTTTTTGATAGATATGATTTAATTTGATCTGCGAACACAAATTCAAAGTGAGGCACAGATCACATGGCGTTGAATATGCATACAAAATGCGTACTACATACATGCTAACTAGACACTGGAATACAAAATCCTGAGTACTCTGAACATCAGTCAAATTGTTATGTACTAAGGTTGAGGATAAATAGTCCGTTTTTGAGGAAAAAATATCTTTATTTTCCTGATCACTCACTCTCAAGCCTCGAGTCCAAACTGCCCCGCAACTCGTGCCTCGATACATGGCTGGTGTCCAGCCAATTACATATTGATACATATACACAAAACCACATCCATCCAATCAGAGGATGCAAGGAGTAGGGTTCATCTCTTCTGATGGTGGAAAACCCGCCTCAGCATTTTTACAATAAACTTCAAATGCACCCAGGTGACCGCACATGACCGGGTAATTATAATTGAGAATGCATGAAATGTGCAAGGATGGTCGAGAATGACGGGATGAGACACAGCACATAGAAACATGTAAGTACTAGGATGGCCTATACAGCCGGATACGATGGACAATAAAACAGACGACAAAGACACAAAGACGGCAGGCCAAGATAAAACACTACATATTCAACTCAGGAATATGACAATTTATTAATGTAAACGCCGTGTGGGATCTTTGTGGCGTATGCAATCAATTATTTTCTGTATATCAGCCATGTTAAGTCGGCATGTTATCAATGTTAACTCGTTATTTGTGAGCGAATAGAAAACCACCTTTGATGACTCCTGTGTTTGTTCCTTAGAGCATATTCTCCGAAGGGTGCATCTTGTCAGAGTAATCACTTAAGCACACGTGTTTGTCTAAAGGGTAAGAACACTACTTGAGCGTGTAGTCGGAGATAATTAATTGGCTAGTTGCAATTTATGAACGCAGTTTCCATAGGTGTTGCAATCAGCCGTTAGACATAATAATCCATTACGAACCGTTATGGACTATTACTCAACTGCTTGATAATATATCCGTCAGATGTCTATCACTAACCAATGTGGGAAAAATGGTTTCTCCTTAGAACAGGTCCGAATCATTACAATGGTAGAAGGGCGTAATTTTCTTATTTCGTGAGCTTAACTGTAAGCAGACATAAAACAAGCTCTGTGAAGCAAGGCAAGTTACGGAAGACAATATATCAAGCGGTAATGCTGACAAGGCTTATTTGAAGGCTCTTCAATTAAACAAAACGATATTGGACGCAGTGTGATTCCTTGTTGAAATCATTGTAAGCGCATGGTGGTATTTAGTTTGATTTACAGCGGCAGAAGGTCAAAGGATCCATTTACTGTTTCGTCTTTTCATAAATTCTAGTCATTACTCCAGCTAGCAGGCAGGTTATCACTCGCAGCTAGCTCTTTTTTGTCATCATTAGTCACTAATGTCATTGCAAATCTCAAAAATTAATTCACATCACCTACTCGATGGCTGATAACAATTCGTGCCGCATTACATCGTCTTAATGTTAGTACAGCAAAAGAGTTGACATTAGAGCATTTATGACATGCGTTTACTATTTTACCGTCAGGTGTCGTTATAGTGTATAGTCCATAGGTATTGCTTTTCATTTGACGTATTTATCATTTATGTTATTAAACGAAAAACCAGATATTACAAGTCAAGTAAAAGCCAAAATGCTTAAAAATATGTGTCATCTCGAATTCATTCTATGGGCAATGGTGAATGGTTTTCAATATTGTGTGTACTAACATATTATCAACGTTTGCAGGGGACGTATAAGGTCAACTGGCTGATTACAGCGACAGCTTTTGCAGTGTGCAAGAAAATCTGTTAATGGGAATACTTTCGAACATTTCCAGAGTAATTGCATCTTGGTTTTATTGAGTCTGATGATAACAACACTATTCAGAGGATTAAAGTGAAGCAGATGAATGAGATGCAAAGAGAAACGATGCTCTCTTTAGAAAATCCATTAATGTAGTGAGCCGGAAGCAATACCTGACATGACCACCGCAGGGAGATAGCGAGGTAGCTACAGCGCCCTGCAAAAACAACAAACAACAGCGAATATAAGGACTCGATTCGGCGGCTGCCCACACTGTTACACTTCCTTCGCATCAGTGTCAAACACAGAAGTGAAACTTTAGCGCCAAGTGAATTGATATCATCAGCAGAAAGAATGAAGAAACAGGGTAAGCAGCTCCGCCTTCAAATCTTTTTGTTGCAGAAACTCCACAGAAATTATCGATATACATATATATATATATATATATATATATATATATATATATATATATATATATATATATAGATATATATATATATATATATATATATATATATATATATATATATATATATATATATATATATATATATATATATATATATATATACTGACGGATACAACCTTTCGTTGACTACGATCATTCGTTGACCAATTTGAAATACTCACTTCTTCTATCGTCAGTCTTTACAATTTTGTTCCGCGCGGCCTAAGTATAACATCTCTGCTGTTTGTCACAATATTAATTATTTGTATCAATTTTTATTCCATGTATATATTTCTGGTCTACTAAAGGTTGTCCACGAAAGGTTAAGACTCATTTCATAAGTCCGGATGCAACCTTTTGAGCCACAGAAGAGATGTGGGATAAAATTATTTTGAACTCGTTTGATATGGTACCGACTGAATGCTTCACGAAGTCGGATATTTCAGACAGTTCAAAGCGCTATTGAATTTATCACATCCATCCGTCTATTTTTGGTATGTAAAGGAACATTCCGTAACTCTATTGGATATTTCAATAGTGATTACATAAATTCATGCTATACATTATTGTTGAGCACCAGATAGCCATTCATTAGTTGTCGATTGTCGTTCTTTGTTCGGTCAATGCATTATCGTCATGTCACGTGCTCGGCTTTTTTTAATTGCATGGAATCAGTCGGTTATGTGACTAATATTTAGTCTTTTTTCATTTCAATACGGGGTTTTTTTCAAGGTTTTTACCCATGCATTCCATGAACTCAATCGTTCGTGTAGACTGATGAGACGTGAGAAGAAGAAGTAATGTCTACTAATGAGTGAGGCGGTCGTGGTGGGTGGCTGGGTGGGTCAAGATTCGCTCTTATTTTTAAATTAGTTTTCTTTATATTAAACTCGATCCTAGAATCCCGGTTGCTTGTGCAGTTTCGCGTGTAAGATTTAATTCCTGAGTATATATTGTCCGTTTAGACTAGGCCAGATAAAATTTTGTTTTGCATTTCATTTTCAACCTATCGCCCCTGTTTACAGTCAATTTCTGATGCTGTCACCAGCATTTTTTTTTCAAGTAAGGACAGTGATTTTGCGCATTGAGAAATTAGTTTCCGTGATAAGCGGTACGTTTAGAGTTCTTTCGGGGTAAGATGTTCTAACTTGTCAGGGCAGATGGCATCCTTATTAGCAATGCTAAGGTCAGTCTTTGACATTTCTGGACACAGTTCCTAGAATGTTAACTAAGGATTCAGGCTGCGAATCCGGTTGGCGGGCCGCTGGTATACCGTTGTGGCTAGACTGTTGGGCTGTTGGAACCAGAGGTCACGAGTTTGCCCCTTGTGTGATCTTGTGTTAACCAGAGATGCCATTTGGCCACTGGTATCAAACGCCCTGCGTCCAATCACTTCATCACCAGCCATTAACGTCCAGACATGACCTCAGATGTTTAAACAGACGTTAATCCCTATATTCCTATAGGGCTATACCCTCATCCGGGTGTGGGTTATGGGGGTACTCGTTTTATGATTTGCAAAAATGGTCAAAGGGAACAAATTCTGGAAAATTACAGGAGCACAACTTTGTTAAGACTATGGTCAGAGTATGGGGTCATTGGGAACAATAGTATATGAAGGGGTCAACAGGAGCAATGGTTTGTTCAGAATCTGGGGTCTAGATAAAATCCTATATACTTGCCAGGGTCCATCAAAGAATAAATAACAAATAATCAACCGTTAAACAGCAAATTAAGAGTATATGCGTTTATTTTAGCAACAATCATATATGTGTATGGAAAATATGTTGTTACATAACAGTACAGGATCATTCTTTATAATGCATAATAAATGTATAAGATGACAATGGATGTTGTATAGTTTCAGCCATATTCATAACAAGACATTGTAAATTTAAATTATGGATGCAATTTAGTCTAGGGCCCATACCCCGACTGACACGACTCTCTGGCTCTGAGGCGGTGGAGCTAACCCCCAGTGTTACGGGATGTAGAAGACTAGATGCAATAGGTCCCCACATGTACAATACATTGCGGTGCTGAATTCGGACAACAGTATTCCATCAACAAGCAGATTATAAAGATCACTCTCAGTCTCACTAGAACTACGCTAACCAGATAATAAAATGCTGATGAGAATCCAAGACATGGTCTTATCGCTGAGATGGTAGAAACTTGACACACTCCTTTGTAATAAACAGTAGGGTGATCCCTGTCAACCCCATCACACAGCCACTGACCGCTATAGCCATTCGGATAAGGTGACTATTCGCAGTTACCATTAAACATTTGTCAACACGTGTGGAAACTGGAGTCACCAAAACGATCTAATCAGGCCCTGACATACCTCAAACAAAACTAGTAGATCCACAAGACCGCTTGATGTGACTAACTAGTGGCCTGACTTTGCATGGGGTATTCGGCTAAGCACTGCATATGTTGGGTAGGGTGTGACAGTTGCAGGCAAAATAGTGGGACCATGTAGAACTTCCCGAGAGGGATTTTTCAAGACATTTCATAATTCAAATAAAATTATATTTCAAGATTAATTTTCTTTCTAAAAGCTGGGTTGAAAGCGCAAATTGTACTATGATTAGTAGGACAAGTCTCCTGTAAACATAAGAAGTGCCAAAAAAAATCTACTAGTGCCCAATTAAAAATGTATTAATTATAACTTTCGTAAATATTATAGCGTGTCACAATATGACATTTTTGACCCGAAGCTATGATAACAGTTGTCTAACATCATCGCTCAGATCTCCCGTACATGAGCAAGTAAAATAACTTTGCCGCTTCCGAGGCGCCCGGTGATCTTCAATAAGGTAGCTTTCACTGGAACAGTTTTTCCGTCTCGGTTTCACTTCCTGATGTAGTCCCGGTGGCAAATCGTACTTATCTGTTTATCTTGCTTGTTGAATTGTACACATTGCATGGTTTGTATAACTACATTGTTCTAGTTTTGATTACACTAAAACTACTCTCCTCATGGGCGGATGCAGGATTTCAAAGGGCAATCAAGGTCTAAGATTCGCCACGGCTGGACGGTACTCGTACCAGACTCGTACATAGTTACTATAACCCTTTTTGACTATCTCGCTGATATCTTTCTGGATTTTGCAAAATCAATCAAGGGTCGTATCCCCCATAAAAATCTTAACTTGAGTCGTCCTAACTTCAGGCGTATCCACAAAACAAATTGTAAGCGAACTCGGCGAAGTCCGCCAGCTCTGGCAAACAGCCAAAAAAGATTAATGGCTATAATTTCAAACATGTACCATCACGATCATAGTTTGTGTCTTACAGGAAAAGGGAACAATATGTTTCAAAGTGTTCATTAGACAGAACATGGAATAAAATGGCGAAGAATGATCAATTTCTACGATGGAAATGAAGTAGTTTAGTCTTACTCTCTTATTATTTTTTTAATATAGTCTAGACCTACCGTCGTTATCGTTTATTTAAACAAAGTCAAAAAGGAATAGCCTTAAAACTTGTTGCTTATTAATATGTCACTCACCTTTATTGAATCAGACTGTACAATATTATATGATATAAAGTATAATATACAGTGCAGCCCTTGGCCACGAGTTTCAATAAAAACATTCTCAGCATCCCGAAACCGATCAACGGCATTGTTATCCATGAACGTGAACACAAAGCTAACTGCACGATGAACCATTGTTTCTTATGGAGACAATTTACACACTTACTAGGTCTTATAATCGGCAATATAATCACGGCTAATCCACACGATGGGAAATAATTACATCAACCATGTTTGTACTAATAACATTATTAATCCACGATAAATATAAACACTCTATGTTGAGCTTTGTTGTTTGACAGGCCGTTGGAATTCGCACGTTACTGGGTCACTGTGCGTCATTAGTCTATGACGTGACTTTATCTTTGACGCATAAAAGGGAGAGTTTATCGCATAAAAAACCTCTGTCGTTGGTGTGCTTTGGGGGCACTTTCCATATCTGCCATGTTATCATGAAGTGGATTCATAGACTTTTAGTGGTTTCATAGACTTTTAGTGGTTTCATAGAGTTTTAGTGGTTTCATAGACTTTTTTGGCCACAAATGACTGCAATTGTAATGGTAGTTCATGACAGCTGAAAACATCGCTCATGATTTTAGGTGCCAATTGTTCTTTACCATCAAAACATGTGATGAAACCAAATAACTTTCCAGATTTTATAGTTCCAGGCATCTGATTTGAATTGTGGATTTGAGCATGGCGTTGGGATCGAACATCATAGGGGTTGGTCTAAGATATAACTGTGAAATGTCCATTCCCTGATGGGATCAACCATGCTGTGAAGCAGCCGTCAGACAGCTTAGGTGGTTAAAACATTAGCGGTATGAACAAGTGTTGGGGCCTCAGTGCAGTGGGGTAGTGTGTCAGTAAGCGGGAGGGTGTTGCTGTTGACCGTATGTTTGTGTTTAGTTCAATTATAGAATTATATCTTCACAAGAAACATGTGACATGGGTTTTCCATCTAGATTATAAGGACATAATTAATCTGTGTAAATTTAGATGTCGAGCAGAACAGAACCATTTCTAGGACCTTGGCTCATGGTTATTACCAACACATTCTTTGTGATACCAGCTGTCACATGCTATAGAAGTCTGGCCTGCCCGTATATCTTTTTTGCTTTCAGGGCACATCCATACTTGACATTTTACTTCCACTACTTCTAATACTTGCATATGTCCGCCCTCAGTGAAATAGTCCTTTATCTGTCTATATCTACTTTCTGATCTACCATTTGTTTTGGTATATGAAATGGCTGAGACTAAATCCTGTTTTCACCTAACTGTGTACCAGTCAGCGCATCATCGTTGAAAAAGTATAACAAATGCAATGTTTGTCAGGTCCTGTTAATGAAGTAAACGCTGTCACTTTTCTCTTTTTACTACTTTTTGCTTTTGCTATGCCAACTTCGATGGATTGGATTGGCTGTGCCTACCGGGTGTAGGGCGTCATAATGTACATTTAGACTGAATAGCAAGGGCAATGTGAAATCTTGTGTGTCATTTACTGAAGGCCTAAACAATTGCTGTTCTGTTGATGTAAATGTCCAGTACCCAACACAGATAGTAGCACATGGGACATCACTAAGACCAATGATAGTTGGGATTCCCACAGAGCAATGCAGTGTCCCTATCTCTTTCAATTAGTTGTCTGTAAAATCACCATGTGGACATCTCCCCAAAATTTTTCAGCATCAATTCTGGGAGTCTTTTCATGTGGCATCTCCAAGCTTCTGGGGTTGTAGCAGAGAGTGGTTTTGTTCGTTAGATCATGGACTTATATTTTGGGGCGAATGCCACAGCGGACACTAGGCACCATATAACACACAAGTGTCGGTATGCCAAATTATCCTTGCAGACGCCAACCATTCCCGGAATGACCGCACTGAGAGTCACAGTATGATGTTGAATACAACGTCATTGACGCCGAGGAGGGCATGAGGTACTGACAAGCCGTGTGGGTTATAATTCGATTGGTCGGCAAGAGGTGGTTAGTTGCGTAAAGGGGACCTCAGAACCAGAATAATAGAAAAACCACACCTATCAAAAATTAAACAGCCGAAAAAACTAAATTTAATTTGTCAGGTTAAGTAGACTGTGGTTAGAGGTGTGGGATGAGCGGAGAATGGGAATACAATATGCGAGCAGGTTGAACGGAAATATAATCGAAAATGTGGTAGGGAGTGGGATTTTGGGAAATACGATGATTCATTCACAACAAATAGTATTGGAGTTTGTACTGGTTGCGAATGGGAGAAAATGTTTGCTAGTAAGGAGGATATGGCATGGTATTTGGCTGGTGCTATGATTGAATCACTGCAATTGCGATCACGGTGGTAGGAACTGTCTGTCCTGAGTAGGCATGGATTTCAATACTGCGACTACAACCAACTGTCCATTCTCTCTGGACTTCCTGCTCAGACTTCCTCAAGACAGCATGTACAGCCGATCGACCATGCAGAAAATTCTTGCTGTCCATTCGTGATGACCATTCTCATTGTCATTCATTGTGTACCATTCTTAATAACTACTACATCTTTACTGTCCATTTTTGAAGACTATTCTTGCTGTCCATTCCGTTCCGATTGCTGTCCGATCAATTCTCGCATAACTGTAAAACACGAATGCGTATCCTAGCTGCTCAGTTATTTGCCCTATAGTATGGGAAAGGTTCCACCAGTTTATCTTTCTGCGGGTTATGTGTTTGATGTAATACATTGCACGCCTTGCATTCTGTCCCGGCATTGCTGAATCGTTTCACAGAGTGGGTGACGGTTCCATTGCAAATGGATACATTTAAATCCAATAAGCGGACTTGGGCTTAATCATCACTGATAATCTAATTACGATGGAGGTACAACCACCAAGTACGTCAGTTGAGAGGTATAGTAAACCCATGCAGTCTGTTTAAGCCAAATCGACCCAGATTGCCATTATTATTCCTTCGTGTTTGTCTGTATTCAGTTTACCTGTGTCAACTGACTAACATCATCATGGACTATCAACGGCTTCTGCGACCTGCCACATGTCCAGGCGGTTATCTATATCTACTGCATCATCCTTTAACTTCGCAGCTATACATATGTTGCAGATATATATGGGATGTCCTGAATCTTAGCCAGATTGGTTACAGCCCTAACCCGATCTCTACCCACTTCAACGCGCCCTGGGTATAAGTATTCTAGACATGTGCTCATGCTAACAGGATCGTAGTTCAGACTCCAGAGTCAGGGTTTCACACTCAAGCTGGTTGCTGATTGCCTCTTCAAAAAAGTCGGACAAGCCAGACTGTATGACTCGGTGCACACCTCGAATATCTGCCGCAGACACGTTATGACCATGTCATATAATTTGTTAGTTGTCCAATAACGTCCAAATTAGCTGAGCAGGTTGTTTCTGCAGTCCACCTGCACAGTGATTGTGCCGGCGCCTATTGAGCAGCACACATCTTCATCGTTATTTAGGGGCGTGTGACATCGCTTATGACGTCATCAGCAGGTGACCTATCTGACGCCATCATGTCAATTAAGCAATCACTGATACACAGACACAAGGGATGGATATGAAATATATATAACAATGAAATATTATACTTACATAGGTATATATATGTAGGAAAATATTTTTCTATATATGAATTGAAATATATAAATACATTTGCATATATAAATATGTATAAATATATGGATATATTCTTATACAATT
>CM067342.1:7015324-7040324 GCA_034190875.2 Urechis unicinctus
ATGGTATTATAATAGAAGTCGTACATCAGGTGTTTGGAGAGGTCGAGTATACACATGCCCACATACACCGGGCGGTTCAGTACCAGGTGAGTCTGTGTGCATGTGCAGAGCGGCCAGGTCATTATCAAACACCTGATGACGCACGTAGGCGGGACTTGCAATAAGCCTACGCATTCTTTCTTCTTCCTTTGAGCGAACAATCTTGACAACGACCCGCCTGCGGAGGTTCTCCATGGTCTTGCCGAACACAGAGTTGTTCATAAGCTTATACAGGTCCTTCTCAAAGTCGCTGGTGGCCACCTTACGCAGATCCGTATTCATACGAATGTAAGGCTCCATCCAGGGACTCTGGTTAAAGATAAGTGCACGATGGATCTTGGTTAGCCTCATACCAAGTGAAAGATACAGCTTGAGGTTCCTGTAGTGCACCACATACTTCTCCTTATTACGCAGGTTTGGGACCAGCTTTTCAACCTCGCCCAGGGTGCCACCCAACTCGCCCAGGAGGTTCTTCTGATAGATAGACAACCAGTTGTTCTCTACAAGAAGCCGCTCCGGAGCCAGCGGGTAGTCGTTGTGCTCGTCATGAAGTGCAGTAGGATACTCCAAGTCAACCTCAAGTATGTATCCAGTCTCGGCATCATCTGGGTGGTCCTGTATCCGTAGATCCTCCGGCCGAGCCACCCACTCAATACCCGCAGTTGGCAAAGGCTGACTCATAGCCCACCCATACAAATTGTTAGCATCAAGGTACTGGATGTAGCTCGTTGGTTTATCCTGGTCAAAGTCATCCACGAGCGGGTTATTGGCCTTAGCGTGGCAGCGCGACACCATGCTTATACCACCGCGTAGACCTTTCTCAATGAACAGATGCTTGTCATAGTCGGTGAGTAGCTCTTAAGCAAAGCATCCCATGACAAACCGGGGCTGGTATAGTAGTGGGCCGGATCCAACCCGTACTGCTTAAGACAGGTCTTGCGGAACACCTCAAACACATCTGCCAGGAGCAGTACATCTGTCTGCAGGTACAGGTCATGGTAGTCACCCATGTTCTTACACCCGAACACGCTCCAGACCTTTTGTGCATGGGCATAGTCTACAGTAGGTATACCCTCCTCAGAGAGCTTGCTGTAGAACTCCTGGATTGAGGGGAATCAAACTTATCCCAGCTGTCCATGAATTCATAGGGGAAGACTCCCTTACGCAACAGCAACCGCCGCTTCATCTGGTCTAGCTCATATTCCGCCGTCACAGCAAAGGCATCTGGGTTGTTCGCAAACACCAGCTTATCAAGCGAGGCCAGGAGAAACTGTGCACTGTCAATGAAGCGCAACTGTCCAAGCGACAGGGAGATATATTTCTCCATGTTGTTGGGGATACAGTTGATGTTTCCCTCCACTTTGCTTATACCCTGCATCAAGAGATGGGAGTCATAGCCCCGCAGATTATGGAACACCACAGGGATGGGAGTTGTCTTGGGACTCAGCCGAAGTTTCAGGCTACACACGTTATGGGCTGGCCTTCTGTACAAGCCTGTTATATGGCAGTGATCGCGGACAGAGTCACAGCCCAGTTTTTTCTTACACACATGACAGTGAGTTGCAGCCTTATGTGCCCTTTTATCCTCCTGAGTCATCCGCATAGGGACAGGCTTGGACAGAACTGCTTTGATCTTTTGCTCCTCCTGCTGCAGAACCTGTAAGAACTTCTCCACAACATCGCTTCCTCTGTAAACCACAGGTGGTTCGGTCTTACCGTCACAGCGAACAACCACATAGCCGTAGCCGCATCCTTGGTGTTCCTGCGTTCTCTGCGTGTTGCTCTTACCAGGATTAAGCGCAGGACCCGGAAGCTTCACTGTGAGCGCCTCAAAGTCAGCATAGATGACGTAGGGTGCAGCAAGCTGTTTCTGCCAGTTCTGGAAGGATAATATGTTCTTCCCTTCCTCAGGCATATCCACTCGCACAGCAGTTTGCCCTATCCCCATACACTCAGGCTTATGCGCCAGGAGCAGACTCTCTGAGGTATATCCATGCAGACATAGCTCACAGAAGAACTTGCGCTCTTTATGTTTCGTCTGGTCATACAGCAAGCGGTTCAGGTCTTTGATTTGCGTATAATGAAACTTGCCGTCCTTCACAATCAGCATGAGGGTTATACGGGTACCAGAGTGCTTACTGATGCGGTGTACGATAGTGGTCTTCCCATCCCAGCCAAAAACGTTCAAGGCTAGGTTAGCATGCTTTTCTATCTTCTCAACATGTGACACCGGTGTAGGATATTCTACACCTGCACCCCCCCAGCAGATCTAAGAGCCACTGAA
Source organism: Urechis unicinctus (assembly GCA_034190875.2). Taxonomy (NCBI): domain Eukaryota; kingdom Metazoa; phylum Annelida; class Polychaeta; order Xenopneusta; family Urechidae; genus Urechis; species Urechis unicinctus. The sequence continues at coordinate 7,017,648 of CM067342.1, forward strand.
TGTTATATTTTGATGGTCGCTGTGGGTCCTTGGCTACCGGGTGCAGAGCGGCTACAACAGCCCATAGAATGCAGAAGTCGTCCCAGTTCTTTACATTTATGATGGCCTGCTTAGCCGCCAGCGCAGCCGGAAGTCGCAGGTAGGAGCCACCCTTCAACGGTTGGTAGTTGGCAATATCAATCCACAGAGTTGTGACCGCCTCAAACTCCCAGCCAGAACCTTGGTTGGTCCACTTCTCCAACCGCTCTTGGATATTAACAACACTCTGGTCCAACGCAACATCCATGTCTTCTGAGGAGAGAGCCACCTGCTGCTTATTACGCAACACAGATTCAAAATAATCAGTGCTGTCATCATCGGCGTGCTTGGAGAGTCTTACCTTAAGGGCAAACTGACACTTGATTCCACCTAGCTCTTCCAGCTGACCAGTCAAAACTTTATGCATCTTCCGACGCATGCCCTTAAAGAACATCATAAGGTCCGAGCTAAGGGGGTGAGACTCAGGAACGTTCATCACCCATCCACGCAAATAGTTTTTAACAGCCCACTTGGTCTTCTTGAAGGCAAGACGCGCTCTGGGGACTGGGGACTGGGTTGTGGGGATGCGTGGGGCAGGGACAGGTCTGTGTGGGGCAGAGACTGGTCTGCGTGGGGCAGCAGTGGGTCTGCGTGGGGCAGGGACAGGTCTGCGTGGGGCAGGGACTGGTCTGCATGGGGCAGCAGTGTGGACAGGGGTGCGTGCCACCCCAGCCTTTAATCTAGCAAACATCTTGTATGTACGGTCATATTCATTACGCACTTGGAGTGCTTTGAGTGCAGCCTTAGAGCGTGGATAAGGAGGCTGAAAACCGTGAATTGAAACATAATTGTTTTGGGCTTCACGTGCTCGCTGATTATGAGTCATGTTTACTATACAGTTCCATTAGTCTAAAAGGGAATTCGTTGATACACAAAAGGCAACAACAATACAGCGAGCGGACTTTGACCTATGCAGTAAACACCCATCTCTGACAAGGTGCCAAGCTTCGTCGCACATAGGCCTAGCCGCCAAACCATGTTGTTGACAGCGCCACAAGATTTCTATTTTTATACATTGGGGAATCCCCGTTCAGTGGTGCCGACTGGCGAGTCAGTGTCCCCAGCTATAGGCCGTTGTGAAACAATTTTTTGGGCAAGACGAAGACCACTGTGGTTGACTTTATCGAACCCACAATCCATGCACAATCCTACCTTATTATTTTTTATAGCCTTCTGACAACCCGTACAAAGACGATTAATGACACCATGTTTTATCTTATATCTGTGTAAGTTACAAAACTCTTGCTCTTGCGTACAGGGCCTGTTACAGGGGACTTTCTTTCCGAGCAATATCCATGGGCACTTATTGTCAAATACTACCATTGTTATATATATAGATATCTATTAGTCTAATTGGTAATACCGTCTGGCGGCAACTGGGTATCGGACGGCACCACAAGCAACTCCTCCTTTACAAAGCCACGGAGAGGTCCATCCAGCAAAATAGTATAGTACAGGCTCACCAGATTTAGTGACAGAGCTTCCAATCCGGTAAACATTGAGCGACCACACAGGGTCAGTGGCCCGCCGCCGGTGGTCTTGCTCTGCCTCACCAGGCTGGTAGAGGTAGCGAACGCCAACATCAGAGGGAAGCTTTTGCTCTTTGACCCCCAGAGGGCGCCCTGGTACGACTGCAGAGTGCTTTTGTGCAACTCGTTTTGCCTTTATAGCATCTTTAGGTTTTTTTTCCAGTCAAGCGGGTCACCTCATTATTTATCGCAGAGACTACAGCGTGCAGTCGAGAAACCCACTCAGTCGATCGTTTTCCAGTATCCCTTAACTCTACGGCATACTGGTGACCAAAGAGTCGCTCAGCAAGGGTTCGGTTAAAGCGTTCCACTATACCCTGGTCTCAATGGATATTCACACGGCCACGCCTGACTGATACTCCATGTTTTACTAACAGCTGAGTCGCTGCACCCATTAACTCCCGTCCGGGGTCCACCTGAAGTAGTTTAGGCCAATGCAGCAGTCCTCGATTGTATATCCTCTCAAGTGCACCTGCGACCTCCTTAGCCTCTTTTGTAGTCAATGGCTCAGCCGCTTTGTAGCGCGAGGCCACATCAACCAATGTAAGGGCATACTTCATGAGGAAGAAATAAGAGATCGGCTTGGTGAACCTCATTAGGTACAGAGACATCAAACTTTGGCCTGGGAATGTGTTTTGGCACTGGCAGGTAGATTTGCCATATAACTTGCTTTCTTAGCCACCCCCTTGCAACTTCCTCAGAAACCCTCGCTTCTGTTGCAAGCTTCTTGATAGCAGTAATGCCTTTCCAGTATCCCTTAGGACTATAGTAGATCTCTTGCATGCGACGATCCATATACAGTAAACGTTCGAGTCTCCAAATGACCTACTTAGCAAGCCTGTATGCAACCATCCCAGTCGCAGCCATACCCAGTATAATGAACGCCACCTCACGACCCCTCTGTTCATCTGAGGGCTCGTAGAAGTCTGAAAGCTGAGGCTCAGAGCCCAGCGGGTCGATGGTTTTATTCGTAATTAGGGCGTACTCACGCATAGCCTCCTCCGCATCCTTAAAAGTATTCTCGGCGTGGCCCTGGCGGCGCAGTTGCTCATTGATGAAGTCTAAGCGCTCAGTTCTCTTCTTGGCCCATGCTGCCTGAGCAGATTGAAGCTGCTCGATTGCCGTATCATGGCGTTTACGTTCTGCGTCCACTTGGCTGCCTCGTAATTTAGAGAATAAAAAGTTGCTCCCAGAGAATGAAAGGGCGTTAACAAGAGCTCCCCCAACAAGTAGCGCGAGTGTGGCCATTACTTCAGTATATCAACTGGTAAGATTCCTTGTTTAATTAGCATATCCTTTGTGGCCATAGCTAGTGATACATCGGCAACAGCCATAGCCAGGTCCCGTGGGGTGAAATCAAGACGTGGCACCCCACCACCCAGAGCCATCTTAGCAAGCTTGGCATAGCCTATTGAAATACCGGAAACAACTACACCGTGGTACAGAGCGTTGACGAGCATTTTTCCATCAGTAATTGGTGTTGTCATCTTATTCCATATAAAACGGATCCTTTAAATGATCGTCTGGAGGCTTTTGTACCACAACCTGTTTAGGGTGTGAGGCTACCATCTGGTGCACGTAGCAATACAATGCCAACACGCCAACACCGCCGACAACCAAAGGCACAGCCCATGTTGGCCACGTCCACCTTTCCATAGGTTTGCTCGTTGATATTGGCTCGACAGCTTCGTCTCTACCATCTGTAAGCCCTGCCTTAGCCTCTCGGAGCTCTCTCAGAAGCTTATTTTGATTGGCTTTTCGAGCTGCAGCACCCTTTCGTCCTGCCGCAACCCTTTTAGCGTTTTTTGTCACTGACGTTATCTCCACCGGTGTTGTCTCCCCTTGATTCGTGTTCGTTTCTTCCATGTTTACTTACTAAATTTATTTGTCCAATTGACAGCTCTTAGTAAGCACCTGTTATAGCGGAGTTAAGCACATGCTATAGCGGAGTTAAGCACATGCTATATCAGAGTTAAACACATACTATAGCGCCGAAGTGGTGTCTTCCTCTCCACCGGCCCCTGTTGTTTCGGTGCTTGTTTTTCCAAATTGACAGTGCTTAACTGTTGTTAAAGCCGCAGCTAAGGGAGCTAAAAACATACCATAGCGATGATATAGCTCACAAGTGGCAGTGCTTAGCGCGTGTCCAACAAACGGATCCGTCTCGAGGTCTGTAATTAGCCTTTGCTGGTGTTCTGGTGGGATTGGTAGAAACATACAAGCAATACCTGAGTACAGCTGTAGCAGTGTCTGACCTAGAGTACGTGTCATGCTGGCACCTAGCCGAGCCTCGTATCTCACATACAGCTTTATGATCTCTTCATCAGACATTGATTCAACGTGGTCAATTGTAAGGCCCTTCAAACCAAGGTACTGACGGGCCTGACCTCTGGCTATGACGGCAGCAAGCCTATCTCTCTTAGAAGACATATTTACACCAGAGGTGCAACTAGGTTCCGCTCCCCCAGACTTTGTCTCCACTAAGCCAGTCGAGTCCTGTTCAAGGAGTTTATCAATAATGGTATCAGGATCCATGAATATACGTATACGCCTTCGAGCTTCAAAATACTGCACCGCTACCCAGATGAAGAAACCTAAATTGATTACTGAGGCAGCGGCTGCTATCAAGGCCAATATCACTTCAATCGACGGCATATGCAGTAGGCTGATCAGTCTTCAGCAGCAGTTTTGCGTGCTTGGTCTTTGCTAGTAGTTGGCGTACTGTGGCACGTTCCTCCTTTGTTGGAATTACATCATTTTCAAGTAAGGCGTCTTCAAACGAGTCACGGTCCTTGGTGTGAAAGAGCACCATCCAGCAAGTCTGCTCACGTAAGTCCGTCAGCACACAGTTGTACTTTTGGGTGAGGACCCAGACACTTTGTTGCGCATGGCGACCGCTAAAGGCCAGTTCGGATAACGTCTTTCTTCTTGGTTAGGGCCTTTGTTGCCGAACAGTCATCAATAATGTACAGGGTTGGCTCGCCCTTAAAACAATGGTAGAAAGCCCTCAGGTGGTCATGGAGCCGCTCCCCTGGATCAACCACGTACACCTCTGAATCATCCCACACCCATGACCGCGTCCGATAGGCCTCGTTGAAACGTATGGTAGGGCAGAGGATTACAATATGCTCGAAGGCACCAAAAAAGGGCCCTTCAAGTAGGTGGAGGATGAATGCGGTTTTCCCACATCCTGTCTGCCCACAAACAATTGCCGAACAGGGACCATCTGGAAATGTAAACTTAGTAGACTGCGCTGACGAACCTGCCATCTTTAATGATAAGCTGTGCATCCATTGCAATATACATATAAACGTTCAATGCACCGGCCGCCTCTGCCTTTTTCGTGATCTGTATGGTGATGCCCTCAGACGCATTCTCCACAGCCCTGCCACTACCGTGCAGCTGGTCGTCATCAATCGGCCTTAAGTCGAGCCACAGAGCATACTTAGTGGTTAGGTACTCTCCTAGGGACACGTCTGACAATGCCAAGTCTTTTGCAGCTATTGCTACACTGTGGTCTCGTTTACTCGTTGCTGCAAAGGCCTTCTTCACCTCGTCCCACTGCTGGTAGCCACGCATGCCCTGGGCATAGAGCTGATTGGGGATACCCTCAATGGTCACCTCGACCTTCGTAATCTTTGGGTTGTAGAACGACTCTGTCTTACTGGCGTATGAGACATTGGCTGAGTCTTCAAAGAGCAGTAGGATGCCCTTCATGCTGCGAGCCGGCACGTTCAGGTTGATGTTCCACAGTGTATCTCTTTTATTGTATACAAGCTTCCTGTGACGAAGCACACGGTCATACAGAATTGAGAGTCGACCTGTGTACTGGGTGCGTATCATACGGGCCAACTCTGGTTGGGTAACCATGTCATACTCCAGCGAGATGCCATCAATTTTGTAGCTGGAGTCGCTTGTTGCGTGAATCACGCGGTTGTAGTCGTTGAACGTGAGCTCGTATTCCAATCTGTCATTAAGCGCGCTCTGGTAGAATGGCATGTGGCTCTCGAGGAGTTCAAAATCAAGCCGAACGTAGAACCTGTTACCATACACATCGGCTACGGCCTTGTCCTCTTCCTCGGTATCAACCTTGTCTCCTGCCCCCAGTCGTATCTTAGTTGCGTTTCTATCATCTGATGTGTCAATGCCCTGGTACTGAAGCCCCTGTCTCTCCTGTGCTGTCCGCCACAAGTCGTGGTAACAGTGGTACATATCGCTGTCATCTATAGACATGACCTCATTGCCAGAAATCTTGATTGTCATTTTCTTAACCACGGCGCGTCCCAAGTTTTGCACAACGCTGCGGTTAACATCAGCCGAGGTCAGCGTGATTGTAAAGGCCAGCCGTGCTGTCCCTGGAACAATGACGTCTTCTGCACCTAGATTGGGGAAGCGAACCAGCAGTTGTTGGTTCTGATCAATAGTGCTTGGATTGTTTGTAACGACTACAGATTGTCGCACACCCTTTACCCCGAGGGGTTTGCGTATCCGGCGGTGTAGGTTTAGTTTGCGTCCGTAAGTACTAGTCATGTTGAATGTTTAATTACACTTATATCTTTAACACACAGACATGGAGTTTGATAACCCAGCATTTGACGACCCAGAGGAGGAAGGGGCTATGGGAGGGGATAGGAATGAGACTAGCTTTGATGATGAGGAGACTAACCTGATTGACGAAACTTTAGATACGTCGTACTCGAATATGCCACCATGGGCTATTACTGAAATGCCTGCTGGGTTAACAGAAGATTAGGTGGCTTCCATAGAAGAAACTGAAGTCTTAGTTAAGAGGTGGGAGAAGGCAGTGTCTAAGCATGGGCTGCAGGCCACTCTGGAGTTTAGATTGTCTCAACAAGGTGACCTTTGGGTTAAGTGGGGCCGAGAATGGAATCTTCTGACATGGAAGAACAATCCAAACAAATTCCTCTCTCCTAGGAGTATCCTACATTACGGTGGTACACCGCTTGCTCGGGCTCTTGGAGTGACCGCTGAACTATCCACAGAAGCAGTAAAAGCCCTACAAGGCGTTGACGGAGCTGCTGCTTTAGCAGAAGCTGCACTTCCAGATATGTTAGAAATGAGCAGCTTTGAAGCTGTGCCAGAGCAAGGTGGTGTGGAAGAAACAGGATTCATAGAGGACGTTCATAACACCATCCACGACCTAGGTACACAAACAGACAACGAACTACCACTCAGAGAGCTTATAGGGCTTGACAAGGCTATGCAGACCCAGAGGGGTGAGCTGGTAAACAACCTAGCTAAGATAACTGAGTTAGAAAGGGATATAAAACATTGGAAAGCTAAAATGGCAAATCTGGAGGAGGAAGGGAGGGGTGATAGTCGAGCATGGAGATTCCAAGCAAATGAGCTTGCAGAGCTGCAGGACCTGTGGAGTGCCCGTATTGAGGCTGCCTCTGTAAACCGTGAACGTCTAAGGACCCAAATTAACCGCATCAGAGAAAAGATCAACAGACTTCTTAACGAGGACACAACGCTAGCTGAGCGTGTACGCACCCTGTTCCGGGAGCAGAGCATAACAATCGCCTCCATCCTCACTGCAATTGGATTGGCAATCTCGACCCTGGTAGTTGCTTTGACGGGCGGAGGGAGCACTAGTGCAACCCCGGCATCAACGCCGATGCCAGCTGATAAGCCTGGGGTAAAGGAATGGATAAAAAAACAGCTGAACTCCTTGGCAAACGTCCTGAAGGGCCTAGCCGGTAAGGCAGCAGCTCCCCTTCCAGGAATCATTGGCTCCATCGTATCATGGCTGCTTACGTCAGCTGCAAAGGTGGCTGGTTGGATGGCAGTACATGTATGGGCCGCAGTTGTGGCGGTGCGGGGAGTTATCCTCCTGATACTCCGTGACTTACTACGTAGCAAACCAAAGCACAGCTAAGCCTATAGCAATTCCGCCTATAATAAGAGCGGTTTTCTCATCCTCGTGCGCCCCACGCAGACCGGTCTTGGCCATAGGGGCGGGCCCTGGAGAGGAGAGTTCCATATCTGTATCTGTATCTGGCGGAGGGTCAAAGCTTCCTCTATCTGGAACCACCGGAACCGCGTTGACATCAGTATTGCTGCCGATCTGCTGCTCCTCAGTTGCGATAGTAATCAGATTTTTGTACCCAGCAACGTCTCCAATGGCGAGGCTCATATCAGACGGAGCCATGTACAGGCCCGTTCCAAACACATAATCAACCTTTGAGGAGGCATTCTGGAGGACGTTCTGACACCGTCGGATGGATGATGGAATATCCACTGGGGAGTTGATGGCATCCTCAACGTTAGCCTGAAATTGTTTTTGGGCATCAAAGGACGTTCCAACACCTAGTATCTCTGAGCGGGTCTGCGCCTGAGCACTAAGAATGGCCCAGACATAGGTCCGAATGCTGTCGTTAATTGGCTCAACGCCGGTCTGTGTAAAGCCCTCAGACGTGTCCAGTATGAAGGTACTCCAGGCCTCGTCTGCTTCAGGTCCCTGTGCTAGATGTAGAACAGCACCCATTTTCTCCTGAAAGGATTGTAGGTTACTCGCGTGGGCAAAACCTGGCTTTGTATCCTTTTCCGCCTCAAAGGCCATTCGTGTAGGGTCATAACGAACGTTTCGACCAGCAACCTTGACGACACTCCCGTAACCATACGCATCATGTGCATATAAGATACCAAGGCCACTATTAGCTATGGTTGCCTTCTGACGCCAGTCTGTGTTTGGTTGAACACCAAAGTTAGTGCAGAGTCTGTCATATGCCCTCTTGTCATATGTATTGTTATAGGGGTCATAGGCATGATCCTGAGGTAGAGGCGCTTGCAGTTCTGCTAATAGGCGACGCACTGTGTAATAAAGGTGAAAGGTGTAGAGAGCTTTCACGAGTGGAATTCCAGCCTCGAGGTGGTCTTGGGATGACACGCCGCAGCCGGCTGATGCACACCACACTGCAAAGTTTAACTGGTTCTGTCAACCAGTCTTTTACTACTTTGTCCGCTGTTACCGGCGGCACCTTATATTTACTGAATAGATCAGGAAACTTTGCTGTGAATGTACCACCATTGTGAACAACTTGAATTGTTTGTCGGGTTAGTTTATCTCCCGCACCATATGTGGCTGGATACACCCCGCCCGCACCATATGGGGTAGCTTTTCTATTGAAACTAAAGGCTTGTTTATTCATAGTGCTATGTATCACACTCTGTCAAATGTTCAAAGCGGCGGCGCTGTGTCCCTGCAAAAACCTATTGACAACACTGAGGGTAATCTATGTGTTGGCCTAAGGTCAATCACGTATACTGTGGGCTGGTACAATCTCGAAACAGATGAGACCATTCAATGGCGGTCAAGGACTTAGGAGAGAGAGGAAAAATTGCCTCATTAAAACCGGGCCTCTGGAGTTTCAGCCTTCTTCAAGAGCAGATTACACCATTAGGTATCGGTTTGGAAGTTTATGCTGCAAATGGGTTTATTACCCTAACAGTTCCAGACAATGGGGCTGTGAATATATCAGACGGAGTGTTAAAAATGTTGGGTCTTGATGACGGCCTCGGGTGGATACCTTCAGGTACTTACACCGCCAACCGGACCATCAACTTTAGCATGTTCTGCACATTATATATTCACCTCGATCAAGTCAGCACCACACACAACATGCTAGATGGTGCACCCACTACGCTTCTTGAAGTTGTTGGCTTAGAGGGTGGCTCTTTCGGTGATATTATAACCACGAACATCTCTAATCCTGTATGTAAGCGTGTCACTAGTGGAACAGTGCATGAGTTAAAGGTTCAGTTACGCGATAATAAAGGAAGGCTATTGGATAACCACGACTTACCTGTTAGCGTTGTTCTTGAATTTACAAGATGTCAATAAAAACGAGTATTTATGGACCTAGGCAAAAACCGACAGACACTGTTCAGGGCGCCGACCTCTCGGAATATGCTATAAAGACCTATGTATCTATTGGCGGTACTATGACTGGAGACCTTGAAATGGGAGATAATAAAATTGTTCAGTTGGGAGACCCAATATCGCCAACGGATGCTGCTAATAGAAAGTATGTTGATGACAGACATAGACAGCATTGCAGGGACCTGAGAGAACACATAAGCTCCAAAACGAAACATCTCATTACTATTTGGGCAGAAGCAAGTGGCCCCCTTCGCAGAGGATATGAGTGGTCGTTTGGCCATGGGACTAGGGGTCGAGACTCACAAGACTCAAGCTGTGGATATACCATGACATGTGGTGGTAAGATCATTCGTATGGGGTTGTCTTCTGGTGTTGGTGCTGATACTGCTGCTATAATAGTCGTTCCTGTTATTAATGGAACGAATCAAGCGGTAGGAATAAGTAAGCCTGCTGACCAACGGGCTGTTGTAGTATATTTAGAACCGCCTTTACAGCTGGAAGAAGGCAACGTTATTAACTTTTATACAACCGCACAAAATAGAGGGGCGACTTGGTCTGTAGCTTCATTCCTAATTGAACTTTATATATAGACTTATGTATACAAAGACAGTATGAAACAACAACCAACGACTGCACCGTTAAGTCCGGAGCCTCCTCCATGTGATCTGGGGCACTCCTATCGGCTGAATGAGATCAGTCTTAAGAAGCAATACCTTGAGAAAGAAATTGAAAAATATGGTACTATGTACAAAAAATATAGGTGTGCAGTAAACTCAGTGGACGCTGTAGACACTGCTTTAGTTGCTGTGGGTATGTGTCTTGGCGCAAGTGGTGCAGGTGTAATGTCTACAGTAGTTGCCATTCCTATTGCCACAGTGTTGGGTGCTACTGGAGCCGCTTGTGGGCTACTTGTAATTGCTGGAAAATTCATCAGTAGGCGGCTGACCATTAAGTTAAAAAAGCATGACAAGATCCGCATTCTCGCACAGAGCAAATTGAATACCATTGCTGACATTGTATCGGCGGCGCTTGAAGATGGGTATATCTCAGATGATGAGTTTAAGCTCGTTTCGGTCGAGATCATTAAATATAGTCAAATGAAAAATGACATTAAAGCAAAATGTTTGAAAGCGGCAGAATCGCCCCCTAGACCTGCTAAGGTATTACCCTGACAGTCCATTTGAAGAGTGGGGGTTGCTAGATATAATGGAGGCGCAATAAAATCTTTCTGCAACGATCATACTGGAGTCAAACAAAATACGGACCAGTGGGAGACCACGAGGAAGGGCTGCGTTGGAGGAGGTGACTACTCCTCTATCATAGGGCAAAACTACTTCAGCAGCTATAGCAAGAAGCTGACAGAAAAAACTAGCAACGAGGGTGTTCGCTTTAGCGCATCCTGCCTCTGGGGTACGACTTTTGAGGAGGTTGCAATTGTGGCAAAGGTGTACGACACCAAGGTCTACGGAAATAATATCTATATTGATGGCGGTGCGGCAGCCTACTCTCCGGATGGCTTTTGTGTGCTCCCGATCCGGCGGGCTGGAGTGGATGCTGTCTGTCTGGGGCATCCTGAGGAGGTTGTGCTGCTCGAGATAAAGTGCCGCTACACTCGGAGTCCTGGAAGGGTGATTCCGAATATGTATAAGCCTCAGGTTCTGTTGGGGTTGCACCACAGTCCGGTGGCGACCATCGGGGTGTTTGTCGACTGCGTTTTCAGGTTGTGCTCCTTTGAGGACCTGGGGAGAGCTGAGACGTATAACCAGGTGTATCACAAGGATCAGAAGAAGTATAAGGAGACGGTGGCTTGGGGGTGGGCGGGGGTGGAGGGGCTTGAAGACGGCGACTATAGTGCAAACGGGAGATTTAATAGTTGCCTGGGCTTGGAACAGGAGCATCACGGTCCTTGGTTGGGAAGACCGAGTGGGACCACAGAGAGGCAGACGGGGGCTTTCTACTGTTGGAAGCACTTTACGATGAGATTAATAAGCGCTCGTCCCGATCCCGACTTTATCGAGAAGAACGACGCTAAGGTTGCCCAGTTTATACAGGACCTCAACCGCATGAAAAATGGAACTTACAGCGACGGTCACAGATATTTTTCACTCAATGACCTCTATGGTGACTAACTACTGGTGTGGGCCTATACCATAGGGGCTGGAAGGGCTGGGCCCATATGGTACCATATGGTGGGGTGGGGGGGGGGGGGAGGTGCGAGCGGTTCGCTGGCTCATGTGAGTCAGCCTGTGTGTGTGTGTTTTCTGGGTTGCTGTATTAGATTGCTGCGCTCGTACCCCCAGTCTCTATACTACTCTGATAAAGTACATTATCTGCATGCCAATATAAGCTTCGCTAGGTTTGTGTTTGTAAACGTGGCATAATAACTCGAATAATAGCAAATATCAGCAACCATTAGAATTCAGACGCACTAAACAACTGGGGTGATTAAACACAAACTATCTGTTCGGGCCTTCATAGCTATTCTGTAGATATTTCAACAATCATTCGTTTCATCTTGACACGTTATAGACCAGTGATAACTTTTTTCATGCGTGATGTCTAGTCCATGTAGGTGCATTGATACACCTCACGATATATAAATCACGGGATTTAAACTACAACAAATTACGCAACATATATACAGGTGTAACATAATCATATTGCTTAGCTTAATATAATTCAAGCAATCGTATCATTGTCATACACGTTTCGCAGCGCCGCAGTGAATGTCTCATATGGGAGCCATTTCAGCCGCTCATAGCCCCGCATTTCACAAAGTCGGTCGAAGAAGTCAGTCTGCTATTTGCGTTGTACATCGGCAAGTTATTCATGAGAGATATTCGTCCCAGGCTCCATATACTCTCACTAAACTCAGTGAATAATTGTGAGACTGCGGTGCCTGGGTGTTGGTTGCCGTTTTGTGCTGGACTGTCTATTTTATGCTTTCTGGTGATCTGGAATGAGCCATCAATAAGTCAAACGAGCAAAGATTGATTTACTTTTCAAATGTGCATTCCTATATATATGTATATGTATATGTATATATATATATATATATATATATATATATATATATATATATATATATATATATATATATATATATATATATATATATATATATATATATATATATATATATATATATACATATATATATGACGTAAAGATTGACGTACAATGTACATTCAGAAACATCAGACTTACACCATATGTTGTTGCGGACTATCGGACGTAGACTCATCGAAACTGAAGCGAAACCGAGAAATATACCCCAAATGACCTTTACTGGCATTAGGAGCACAATGTCTCAAACATCGTCATGCTGATCAGCTTTGGTACAGAAAATATATCCGGGTTCTACCAATAAAATATGCATCTGCAGCATCGCATGTAGATCAAATCTGCTTAACACAATAATCATGTTGTTGCTACTACCACTAATAAGTCCATAACACGAACTACAACTGATGCTTCCAGAGCACCATCCATTTCACATCTTAGCAATTCAATGTAGGGGCCTCATTGCTTTCCCTCCATGAAGTTCTATTAGCTACAGATGGGGCTAAATAAACCCAGTTGGTCATGTATTCTTCGACTTTACGCGGCGTTATCGTAATGCCAGGGGAAAGATATCCGGCCCACCAACTAAACGACCCAATGCTTATAATGATATGATCACACCTCATCATCAAAGCAATGTCGTCCGCAAAATGTTTAAATGGCGAAACAATCATATGTATATTGCGGTATGGCAGCAGATATTTTGGTGCCCAACGTTTGTCATTTGACGCAACAACAAAGTGAACATGCGGACCAAATTTGTCCAGAATGAAATCAATAGCACGAAGAAAGTACGATGGATGTAGCGTTCTTCTCAGTTGTACAAAATCACCTCGCCGAATGTGTATTCCAACTACAACAGCTTTTTCAGAAGAGTTCACAGAGCTGTGTAAAAATTCTTTGGCGTGTTGTAAATATTGATCCCGGGGAATAAATTCGTTTTTAATAAATGAGGAAATATGGTGGAAATATCGATCTGTGGCAAATCCATAATGACCTGTTCCTAGGAAATATCCTTGAAGAAGAATGTTAATTGTTGTGTTACAAGTTACATTGAATTGATCATGCAAATTCTCGGTCCTTGGGTCATAGGGACAACAGGATTTACACACGCGTTTGAGTTTACGGTATTTGCTTACTTCATCTTTTCTGTGAGCTTCCGGCGTATTTGGCATTCGAAATGTGTGAAGGGCGAGGTTCAAATCACCTGCAACTATAGCAGGTATAATTCTGTTCCTGGAAGCAATCCCCATCAGAGCTGCATATTGACACATTTGGTTACCTAGTCGGCCGCCGGTAATTATTGATATATACCCAGCACACATCGTCTCCTTAGTTGCGTGGATTCTGCCAGGAGTTTGTCGATGATGCTTGGCCAAAGCGGGTTGTGGATCCAGCTTGTTGACTTTTCGAATTTGAGGGATGCTGCTCACATTGGGTCTTCCATGCTTTGATAATATTTGCAACAGTGGAGCGTAGTTGCCTGCTTCATCTCGGTTTGCAAATGCATACCATACGACCATGATCGACATAAATGCAAACCCTGTCCTCACATTGGGTCTAAAAAAACATGATCCTTTTGATGCCAAACTGCTGGTGTCAGGCTGTGTAATCGTCATACTATTAAAAAGCTCTGGTTATGCTGTAGCAATGGTAAATACTCATCTACTGTTGAATCTCTGTCATTACAACTCTCCTGATCCGTGAATGCTTGCCACGTTAGTGCTGTGGTATTCCTATATCAAGACAATTTCTTGACTCCCGTTGCGCAGTTGTTGTTATTCATGTTGTGCACATCTGGTTCATATTTCCATATATTGATTTCACTATCGTATTTCAATGAGCGTCAGTACGTATGGATCGCCAAAATTATATAAATGATTAATACCGATGCCCTTAAGCACTAATAACGTATTCGTGGCGATGTACCACAACATCTGTCGGTAAGCTCATTATCCTGTTGAATCAGCGCTTACAGTAGCTGGATCCTGAAAACTCTGTAGGTACGATGGATAGATTAGCAATAGCGGTTACAAATATAACAATCTCTTACTCCCGAATGTGACTAATGCTAAGAGATTTACCGCATCCGATACGCCTCAATTATGTCTGTATAAGGCTGTCCTCGGTTAAGCTCAACACTGCTGAGAGTAAAATTTAATAGTCCATGTTCATTAACGCACATGCTATGCAGCGATTTATCAGTATATTCATGGCGCCTGCCTCGTACAATGCCAAGTTTACTAGTTGCATCATGTCACAGTTGGCCCTGTTTTGATTTTTACCGTACGAAGAAACAGTTGTGCTTACATTCCTCACCAGTGGTGCAATTCTAGATAACTCTGAATATGATCGTGGAATAATGTTAGCAGCATAATGCTCAGAACAGATCTGTTTCCAGACCAATGGACCATTGAGGGACTTAAAAAAGTCTTCTGGATCGGATCTACGGCTCACTGGTGATATCAGGATCCAGTTTGCTTCCGACAGGCACAGCGGCCACCCATCTTTTGATGGGGCTAGGGGAACGCTTGCTCATGTTAGGGATGGCCGAAGTCGATAACTGCCCAATTCTGTGTGTAGGCTTTTGTTTCGTGATATAACTACTGAGTTGGCATATAATGCGGATAACAGCAAAACACAACGGAAATATATTTTCGACACATGCATGGCAATAACTGCAGCGGAACCCCTGGGGCGATGTTAGTTAATCAATGCGACATGACAAAATATGCACAAATAAAAGTGCGTAAATCGGAATGAATGGTGTTAATTGGTGGCGATTTGATATTTGATGAGAACATAAAAATTATGATAGGATGTGCAGTAATGGAGTTATGAGATATAATGCCCTGGCAAAATCGATAGAAGCCGTTAACCAGAATGATAGAATATCTCGTGTGTACAATTTCCTCAGTACCACAGATGCAGATGAAGGAAACATAACGCTATGTCAGACCTGCTTGTCCGATCAGTTACAATTTAACCACGGTAAGTTGGACGCAAACGTGGACGTATATACTAAAATCTTTGTTAACGGGGTGGCATTCCAATAACGACTCTAAACTTGCCATATCCTCTTCAGCACAATTTCAATGCATGTAGATAGAGCAGCATCTTCCGGCACTGTGTGTAAGCCTGCTCGTCGAGTAACTTGGCTGAACAGATACAAAGGAATACGAATGAATTTAACGTAAACAGGCAATGCTAAATCGAAGTCAACGATGCTTCTTGGTTTGGACATTTGCTGTATTTGCTGCTAAGTCTCAGGCACTTGCACATAATCAAACTGGCGAGCAATACTTACATATGTTATGTAATCAGTCACAGGCCAAATGCTAACTCTTTGTAAGTTCCGTTCACAATGGATCCGAGAATATTAACTAAGCCGCTACAGACGCGTTATATCTACGCTATTATGCGTCCAACACTGAATGTCTTCTGGAATTAGGGGGCGTCTCATAAGTTCAAATTGGCACCACAACAAGCGCTGTAATCGCTTAGCTGCATGATAGTACGTTTACGTAATACAGTCAGTTAAAATGACCAGCTGCGTGTCTGCTTCTCTCGACTACTGTGATTAAGGGTGCTGCTTAGCGTGAAACAACAAATCGGGGTGTTGCAGAATGCGTGCCCAGCCCATAAAAGTCACTCGCCGGTTGGACAAGTTGACTAGGCAAGTTACTTGTCCGACAGGCCAAATCACTTGTCCCAGGCAAGCGGACAACCATTGGTGTCGAACCCTGACCCATTCCAAGCATTGCACCGAGAGTAGTACAGTAGCTAACAACATATAGCAAAATGTCCCAGCAGGCACATTCACAAAACAGTCATGACCAATCAAGCAGCAGAGCAACGCCATGCGACTGTTGCGTGTAATCAGTCATTTTCATGGTTACGCTACAGCAAGTTCATATGAAAAGAGTAAAACGGAGCGTACAAAAACAAATATGGCGCCGAATCTTCAAAAAATGTGACACTGACAAATAAGACACAATGACTCAAAAGTACCCGATAGACACGGCTTCTGATTGGAGCATCCCAATTCTGGGATGCTAATCCAATTCAAGGCATGTTGTCAGCATAGAACCTGGCGCGAGTATTGAATATCATTAACATGTAAACAGGGCCCGCAGTTAAGGGGCTAGGAGACCTTGACTAAATGGAACCTATATTCAATGATTCATTTGTTGCTGTGCAATACTAAGACAGTTTCCTGAATATGTTTATAAATTGATCCGAATCCTTTCGAATGTATAAATACCTAAAGCATTCGCCAAATACTTTCTAGCCAAAAATGTTGTTGATCAGCATACCTACCCCTAATGTGAAGCTCTTCAAATACCTGATATCTAATTATGAGGCAGGCATCAAACCTGGGGGCTAACGTGAACTTCTCCTTGTTGCGGATTAAAACCTGGTAAGCACTACAGCTCAAGCGTTGGTTACTCTGTCAATTCCAGGTTGAGAAAACTGTGGTATAAAGTACATTTGGCTATATCAAATTGATAAGTCGGCATAGCTGTGTAATAAATACACATCATGTTTGCAATGCGCGGCTTTGAATCAATTGAAAAAGGTATTTACCCTGATACAAGCATAACACAAAGCTGGCTGTGATACCAGATAATGGACTGATAGAGACTATCATATATGAAGGAATAAACTTCGGATGCAGGGTAAAATGAACGTATCTTTGACTAAATATCTCACAAGCGGATTTTGTTTATGTGAACAATAAATTAAATATGTGTCCAAAGTGTGAAATGACGTGAAGGTACGATGGAATCCGGATAACTAAGGAGGTGGATGCAGATGATTGTTACTGATGACTATATTTGGATACTATAAATAATTTTGTACAACGGTGTCGATGATAAAAAAACAGTGACAGTCACCAATAATACTAGATAACCCTTTGAGTATTAACTTTGCGTAAATGGAGAAGGAATTACAAGATTAGATTTATTGGTGTTGGATATTTATGTGTTGTAGGGTGTCAGTATCACCCGATGGTACTACAGTTTCGTCCCCTGTTGTCCAATGAACCACGGCGTGTGATATCCATCTCAGCGATACTCTAGAGTATTAGGTATTGTTCTCAAATTGGGTATATTTATCCTATGAGGTTAACATTACCAAATGTGCAAAACATTTGAATTTAGGAATGTTTCATCCCAATGGTGAATAGACACTTTCCCCTATAAGTGTCCATCGACAAGAGGTGTAACCAGGCGGATTCAGTGTTGCTGCGGTTGGATTTCAACTTAACCTCATGCAAAATATCCGTTCGTGGAAATCCTTATTCAGACCCCATTAGAGCACATCAGAACAATTTTGCCACCCGAATTAATGTAACCCAAATAACCCCCGACACCAAACTACATTTGTTTGAGAATAAAGAGGAAGTCTTCTGTTGATTGATTACAAAACATGTCTCCTAATATTAACACAGCTGCTGTATCAACCCTAATGATGTAAGCGATGGTGTTGCAGGGTACAGACAATGACATAATAATTATAATGAATGCCTTGTAGAGCAGACGCAAACAAATAGACTCAACATTAATGTCTGAGAGAAGGCAAATATGCAAGGGCGGTATTGAATTCATCGGCCATCTCATGTATGTCGGCTGCATGTTTGGGCGAGGTTCCGTCATAGTACAATCAAGGGTCAAAAAAGGGTCGATTTGATGCCAAAGGGAGTCTGTTCACGGCTTAAACTGACTACGTGAACGATGAAGAATTGACGGGATCTCGCCAAACAAATGATATCTGATGTACTTTTATATTTTGTAGCTGGATTTTACAAGTTGCGGATTGAATGCCAATACCAGTTCACAACATTATATTGTCTGACATGGATATTGGTAACATATAACGCCAGGAAATGTCTAGACACACTGATATGGACAATCAGCATTTTGTATTGCATAAATTTGTTAAACCCCTGTTGTCTCTCAGTGGTATTAACCCGATTCACAAAATATTATTCCCTGTTGTACACCTTGCTGAAAGCAGCAGGCAGTTGTTTACAATTCTATGCAAATAGGACATAAAGTTTGTCAACGGATTGTGAGTTAGATGCCTATGGCGCGATGGTAACTTTGCATATATCGAATTAATTTGGCTTGCATTATCTATGTGCATAAGTATTTATTGCTATCGATCGTAAGAATTGAGCAAGGAACAATGTTAGTGAGGTTACATTATTTGTGATACATTCAAAATTAGATCAAAACACAAGAATTTAAACAGTCATTCCAGAGCTAATTACCTTTAGAAGGTTGCCTTGTCCCATGTACATCTACATTCTTGATGTGTAGCTAGCCGTCGGATTACGAGTGCATGTTCACCTACTCACCAAATGTTTTATACAGCATTAAGCCATCTGCAAAGAATATTTTTGCAAGTGGATAATGATCCACATATCTACAAAATATGGTTTGTTCATTCAAAGCATAACAGTCGTGAGCCAAGATTTCAAGTAGGGCAATATCTCATTTCAAGTGAGACACATTAACTGAATAAGGACGTGCGATAATTACTGGATTTACCAATTAAGGTAGGCAATTTAGCTTTATCACAGGCGTAACACAGGCGTTGTCTTTTCCAAATATTAACTGCATTCTTATACACACAACCTTAGCCTGCTTTGTCAGCTTGTGCCCAGGTCTGTGAAGCTGCATGCCAACATTTAAAACACTGAGATACCAGTATGGATATTTGTTCCAACACTGTGCACTATGATTCCCGGCCGAATTAGCTTATCATTTATACACAACATAGTGTATTTGCAATGATCATCTTCTGTCATCGCCAAAATATGGTCCTCTCTCCAACAATCCGATACGCGTATCTACTGGGTGTCGCATATGTAATGATGACCGAATAGCCATTGATGTTCAATGAATGGCCTACAATGAATCCTGAGTTGTATCAATGTAATCATCCCTGCAATACATATGTTGATTAATACCCACCTCGAGGTCCCGGTTATGCTGCTGAGACCATGGCAACCTTGGGCAGTACTCCAAATTTCATCCAGCTTAAACGCGTTTCACACTTCCATGTGAACTATTACTGAAATATGTCCAGCGCAACGGGGCGCAATCACTGATTGTTGTGCAGACTTGTCCACCATTTGGTAAACAACGGTATTAATACTAAGGGAAGACGGTTTGCATTAAGGGTTTAAAACTAAAGTTAATTAACCACTATAACGGCGATTATGTAACACAGGACCCAAAACATTATTTGTATGAATCGAAAAAAGTCCTTGTTTACCACACTGGACACTTCAGTGGACGTTCTGCAGAATATACGGCTGTGGTTCCCTTTCACCATATGTTTGACTGACGACACTCTCGAGTTATACCTGTACTCATGCGATATTATGTTCTACAGAAATTGATTGTGGATTTATCGCCAGCAACAGCCACTCAATATCTGCCTTTTTGTAATGTAGGTAAGCCCATTGCATTCCAAACATCATAATGTTGCATATAATTGTAAATTCTTAGTAGTTGTCTCATAATCAAATTTTGAGTACAGTGGTTAATGCAAAGATTTAAACGATTCTTGTCCTTTTGACTTCAAATTTCGTCTATTCCTATAGTTGTGATTGTCATCATAAGAGTCCTGTCAGCACCGCAGCTCAAGTAAGGGAAGCCAAGGTAAAATGAAATATTCATCATAATGATAACGATGATAATTGTGATGATGATGATGATGATGATGATGATGATGATGATGATGATGATGATTATGATGATGACCATAGTGAAGGGGGTATTTTCTACCTCCTAAGTAGCATATGCCAAAGTGTAGTGTAGCAAGTACCCTAAGGCGGGGTTTTGTTACTCAGACATGGGGTAGCTACCGATATTGGATACTTGCTGCCTAAAAGTAAGGTACTTGGTACTCATTGCTCGGTATATGTTAAAATTACATTTTCATTTCGGAAAATGTCAAAGACAGACATTATAATGCACACATTTATGTAAAAAAAAAACAAGTATTAAGTACTTCAGACGTTTGGAACAGTAACATGGTTATAAAAAAGGTTACTGGATCGATTGGCAGCGTAATCTACTGTTTTACACCCAAATGCAGCGCACTCGGGAATAATTTGCATAGTTCAAAAATTTAATTTCGGTATATCGTGAACTTTGATGTCAATGCAATACGCAACAACACTAAGTCTACGCATGGATATGATGTACATATGATGATAACCTTAGGCATCAAAAGTCATTCATTATTGTTCAAGACGTTCATGTTTGTGACAATTTATTCAAATCAATCGACGTAGTACAGTGGGAGCCAGGGAGCAGATCACACTCCCCAAGAGGCCATTTCATGTCAACAGGCTGCCATCTTTGTCCCGTGTTACTAATGACATCAGCAATACGGGCACGGTGGTTAGCTGCTCCGTCAATTGGCAGGCCAAGGATTGTCATAATAAACTGACCGATGGGATATAAAAAGATTAACCATTATAAGAGAGCTCATACAGAGGAAGTTCTGCTATGCGAAACTTGGTGTGTAGTGATGCAGAACAGACATACAAGCCCATGTTATCAGCCATGACTTTTTTCCCCGCAACTGCCACCATACCACACTTTCCCGCATTTAAATGACCCAGACATCTGCTCTGCTCTGTTTGCGGAAAGAACACCTGGACCAGCCGGTTTTTAGCATCATCCAGTACGCCATGAATCAACACCTTCCCGTCATCCACACAACAAGCAGAGTAGTAACAGACCAACCCCGTCACTAAGCCAGCAAGCCGCTACGTCTTCGCCCTCACGTTCAGTGCCTCAACATGTTGGATAAGTTTGCAAATGTCTCCAGGTACACGACCCCCAAGGCTGTACACTGTTCCGCCACATTTCATCATGCAGTGAGACACCAGGCTGTGCTGCAAATCTTCATACCGTTCCCAGTGCATAGTGTCCATGCTGAAGTGCCAGGTTTCTTGCTGATTCCCTCCAAGCCCTGTCACGTACAGTGATGACTCCACAGCGTAGAAAGCCACAGAGGCTTCACGATGGCTAGGCAGTGACGCCGATAGGTCAGTGAGCTTGTGCCAGTCTGAAGTTAATTTAATTGGCGTCACCATGACAGCGCTGTCATATCAGGGTTTTCATCAGATTGAAGACGTCCCATACTGACAAGGCACGTCGTCATAGAAGACGCCATGGATGTTATGCCTTTTGTTTCAGCTTTTCTGGCTTCCATGCTACCAGTCTGTCTCCAGCATAGGACACGGCCAGTTCGTCATGCAACACGAGCTCCTCAAGATGGCTGTAGCTCAAATTCATAAAGTTCTCTTGTTTCATCAAATCATCCACATTGCTCAGTGCAACCCCCTTTGCTCTAAGCAGCATATTGTAATCACCAACGACTTCTGCGACTCGCCAAATGTCCAGGCAGTTCATCAATATCTGATGTAGCTTCCCTTATCTCGGCAGCCCTACATGTGTTGAAGAGATGAGGGATGTCCAGAATCTTAGCAAGGTTTGCTACAGCCCTGACCCGATCTCTACCCGCTTCCACGCGCCCTGTGTATAAGTATTCTAGACATGTGCTCAGACTAACATGATCGTAGTCCACAGTCAGGGTGTCATTATCATGGTGATCGCTTATTGCCTCCTCAAAAACGTCGGAAAAACCATATAGTATGATTCGGTGCACCTCGAATATCTGCCGCCGACACGTTATGACCATGTCATATAATTTGTTAGTTTTCCAATAAAGTTCAAATTTGATGGGCAGGCTGTTTATACAGTCCGCCACCACTGTGATAGTGCTGGCGCCCTTTGAGTAGCACACATCTCCGTCACTGTTTGGGGGCGTGACATTGCTTATGATGTCATCAGTAGGTGACCTACCTGACGCCATCATGTCAATTAAGCAATCACTGTTACACGAACACAAGGGATGTATATGCAATATATATATATATAACAATGGCAAGACATGACGTGCTTGGTCGAGGGAGAGAGAAAATGTGGCATGGGTTTGTATGAGCTACGGGCGCAGTAGATCGTTACGAAAAAGCGATACAACCGACAGAAGCGATTGCAAACCGCTCTCAGT
>CM067342.1:7045324-7102317 GCA_034190875.2 Urechis unicinctus
TCTTCCTCTAGTAGGGTGAGCAACTAGAATCGAAAAAACCGGTCAGTCCCAATAATTATATTTTGGGGCAGACAAAACTCTCACAGTCGCTGATGTGTGAATGGAAGGAGAGTTGTGTAAAGCGCTCTATGCTATTATTGATGTTCCAAATCACTAATACCTCTCTTTAAATACTTCTAGCTATCCGACAATCAGTCAGTTTTACTGATTGAAGCTCGACTTCGGAATAAGACATTTCGTATCATCGTGGTCTTGTTGCGTAATCTAACAAAACAACTCACCGCCGCCCTTAATAAGCTGAGTAAGTATTATGCCATGTAGTCATATCAGTAGTAAGATAGCCTAATCCTGAGAAGGCAGGAAATTAGATGTTAAAAACAAAGTGCCAAATCTTATATAGTCTCTATGATTAAATCTGACATTGATTGATAGCTTCTTTCCAAACCAGTCCAGATAGTAGCGTTCCATCGGCTATCACACCAGTCCCTGTGCATAACGTTATATAGCTGCGTCTGATCTAACTCTAAACTGATCTGGTTGACCTTGAAAGCAGCATTATGAACCAAGACGTCTGTTGTGGTACTTTTAGTTTGTTTAATATCAACGTTTTTATGGGTACAACAGCGGTGGTATCTTGGCTTGCACCCGTTCAGTGAAGTACAACGTGTATCCTGTGTACATGAACCATACAGAGTGGACACAAATCAATTACAATGCCATGATTGGAAGATAACAAAGATAAACATTGTTTGAAACATGATTGATTGTGGGCTAGACCGTAAGGGTCACATAAGGCATCAGCAGATCTATCATAATATATATGTAACACCTGCCACGAATACAATAGTAGTCTATACCATAGTATGAGCAACATATATAGCATGACCTGATATATCGGCTTTTAAACGCGCCTTATAAATTTGCATTGACGAATATCTATCTCTGAGGGTGCTCTTTGTATGATATTAGTCGGACTTGTATATATATAGAGATAGAGATAGATAGATATATATATAGAGATAGAGATATATATATATATATATAGAGATATAGATATAGAGATAGAGAGAGAGAGATAGATATATATATATAGATATATATATATATAGATATATATAGAGATATACAGAGATATATATATATATATAGATATAGAGAGAGATATAGATATATATCTATATATATAGAGGGATAGATATATTTATCTACATATATTTGATACATATAAATAAATATATATATACATATACATATATATATCAATATATTATATATATGTATATATATATATATATGTATATATCTATATATATTTATATATATATATAAATGTATATATATATATGTATATCTATTTATATCTATATATATGTATATATATATATATATCTCTATATATATATATATATATATTGTACGATTGCTACCATTTCGCTTCAAAAAGACGACCATTTTGTCGCACAGTTACATTTTGAACCATGATTTGTGGTTCAAAAAAGTTAATCTTGGTTTAATACTAGGTAAGGGCCTAATTCTGTAATAAATACAGGTTTAACACTGGAAATATTCGTTCTGAGGTTGGATTCACTGAAGTTGTATTAATTTAAGCAATAATTTTGAATTCCGGACCTTCTTTTAAATTTGTATATTTTTACCTTACAACCAATTTGTCGCTTGATTAAAAACACTTTTTTACTTATTTATTTCGAATATGTTTGTACCAACTATGGACAACATGCCATATCAATGTTTAGCCAACATTGTCTACAATTTTCACGAACATCATGTAACTTTTCACAAAGATGGAAAAATATATATTTGGATCGCACGCTGCCACAATTTGACAAGCTTGTCTTGGTCAGCGATATGCGTATGTTGAGATCGCTTGATTTCCATCTGCGGCGCAGTGCGAAGGTTAGTCGGCTCGTTTTTAATGATTTTCCAAATCGAATATTTATTTATTGGGAGTGCGTGAATATTTTAACTCTTGACTCATTAATTTGCGAACTGGCCAAATGTCCAAAGGTGATCTAGACATTACAGGAAATTGAAATGTTATACAGTTGGGCAATTTGGGCGATAACGGAGTGTATTTAGGCTGCTCATTCTACGTGCCTCTACGAGCAGTCTTCAGATTTATTCTTCAGGCCGTAAAACATCTTTTATATCCATAAATTCTGGATCGTATTAAAATCGTAATACATGTGACAATAGTGTGACTAAAAGTATTGAAAACTGTAGCAATATTTAATATCTTTGGTGTGGGAGATTAAGTTTAAATTGCCGATTATACTTATGCTATGGTCTCTTGGGTTATTGACTAACTTAGTGAGTAACTGAGTTAGCCCATTTGAAGCGATTGACAGCGATTAAAATACATGGGGGCGGCGGGCGACTTTGCATCCGTATATCCGACCTATAGGGTTGCGGCTAACCAGAAAAAAAAGCATCCACAGAAAAAAATCATTAGGGACTGGACTTGATATGAATTATGTATTTCGTTTGAATGATTCTGTTCAATAATACCAGATTATTTATTTACAGCTCCTAATATTTCTCAGTTTAATATGTATGATATATTTCCTTAGTAAGGTGGTCAATCAAACATTTTGAAAACATCACAACAGTTCAGTGGAAGTAGCTCAGCTAGATTGTTCCAGAACTCTCTATTATTTGTAAATCCGACAGTCTGTTATTGGGATGCTATGGTTTCAATATTAGGCTATTTATGCATGGGAAATCACACCATAAACATGGCTCAATAACCACTTTTAAGTGGTGAGCAGGTAATATTTCATGGAACTACGTTCAATGACACCATGTAAATGGATAATATTCTTCAGGTAACCTGTATCAGCGAATCCCAACTTTTACAGTCCAGTGGACACCACACAGCAGCATATGTAAACTAAACACTGACAAAAATGTCATAGAATAAACGAGTTAATTTATCACATTCCTTTTAATAGATATATTTTCGTAGTAAAGCACCTCACTACTTAATAAGTAATAGACTCCCTTAATGATGTTGAAACTAAAAGTATAAGCTGTGATGTTATTCAGTACATGAAATCAAAAACAGAGTACTTTTACCAATGAAACTATAACATGAGGCCCATGGGCCGCAAAGCTCTGGTGCCAACTATGTGACAACAAACACAAGCATTTTGCATAGTTTTGAATGGCATTGTTAAAGGCTCACAGAACCCCACAAATTAGGTCACATTGACTCGAAGGCCTGCCATTCTTGTGGCTGAAGAATGTGGGAGTGGCAACCAACTCTCACCAGCAGAGGGCAGAGGTCCAAAATGTTCACATACAAGTGCCCCCTGCAAGCAGAATAAATTGCAACTTACTCAATAAAGCAAACCCTAGCTAAGTAGAGACCAAAATATGTTTTTTGAAGTGATAAACACACCTCTAGTGGCCAAGAGGCTGCTTACTCTGTGTTGTTGTTGATCCAGATCCTACGATGCTAGCTCTCCATACAAAGTTAAAGCCTGTAGCTAGCATTACACTAAGCAAACCTACGATTGCTAAATGGATGTAGTAATATACCTCAAAATCAAGGTATATAACCAATCGATACACCGTTATTTTGAACAATCAAAGGAATAACAAATCTTAAAAAAGAAATCAATTTTACTAACTTTAATTTTGAATCCGGAGCAAGCTTCTAGTCATAACAGTTGAATTATACAAGCTAAGGTCATATTGGCTCTTTAACTATATTTTGTGTCTGTTGCGCCACAAGACTCACATCTTAACACATTGGTTTTACAGCTGTCAAACCGCCAAAACACTCCGTCGTGGTATGGCGGTGCCTAACTCGCTTTCTTCACAACCGCATGTCATCTAAAATCAATTGTGTGTAAAGAATACGCGTTTAAGGAAACTCCTACAACAAGTTTATCGAGACAAAGCATACTGCAACCCGGCGTAACCTAGTAACAAGCGCCTCTGTTTTCAATTCGTCGGGTAGCGGTAGAAGAATGCAACTTGTGGTTAAACCGTACACGACTGAGTGCGTGCTAATAACTAGCATTGAAAGAACTTCACACGCGAAACTGGCGTATGGACCAGTGCTGTACGGTTACGGATTATTCTCTACGCACTCAGCTCCTCAGCGAAACCCCAATCTTCTCTGCTTCAGTGTTTCCTCGAGATAAAACTCACTCGCCAAGGGGACTTCCCTTTCGGAACCCCCGATATTTTAGCATGTTACGTCATCACAAATTGTATGTTTACACCAAGTGTATTTGATTGATACGAACTCTGGGTGATTTGATGGAGAGTTTTCCTCAAGTTCGCAGACAAATATGGATGGTACTGCGTGCATTGCGTCAAACAGAGACAAGTTGTGAACGGTTAAATCGGGTAATTATTTGTTTAGCAAAGCTAGTGTCAAATAGAATGCATTGTCAAAGACAATAGTGATTTGTCTGCAGCGATCTTGGACCCGAGGAACCTTGTTGACTGTTTGTTATAAATATAGTCTACCACATGTTAGGTTCTGACGTTGGTTCCGAAATAACTATTCAGGTAAACTTTAAGTTAGTGATGTGTCAAATTAAGGGTCAGTCTTTTTTTTTATCAAGCAAACTTACAGCCCCAAATTACACATGGACCACTCTTATTTTGATGGTCATTTATATTCGAAATATCATCTTTGCATGGTAAAAAGCAAAGTGGGTATAGCTAGCAAAATGTATAACTTACTTGAAGTATGTTGGGCAAGAACGAAACTTTTTAACAATATGTGGATCTTAATGATTGTAATTTGCTTTCCTTTCATGTTGTGTTGAATTATTCTGGCCAACGCCAACAACTCGCTATGAATGACCGCACTGAGAGTCACATTATAAAGTTGAACGCAATACCATTGACGCCGAGGAGCGAAACGTAGCACTGACGAGCCGTGTGGGTTGTAAATGGATTGGCCGACTATAAGCAGGGCTGGTAAATTGCTTAAAGGGGACCTAAGAATTCTTACATAGATTTTTTAGGTCATGTAGACTATGCTTGGAGATGGGGTTGGAGGGAGAATGTGTGTGAAGTACAATTTCATGCACTGTTTGGAGGCAATTTGGGTTGAATCAACCGCTATATCGAAATCAATTAATGATAAATTTAGCTAAGAGTGAAATTAATTCCAATTATATAATATGATATTTCATATTTTACCATTCATCTGTGCCATTTTGGAGCTGACAATAAGTATGGTTAGAGTTATATGTAGTGAAAGAGCTGTTGGTGGGTTGCATCAATCGGTGTTGGACTGTGATGCAAAAAGTACATGAAAATAATCATATAACAGAGGCAATGGTATGGGTAATATTGGGGTTTTACGTCACTTTCAACAACGCGGTGATATCGCGACGTTGATGGATGAGAAAGATTGCAACAGCTCCCCTTAAGTGCAAGCGTCCACTTGACAACACCCGTTGTCCAGGCAGGGCTGGGAAACCCACGCAAATGCGACATGATGGACGTACAACCACTGAGCACGTTATACGGATTTCTTTAGCCAAATAGACATAGCTAGCCACTATTACTAAATTAAGCTTTGCCCTGGAACAGAGATAAGCCACTTGTTTGACACGAATGGTGTTAACGGATAATAAAGAGAATGAAAGGAGGTCGTTGGTAGGACATAATTATCAAATACAGAAAGAGAGGGAAAGGTGTAGGATTGTGTGGAATGGTAGGGTCAAACCAACACGTCGCAGTTCAAGTATCGTTATTATATCGATCAAGCTACGGTTTGTATGAATCTTTTGACGAACGTTGTTGGTATTGCCAGAAATCATTAACGATATCGTGTCTGTCTTAATTCAGTTTACCTGTGTCAAATGATTCAATCAACGTTAGCTATTGAAGTTTAACGGATCGATCGATCATCTAGACATCCATCGTAAAAGAGACATAATAAACGTATCTGACGTAGACTTACGTAGAACCTATGCGAAGAGACAGATTCCATAAAATACCATTCAAATGAAGGCTCAGATCAAAAGTATGGTATGAAGAATGAAATCTATAATGGATGATGTTCATTGACCTCGACACCGTAGAAAATTGATCCGAGACTGCAATCAATAGCACAAGTTTTCACAAGTTAACGGCATACAACTGATCGGGATCGTGACTGATATAAGCGAGGGGGCACACTATTCTCGTCATGAATAGATCGAGGTCAAGCGCCTCTGTTCCTAAGCGCTGTCAGAGATGCCATAAAATAAACACGAGCCCATTCACATCTAAGTCCTCTCCACAATGGGAAGATTGGTCTCTAATGATAATATTATCTAAGTCTGAGGTGACTTAACTTCGTGATATAAAGTAAAAGTTTTGTCATTAAATGATAAATGTTCATAGTGGTGATTCTTGAAATATGTCTTAATTGCTACTGAAGTTTGTGGTTTTATGTTTTGAATTGATTATCGGTTTGCTGCCCAAAAAAGTCACGTGTCAAGTGGAATTTTTTGGTAAGCATTGCGATGCAATATATGTATATAGTGTATTTTGTATAATCACCTCAAAACAGTTATATAAAGTTATCCCCTTCACATCTTGCATTAACACCTGTGTAAATAATCGTCACATATAAAAGATATTGAATGTATCCGAACGGCCGTCCGACATTCGACGGTTGCCAATATCAACTGCATTGCCCACAGCAGTTCATATTCACACGGTCTTGATCAACATTAAAGACCGGCTGTAAAAAATATACTAACAGAGCAGACCTTTGATTATTGAAAGAGAGAAGAAACGAAACATGTCGCAAAATATTGTGGGGATAGCACAGGATGTGAAAGGGAGTGGATATTGGAGGGATGAGTGATGGGTATATGATATATTACAAAGACCGACATATTAATGGAATGCGAGATCATATGGAAGGTAATATGAGAGGAAAAATGAAATCAGATAGGGGGGATGTGAGGATGTGACAAACAGATGTGAGGAAATAATCAAAATAACGATAGATGATGATGATTTTGATGCTTGTGGACGTTCAGTGCGCACAAACCGCAGATTATTAGCGCCGTGTCATATTATGCTGACAATACACACAATCGGCGGACGCTCATGAGTATAAAGAAACCATAAGGGTCGCTCCACGCGGTAAAAAAGACTAAAACAAACATGGCCTTACCTTCGGCTACTATCAAGGTATATAAAGTCGATGTCAGTTGGTTCTGATTCGATGTGGTAACGGTTCAGTATGAAAATTGCAGATAAATAACGGCTCTCCAATGTGTTATCGGAATACATTCGATGAATATTCTTTTTCCCATGCATTCAAAGTTCACAACAAGATACATTGACATATTGCCTGATAACACCGCATCCTTATCGGATTCGTGCAGCAGTTCCATACACCTCGATTATGACGCCCACAACGTCGGGGTGATAAGAGTAGAAGTTTGCTTCACTAGAAAACAGCTGCACTTTCTCAAATACGTGGTTTAGCGATAATCTTGACCTTTGATGGACTCGGGTACATTATGTCTTGGTATAGGAATATGACACATGGCAAACGCTTGTCTAAGCTAGTATCAAACGTGCTGGTAACTTGCACGAGTAATTTGGTAGAACATATGTGCAATATTAGCACTGCTAGCAATGTCACACAACGAGACTTTATGGTACAAATGAACCATGGAAAGATTGCAGGTCCTCACGTTTTAATCCCTTTGAATAATCTGGATATCTACGTGCGGCATCCGCTGAGAACGAAGGTGCACATGCTTTGTGGCTAGGATCAGTGTCTATTGGTAGGTCAAGCTCCGTAGCTACTTATTGACATAAGATATACGCAGGAACAAACGATCAAGTCTGCACAACGCTCTCTTATCTTATTACAAGCTGAGTGTCCGTGGTTGATACTCGAGGCGGACATTACACGCTACGTAAGCAAGATAAGGACAATAATAACATGAGTAGCTTAAAAAAACGGTAGTGGCGTCCAATTGTTTATGTGCTATGCGGGCACACTCTGACAAGATGGCACAGCAAGCAATGTAATTGCATTCCAGACATCTTTAAATTCAGCCGTTCAAGCTATTTATGCTCGTCTCAAGTCTGTATTCGCTTGCTTTATTGCTAATGACATACACTTGATCGACTGCCATTAATATTCTAAAGGATACGTTTATCTACAAGCCCTATGTAATGTAATTGTAAGGGACGTTGTGTAAGCACGCTGTGCTAAGCATCAGAACATGTTTTACCAGAACGAGGTGAACATAAAAAAAAAAAAAAGCCACAATGAAACAAAAACTTCATTAGAAACATAGCCTTTTGACGGGTCTCTGTCACGTAGTGCCAAACCGCTGAACCCTTCGACTGATAGGGTGTTGGCTTTATTGCAAGGTGTGTCAACCTGTCTGACTGCGCTGTGTGTGCTTATGCTTAAATTGGCGCTGTTATGCAGACTCTTCAGAAAATTGGTGACTGGATGTATTTAGTATTCAGATCGTACAGACACGACTGTAAAGCAGCTCTATCTGTAACAAAATATTTCGATGACCAGCGGTTGCTCTTGGAACCTCTATAAAGCATCATACACAGTTTTATAATCATTGATGATGTAGCTCTCGTGTTTATGGCTTGTTCTTCGATTTTTCAGAAAGTAGAGTGACTGCATCCATTTTGTTGAACTTCTAGTATGTATGGCAAAAGTCGGGATGGCAGTATAAGACCATAAAATTAACGATGCATTGCACGTGTACCGACGCCACACTGGTCTGATCTACAATCATACTATATATTTTAAAAACTACTTCCAAGATCAAGTTCATCTTATTTACAAGTGAATTGTCAACACACATAAATGATCGCAAATGACTATCAACTATTCCGGCTACATTTGATTAAAAGCATCACAGCAGACAGTCATACCTTATTTTTATGTGATCGCCTGCCGTGTCGATCTTTGTTTGTTTATAGCTTCGCTAAGAGAGCACACACGAAGAAATATATGAAGACGCCACCTATTAGCCGAAGTGTTATTGTCATAGCGTCTTGTCATAGCGTCTCTTAAAACCACGTGGAATGCTGTGTTAACTTTGGAGCTGTAGTCGCCTCGACCAATCAGATGACTCAATATCTTTAACAGCCGCCGAGCCCCGAGATGTTGAATCAACAGTCCCATGTGCTTTTGTGGATTTCATGGTATCGTCGCCTGATGTCTGGGGTGTCGTTCGAGTAATTTCATAATCGTCACGCAGCTCAGCGTAGCTATAAACTCTTCGCTCGATACTTTCATATCGCCTGACATGCCATAAATGATTATGCCGACCTTAGGTCGGTTCCCTCGCTTCAGACATTTATTGACAGTCTAAAACTACCATCCGCAGTGCGGACATAGTGCGGACATAAAAGATCGAGGATCGTAAACTTCACGGACCTGTTAGAGGCGAACTGAATTCCATAATTTATCAAGTTGACATTTATTAAGTAGAGTACTTGCTACTTTTGCTATTTATAAGCCTATTGTGCGAGGTGTTATGACAGTGGCAATACTTTTTTCTCGCTCTCAACAATGTCAGTGACGTCAACCCAGTATTCCGGGAGCGCCACCATAGGATAGAAATGTATTATAATTATGGAGGTGATCACCGCAGAGCCACTCGAAGTGAGCCCTCTTAGCTTAGCTATATACTATTTGGTGACGGGTCTCAAATGTGGAGAGCAGATTAATATGACTACCATTCGAGTCGGTATCAGATCTTTGTACTTTGGACTGAGAAACTATATGCAGGTGCGGTGCACTAAGTACACCAGCAGATATCTCGATAAGGCTGACAGCACCTCTCGTCTATGGATAATAACCAATATATCAGCTTAACTACACAAAAATTATTGATTACACCGCCGTCGACAAAATAAGTGACGTCATAAACAATGCATAAAGACAACTTAGAGAAACAGAGAAAACTGACCATTTGGGATCGTATTTCAGTCACACATATGAATCTGCAAAGCAAAATATATTGCAGTTTGTGTTACTAATACTATTAGGCACCAAATCTAAATAGTTTCTTGGTAAATAACGGCATCTTTGTACCATTAGACATTTACTATATGTCTACTTAAGTTCTTACTTAGTAGGACTTACTTGGATCATTACCATAGCCTATTCTGTCAGCAATATACATGATCGACATCAGGATTAACAACAAATCACAGTCAACTTGCCCATTTATTATGAAGAAGAACGATCAGACATCGGCTACTGCCAATGATTACCGCGACGACTACAGCCAGTTCAGAATCCCGTCGATCTTTGGTACAATACTCGACACAGGTAGTGGAGTATATTGTGACAACATTGACAGTCGTGTGATGATTATGTGCGAGTAAGAAATGATTAACCTGCCAGGCGTTATCAGATTAATCTAGCTAATTGATATAGATTGCCAAGAGGTTAATATATTAGCAATAAGAAGGCCATGTGCGGGGTCCGGTAGGTATTTGACAACAAGCTTGTGTCTAATATCACTTCATATTGACTGATTATAATGGGTATTAGGTTTATAACACATGTAACGATTTCACAATAAATATTAACAAATACGGATGTCGAATCCATATTTGTTAGTGCGCTTTGAATACACTTATATTCACACTCTCTTGTATTTGCTGATTCGCTGCACACTTGATGTCAGGTCTTCGTTCACATACGAGAGAAGCAAATGCGCATTAAATTAGGAGACTGGCAGGTTTTGTCACAGTTTGCTTTACCATGTGGTCCCACTAAAGGGTGTCACTAACATCCAGGAATGTTCTGTCAATTCAACTTGGATACAAATAACAAACACACGTGTAGTAACTTCGCGGAAAAGTTACAGTAATACACATTAAAGCTCCTGTTCACACACACACAAGGGGAGGGAGGGGGGGGGGGGGGGTTCGAAACCCATAGTACTTTGATTGCTATGCACCTGCACTAGTTACTACCTAGCCAAGGTGGATTAGTTAATGCACACTATTTGGGTAGCGACTGCGATGCAATAAATGGATATAGCGTATTTAGTATATTCATCGCGCAATAGCTTTATAGTTAAACTCCGCTTCACATCTTATATTGTCACCAATGTACATAATCATCACATAGGATAATAATAAATGTAATCGAAGGTCGCTCGACACTCGACACTTGCCTATCTCTACAACATTACCCGAAGCAGTTCATATTCTGGTGGACTGGGTTTACATCAAAGTCTGGCTGTGAAAAACATCCTGACAGTGCACACCCTCTCGCTGAAGATTGAGAGCAAGGAAAAGACGAACGTGGCGGGATATATTGGAGGATGTGATGGCGAGCTGATATTGGCGCTATATGGAAGGGAATATATGATGGGATATGAGATATTACATGAACCGAAGTATTGGAGGCATGCGTTTTCACATGAGAAAAATAATGCAATAAGATAGGGGAGAGTATGTAAATATGAGGATATATGACATTTTAGTTTTGATTGGATTCAGATCTCTTAGAAGAATCTGAAATAATAATGGATGGGGTTGATTTTGATGTTTTCAGACGCCCAATGGGTACCAATCATGAGAATGTGCGTTTGTTACATTGATAAAATACGACGGACTGATGCTGTGTATGGAAATGTACCCCAATGATGGCCGGATGCCACAGACTGCTGTCCTGAGTCTAAAAATGCCAATGGTTTTTTATATGTATTGGTCATGGAATAGACGAGGATGATTTAGCCAAACGGTTCATTGCCGCAGTTATGAAAATAACATTGTCTGTCACATCTGAGGATAACTCGACTGAATTGCTTATAATTCACCTACAGTGCGTACATCGCTCGTGTTAGTAGAAACCGATTTAATTTGTGAAGTTAATCACACAGTGGCATTTTATGTCGACAATGTACGTACTCGGTGGACGCACATGAGTTACAATTTTTTTTACGCTGCTCTACTTGGTAAGAACGACTAAAAACAAACAGAAACTAACCTTCGGCTGCTATTAAGTTGTACCGCGGCAATATCTTGTACTTTCCATTGGTTATAGCAATTGTTCAGCGTGAAGATTGGAGTGGAATAGCTGTCCTCCAAGCGGTTATCGAATTAATATACATTCGATTTATATACTTTTTGTAGGCGTTCACAATCTACCACCCGATACATTGACATATTGCGTGATAACAACTGGTTGTAATCTCTTAAGTGCAGTACAAGTCCGCACTAAGCAGTCCTTATTTATACCTAGTTAAGTGGCGAACGCAGTACTTCAAACGGAGAATGGTAATATCTGGAAGAACAACAGGGTCTTCCATGCGTTTTGCTCCCATAAATCAAATCCTTGGATAATTGATCCCACGTATCTCTGCGGTAGAAAGTTATTGGGTTGAATAGGCACGTGCTGTCTTATTGCAGAACTTATCGAAGAAGGTTGGTCTGACTTTGAAAGAAGTGAACAGGTAACTCTTTATCCAGTGTATTGATATTTAGCATTTGAACCGGTGGTGTATTCTAGGGTTTATAACTATGTGAAGAGGGCTCACTCCGACAAGCTGTGTAATGGTAATGAAACTGAGCGAAATAAACGCCGTTCACCATCAAATCAACGAAAGCACTTGACCAAACGTCCACGGGCTCGGCGTTTGTTTAATATACAGTGCCATCTAATTGGTCGAGGCGATCACATTTCCAAATTAATCTGGGAGTGCAACTTGGTTTTAAGAGACGCCATAGCAAAGCAGCCCGCGGCTAACAGGTGGCGTCTTCACATTTTATCGGGCTGAGGCGCGTGTGAGCACTCTAAGCGTAGCTATAAGAACTTTGTGGCGTAAGGCTGTGGTTGTGCAAATCCCACAGCCTACCACAAGCGGATGACTTATAGTTATTGAATTAACTAATCACATTTAAGACTTTTATGCTGACTGAACTTGAAATAAATAAACTCAAAAACATATGCTCATTCATATTTGGATGTGTAAGAAAATTAACTGGATTCCTCGGGACAGCCCAGTCGAGGCAGAAGCTTAATTCATGTAAATGATAGGACGAACATTGAAATGTACGCAACCGACGGCTGAGTATATGCAAAGATAACACATACCGACATCGATGGTTACGTCATGCAACATAACATCGGATCAACACTTATTGATATATGGTGAAGCTACGAAAACCATTAAGCCGAATTTTGAATCGGATTACTGCAACTTTAAGGCCGCATGCAAGCTCCTTTCCTTTGTATCTTAGGCTCCTCTTACAACCAGCAAATATAGGCAGCGGTGACCGCACACCCCACTTGGTGGACCAACTGAGTGGATGACTAAAGTCTGACAGAGTGTGATAACCAGTAGGCCATGACCCTGCGCTCACATGTATATAAATAGCGAAAAACTTATTTTCTTATAAATACGAAAACTGATTCACTGGGCAATGCGAGTTTGTAGACAAGTAAGAAACGCTCCTTTACATTGACATACTCGACCCTACCCACGCATGCTTCCAGTTTGTCACCAGCAGAGGACACGGCCGAAGTCTTCATGCTCTTCAAGGCGGTTATACCTCAAATCCATTATACTCTTTTGTTCAATCAAACCATCAATTTGGCCTAACACTGTGTCCTTTCCCCTCCTCTTCATCACCTAAAGCTTCAACAACATACCACATGTCCAGGCTGTTATCTGCATCTGCGGCGTCGGCCATCAGTACAGGCTGAATGGGGTTGAGGGGGTGGGGGGGGGGAGGTCGATAATAAGTGAAGTAGGCAAGTGTGCGGTAGCAGTATTGCAATTGCTGTGTAATAGCTTGTGTATGCCGCTAAAGTGGATGATTATACTGGCCGTGATATGAACTAAATGTGTTCTTCCATTTCATCAACCCATTTTCAACCATATCCCGTATAGATATTTGTATTTTAAAAGAATGAGCTGTGGTATGACTAACACCCCGACGTCAGCCAATCTCCTCACCCAGCCGATCGCAGCAGGTAATAGTAAAGTGACGTATCCTTCTTATAACGAACACTCAAATGACATATTTCCCATACACGTCAATAGAATAAAATTTAAGTCGCTGCTGAGTTCAGCTGAACTTAACGTTCCAGCTGAGAAGCACTCACGCCTACCAAACGAGTGAGCATCAGTTAGCCTTGAATGAGACGGGGGGCGTGGGGCAGTATACTAGCTGATTACAACTGCTGCCTGATATTACTCGATTCCATACTGCACAAATCTGATTCACCTCAGTGTGTCAGACGCCCCCAGTTCCTCTTCACCTCAAAGGTATGTTTTATTAACAGACAACAAGTTGATGTGTACATTTGGATAATTCTAAATAATTTGGAATTATCTAGAGATAATGACAATATATTTGGATTATTAAATATTTAGACACATTTGATTAAAGAAGCGTGCCTTCAGCGAGGCAGTGTATTGACACCCACTTGGACAAATAGTACAGCTAAGTCGCCAATAAGATAAGAAATATATATATATATATATATAGATATATATATATATATATATATATATATATATAGATATATATATATATATGATATATAGATTATAGATATATATATATATATCTATATATATATATATATATATATATATATATATATATATATATATATATATATATATATTTTACATTACAAAGGCCCATCATTTAGATCTTTTGAGGCATTGAAATAAACGCATCCTCATTTAAGTCATGGTTATTCATGGGTCTTAAAGTCTATGAGGGCTCATTAGTACCAGACTGGCCACAATTCCCTTACAACTGGTAGCAGCATCAACACAGATATATTTACTCTTGCTGTCGTTCAGAGACTCCTTTTAAATTAATTTAATGCGGAATTGTAAGAATCAATGTGCATAGAGCATTTTAGTAACTTAACAATGGTTGTTGGTCAGACCGTGAACGGAGTTTCCCTCATAATAGGCCCATTATTGTGTCGTTGTATGAGCACCATATGGTGATAGTGACAACAAGGCAGTGGCCATTTGTTTGACTACCCAAATTTTCTAGGCACAACATAATTGACATACTTCTCATGCACACCAATGAATAGATGTATGGTCTCCCAAATGACCAACAAGTAGACCTAAGGGGGTGGGCTTGGAGCAGAGTTCTATCGGATGGCAACTACTGTCTGATATTAAGTGATTCCACATTGCGCACATCTGACTTAACTCAGTGAGTGTGACACTTAAGAATAGGTCAACTTCGGATCAATACTCAGTGAACACCGTACTCAACACTGATTAGGCCACGTACAAAGATCCGCTTATGCAGCTAACTATGATCGCACTAACACCACGACCATAATGCCCAAGCCAATACAACGCTTGTTAAAACCTGCGGTAGCATTCGGCGCGTGGAAGGTTAGGGAAATGAGCGTGTTGCTATGTAGGTGGGGAAGGGAAGCTCTGTGCAAAGATAGACACACACTACATGTAGTGTGTGTTTGCCAAAGGATTATCTGGCGGAAATATTGAGGCCTATATGGATGAGTGAGGAGAGTTTATGTTCGCTTTAGACGAACACGGTTACATTTTCATGTGTGAAGAGTTGATACCAGAGCGAGCGCACCTATAGAGTGGAAAAGTTTTGCGACGCGTGACGTCATGTGACAGCTGATGTTCAGGCGGCTTCAATAAGTCATCTGGTAACGATACTTGACCATGATGAATCTCACGACTGGCAATAAAATCTGGTCCGCCTGGGTGAAATCCGGCCAGGTTCAATTGAGCAGTCAACAATACTTCCATTCCGAATGCCGCACATATTGTGACAACAGTGCGTCATAAACCGTTCCTAGGTCGCTTGTCAAGCTAAATACAGCGCCTAAGACGACTGCATTATCCACCATATATAACATCTAACATCTGAAGCATACACTGATTCGTGTAAACAATATTGATTTTCGCTCGCATCACATGCTATGATCTCTCCAAAAGTATTTAGTACCTAGAAAGTAGGAATACTTATTGTGACCTTCAAATAGACTGATATATGTATCGTGAATGTTGCTGTCATTTAGTGAAAATGTAAACACCAGTGAGTGGTAAATTTACAAACGTACGTACCAGCATCAAGATAACTCGTCGTGGCTTCAAATCTATCTGGAGGTGGTCTAGGTAACAAAATGAGATGGAATTAATGAATCGTTATTAACTATGGAAGCAAAAGTGTGAGACTATGTTTTCTGGGCCCATAAAGGATGTGAATGAAGATGTCAAGTGCAAATACGTGCTTTTGTGATCTAGTGACAGAGGCTTCGATTTGTTCAATTTGTGGAAGTTATCTGAAGAGGAGTCTAAATCCCCAGACAAATGTCGGGAGAAATTTAATGAATTTGTGGTCCCTCAAGACAATGCGTTGATGCCGAGATAAAAACTATATTGTCTGCATCAAGAACGCTGAACTCTAGAGGAATATTTGACTGAATTTTCCTCACTCAAGATGGTGGGTATGCTGCTGAAATTAAAGAAAAAATGATAAGAGAAACGATTGGTTTTCTGTTGGAGCTGTTAACACAAATACTCATGAAGAGGCAAAACCTGTGATTAATCCTCCTAGATATGTCCATGTGCACATGCAAGATGAATTCCAAGAAGAAATGGAGAGAACGTTTGACTTAAGAATTATATCTCCAGTTACTCAATCTTCTGAGTGATTAAATTCTTTTGTCATTGATGAAAAAAGTGAAGGGAAAGGTTTACGCATTTGCTTAGATCCACTTGACCTCAACAGAAATATTCAGCGAGAGCACTGCTACATGGGAACTGTTGATGACATTCTGCCTAAAGTATCCAATGCTTCCCATTTCTCGGTCCTTGATGCAAGATCAGGATATTGGATGATTGAATAAGATGAAGTAAGTTCACTGCTTACAGCTTTTGCTACTTCTTTTCGAAGGTTTAAGTACAATCAATTACCTTTTGGAATTGTTATCAGTAAGGATGTATTCCAAAGAAAAATGGATGAGGTATTTGGAAACCTACCTGGGGTCACAGGCATTGCTGATGACACATTTGTCATAGAACAATTTGAAGAGGAGCATGATGCTAACTTACTTCGACTCCTTGAACAAGCACAAGTTGCCGGTGTGAAATTCAACCCAGGCAAGCTACAGCTGAAGGTTGACTAGACAAGATTCCTAGGACATATGTTGACAAGTAAGGGATTGAAACCTGTTCCGAGAAAAATTGAAGATAGTCATTTTTGGAGATGGTTAATTTCCTCCACCGCTATTATCAAGCATATCCACCGTATCTACACACCTCAGAGATTTGACAAAAAAGGAAGTTACGTTTAGATGGGATCATGAAAATCAAAGTGCATTTGATACTGTGATACAAGTTAAAACTCAAATGGCTGTCTTAGCATACTATGACTCTATAAAAATGAATCACATCCAGTGTAATGCAAGTAGCCGTGGTGTGGGGGCAGTTTTGATACAGGATGGACACCCTGTATGTTATTCGTCTCGTTTGCTAACTGCAACTGAACAAAGGTAAAGTAATATTGGAAGGAAACTCTTAGCACCCGTCAGGACGCACTGCGAAAACTCTAGTGAAAGTGGATATGTGAAATGAAGCAAAGACTGCAAGTTGTGTTTATTGAGTTCATTTACATTATGAATTAAGTGCGTAGCCATGATGAACATTCATATACTCAATTAAGTGCGTTGTCATAATGTATATTTTTGATTTTAGTGTGAAATCATATCTTACATGTGCCGGAATGTAAAAGACTTGGTGCAGTTGACCACCCGCTATCAGCATTTATAAAAAGGGGGAGATGACACAATATTGTAGATCTACTTTAAGATTGTGTTCGTTGTAAATATTCAAGGTGAATGTCCTTGCAAGAGAATAAATGAAGAATACCACAGTACCTGTCAGCTGATGTTTACAGAAGTACATGAATTTGTCTAACAGTGACCTTTGCTGGGTCGAAATATGCTAAGATAATTGAACATCTTTCTCGTGTAGCTTAAGCGATAATTAATTTGACCTTATTGACCCAGGATAAACCATATGCTCAGCTCGCAAGAGTTGATTGCATATTAACATTATGACAACACACCTACGCACCACAGTAAAGTGCCCCTCTCGGCGATTTATGGTATGGTGTACTCCCCAACAGGTGATGTCTATAATTTAGTCAGAAGGCTGATCCAAACTTATTGACTTCGTCTTACGATTCATACCGATTATAAACGAAATCTGCTTGAATTCAGTCTTAACATTTTTTGTGGCTGAGCTATCATTATAAAGACCAGGATATAATGTGTTTCAGAAGGAAAAATTAAGTTGAAAGCCAACATCTCACTGACCTATACTTGGGAGGATGTGTCCGAAATTGCCTGCGCGGATGAGTTGGGGCTAGGAGGCACATGGGAACCCAAGGATTGTAAAGCACTAAGGCGACTTTTGATCCTAGTGCCATGTCGA
Source organism: Urechis unicinctus (assembly GCA_034190875.2). NCBI lineage: Eukaryota > Metazoa > Annelida > Polychaeta > Xenopneusta > Urechidae > Urechis > Urechis unicinctus. The sequence continues at coordinate 7,063,786 of CM067342.1, forward strand.
GATCGCGAGAGCCATCTAAGGGCCTTCTTAGCTCACATGCACCCTGTCTTACAGAGGCAGCAGCTGGCTTACAGAATCCTCGTCGTTGAACAGGTAAGCAAATCCTGGTAAGATGATTATAAACACTCGCCCCGTCCTCATTCCTATCAGCTTCAACATGTAAAACAGGCCGAACCATATTCCCAAGTTCGGGAATGGAGCTGTCAAAAGCGAATTTTACCATTGCACAAGAGAGGAGTTAATTATGTTGTGCTGTATTTGTTTCTGTTCTATAGCGCCTACCGATGGTGTTCAATAAGGCAGCCACGATGAACGCGGGATTTGCCACGGCCATTTCGCATGATTGGGCGTTTGACTGTGTGGTGCTTCATGATGTCGACCTGTTGATGGAGGACGATCGGAACCTGCTCACTTGCTGCCATGATGTCATGCATTATGGCATGTTCATCGACAAATACGGTTACAAGTCAGTTCCATTGTTGTCAGCGTCTCATTGCTATAGCGCATTCTCTATTACATTCGAACTTAGTTGTCAGGCCTGTGCTGACAACACCTGGAATTCATTGTCTACGTCTATGTCTAGGTCAGAATCGATTTGAGATCAGATTGTGTGAGTAACATCATGATTATTTTTAGAGGTTTCCTCACAATAGTTGGACCACATTTTACGCACTGCTGTTTATAACTGATTTTCGTTATCTCAATTTATTTGCAGAAAAAGTGGAGGAGTGCTCTTTGGGGGAATAGTTGCAATGACAAGGGAACAGTTTCTGACTATCAACGGGTATACCAATCAATTCTTCGGTTGGGGAGGTGAAGATGACAACGCTTAAAAGCGGTAAACAGGAAGTGTCTACTTCACTTAATATGTTTAGATACAAAGAGTACAACAAGTCATAGAATGCAGAGGTTAACGATTGTGATAATATGCGTGCTAGAAACTGACATTTTCAGCTAATAGCCTAAAGGAACTCCAAATTATATTGTTTCTCATGCCAAAATGATACTATTTTGTATTATGTAAAAGTGCGCTGATATATAGTGCATCAAAAAAGTATCGAAGAAAGTGGAACAGTACAAAAAAGGCTACATCGAACGAAATAATTTCAAAAGCTACAATCGGTACATTATGTTGACCCAGAAATCAAAGCTATATGTTTTTTTGAGCTTTCGAAACCTTATGGTTAGTCTTGTATAAGTTACATTGTATATGTCTGATATGTATAGGGTGAGAGGTAAAAAAATTGCTATTTCAAGACCTTCTGTGTCAGTCGGGAAATATTCCTTTCTTCAGCATCCCCGAGACAAAGCTAACCCTAAAATCCGACGTCCAAGGTAAGTGTACAGACTAGAGCACACTAACGTTCAACGGTTATTTTAGGTTGTAGGTTAGTAGAAATTTTACATGGTTTCAGGTCTGTGCTGTGGAACGCCACTTACGAAGAGGGCCTGTCGACAGTGTCCTATGATGTTGTATCTATTCTAATGCAGCCCACATTCACCTATGTTATCCTCGATCTCAACATTAAGCGCCTATCTTACTTCTTAGTATTTTAGAAGCCGGATGATCTCGTTGGGATAGAGGACGCATGAGAAAACGACGTAACCATTGGTTTGGTAGGGTCGTTATACAGTTTGCATTCCAATGGAACTGGCATTAAGTGACAGATTGTTGCATTTGCAAATGTGATAGTTTCTCATATCTCCATGATTGTCACATGGCGCCTTCTGTTGCTGATTGAACGGTTGCAATACGTGCATTTTATTGGTAATGGTATCGAAATAGGGGTACAATTATGGTTTCAAGGGAAACCTGATGCAGAACATTGTATGGAGTGGGGATCCCAAACACCGGGCACGACACTGTACCTGAAAGCTGTGGATTTAGATTGTTAAGTAGCACTACCATCACAACTTTCCAAAGATAATTTTCAAATAAGAATGGTTGTTAGAATATTGGTGATTTTAGATAGTTTGGCTTGTCTTGAAATATTTAACTGATTATTTTATGGTGTTGCGCTGCAGTGAAGGAGCTACGCTCAAGTTATTCCGTTTATACATCAGACTGCTTTGGAAATGATTTAAAAACCATTCAGACGCCATTACATACAATTGTGCCTTGCGATGTGAGGGAATGCAATAGTGTGGAGGCTTTGTCGTCTCTAATCAGAAATGCTACGTCAAGTCTTCCTGCATTCCACGAATAGTTACAGATGAAAATGAACTACTGCGTTCTTATGTGAGAAAACAAACCCGTATGAGTGGCATATCTTAACAGTATTGTTGATGCAATTTGGTTATTTAAGTGCCTTTCAAATTGCGAGGCTTATTCGATCCCTGTCTCAAGACGGGATTTATGCCAGGTTTCTAATTTTAAAATGCCATACTTAATTGCACTGTAAGATGTCCATAAACTACTTACAACAGGATGTATTTAATTAGTCATAGAACACGTTTTCGGAATTGGACAATTACAATATGACAGTCATGGTCGTAGTTACTGTATTTTTATTCCTCTAACATGGACAACACATTTATTGGTTGACAGCAATATATATTAAACTAAATGTTTTGAATAATAAAAATATTTTACACCACTGAATTTATGTTTTCTTGCCACTACCGACCCTCCCCCCCCCTGCCCCCATGCTCATTACCCTCTCCCCCGGCATACAACATTTAGGCTTGATAGTGACACATTATATGTGTGTTGTTCATCATAAAGTAATTTCGCTTAAAACAATAGGATTCATATGCATAAGAATATTAAAGTTAGTCTTCCCAGACCAAACTGATAAAACGCGCAGCCAAAAGCGATGAATGAGATTACAATGTGACGTCGTGTATAATAGTTTAAAGTCTTTTTCGATTGTCACAATAAAAGGGAGTATCCTTGACCAAGGAATTTATAACCCACCTTGATTCAATCAGACTATTCGATATCACATGATATCAAGTATATAGATGCTATCCATAAACCTGAGCACACAAGCACGAAGAACCATTGCTTTTTTTTAGACGATACTTAAATTAACTAGATCTTACTATCGGCAATATAATCACAAGTAATCCACACAGCTGGGCGAAAATAAATAAGTAGTTTTAAATGCAGGTCTTGTAATAATGTTGTTATGCATTGCAGCACAAATGAGCTATAGATGCACCATAACAGGTAAGGTTGCCATATATGTCAATCTAAGAATCTGGTCAATTGCAGTGTACATGTCAAACGGTCAGGTACAGCAAGGTATATATTTTGGGGAGGATCCCACTTTGTTGTTGCTCTCAAATGCAAGCGGCGAATATGGATTAACAGAATCTCCTAGTTGTAATAACTTGTATATGATTATACATACTCCTATGTCCACATATTCTTTCAAAAAGTTTGAAAATAGATTGATTTGACCATTTTAATGTGATACTCCAGTCGAAGTTACGTAAATAGACAATCGTTTACGAATGTTTTCATTGGATTTTGAATATTATAGCAAAATCAAGTTTAAGCAAACAACTATTCGTTGACATAACACGAAAACCTCAATATCTTCCCGCAAACCATATATACTTGCAATGTCAAAATAATGTTTAAACATTAGTGTTGAATATGTATATTTGAAATATTAGAAGATTTGATTGATTTAATAATTTAATTACCGAAAACGAAACTTTTCTCAGTATTCTTCTATCTACAACAATGAATTATACAATATGATCTCTTCACATGATCTGCAGTATCCCCAAACGAGAGTGACGCGATCTCCATATCTGACCCACATGATGCCTGTGTGATACTAACTGGGTCTTCTCGTATTATTTAGCGCATTCCCTCGTGAGAACAACTGGCACGCCACAATTGAATGATTTGATTACCATGTGTGAGCTACTGGATCCACTCACTGATCTATATGATTGATCCCTGCATGAAAACAAACGAATCTCCCCACATGATGTATATGATCCCTACCTCAAAACAGATCGATATCCTCGTACCATCGATTGGATTTCCTATCACCTAGATAGCATTCACCGAATTGGCAAGGGCTATCAACTGGAACTCTTCGTTCGATGTATTTCCCAACTACACAATTGAATATCATCCTGCCGTTCACGGGAACATTCCGTGAGAGATACAGAATCCTCCCCTCAGTCAACTCATCATCAACAACAAGACTTGATTCCTCTAGGTTGTTGCAGTCCAATAAAACAATTTTGCGAATTATATGACGAGTAACCCCTCTAAATGTGTGTAGCATATCTCTGGTCTTTAATGCGACCTTCTCATATTCCACTTCTCTCTCGAAAAATATTCATGTGTCTTCGGATACAAACGGTAAGAGTGTACAAAATCAAACTTACCTTCACAACGCTGGTAAAGATCTTGATTATGAGAGCGCTATGGCGTGTGAATGATACAAGCCAACTTGGCATAGGTTGTCGGCCATGGCGCGTGCCTCAATACTTAGAAACGCTCCACCAGCGACGCCTGTCGTAGCTTACCAAAGAAGTATAGAATAACTGTCAGGCAACAAAATCACGAATCTTTTATTCGTGACACTTTTTTAATAAATATAGAAAAACAAGTTTAGCTCCTTCATCTGGCTACCTCCACCCTAGACATCACAATACGTAGAATACGGGTGAACAGCGTGGGCCATAAATTCAGGCTGTGCAGTGGTAAGCCTGTGCCGAATTTGGTCGCGCGATATCTCCCAAGGCTACGCACGTTGGTGTTTTGGTCCCGCATTATCCAGGTCTTTTCTCATTGGAGACGGGCTTTTGGACTTTAGGCAACCAAGGTACTACATAGCTCTCCATGGTCTGCAAACCAGCATCACTTTAACCTTGCCATTAGTCAACCCATGGTGACTATAATTACATATTGTTCGTACATCAGCACAGCGATTGGAGGGAGTGAGTGGTGAGAGGGTGGATAAGATTTCCACAATTAAATCAGTGTGCTGGAAGAGTCCTACCCACTGAAGGATATGGTAGAAAGTAATTAACTCTACGGTGCGTTTAACAACGCTCTATTACTGTGTTGTTACTGGCCTCTCGATGACTTACGCGACTGGCGAATATGATTGCGATTCTGGCGCCTAAACCTCAACATGTGTTTGGTGTTTATACGACTACTTCGAAGTTTTTAGCAATAAGTTTTCTAATCTCAATCGTCCAAATGAGAGAAGTAGCTTACTGGTAAGTAAAACGAAATACTCCAAATCAAATATAACAATAAAGGGCACTGAGAGTGTTCTTTATTGCTTAAATAGTCCAACTTACCGACAAAAGACTGGTTCCTAAAAGTTATACCAATGATTTAAACATTTAAATATTGAATGAGCTTTATTAACTTCACGTTTAATTAATACCACTGGTGCGAGAATGTGGTAGTTATCCTTTTATTTCCTGAGATGCTGCTGACTTCATACGAAACTAGTGAAGGCACTGGGACGGCAACTGGGCCTAACAACCGTGACTTACCCACCCCAACCGGGCCAGTAATTACGACATTGTGACACGACCCTATCAGTCTAGCCACCATATCATTCCGCGGTACTTTCAAGAAACCTGTAGTTTGCAAGCAAATTTCGTTGTAAATACCCTATCATCGCTCGCTCATAATGTTAACCTGCATTCCCGCTCGCCAGCATACGGAGGCTGCAAGCGGTACAGAAATGAATCGTTTTGTGTGCTATTGGGGGATGAGTAGCGATGCATTTGTGTACGAATAGCGCGCTGGGAAGCGGTTTTCTGAGCAACCCTCGCGTATTCATTGGCGGATGTTGCCCACCTTCTATTATATATCATAATGCTGGTGTAGGGAATTAGTGATGTCCCGACTCGAGTTCCTGTGGTGATGGTTGTGCTTCAACCCCAAGCTCTCAACATCTGTACCGCCGATGTTCTGATTTCCAACCCGTATAGATGAACTATCCTGATACCTTGCGCTTGGACAAGAGTGCAAATGCTCTCAGCAAGAATTATGTCTTCATTGGACAGTCGATGATTTTTTCCCGTTCACGATGTGGCATTGAACCTTGTTCATTCAAACAATGTTTTACGCTCATTGTTTGGATCTCTTTTAGATGGCTCATTTGCTCCCGCCATTATGCTTGCCAATCTTGTTCAGCCTAATCCAGGCGCTTTGGTACGTTTACCTTTAATTGTTTGCATCACCTAGGGAGACCCATTAAATTAAAGAGAAGCAGATCACCAAGGCTTGATTGTGTCTCAAGGTATTCATGGAGCGGTGTAATAACAACTGAATATCATCATGCGATTCACTGGATACATACTTAATATTTGTGTGTGAACCTGTGGATTCCGGCACTCTTTGCCATAGCAACTGGGTATACTCTCTACCTGCGCCTCCCCCATACCCCGGCAGCCCATCATCATCCCCATAACCTGGTTTCCCTTGGTTGTTACTGTCCGAAAAAAACTTATCTCATTCTGACGAGTAACCCCTCCACGTGATGTGTGTAATAGCTCCCTTGTGTTACAATGCGTCCACTGTCCAATCAATTTTCCTTTCGAAATATGTGTCATCAGGTTAAAAATGAATTGAGGGTACAAAATCAAACCCGCCTTCACAACGCTAAAGGATCAATCTATTTTCAAACAAAAACTTAACCTAATTTGCGTGGGGTATAGCTGTGCGATGGCTTGCGAGTGATACAAGCAAACTGGGTATAGGTTACAGGCCGGCTGGCTATGCAAAGCGGCATAGGGTGTGTCTCTCAACTCTCTCATCTCTCAAACTCCATCCAATCGAAATGGAGCAGTGTAAAAGCGTCAGGAGTCAATAAGCACAATGAGGGTACAACATTATTATTTCCTTTACTCTCCATTATTATTTTCTTTACTCTCTGGCAAGGGCGTAGCCAGCAATACGCCCTTACGCACGTGGTGATATCAATTTGAAAAGTGAAAGAATAAATATGGCCAAAAATGGCATCAAAGTCAAAAGCTGAGGGGGTTAGACTTTACGGCTTTCTCCCCGGTCTTCACGCCTGGCTCTCCGGTATGGGGCTCGTAATATAAATAGTTTAGAAGGATGTGTTTTTAACGGAGGACGTGACTATGCCCACAAAAGTATCCCGCAGATTCGTCGCATGGAAGAAGTCACACTTTCGGTTTTAGCTCCGAATACAAACATCGTCCAGGTACATTGTACAGGGGTTTGCACAGGGATTTGCATAGGACGGCCGGCCGCTATCTTCTACGTTTAGGTATACATAGAAGATAGCTGTCGGCCGGCCAATGCAAATCCCTGTGGGGGTGAGGGGAACGAGCCGCCGATTTGGGTCAAGGAATGCATTCGGACATGGTTTGATGCTATAGTGTGACGAAATGCGCTCATTCTAAATCGGCACAAAAGTGTTGATGATGATGGGCCGCCTGGTAAATGGGATGTGCAGGGTAAGATGTAATCCTGGTTCTGATTGCAAAGAGTGACGGGATCCAGCGGTTCACACACGAAGATGATATTCAGTTGTTATTACACAGTTATGTAATGAATGGACGTAGTTATTCAGTTGATCGCTCGTGAGGTGGTCCCATTGCTTTATGCAGGTATACAAGTTATTGCTCGAGAAGAAGCAGCTGTTAAACCTGGGATCCAGTGGATCAAACATGCATATCAAGGGACTGTCATGGTTAAGCATATTATTTAAGAAAAACCATTTGTTCGTGAAACGAGATCTAGCTGTTCTCACGTGGGCCGAAAATATCCTGTGATAAGGATTGAAATCGAATAAATTGATAGTGAACCCAAACATTGACGAAAATATTAATAACAAAAAAATAATATATCATTGCTGTCAGTTGTGATTATACTAAAATATGACATGAAACAGGTATTTATTAGGTGTGCTATCAATAAACTCTTAATCTAGGTTGTAACGCAACCAGATCAGAATGCATCATGTAACAGACACAAGTGCATACACGCAATCAGTTAAGAACGCAGCTAGTGAAAGACAAATGCAAGATTTGAAGCCCCTGTTTATATTAATTGCCAATTACCCATATTATTCACCTATATAAGTTTAGACATCAATGTTGTCAATGTTGCGCTATACAGAAAAATGCATGCAGATTAGGACCTATAGAATTTGTCATCAGGTTCCTAGGCCCTTTGCACAACGAACGTATTCTACCTATAGTCGCCCGATCTAGGCTGTCACCAAGCGACTGGTGAGTCCATCGTCCCGGACTTGACATCAAAGCTTTGATGTTACTTTTATCACTCTCTTAGCGAAATCTTTCGAAACAACAGGATCAATAGACATAATCTGATACTAAAGTGTATTGTACGACCAATGTTTTGATGACGCAAGTTTTCGTCCTCGCCCAGCATGCAGAAGGTAAGTTAGATATGGTTCCAATTGACAATACTTTACTTTGTGCTGGTGACACCTGAAAATATCTTATGGAGAAACTTATGATATCTCAGTAGTATTGAAATGTAAAAGGATTACTCCTTAATACTTTGAAAAAACCGCATAGTGTATTGTGGGCTCTACTTACGTTAAAGAGTCAAGTCCAGCTTTGATGGCGAGGAGCTTGCATGAAATAGTGCATAGGATGAGAAGTAACTCACGTTTGAACATGGGGAACCAGTACATAGCACGAGGAGAACCTGTCATTTTGCGATTAAGTGGGGCACACATGCAGATCCAGTGACTTCTGGCGGAGTAAATCTTACAGATAGGGATCCAACTGATCACATAAGGTAGGGTCCGGGATAATGTCCAACTGCTGAGGTATCAAGTTCTCGTTGCTGAATGGATCTTTTCACAAAACAGTGTAGCTTTTCAATTTGTGACCAATATATGTAAGATAGTGTAGCAGTCAAAGGGACTGCATTTAGCTTGAGAAACAATGTAAATGGCGGTCCAATCTCTGAAAGGGGATGCACCCGTCGCGATAGCTCAGTAGTACCGTACTGAACCTTCGTTCCAGCGGCGTGGGTTGTGCAGCCTGTCTAGGTAACGGGTTTGTGCCAATTGAGTACTGGCACTTAATGGGAGCAGTGCAAGCATCAAAATCATCCTCACCCATTGCAGTCGCGATATCACCTCGTTTTTGAAAGTGACAATAAACTCCAATTTGACCATCACTATTCAAGTGTGAGGGATTTCCAGAATCGTGGCCTTGTTGGCTTCAGCCTGACTTCATTCATTTCTACGCACTCTATGTATGAGTATTATAGACACGTGCTCATACTAACACAGTCGTAGTCCCGAGTCAGGGTGTCATTTTCTAATTGGTCGTTGATTACTTCTTCGAAAAAGTCGGACGAACCAGACATGCTGATTCGATGCACCTCAAATATCTGCCACCGACACATTAAGATTATGTCATAAGTGTTGTGCGTTGTCCAATAACATCGAACCCCGCTGGGCAGGGCTTTCCTTACAAATTGCCAACACTGTGATGTTTTTTTTGTAGAGTGAGTGCACTGGTGCATTGGAGAAGCACTCACCGCTGCCACTGTTTGGCGCACAACAGGTGATGACATCATCATTAGACGACCTGCCAGACGCCGTCATGTAAATCAAGAAGTACGCTGTTCCTGTAACACAGATATGTGGGAGGAGTTCTTGACGAGTAGAAATCGTGTCAAATAAAATACATCTTAGATTTCTATTCACCAAAGCAAAGTAAATCGCCTTTACATCCTTTTCATGATGCATTGTAAGGTATAATTTGCTGAATGTGGCGTAGTTTTGTTTTGACAAGTACTCAACTATGTCACATATTTGACTGATCCCATTGTATTTCAACGTGAAAGCCTCAATATCCACTTCTAGAACGAGAAATATTCGCGTATTGCGAGCTACGAGCTAGGAGGCAGTAATTAAAATAATGTATAGCTTATCGTAAGTATTTTGGTATCGAAAGACACCTCATTGAAAAGGAGGGGAAGGAGGAGGGATAGATAAGAGATAAGGCAATAAAAGGCTGGAAAGGGGGAAGAGGAGGGGAAGTTGGATGCAAACAACAGGGTAGGAATATGAAGAGAGGCGGATGTGGGGGATGAGAGATGAGGAGGGAGAAAGGAATAAGATACGGGAGGGGAAGCGTGGCTTTAGAGTAACTTTTTGCTAGCAAGTTGCGTGAGTAACTTTTCCCAAACTAGTTGATAATTTCTTATGTATATATCAAAGCTAGTCTAGATCATCACACTAATAACAAGTGTGTGAGGGGATGTGCAAATTGTTTGCATATCAATTTTTATCACCATGTTTGGCCTTGAACAAGGCAGATGCGTATCTAGCATTAGCACATGAAGAATATTATTCAAAGCAGAAATAGCAGGTTATTCGCAAACATAGGTTTGTATATCATTGTATGTTGCTGCCACAATGCTCAATAAACAGACACTTCTCAATAAGCGTAATATGATGAGAGCAGCGGCTGTTCTAAGTTCAACATTTCTGGACATCAGCCAGTCTCTTCCTTTTCTCTCCCAATTCATGCTCTCTTTCCCCTTCTAGTCCCTCTTTCTGTCATGTTCTCTTACCCCCTTCTAAGTCCATCTTTCTGTTCTGCCCTCTCGCCCCCTGCTGTCCCCTCTCTCTGTTTAGCCCTCTCGCCCCCTTCTATCTCCTCTTTCTGTGATGCTCTCTCACCTCATTCTAGCCCTTCTTGCTGTCTTGCTCTTTCTCTCCATTCTATCTCTTATTTATGTCTTGCTCTTTCTCCCTCTTCCATCTCTTGTTTATGTATTGCTCTCTCTCCCTCCTCTATCTCCTCTTTCTGCGTTGCTCTCTCATCCTATTCTAGCTCTTCTTGCAGTCTTGCTCTATCTCTCCCTTCTATCTCTTGTTTATGTCTTGCTCTTTTCTCCCTTCTATCTCTTGTTTATGTCTTGCTCTTTCTCTCCCTCTTCTATCTTCTCTTTCAGTGTTGCTCTCTCACCCAATTTTAGCTCTTCTTGCTGTCTTGCTCTTTCTCTCCCTTCTATCTCTTGTTTATGTCTTGCTCTTTCTCCCCTTCTATATCTTGTTTATGTCTTGCTCTTTCTCCACTTGTATCTCTTGTTGAAGTCTTGCTCTCTCTCTCTTCCTCTACTATCTCCCCTTTCTGTGTTGCTCTCTCACCCCATTGTAGCTATTCTTGCTGTCTTGCTTCTCTCCTCCTTCTATAAATTGTTATGTCTTGCTCTTTCTCTACATTTTATCTCTTGTTTATGTCTTGCTCTCTCTCTCCTGCTTCTATCTACTCTTTCTGTGTTGCTCTCTCACCCCATTCTAGCTTTTCTTGCTGTCTTGCTCTTTCTCTCCCTTCTATCTCTTGTTTATGTCTTGCTCTTTCTCCTCTTCTATATCTTGTTTATGTCTTGCTCTTTTCTCCCTTCTATCTCTTGTTTATGTCTTGCTCTTTCTCTCCCTCTTCTATCTTTTCATTCAGTGTTGCTCTCTCAACCCATTCTAGCCCTTCTTGCTGTCTTGCTCTTTCTCCCCTTCTATCTCTTATTTATGTCTTGCTCTTTCTCCACTTCTATCTCTTGTTGAAGACTTGCTCTCTCTCTCCCTCTACTATCTCCCCTTTCTGTGTTGCTCTCTCACCCCATTCTAGCTCTTCTTGTTGTCTTGCTCTTTCTCTCCCTTCTATCTCTTGTTTATGTCTTGCTCTTTCTCCCCTTCTTTATCTTGTTTATGTCTTGCTCTTTCTCTACATTCTATCTCTTGTTTATGTCTTGCTCTCTCTCTTTCGCATCTATCTGCTCTTTCTGTATGGCGCTCTCACCCCATTCTAGCCCTTCTTGATGTCTTGCTCTCTGAAACTCATTTGCCCATTACTCAGTTTTGAATCCACTCTCTACCTCCTACCCCAGTGCTTTTTCTTTCTCTCATCCTCTTTCTTCCCTCCTCTGTCTCTCTCTCTCACATAAAAGTAATCTCACATTTCTATTACACGCACTGTGGCCGCTTCTACGGCGCGCTGTTACTGTGTCGTTACTGGCCTCTCATTGGCTGACGCGACTGGCGAATTTGATTCCGAATCCGACGCCTTCAACCTCAAAATTTATTTGGCGTTTATATATATATATATATATATATATATATATATATATATATATATATATATATATATATATATATATATATATATATATATATATATTTATTTATTAGGACATATAGATATATATGTTTATATAAGTACATGTATATATACATATATATATATATATATATATATATATATATATGTACATATATAGATATATATGTTTATATAAGCACATATATATGCAGTATACATATGTACATATATATAAACATATATATAGATATAGAGAATATATATATATATATAGATATATATATAGAGAGAGATAGAGAGATATATATATATATCTCTATATCTATATATAGATCTAGATAGATATATATACATATCTGTATGTCTATATATATATATATTTTATATCCTGATATTTATAGACATTTATTTATATATATATAAAAATGTATATATCTATATATTTATCTATCTATATACATGTACATATATCTCTCTATCTATAGATATCTATCTATATATCTCTATCTCTATATAGATATATCTCTATATAGAGATATATAGATAGAGATCTCTATCTATATGTATATATATAGATATATATATCTTTCTATATCCCATATATATATATGCATATATATCTATATATATATATATATATATATATATATATATTTATACACAAATATATATATGTGTGTGTGTGTGTGTGTTTAATATTTATGTATATGTTTTGACATTATTGCGGATTGCATTTGTATAATCAGCCGGCTATCATTCGGCATATACACCTAGGGCTTGCTGTTTACTACAACCCACCTGGAACGAACGGTACTTGTTACCATCCCTACACACCAACTTCACATCGCATAATCAAGCCACGACTTGATTTGCAAACGCGGTGGTACCACGAGTAACTCCTCCATGAGCGTAACCCCTCCATACAAAGAGTGTGCAGATCCCCATGGTGTCAGCAGGACTCCCTATTATCCGCTACTCCCCCAGATATATCGAGCCTTCAATAGTTACATAAACAAGTTGGATACAGTGCGAACAATGTATGACTCACCTTAGGTGTGCTGATCACAAAGCAAGTATGGTGCTTGTACAATTGCGTAACAACTGCTCTCGTTCCAGGTTTTGTCAAATTATTCTAGTATGCGCAACATGACTCTATGACCTTCCCCAGAGTTATATCAAAGCGTTGGTTGCACTGCCTGTAAGTCGGTCGTAGACGAAAACAGGCGCATAGAGTTAGACATAATTGTTTGACAATAAGTAAGATAAGTTCGTTGCGAATATTTGGCCTCAGTCCAAGCGATTTGATGGGAAGCAGGTGGACGAGACGAGAGTGAGATAAGAAAGTCAACAAATAGGGTTGCGAATAGAAGATGAGAGGGCAGTAGACGAGAAGTAGAGAAAGACACTAGATAAGAAGAAGGAAGAGAGACAGGGAAACTAAAGATGAGGATATCGGGAATCATATAATGACAAGCGAGATGAGTTATGATTAGAGGGAGAAATGAACGAGATAGAAGGACGGAGCTACTCGATCTCTCTGTATGATCTACATGGTCCGCTTATGAAGGCATATGGACTTCTTGGTAAGATCTACATGATCTCCGCGAATGTTGTTAGCCCCTTCGTCATTCCTCTATATAAGAGGTACTGGAGCGCAAGCGATTCGACCCGGCCTTGACCTATAATTGGACAATAACAAGCAAGCAGCGCGCGTCAAACATAATCAACAGGAATGGTCAACATGAATTTGCGAGAATTGGACAAAGGAAACCGCTCATCCATCAAAACACATATTAAGGTGTGAAATACGATTCTGTGGAGGTTTTAATGCTGCTGTGGTCGTATGATGGCCACCTTGGCCCTCATGGGCCCACACGGCCCTATATGAACGATGAACGCCCGCAGTCTGCCCGTACAGATCTCAAGGCATTACAGGGCCCCTAACCATCTGTCAGTCTCATATGACCAAGGTATTAGTGTTATGAGCTGCGGGCGAGGTTAAAATCAGTCGCATGGGTTGAGCATGGACTGAACGGCAATAGGTAGGATACGTCTATTGCGTAAACAGGGCCTCAGAAACATGCATGTATGAACATCTGCAAGTTGCGGTGATACCATCTGCTGCTAATTTATGTTTATCAAGGGCAAGTAATTGTACTTCGATTTTCAATGCTATTCTTCAAAATGAAATAACATTATATGCCTTAACATTCCTAAAAATAACAAACATTTATGCGTGAATATATTTTAATTCCTGCACTCCGAAGGAAGTCAATACAAATGGATGTCCGATGTGCAATTTGGGTCAGCACCAGTGTCTGTTTCACAGCCCCGTTAGAATACACAGCACTATAGATGAAACAAAACATTGATAGCCTAATGTCAGGTGATCACTCCAACAAATTGTAAGCTGTCCAATGTCAATTCATGCATTCCTATCATATATCACAAATTGTGATGAAGTTCATGGCATCAATTAGGCGTTATAGAATTGCAGGCACATGTGGCAGTAGTAGCACAAATAACGAGGTTTGGGACAACGCATTCACGCCAATTGAGGCAACACAGTGTTCACCAGATACGAGTTGACGCTTACCCATTGACCATTTGTTGTCGACAAGCTGCCTTCTCGGTCCTGTATTACTGATGACTGCTATTAGAGCATTGACCCGTCTCATGCAAAGCTGCCGATTGTTATGATAAACTTGTTGTCAACGGATGAATATAACACAGAGCAACCAATAACAGGGAGGTTATGAAGAGAACGTTCAATGCCATTGCATCAGTTTTCTTGTAATGCAGAGCACATATACACAGCAACTATCCCACATGTTCCTCTATGTCCTCCACAAGCAATGGTCCAATCCAAATACTCTCCTCTGAATGGGGAAAATACACATGCCATACAAACAGCATGCGGTGTTAGCGCATTGATACACAGACCGCCACCTCCCCTTTTCTACATCCAGTGCCTAAACGTGTGATATACCAGTTCACATGCAAGGACATAAACTGTCACACCGCATTCAATCAGACTCCTTTCTGTTTCGCTTATCCTCTTTCTGTATCCAACGCATTGTGTCCATGTCGAAGTTCCAGGACTCGTTATTATGCGTACGAAGCCCTGTAACATACAGCGATTTCCCGACAGGGCAGCAAGCCATGGAGGCAGCATAATTACTTAGCAATGTCGACGGTAGATTAGCGAGAGCGTGCCATTTTGACATGAACCACAATGGCTTCACCATAACAGCGCTGTCGTTATCGGGGAATGTATCATGGTTTAATCGTCCCATACTAATGTAACACGGAATGTTCACTGACCACACATATGGCTTTGGATTCATTTATTGGCTGCTGCATTTTATCAATGCTTGTAACATTCCACAAACTTCTGGTTGATTTTCACCCCAGGGTGATGGATCGCCTCCTGCGAACTAACCCTCGATATCTTGGAGTGACATAGCATTTTAAGCAGTGGTACAAGGTAAGATGAGAGCGTACCAGTGCCAAGGCTGCTCTCCGACTGTCGTCAGTAGAATACGTTGAACCGAATTTAACTTCCCTACTTTCTGAGGAATAGCCCCTCCATTTAACAATGTAACGTCTCCTATGTGTCTTAATAACATAACATTATTGCACCTTCGGTTTGTTGATGGTTTTGTACGCAACAACACGTTATGACATCACTGAGAGTTATTTTATAACGTTGGTCGCACTGCTATTGGTGCCGAGCGAGGAGCACAACACGATTAGAAGGTAAGAAGTAATTGGTTGTGGGTCCAGAGGATGAGCTGGGAAGAGTGTGGACGAGACGAAAATTGAGAATGGGAGCTTTACGAATAGTGGAGAAAGTAGGAGATGACGATTTGGGGAGGAGGATATATTATGACAAGAATGGAGAGAGGCGTGGAAACTAAAGAGGAGGAGATACGGACAAATTTAAAAGAAAATAAGGAGATAAAATTAAACGAGTATTTGAGGAAGGTAGGGAGAGTGAGACGTCTGAAGGAGCAATATGAGACTCAGAGAGGCAGATAAAGAGGAATAAGAGAGGGGTGCGAGAGGAATAGGTAGAGAGCTTAGGAGACTAAAAAGAGACCGGCAGAGGGAGAGGGAGAGGGAAGGAAAAGAGAGAGAGAGAGAGAGAGAGAGAGAGAGAGAGAGATAGAGAGAGATAGAGAGAGAGAAATAGAAAAAGAAAGAGAAAGAGAGATAGAAAGAGAAGAAAGATAAGAGAGAATAGAGAGAGAAGAGACTGAGAGATCTAGAGAGAGAGAAGGAGAGAGAGAGAGACCGAGAGAGAGAGAGAGAGAGAGAGAGAGAGAGAGAGAGAGAGAGATCTCTGTGACTTTCTGTGGTTAAGCTGCCTTTGATTATTTCAATAACCGAACCCTGACAACTCGATTGTTTGAGCACCATATGCACATGGCATAAAAAAGGGATACCTGTATAACAAATAGAGCTGCTTGATCACCATCTATTCTGTATTCTGTGAACAATGAAGGTTAAGGGAGTCCCATAATAGCTTACGATTTTCTGTTGATTTTACTGAAAAAGATTATCTATTATTAGAGAGCACGACACCTTTACCAAACTGGCGTTCTCGAACGAGGCTTTGCTAGGGCCAACACATCCATTGTAGCCCTCTCACGTACACATGTTGTCGATTAGGTGACAAATACGGACTTGATATTGTATGAGTCTGCTCGAGATTTTGTTAGAGAAGAGCGAATTTTGTCGGCGCCAATTCTCAGCTGCTACAAGAGGTCGTCCACTTTTAGCAAGTCTTCTTCGTAATTAACACACCTGACCGCAGGAGTGTCAGCTATGGCCGTATGCTTGATGTTGCTGCAAGCTCTGGGTCTGCCAGTTACGTTGTGAGTACTTCGAGCAGAACACATATGTTCAGTTATTGCTTTTATTCCCACCGAGTAAGTAATTGAAAGTTTTGCGGCACACCAGCATTTATGCGCTTTGTGTTGCCTGTATAGGTGAATAGATAAGTTTGGCTTGATTAAGCAGTCGCCTTCATGGTCATATAATGTTACAAGAGGAAAATCGGTGTTGATAAAGATGAACTGAACAATATTGAGAAAACAAACTCTTACTAGAGTAACATCATCGGCAGAATGACTGAACCGGGTCATTCCAGCCTCTCTTCTAGGCAATTTCCTGGTACAAGTGGTGTGTTTGCGAACATTGATTACTTTTCTGAACCACCACGACGCGCCGTCGTTGGTGGGGAACCCATCACCATTAAGATAACTATTGAGTGCCTGTCACATACTCTGAACATCTCGTCAGAAAGAGCGCTGTTGACAACAATGTGATATGTTATGAGCGGGTATTTTTTAATTGACCACCGATTCACTGACTAATCACACGTCCAGACCGTTGTATGTTTCTGCTATACCACGCCTTAACTCTGCTGCTCTCCAGCCAGATTGATTAAGGCTGGACCAACATGGCAACCGTGACACCCAGGCGCCTCACGAAGCTATGATTTGCTCAGTTAAAGAAGCCTGACAACGCCTGGCAAATAGAGGATGGCCGACTTATCCAGTGTATATATGGTGATATGTATTAAGGTCCCTGCCGAAGTGCAGAGGCGGTTCGGGTGATGACTTGGTGAATTTGTCTGCACCTAACCTAATATGGGTCTCCATACAGGCTGTGCAGGCAATATGTAAACGGATCAGATCATGCCCAGACCATCACAGCATTGTGTGGAACGTGGGGTGCACCCTTGCATGATGACGTGAGAACCGAGCTAATATTATAAGTTATTATTTTGTCGAGAACAATATATCAATTAATATTAACACAGTATAGTAAACTGACGAATTTTATCTGTTATTCATTGTGTGAAGTGGTAATATATGTCTAGGCAATACTGCGCCTGACTAGGTCACATGTTGATGAACTTGTGTGCACCTAACCTAATATGGGTATCCATACAGGCTGGGTAAGCAATATGTAAACGACCAAGACATGACATCATTGTATGGACTGTAGGGTGAAAACTGGTATGTTACTATTTTGTCGGCACAAGGAATATTAACACAGTATAGTGTAACCGTCGTCATTTTCTCTGTGATTCATTGTGATGTAGTGGTAATATACCAATATATGTCCCGGCCGTACAGCCCCCCGACTAAATCTTGTATGAAGCTCGTCAAGTTGTGGACATGCCATCTATTGCCAGAAAATGTTTATCACGGACAAGTAATTGTATTGACGGATAGCAGCGAGTTATAGCATGGGTGCTGTTTCATGAACTACCCGTATCATGTGGCTTTATGAGTCGCGACGTCTCGGGTCTATTTTAAGGTGGCAAAACAAAATACATCATAATGTGGCGTGTGAAACAATAGCCAAATATCTAGGAAAATAGGCAAACGTGTAATATGTATGGGCTCACCTACATTGAGGCCTTTGTTAGGATCTAAATCATCAGCATACATTGAGGAGTCGCCTCTTTATTTGCCTCTGCTCCTTTCTATGGATTGGTCATTCAACCCTTTTAATAAAATCACCGTCAGGGTTGCAGGGCTTCTCTGCTCTTAAGAAACTGTAATCGCAGTAATATCTGAGTGAATTGATAGCCAGTAATCAGCTTTGACAGCATAGAGTAGGCAGACTTAGTTCAGATTGCAGACTGTTTCTGAGTTTGCAGACTCTTAAATTTAGTTCGTAGACTTAGTAGTTGGTTTGCATCATAATCAGTCGTATTATTCAAGACTTAAGTCTGGAAAGTTTTGAAGCTATAAAAACTCCACGTCGTTGATGGTTCCTGGTTCAGTCGTAGAAGATGGAAAGACCATAATATCATGTACCGTAGATAACCACTTCGATTTTCAATGCTGTTCTTCAAAACAAAATACCATTATATGCGTTTATATTTCTAAAAATGTATTACGTTATATGCGTAAATATATTTGCATTCCTGCACTTCCGATACAAATGGATATCCGATGTGCAATTTGGGTCAGCATCAGTGTCTGCTTCACAGCACCGTTGGAATACACAGCAAAATAGATGAAACAAAACATCGGTAGACAAATTTCAGGTGATCACTACATCAAATGTAACCCTGTCCAATGTCAACTCATGAATTGATACCATGAAATGTCAATAATTTTATAGAATTGCAGGCACAGTTGGCGGAAGTAGCAAAGATATTATACATCTAACGAAGTTTGGGACAACGCATCCACGCCAATTGAGGCAATACAGTGTGCACCAGAAACGAGTTGACGCTTCCCCATTGACCATTCGTTGTCAACAGGCTGCCATCCTTGTCCTACTGGTGGTTACTGACCCGTTTCGTGCACAGCTGCCGATTGCTGTACCTCAACCCGCTCTCCCTCCGCTTCACTTCCACCCTCACTCCCTCCCTCCACCCTTCACATTCTCTCCCTCTATAACATCTCCACCAACTCTCCATCTGCTCCACCTCCACCTCTATCTTCCCCCCCTCCACCACTCACCTCTCTCCCCTCTATATTTCCTCCACCCACTCTCCATCCTCCACTCCTCCACTCCTCCCCTCCCCCCACCCTCACCTCTCTCCTCTCCCCTCCCCACTCTCCACCTGCTCTCCCTCTCTATCACCTCCCCCCACCCACCTTCCTCTCCTCCACCTCTCACCACCTCCACCCTCTCTCCCTCCACTCCACCCCTCACCTTCTCTCCCTCTCCCTCCACCCACTCTCCATCTGCACTCACCTCCACCCCCTCTCTTTCCCTCCACCCCTCACCTCCACTCCCACTCTGCACGCCCTCCACTCCTCACATTCCTCCCTCTATATCACCTCCACTCACTCTCCATTTGCTCTCACCCCTCTATCCTTCACTTCCACTTCACACTATCTCCCTCCGCTCCATTTCCACTTCCAAACTCTCACCACTCTCCACCTCCACTCTCTCACCACGCTCCACCCTCCATCTTCTCCCTAGTTGAGGGACAGAGGGTGAGATTGAGTACAGGGAGAGAGGATGGAGGTGGAACGGAGGGAGAGAGGGTTGAGCCGATTGAAGCCAAAATCACTGTAATCGTAAGACAATCCAACTTTTTCGCTCGATATGGTAAGCTATGATTATTACGAAATTCGAGGGGTTGTTACGTTATGATCGGCCTTTAATAACTAATTTGAAGTGCCTTCTTCGACAGGCCTCCGCGAATTGTCTTTAGTGATCCTTGAATATTAATGGTAGGGTTGGATATTATGCTCTTCATGTGGACCTAAACAGGCGTGTAACTCCTCGTTGCTGCGACGCTCGGGCTGTGTAATACTTCGGCTGCCACAGAGAGTCACTAACTCGAAACCAATACAACCGTCTCTGCTGGTTACTTTTAACATTGCATCGTGTTATTTAACACACCAAGCCCCATATTCGAGTTGCTACTTCTTGTACTATACATGTAATCACTCGTTCTATATTTTCACTTAAATCAGCGCAGGTATTCGACTCAGCGGTAACGATACCCAGCTCAGCTTCATCTTCACTCGTCTTGCGTTGCAGAAGATTCCAAATGTCCTACTAACATTGTAACTACAAATAGCATCAGAATCATATGTCACAGGAACTTACATCGGATTTAGCGATCATTAGTAGTGATACCAACATGAACTTGCACATTTCTTCACCTAGCAAAGTTTACCATGGCATCACAGTCGGTTACCAGCATCAGTATTGGTTATGCGCAGTTTCGTCATCAAACTTTAAGCGGTTTTGCAATACACTTGTGGCAGCACTCTTTCAGATATGTTTTAGTGATGACAGTGAGAATAGACGGAGTGGCATCAAGGGGATTTTTATCAATACAATGTAATTAGTAGGTAAATAAATCATTCTAATTCATAATACATTTTTGTGGATTCTGCATGAAGTAATTGGGATGAAAGTCTTGATAATGAGTCTTGATATTATTCCAAAACTTACCAAAAGAAGAGGACTCACATAATGCACAGTCCTACATCTTCTTCCGGTAGGGTGAGTAACTTGAATCCACCGTTAGCAACACTTATCATATTATATGGTTGACATGACTCAATAATGTGAAAATAGAAAGTGAGCAGAAGCGTAAAGTAGATTATTTAGCGGTGTGTTGTGTAAAGTGCTCCGTGAGAAATAATTTTCGTGTACTGATAATTCTGTTCGCAGTGAGCGATTATGGAGAAAAGACAGCTAAAATGAGTAAAATTGATTGGCGATCGATATTGGGTCGTGGCATATGAATCCTCATTGTAAAAATAAAAATGTTGCAGAGATTGGGGAACAAACAGGGTGCACGGTTGTTGGTCCGCAAAAATGGACTGTGAGCTTCCCTATTAATCTACATAAATGATATCGTATGGACATTTACCATGTCTATGCTATTATTGACGTTCCAATCCCTTTCAAATGCTTCTAGTTATCCAACAATCAATCTGTTTTACTGATTGAAGCCCGACGTCGGAATACAACACACTGGTCTTGTTGCGTAATCAATGCGCCCTTGATAATCTGGATAAGTAATATGCCATGCAGTCGGATCAGTAGTAAGGTAACATAATGCTGAGAAGGCAGGAAAGTAGTTGTTATAAACTAAGTGCCAAATTTTATATAGTTTCTATGATTTAAGTTGACATTGCTTGGCACGATAGCTTCTCTACAAACCATTCCTGGCAGTAGCGTTCATTCGACAAGAACAGCGGCCCCCGTGCATAGCTGCATAGATGCGTCCGATATAACGCAGATATGACCTGGTTAACTTTGAAAGCAGCATAATGTATCAAGACGTCTGTTGTTGTACTTTTTATTAAATAAATAACAACTTTTTAAGGGTACAACAGCGGTGGTATTTTAGATTGCACACGATCAGTGAAGTACAACGTGCATCATGTGTCGATGAACCATATAGAGTAGAAACAAATCAATTATAATAGCATAAATGGAATATAACACTGATAAACATTGTTGTAAACATTATTGATTATGGGATGGACCATAAGGTTTATATAAGGCATAAGAAAGTCTATCATATAATATATCCTGAATAAATACATTATTATATCTATGCCATGGCATGAGCAACCTATATAGCATTACCTGATATATCAGCTTCAAAACGCGCCTTATATTCGCATTGACGAATATATCTGTATATGAAAGGGACATGGCAATAGCGACTTAATTTTCCGATGATACAAATCTCTTTCTGAGGGCATCCTTTACGTTAGGAGGGACAGATGTCAGTAAATACGGACTGTAAACAAGAGGAGTATAGAACAACCTTCTCCGCCCTTCGCTGACATACACCAAGCGCCCTGTGGTTCGCTTCACAAGATCATTTTCAAGCTGACTATGCTGAGCAATGTACACAGAGGAAAGACACCTGTTGTTGCTAGACAGAACCTTGAGGAATGTTGAGACGTTGATATCATCGTTGTCACTTAAAAGTGCAACAGAGTTTAGCATGGTGTGACTACAAACCATCTGACCCAGAGTTGCAAGTTGAATATCATCAGGCCCTGACACCACGAATGTCAACCATATTTCTCGCAGTGAAGTCATCTCACTGAGAATAACAAGGATCATAACCAAATGTGATTCCTTGAATCTAAAGAACTTGAGAACGATACTCTGTATGTTTTGACTAGACATTATGACGCTGATCAACTCTGTGAAATCTGCATCCTCCTCCTCTGTCATTATATACAGCCCGATGGCCTGCAACTCGCTATTCTTCTCTATCAGACGGAGAGTTGCAGGGGCATTGGTTCGGTCATAGAACAGTCCAGTCACCGCCAAAAGAGTATT
Organism: Urechis unicinctus; assembly: GCA_034190875.2. NCBI lineage: Eukaryota > Metazoa > Annelida > Polychaeta > Xenopneusta > Urechidae > Urechis > Urechis unicinctus. The sequence continues at coordinate 7,086,655 of CM067342.1, forward strand.
GGTGTCCTCTTTAGTCACCGCGAATGACGAAGCTCCAAAGAATGCGAGATGGAGCTCTTTCACAACAGTTGGAACCCTCGCTGAGAATGAATGCATATGCTGCATCAAACAGAAAACGAAATATCCATGAACATTAAAGGGACCGTACAATGCAGAAGTATCGTTCTGTCGGCTATGTATATGGTATTCATAGACATTAAGTGCATTTGTATGTTTATGCATATCAATATATAATATATATATATATATATATATATATATATATATATATATATATATATATATATATATATATATATATATATATATATATATATATATATATATATATATATATATATATATATATATATATATATATATACATTTGTTTATATGGATATATGCTTATGTGTATATATGCATACATATACATATATTTGAATATATATATATAGATATATATATATATAATATATACATATATGTATGTGGTATTCAAAGACACGAAGTGCATTTGTATATATATGCATATCCATATATATCTATGTAAAGATAAATATATATATATATATATATATATATATATATATATATATATATATATATAATTGACATATATATATATATATATATATATATATATATATATACACATTTGTTTATATGGATATATGCTTATGTGTATATATGCATACATATACATATATTTGAATATATATATATATATATATATATATATATATATATATATATATATATAGATATATATATATATATATATATATATATATATCCATCCATATATATATATGACATATATATATATATATATATATATATATATATATATATATATATATATATATATATATATATATATATATATATATATATATATATATATATAGATGTATTTACATATACATTCATATATAAATTAGTATATATGAACCATATTCATATAAATAGTTTTATACATTTGAATACATTTATGTATGCATTAATATATATTTATTTAATATATATATAACACGTTATCCCCTATTAAGCTTAATTCATACTCGCTCGCCGACCTGGATGCGGAACGTAAATTTTGGTCTCCGAGGTGATCACATGGTACAACAGAGCGCGCGCAATCCGTGCCAAGGTCGGCGGACCGATACGGGTTGAAATACAGCTGACCGCAATGGGCGCGCGAAAAACCGTCCCACATCTGCTAGAGATGAAGAAAGTTGATCTTATTCCGCGTTGCGCATCCGAAACAGTGGATTGGACATCGCTTGGTCTACGCTAAGTACATACATGCTTATACATCCTGCCTTGATTGGCTGACTTCTTGTATATAACTATGCAAGTTGGCCGAATTTATACTGGTAATAAGAAATACATAAATAAAAGGCTAATAACGGTATGCATTAAGGTTTTAATCATGAACATACATTCTCTTTATCCCTCTCTCTCCCCTCTCTCTCACCTCTCCCCTTTCCTCTCTCCCCTCTCTCCCCCTCTCTCTCCCCTCCCTCTCTCCCCCTCTCTCTCCCCTCGCTCTCTCCTCTCTCTCTCCCCTCGCTCTCTCCTCTCTCCAGATTCGTTCGTGACCGGAAATGACATCAGCGACTTCCCCAAAAGAATTATAATTCGGTTGACACTTTTCATGGTAACATTTTAATCTCGTTTTGTGACCCTGGAACGTATATTGTCGATTTTATCAAAAATAAATGGCTAATTTTAGCTGTTTCCGGAACTCTTACCTACGATTCGTGAGAAAACAACGCATAATTTCTGCTGTCATGCTGCAAATGAAATGTTAATAAAACAGTTATTCACAAATTCATGTAAACAATTTCAAAATCGACCGAGTATTATTAAACTAATGGGAGTGTTAATGCATTGGGGGGGGGGGGGACGTAAGCTCTGTTTGTGAGAAAACTATTGAAAATATACAATTAAATGAATGTGTTACAAATGAAGCACATGGGCTATCTTCAGGTGCAAACATTTTTCCAATACGACCCTTTACGACGGAGAAACGACGTGTTAACTTCTTATTGAACAGAAGTGACATCATCGACATCCATGAGATCAGGAGATCCAACTTAAGCTGTCATGGAGCACATATGACCCAATTTTCATCATTATCGGACATGTATTGACGGTTTTATAGGCGCTCAAAATATTCATGAAACGTATATTGCCATTTGGACCGATACCAAGTTTTTTCGACCTTGGGCGTTTGGGAAAACCATTAGTTGGATGGCCATTCATGTCATAAGACAAAGTTTGCAATCAGAATAAGCTACACAATGATGTTAACTATGTAACAATCGAACCATTATTGACGAAGTTATTCTAGATAATAGTTTTTAACTTATTCGATGACCTTGACCTTAGTTTTAGGTCAAGGTCGCAACAAAACCTCTAGGTTCTGCGCATCATTCACGCCTAGCGATTGACGAATTTGGAAAATTTCAAAATTGGAAAATTTCAAAAATTGTGACCTGTATCGCGGATCAAAAAAATGTTTACAAACATCCTACAAACATACAAGCCTGGCCGATCGACATAAATCGGCTTCGCCAAGTTTACAATGGAATGGTATTTCTTGAAGTTGAAATAATCGCTCTGTGATTTTGCCGGGGCTTTGATGGCAGCATGCTTTCCATCCACCGATCCCAGACACATGGGAAAGTTCCAGTAACACCAGCTAACGGCAGCAACAGAATGCAGTCCACAATGCCTTGCAGGTTTCTGTCAAGATGTTATTCACAGTTGACTTCCTTAAACGATAGCTGTCGGCGACACTTTTGTTTCTTTCTTGTACGACGCCAGGTAATAAGCGCAAGCACGTCCTCGTCTTCCGAATCCATATCAGCAAATGACCTCTACGCGCTTAGTATGAATTCAAAACCGGATGCGCACCCCAAAAAAACCCCGCGCTGTGTCTGTTTCGGCCTCGGCGACCACCATCCGCAAACCGGATAAGTATGAACGCGTGGGAGAAGCATTCCCCGACTGCGCGCCGAGAAGTCGGTGAGCCAGTGCGCTGCAAAAGTGTACACCTAGCTTTAGACAGTTTGAGAGCCATTGTAACCTAGCCGTGAATGTATTCGGGTTGGGTTAGTGCGTGACTGCACACCATATCAGCAAACAAACAGCCTACAGTCCCGCAAACCTTCAGAGGAGTTCAGGATGAAAGTGCTCAAAGCCTCGTCTGCCCTTGAGCCATGTGATACGTGCACGACGCGCCTATTATCTCTTGAAAGTACAGCAGGTTAGTTTATTGGCAAACCCTGGCCGTCCCGCCCCTAAGGATCTCAATGCGGGCAACCCTGACGACGCTACCGTAGCCATACACATCATTCACATAGAGGAACCCATTTCGCCTTCTGGAGCAAGTTCATGGTCCGGGTACACCAAACGCGCTACAGAGGCCATCAAAGGCTCCAATGGTGTCCATTTGTCGGCCACAGTGAGTATGGGAGATACTGTCCACCATTGCCATAGTACTTAAGCCTGATAGATCATATGTGGTCTGCTGCGACCTCTCAGTGCCTGGAAAGTTTATTAACCGCAGACTGTTGATCAATAACCACAGTCAATTACCACTGGTTTTCAACATAAATACCATTTTCTGACATGATCCAAGTCTTGACGTTTATTAGGATAGGTGTAAAAGCCCCACTGCAATGGCATATGCACCGTCTTATTACGCGCGAAACAATTGGCACAGTGAAATCGGCGCAGGGTATACCCTGGCAGTCTCTCTCGCCGCAAATGTCTGCTTGTTCTGCATGCTTGACTGGTTATAGAGGGATAAAATCAGAAATAGTGATTCTCCACCCGCCCAATAACTTCGAATTCCTGGATGCAGACGCACAGCTTCGACGCCAACCCCAAACTGTCGCACTGCTGAGTGCACGCGCTATGCGGTCTTTGATTTTCAGCGGCACAACAGGCATGTTATTTGCCGAGCGAATGTGCCTAAGTTTGAACTTGGATGTGTGCGTGTTTTACTGTGCACTCTCATGGGCGGCACTCACCATGCAGGTGCTGAGCAGACATAACACACTGGCACTGCTGTTCTCAATGATATGTACAGCGTCATCTCCGCCAATATAACCACGCACAGTCAGTAGTTCCAGTGGCTGTTCGACTGCGGCCTTAAACGCACCTGTATCAACAATGACGCAATAGATGACACTCAACATTATTTTTCCTGATGATCACTAACGGAAGCTGGCCTAATGTACAACATATTCTCATTGACCACGTAACGCTATCAGGTTCCACATCGTCTCACTAGTCACGCAAAGTCTTACCGCTATTTATGATCGAGAGGTATTTGAGTTTCTTCAGTCTGCCAACTTCCCTCAGAATGCCGTCTTGTACGGTAGAATCATCCTCCCGGCAGAAGTGAAGCGTCATTGTATCTATGTTAGATATCTCAGCGGCTGCTTCAGCTTGCTCACTTTGCCCATCTTGTAAAGCTATCAACTGTGATAAGAAATAATGGACAACATGTCTATTGTAATGCGCTATGTTAGTGAGTGCCAGCTCATGGCCGTCAGGGGCTAATGAAGGCAGCAGGAGATGGGGGCGGGTTAACTGGCCTTCATGGTACACCTCTAAGGCAAATTGGTGACCACCCTCCTGGCGGGTACACCGATCAGACTGTACAATATCGCTCAGGATCGTGACTGCTTTGTCGAGACAGTTGTCTGATGTCATGCCATGGACGCGCTCAAGTATCACTTGTCCGTCTTTATCACCCAATAAACCAACAGCAAAACAAAGAATAACGTCCAGCTGACCCTGATTGCGCCTGATAAGACCGCGAATGTAGTCCAGAGTAGTGTTGACAATGTGCAGCCCTCCAACCCATTCAAGATTAGTCAAATGAATAAAGTAGAAATAAATAACATGACGCATTCCGTCACTTTGAGGTGTTGGTTTTGTAAATGAGGTCATCAGTCCCCCATGTTTGACTTGTTCCCCGTCTATCCCACACTGCTTAAGCTCATGAGATTGAAACAAGATTTGCTTGTTACCCAGTTCATCAAAAGCAGTGCTTGCTAGTTTTGCTAGATGACCCAGGAATTCCACTACTGATGGATTGTTCCACATGTCCATTTCAGCTGTCGGATTGAAATCAACGAACTTGAGGGTCTGTCGGAGAACGGGTATCATTTGAACGGAGTACAGGGAGGTTTTAGTTCGAGGAAATTTCCTATCTTCAGAAGTTATCCATATGAGATAACTAAGAAATTTCTGTAGGTTGATAGGAATGCTCAACAGGCTAGCTATATCATCAGAGAGTGTTGATATGTCCATCTTGCTGGAGACATTCTTCTCCAATAGTGTCATCACTGATTCGGCAGTCAGACCAGCTAACTGTACCACTCTGTTGACCCCTAAGTTTTCATTTGTAGATTTGAAAGGTCTACTCGTCAACAATACCTGTGCATAAGGTAACAAGTTACCATTGACAAGGTTCTTCAGAACGGCTTCAGGTTTGGCTTTTGCTGTTAGGTTCCATAAATCTAGATGATCCATCATAAATTCGGCACATTCATCATAGCCATCGAGGACAATTAACGTTTTGTTTTTTCTTTTTTCTAACTGTTTAATTAATGTCTTTTTCTTCTTATTGTTATATGGAACTTTGCTGTAGTCCATTAGTATATCAGCTAGAGACACAGATGACGCCATGCTTACAAGCCCCTTCAGTGAGATGAAAAATATGTATTGATGATCCATCCATTTGCTTTTAATGAACTGGTCGAGTATGGTATAACATATGGAGGTTTTACCCATGCCAGGCCCACCCAACATGAGTACTGCACGAGGACGACTCTGACCATCGTCACGGAGAAAGTTTTCTAGTGTTAGCTGTTTTCTGTCAGTTTTCGCAATAACAAATTCGTCATACGTGCGTCGTGTCTGTTGGTCAGGCTCTCTTAACCCGTGATTAATGATGACAGACTGGTGCTGGTCCAGTGGAATCACGTTTCCATATTGTTTCTTCTCCATCTCGTTTCTCTCTTCGATCTGCTGACGGTAGCTCTCCTTTAGTTGGGTCATATACTGGTCGAGATCTGAAATGATAACGTCCCTCACCTGGATTACATCATAGATTGATAACTAAAATAGCACGGCATAAGGTCCCAGTTGTGAGTTCAGCATGTAGTATAGACGCACCAAGCGTTGTATACATCCCTATGTAACTAATTACCACTCCCTGGTGATTATCGGTCACTCGGATAAAACCCAATCCCAATGTAACATATCTTACTATCATTTTAACTATTAAACTCTAACATGATCTGCACCTCAAGTCTTACAATCCACCGCTCCTACATGTGTCTATATGATTCATGCTACTAGCTGCCAGTTGAGTAGTCAATGAGGCACGGATGACTTTCTTTGGGTGAGGCAGGGGGGGGGGGGTCGCAGGGTAAACAAATGGATTTAAAATGGTTTTAGCCCTTATTTCAGGTTTTGTCCGCATCTGGCTGCTAAAGGCTTGCAAATAAAACCCGAGCTCGCCCTCCTCTGGGTCGCGAATGCAGGCAACCGCCACCCCCTATGGTCGCTTTTTTAGACGGATGGATTGAGCGTCGCCAGATAGAAGCTAATCCCAAGCTACCTGTCACTTGCTATTAAGTAACTTACGCAATCACCGCATCGTGGTAGATAGCCTATAGCTAACCCCCGCGATCAATATGTTCCCATTAGAGATCATTATGTCCGCGGATATGTACTAAATGCTCGAGGATATGGTATTAATTGGATTGTCCACAGAACAGATCGAAGAGACTCTAGAGCTACGTGGAAAGGGATCAGCCAAGGACATCGTCAAAGATTACTGAGTCGGCCAGAAATACCTGTGCAAGCAGTGAAACCAGCATGATTCAACCAATGGGCTAACCTCAGACCAACCACGGGCCAACCCTCACTCTACACTGCCGAAGAACTTGACACACATAGTCTGCGAGCCACAGCCATCAAGATGGTTAGAAGAAGAGATTGAGTCAGTCAGAAGAGAGGTAATCGCTTTTGGGGTGTGCATGCCAAACATTGAGGATGACATGTATGAGTCCGGCGACGATGACTATGACTATGAATCCCAAGCTCCCGACTGGAGCTGGACAGTGGATTACCTGTGGTGGCTTGTACCTGTAGCCGCTGCTGATATGATGGGGTTATACAGGTGGAAGAAGAAGGTATAAAGGAGCGTCAGTCAGCAAGCCAGCGGAACCCTCAGCTGACTGTCGTGATCTAAACCCAGTGCCCCCAGAACATCCACCAGAGTTCTATGTGGAGTGAGTGGATGGTATACCACAGAGCTATCTCCCCAGTGTGTGTCATAGGCTACCTCCTTAGGCTATCACAATTCATCCCAGCGAGCATTATATCTTCTATGCACGGGGTAAGCCTACTCCACCCACGGTATAGATTACATCACAGACAGGTTATGGATACGTTTGCCAGGTGATTACCCTTTATCCTTACCATCCTATCACTCTCATCTCTCACCTAAGGCCTTTGTCACAACATAGGTATATTACAATTCATACACCTGCCCCTCTGCTTATCATACATAGCTATTACCTCCTCCACCGTAGAAAGGTCAACGCTATAGCCATGCTTGCTATCTGTCTTGCCATACTTCTCCAGCCGCTTGCAGATTAGCTCTGGGTCTGGTTGCTTAAGAAAAAGAGGGGTTTGCCTAGGCTTGCGCGTGGTGGAGGTGGCGGTATCCAATTCACCTGCAGTATGGACTCAACACGAGATACAGCCAGATACTTTAGGTTTGCCCAGTAGAGATAATCATCTACGATCCAGACCTTCTTATGATGTCCAATGGTCAGCCCCTGTGAGCTATGGATGGTATTAGGACAACCATAGATACACTTGCTTAGTTCACCTTGTAGGGAGCATTGCTCAGTACCCACTACATCATTCACCGCCAATCTCTCCTTCGTCCCATCGGGTAACGTCACCAGCCTGTTCTGTCTCTTGATCTTCTGCGGATGATATATCAATAATACTCTCTCTCGTCTGGGAAGTGCTTCCTATGGTGATCTAGTAGGGTAGCTATGAGCTGGTCTCGTATCTTCTTACGGGACGCAAGGATGATATCATTAGTGGTCAACGCTTGTATGAAGTCAGCCCACTTAGCTAGCGGGGTAGCCTTCCACAGTTGGTGACATTGGACTTGGTTGCTTTGCAGTCTCATATCTCTCTTGAGCCGATGTAAGATTGGGTCGTCACGCGCTCTGTAATCTATAGTGACATCCTCGTAATAATCTACGTTTTCAACCAGCCAGCTATGTGGTGGCATACTTGAGATAGATGGAGGCTGTCCAGGGTCTCCGCAGCAGATGACTTAAGCGCCATGGTATCGTAGCCAATTGAGGAACACCTCCATGATAGCCAGAGGTACAGTGCAGATCTCATCCCATTTCACTACACTTGGTACTTTCTCCCGGTCCATGACCTCTGGTGACCAATCTTTATCACCGTACCATGGGAAGGATCTATGATAGGTTTGCACTTCTACACCTCGCCCCCTCAGGTTCTATGCTAAGAGGTGCGTTTGCTTCAGCTCTACTTGGGCTACTCCACTGGATAGACAAGGGGTGGCGTCGTAGATTGAGGCTGTAGCAACTCGGCAAATAGCAGATGGATGGAAGCGCATCAGAAGCAATATCAAGCGATCCAGCCGATGGGAAAAGGGTTAGCTCAACTAGATCACACTGAAGCGTGGTCTGTATGCTAAAGTTTATCTCAGTCTCATCAATTACTATCAGACGGGAAAAGCACCTACCGTTTGACCCTGAGTGAGCTTTCCTTTAACAATGCTATTCAGCCTGTTGCTGTCCGGGAGCCACACCTCAGATTGCTTTTGGAGAGCTACTATACATTCACCTGGATGTAGTGATGCCAATACTTTCCTCTCCTGGAGGAAGATAAGAAGGTGGATCGGTAGCCATCTCTTTGATTCAAGCACCTAGCCATGATACTATGGTGGGGTGAGTGGTAAGTGAGAATGACCACGTTATAATAGTTTCAAGTGGGGTGAACCTTCTGCTCCCACTCGATCAACGCATTTATCCGTTTTGTAATATTGCTGAGCTTATGTTTTTTACACTCGAGTCGATTGATCACAACCTCAGCCACACTTTCGCAATTTTTTGCCGGAATCAACATTTCTGCTTCACCACTTTCAACTTTATTGAAAGCCCAGACAACTGTGGTCATCCGGTCAGCCATCGTATAGAACTGCTGATTCAATCCTACTAGACGACCAGGACGATCTTTGTTTGTGAACTGTGCTATCAACTTATATTTATCCCTAAGTGACACGCTTGAGTCCGTTACATACCAGCTATCATTTTTATCCTTATTGATCAACTTTACACGAAGAATATATTTACCTTGGCCTAACATTTTAATCTCAGATGCGCGTTCCTTAGTTAATCCTTCATGTGTATCCTTGAGTGTCCATTTGATGAATATAAGGTCGACTTGATCTAGAATGAATTGGCCAATGGCCTCCTTGTACTCGCTCCTGAATAGTGCAGGGTCGGGGAGAGGGATTTGATGTACAAGGCTAGAGGGTGGAGTATTCTTAAGTTCCGCCAGCTGCTTGATCTGGGTATCTTGTGCAGCCTTCGATTGCGCAAACGGGGGCCTTTTACTGGTAGCCTTGTATATTCATTGCGGCTATTCTTTGATCGTTGCTGAAAGGTCTCGAGGGGTGGTGGTGGTTTCATCAGGCGGAGGGGTTGGTTTATATGTTGCTTTCTTCTTGAGTTCACTTCGTATCTCTTTGGTGAGCTTCACAGGCTTTGCTTCGGGACGGCGAAAGTCCGAATCAATCACTGCAAATTCTTCCTCCTGCGCATCCAACGAGGCATTAGAAAATGCATACTTAAAGCGGACCCCAGTTACCTTCTCAAGGGAGGCCCTGACATACTTAGCTCTATGTGCGTGGTTCAGTCTATATACCCTATTAGCAATAAGTTCAAATGGCGCCCAACTTGCACCAAACGGTATATGGGGGAGTGAGGTATAGTATGATATGAGTGTGGTAGGAGTGTGGTGGGCGTGGGTGGGCGTGGGAGTGTGGTATGGTATTGTTGTAGTATTGTTGTGGTATTTTTGTGGTATTGATGCAGCCTAGTATAGCACTTAACTGGGTGGGCGTGGGGGGTAAGACCTTTTGGAGCTTGGGTACCAATACTATGCCATTCGCAGAATACCTCTCCGAAGAAGCAGTGCAAAACCTACGTGCAGAAAAGGGAAGAATTTCCTTTGTTGCCGCGAAAAAAATGTATGGTATCGGGTCTGTTGGGCAACTGAGGCAACGCCAGCAAAGGCAATGGCAAGAGTCCACCGAGAAAATCCCACCAAAGTCTACTATAATGGATTTTGAAAGAAGCCCGACCCAAGAAATACTACCATTCCATACCGCGCCACGATATGGCATCCCTAGTAGCCAAACATAGGTGGACACTATTTCAACCGACATAAAATCCGTAGAGGAGGAAAAAGGCCGCAATTTGTCGGTTCTGGAAGACGACATATAAGAGGTTGGAACCAATGTAGGAACCATTGCGGACCTAACGTCGTTTTCGACAAAATAGCAAATGGTGGGATCCGTAGCATTTGCCGCATTTTCTTGCATGGAAAAACTGGAAAATCACTTTTTATTTCCTACAACCACCAGTACCCCCAAGCCTACCCCAAGACGGGACATTGCACCCTGGAGTACGCTAGCACGAGTGAGGGGAGGGCAGGCACAAAATATCGCTTGGGGCAGACCAAAGAAGCATTGGGAGAGGCTTTGTAGGGCCATGTATTCGCGACTGGCGGGCTCGGGTGTCATTTGCGAGCCTTTTGCAGCTATAACCAGACAAAAACCTGAAATAAGGGCTACAACCATTTTTTGTGATAAACCACCAGGTTTATAGACCCGGCAACACCTTCCCCCCCCTTCTCCTACAGCACCCCCACCCAAGGTAGTCCGCACCACATGGACTACAATCGCGACCCAGAGGATGGCGTGCGACGCCACCCCCCCCCCCCTCCCACCCCCAAACGTAGTCTATGCCTCATGGACTACTCGTTGATACGCTGTTAGAGCTTAAACGAGTTACCAGTAGCTGACATCAATGGTATGGCCTCCTCTGTATGTAATGTTTCTTCCGTCTGTTGTTGTAATCTACGCCTTCTGTCAGTCAAATATGATATATGTATGTTTCTGTCATGTTTTGCACAAACTGAAGACTAAATGTTGCTGCTGCATGCCACTATTAAAAACGTGAAGCAAGCTAGGCTAACAGTAGCCTTGACTAACATCCATTATTACATGGAAGTAACTGGTAGGCCGGGTGACTTCGTACCTTATGCAAAGCACTATAACAGACAGTAGTACGCCACATATGACGGCCGGAACCAGCACAGACACCGCGACTAGACCAGGACTCAGCTGGGTCGGTTCGGATACCAGAATCTGATCACTGAAGATGGATTCATCTGATGTTGGCGGGGGTTCAGGAGAAGTACTTTCCAGGGGCGCGGCAGTAGATGTACGGCGTACTACAATCTCCTTGTAGACATCTGGCGAAAGGTAATGTAAGATAGCAACAAATCCTACAATGACCGTAATGCAATGTCTGGTTTGTTACTTATATAATTAAAACAACCGTTAGTTCACCATTTGGCTAAATTATTTATTTCATGTGGATATGACCTACCTAAGCAGAATATTCTACACTGTCGAAGTGTTTCTTCATTGTGGTCGATACAGATGTTAGCACATGGGTCACAGTATGCGGTCTCAATGTTACAGTAAAAAGAAGACGAACAGGTCTTAAAACAAAGATCGACGCAGCGATGTTTCCCTGTGTAGGCTTGAAAAATCTTGGAGCATTTCTGATGAGTTTGACATTTAGACCCCTCACACATATCAAAGCACGTGTCTCTATCGGTATCGTAGTATTCGTTGCTGCGACACATGGGATTTGTGATGCTCCGTCTAAAACAGAAGAAGAGTCTGTTTAATCATAACTGAATCAATGCAATCGTTTCCTTTACATTAGCATTTTTGTTACATTATACTTTGATATTCGCGACAATATCATCCAGCTTAGCTCTAACATATCCATACCTGGAGATGTGCGCGGTGTCAACACCGACGGCAAACAGCATCAAGAGCTGCATACTGTCATGTATGTAGTGTTATCGCCATGATGCTCCATCAGTCTCGATTAACGTAAACAAAACATACACACCGTCATTCTAAACTGTGGGAATAAATATATTTGACAGGTGAAACTGCAAAACAAGTGGTTTATTTGACGTGTTGCTGGGCCCATTGTCCGCTGTTTCTCCCCTTTTTCGCTTCAGCCTACAGCACGCATATACACTATTTATATGTCACAATGCACCCAGTATTGTAGACTTCACTGCAACTGTAACCTCAGGCATTACTGTAACGTGAGGTCATGCCGACTTAAAAGTAGCTAATGCCATCATACCCGAGTAATCAGCTGTATTTGGGTACAGGTCTGAATTTTCAACCCATCGTAGGTCTCGATGAAACGTAACAACCCTAAAGTGTCGATCAGACAGGCTGCATGACGTGGGATCGGTGTTTATGGTTTACGGCACGGTGATCCATTAGGGCATAGCATGACTTAAAAACGATAACCCGGCCCAGCTATTTTCAATGTCCTTTCTAGATTGATGAACCAACAGTTGTCGATGAGCAATATGGGAGCTTGTTATATAGTTCATGGATTGATATGGTGGATGAGAAATGATATTCGTGGATCGATAATGAGAAGAACCTGTAGAGGTTAACAACATTATGTCTTGACAATTGGTCTTCAGTTGGGGGATGATAAATTTGCACTAGGTGACCATGAGCAATGGTAATGGCAGAAAATGATCGACGATAATGGATAGCATAGATGGGCGGTGAGAATAGAGATTGAGAATACACATTGACCATTTTCTGGACAATGAGTGGTGTCTTGCTGACGATGAGAACGATATTAATACGTAAACAAATAAATGTCGTGGTTATTAATCCAAACCCCAAAAAATAACAGGAATTGAATCAATGTTTAACTTTAAAAACAATCACTAACTTAAGTAAAGACGAGTCGGTGTGAGGTTTTGATGTTGTCCGAAAATCCTATATACACTAAATATAATCGATCATAGACATCCGAGGGTGAAACTGGGCAAATTAAGATAAAATGAAAACAGGGGAGGTTATCAGATGGTGTATTGTGTAGGCAACAATGTCCATCATCATGAAACAACATGTGCTTAACAACGCACGATACCACGTCAGTGCTCCTTATTGAGCAATGGCATTTATCTTTTGAACCGCCCAATTAGCCTATCCTTCACGAACGCCAGATAGTAGTGGGGTAATCTGACTGTTGATCCAATGTTTTTTCCCTTTATATTCTCAGCATTGCACAATCACAATATGTGGTAAAGTAGCATCTTGCACAGGATTGATATAATGTCATCATTCAAATAGGCTAGAAATACAACTGTACATGAGCAGAATGAAGGTTCATAACTGTATTGTTGTGCGAGATGGTCGATGAGAAATCATATTCATGAAATGATGATTTTCGTCCAAGAGCGCAGAAAAGAACGATCCACCATTACACCATACCCGTAGGGAATATCCTAAAGACATGACGATGTAAATGCAACCTGTGGTCGCAAGTTGTGATAAGAGAGCGACTATATATAATGAAGTACGAGGCAGGTATGGTTGTAGATATACATATATATATATATATATATATATATAAATATATATATAATATATATATATATATATATATAGATATACATAGATATAAGAATAGAGAGAGACAGAGAGAGAGCCAGACAGAGAGAGATAAATGTATATATATACACACATATATAAAGAATATATATATATATATACATATATATATACATATATATCTCATAATCATATATATATATATATATATATACATATAGGTAGATACATACATATATATATAAATATATAATATATATATATATATAATTATATACATTGTATCAGTGGCTTGGTCACCTTATGTGATCCGCTGGATCCTTAACAGTAGGATCTACTTTTTCCAACGGGCTTGCCACATAAGATCCACTTTATATTTGAGTGTGCTCCACTGAATCGCCACATAAAAACGACTCTTCTCGTGTAATCAACCACAGTCTCCATGCGATAACAGCTGGGTCTCCTCGTACAGTATATGTGATACCTATGTAGCAACAACTAGATCGTATGATCGACAGGATCCCAAGGTGATAGCAACCGGATCTTCTTGTATGATCTACAGAATCCGCATTTGAAAACATATGGATATCTTGGTATGATCTATATGATCCCTGCGAGAGATCTCTAGAACACTAAGCAATCTGATAAGGGAGCTACATCTCACCGTATGCAGCTTTTTTAACGGCTAATGTAGATCAAACTGAACGCACTTGACTTGCGTATCGGTATGTGTCAAATTTTCCTTGCATATGCCAACCCTTCGTTGCAGGACCGCACTGAGAGTCACACTATAAGTTTAATACAACGTCATCGACGCCGATGAGCGCGAACGAGGCACTGACGAGCCGTGTGGGGTGTAAAGCGTAAAGCAATTTACAGCACAATAAAAGCGTCAATTGTCCATTCCGTCTGGACTTCCTGCTCAGACTTCCTTCAAGACAGCATGTTAAACAGATCGTCCATGCAGAACATTCTAACTGTCCATTCGTAATGACCATTCTCCTTTTCATTCATTATGTACCATTGTTACTGGCTACTTTGTGAGAACATTTTTAGTGTCCATTTGTGTAGACCATCCTCACTGTCCATTCCGTTCTGTTTGCTGTCCGATCAAAACTCGCTTAACTGTAAAACACGAATGCGTCTCCCAACTGCTCAGTTTTTTGCCCTATCGGATTGGAAAGTCTCAACGAGTTTATGTTACTCCATTGCAAATGGATATGTCAAATCTAATAACTCCTGATGGACGCACAACCACCGTACGTGTCACGGAAAGATAAAAATGCAGTTCATGTAAGCCAAATCGAGTGGCGACACAGAATCCATTGCAATAATTCGGTTTCACCAATCTAATTAGCGGACGGACTTGACGACACAGAATGTCATTATTTTTCATTAGTGTTCGTCTTTACTCATTTACCTATGCAGTTCATTAACTTAACAGCCAAATCGACTGTAGGATTGACGAGTATCATCCAAAGAGCACACATTATAATTGTTCGACGTAAACTTAACAAGGACCTACACGAAGGTTTAATGTCCATAAACAACCATATAAATGCAGGCTCAAGTAGATATAAAGCATGTTATGAAAAAGTGTGTGAATTTCAATCGAGTACTTTTAATCCCGACATCAAAGGATGTCGAGATGTGATCGCAATTTACAGCACAATAAAAGCGTCAAGCAGGGGCAGTAAGACAAATAGCTATGTTTAGTACTATCGTTTACCATATGCAAATGACCAAGAATCGTGACTGATGTCAGCAATGGGGCACTGTTCTTGTCATAAACATATCGAAGTTATACACCTCCGTGCTCAAGTGTTGACAAACATAGCATGAATTTAATACAT
>CM067342.1:7109787-7124991 GCA_034190875.2 Urechis unicinctus
CATGCTATGAACGCGCTTAAGTATCATTTGTCCGTCTTTATCACCCAATAAACCAACAGCAAAAGACAGAATAACATCCAGCTGGCCCTGATTGCGCCTGATAAGACCGCGAATGTAGTCCAGAGTAGTGTTGACAATGTGCAGACCACCAACCCATTCAAGATATGTCAAATGTATAAAGTAGAAATGAACAACATGGCCCATTTCATCGTGTTCCTGTGTTGATTTCGTAAATGACGTCATCAGCCCCCCCTGTTTGACAATGTTCTCGTCTAGCCCACACTTTTCAAGCTCATGAGATTGAAACATTACTTGCTTTTTATCCAGTCCATCAAACGCAGTGCTTGCTAACTTGGCAAGACTTCGCAGGAAGCGCAGTACTTCCGGACGGTTCCACATTTCAAGTTCAGTTATCGGATTGAAATCAATAAACCTGAATGTTTGTCGGAGAACGGGTATCATTTGGACGGAGCAAAGGGAGGTTTTAGTTCGAGGAAATTTGTCTGTAGAATGCTTTGAATTTATCCATGTGAGAAATTTCTGTAGGTTGATAGGAATGCTCAACAGCAGATGACTTAAGCGCCATGGTATCGTAGCCAATTGAGGAACACCTCCATGATAGCCAGAGGTACAGTGCAGATCTCATCCCATTTCACTACACTTGGTACTTTCTCCCGGTCCATGACCTCTGGTGACCAATCTTTATCACCGTACCATGGGAAGGATCTATGATAGGTTTGCACTTCTACACCTCGCCCCCTCAGGTTCTATGCTAAGAGGTGCGTTTGCTTCAGCTCTACTTGGGCTACTCCACTGGATAGACAAGGGGTGGCGACGTAGATTGAGGCTGTAGCAACTCGGCAAATAGCAGATGGATGGAAGCGCATCAGAAGTGATATCAAGCGATCCAGCCGATGGGAAAAGGGTTAGCTCAACTAGATCACACTGAAGCGTGGTCTGTATGCTAAAGTTTATCTCAGTCTCATCAATTACTATCAGACGGGAAAAGCATCTACCGTGTGACCCTGAGTGAGCTTTCCTTTAACGATGCTATTCAGCCTGTTGCTGTCCGGGAGCCACACCTCAGATTGCTTTTGGAGAGCTACTATACATTCACCTGGATGTAGTGATGCCAATACTTTCCTCTCCTGGAGGAAGATAAGAAGGTGGATCGGTAGCCATCTCTTTGATTCGATATGAGCACCTAGCCATGATACTATGGCGGGGTGAGTGGTAAGTGAGAATGACCACGTTATAATAGTTTCAAGTGGGGTGAACCTTCTGCTCCCACTCGATCAACGCATTTATCCGTTTTGTAATATTGCTGAGCTTATGTTTCTTACACTCGAGTCGATTGATCACAACCTCAGCCACACTTTCGCACATTTTTTTGCCGGAATCAACATTTCTACTTCACCACTTTCAACTTTATTGAAAGCCCAGACAACTGTGGTCATCCGGTCAGCCATCGTATAGAACTGCTGATTCAATCCTACTAGACGACCAGGACGATCTTTTTTTGTGAACTGTGCTATCAACTTATATTTATCCCTAAGTGACACGCTTGAGTCCGTTACATACCAGGTATCATTTTTATCCTTATTGATCAACTTTACACGAAGAATATATTTACCTTGGCCTAACATTTTAATTATCTCAGATGCGCGTTCCTTAGTTAATCCTTCATGTGTATCCTTGAGTGTCCATTTGATGAATATAAGGTCGACTTGATCTAGAATGAATTGGCCAATGGCCTCCTTGTACTCGTTCCTGAATAGTGCAGGGTCGGGGAGAGGGATTTGATGAACAATGCTAGGGGGTGGAGTATTCTTAAGTTCCGCCAGCTGCTTGATCTGGGTATCTTGTGCAGCCTTCGATTGCGCAAACGGGGGCCTTTTACTGATAGCCTTGTATATTCATTGCGGCTATTCTTTGATCGTTGCTGAAAGGTCTCGAGGGGTGGTGGTGGTTTCATCAGGCGGAGGGGTTGGTTTATATGTTGCTTTCTTCTTGAGTTCACTTCGTATCTCTTTGGTGAGCTTCACAGGCTTTGCTTCGGGACGGCGAAAGTCTGAATCAATCACTGCAAATTCTTCCTCCTGCGCATCCAACGAGGCCTTAGAAAATGCATACTTAAAGCGGACCCCAGTTACCTTCTCAAGGGAGGCTCTGACATACTTAGCTCTATGTGCGTGGTTCAGTCTATATACCCTATTAGCAAGTTCAAAAATGGCGCCCAACTTGCACCAAACGGTATATGGGGGAGTGAGGTATAGTATGATATGAGTGTGGTAGGAGTGTGGTGGGCGTGGGTGGGCGTGGGAGTGTGGTATGGTATTGTTGTAGTATTGTTGTGGTATTTTTGTGGTATTGATGCAGCCTAGTATAGCACTTAACTGGGTGGGCGTGGGGGGTAAGACCTTTTGGAGCTTAGGTACCAATACTATGCCATTCGCAAAATACCTCTCCGAAGAAGCAGTGCAAAACCTACGTGCAGAAAAGGGAAGAATTTCCTTTGTTGCCGCGAAAAAAATGTATGGTATCGGGTCTGTTGGGCAACTGAGGCAACGCCAGCAAAGGCAATGGCAAGTGTCCATCCCCCCCACCAAAGTCTACTATAATGGACTTTGAAAGAAGCCCGACCCAAGAAATACTACCATTCCATACCGCGCCACGATATGACATCCCTAGTAGCCAAACATAGGTGGACACTATTGCAACCGACATCAATCCGTAGAGACTCCTCTGTAATTTGTCGGTTCTGGAAGACGACATATAAGAGGTTGGAACCAATGTAGTTGCGGACCTAACGTCGTTTTCGACAAAATTGCAAATGGTGGGATCCGTAGCATTTGCCGTCATGTTTTGCATGGAAAGACTGAAAACACTTTTTATTTTACAACCACATGCCCCCTATTAAAAACGTGACATTGCAAGGCGTACGCTAGCACGAGTGAGGGGAGGGCAGGCACAATTATATCGCTTGGGGCAGACCAAAGTAGCCATTGGTGAGGCTTTGTACCATTATTCGCGACTGCGGGCTATAACATTTGCGAGTACGCCACTATATGACAGCCGGAAAACCTGAAATAAGGGCTACTGCGACTAGATCAGGACTCAGCTGGGTCGGTTCAGATACCATAATCTGATCACTGAAGATGGATTCATCTGATGTTGGCGGGGGTTCGGGAGAAGTACTTTCCAGGGGCGCGGCAGTAGATGTACGGCGTACTACAATCTCCTTGTAGACATCTGGCGAAAGGTAATGTAAGATAGCAACAAATCCTACAATGACCGTAATGCAATGTCTGGTTTGTTACTTATATAATTAAAACAACCGTTAGTTCACCATTTGGCTAAATTATTTATTTCATGTGGATATGACCTACCTAAGCAGAATATTCTACACTGTCGAAGTGTTTCTTCATTGTGGTCGTTACAGATGTCAGCACATGGGTCACAGTATGCAGTCTCAATGTTACAGTAAAAAGAAGACGCACATGTCTTAAAACAAAGATCGACGCAGCGATGTTTCCCTGTGTAGGCTGAAAAACTCTTAGAGCATTTCTGATGAGTTTGACATTTAGACCCCTCACACATATCAAAGCACGTGTCTCTGTCGGTATCATAGTATTCGTTGCTTCGACACATGGGATTTGTGATGCTCCGTCTAAAACAGAAGAATCAATGCAATCGTTTCCTTTACATTAGCATTTTTGTTACATTATACTTTGATATTCGCGACAATATCATCCAGCTTAGCTCTAACATATCCATACCTGGAAATGTGTGCGGTGTCAACACCGACGGCAACCAGCATCAAGAGCTGTAGTGTTCTCGCCATGATGCTCCATCTAGCCATCTTCATTACTATACGATACAGTGTTACTACTGTATGAGGACGAAAAACAAAACATACACACCGTCATTCTAAACTGGAACAAGGAATAAATATATGACATCATGATATAAACATTTGTGAAACTGCAAATAAGTTACCAGGTTTATTTGACCACGATGATGCTGTGCCCATTGTCCACTGTGCTTCTCCCCTTGTTCGCTTCAGCCTACAGCTCCTGTTACGCATATACACTATGGAAGTTCATATGTCGACAATGCACCCAGTATTGTAGACAGACTTATCACTGCAACTGTTAACTTCAGCACAGCATTACCGTAACGTGAGGTCAAGTTCCGACGAAAGAACGCAGTAGCTAATGCTATCATACCACACAAGACGACAGGAACCAGCATATTGGTGCTATCTTGCCAGTAATCAGATGTAAGGGTTTGCATACAAGCCTCTGTTTAAGGTTGGATAGATTCATCTGACATCGACGGGTAAACCCCTTATCAACTGCTGCTCTCAAGGTCATTCTAGTCGATAGTATTTTGAACAGATTTCAGCGTGACGCTACAAACTTTATCAATCAATCTACAGAGACGCTAATGTGACGATGGGTTGGTAGAGAGAGGCTTCCGCGCCAGGTATTACTATCAGCATGGAGATTTGCACGCATTTTTATACTTCTTTAATTGCAATCTCGTTAATTCCCTCTCAACATGAAATTGTGACGCTATTGGTCAAGTCTTGACTCCCAATATGTGTACACACACACCAAGATCAAGTCTATTGCATTCCCATAGGCATGTAAATTAGAGAAGAATCGTTCCGTCAGAGTTGTGTGGTATAATGGTATATATATGATTCAATTAAGTTTGGGCATACGGTACGCGCTTACTGCATTCGCACATGAGTCGTCAACACCCGAACATACATGATCAGTGCTTAAAACAATAAACAACGCTGCACGAAAGCATCCACTTGTAGAAAACTGCGACTCATAAGAGCTCTCTAATAGCCAGTGACAATTGGTAGTATGACAAATTTGAGACAAAATGCTGCGGTAGAGAATAATTCATGATAATTGGAGTTATGAATAGACAATAAGAATGGCTGATGGAATGTGGTAGAAAATTATAATCAATGAAAATCAGGGAGTATTGAAGATATTTTAGAATGGGCTATGGTATTGGCAGTAGGGAGAGAAGTAAGAATACACGGAAGGATTTGGCAGAAGTAGTCAGTCAATAAGAAAGGGCTAAGTACAGTGGCGGTAATAATAAGCTTTGAGATTGGGCGGGGTGAAGTGTGACAAAACTGCAGTTGCAATATACCGTAGAGAAAAGAGAGTGAACATTGGCCTTTGTAAACGACAAAGCGTTATTCATTCATCCCAACAAGGCTACGTCAACTTGAATGCACGTTCAATCAAAATGACTTGGGGGATATAACTCAACACAAGATGATTGCCAGTTCACATTTTTACTCTAAGAACCGTACCGTGGACCAAATCAAGATCACATGGCACGTGTACAATATGTAACACTGGTTGTGGAATAACAAATGACGTTTAAGACACAGAAGAAATGACTCTCCTGATGGACAATTGAACTGATCTGTGGAAAGGAAAGTGAGAACGGCCAGGGATACTGTTTGACAAGAAAAGCCAATCTGAATATTCAGGAATAATGGTCTGTACGAATGATCAGTGATAACGGACAATGATACTTGTAGGAACGAGTGAGAATATTGAGAAAAGACCTCATGAGAGGTGAGTGAAATAGCTAGGGAGTAAGATCATCTGGTATGAAACCGATATAGATAACCACAAAGGAAATCATCTTAGCCTCTGTTGTAATCATGGTCAATCAGGTCAACTCAATTCTATTAAGATGATTGTCAGCTAAAAACACCGCTGCGTCAGACAAATTGACGCAACTGTGAACAATGGATTCGAGAAAGACTATCAAGGCCGCATTATTGACTAATATATGTTGTCCCATAGACTATCTATGCTTAGTGAATGGTTCTGATAACAATCTGTCTTTTCAACATAGTGTATTACTTCTGCTGATTCCAGTTTAATACTGATAACCGCAGAAAACGCTGTCATACCTTATGTTGTAATCAAGATATATCAGCTCACCTTATTTCATTTATATTTTACACGGTGCTAATACTATAAAACATGGCACAGAGTTTTTCGCGTTGGTAAGTAAACGGTGCTGTGACGAATGGCGTTGAAATTGGCTATTGTGGCAAGCATTGCTGCCTGTGATAATTATTCTCATGAACTATCTAAGCTAAGTGTATGATGCATATAACCATCTCGCTCATGTCTTCTTAACAGAATGAACCACTTCCCTTGATGTATGTTCACAAATATCAAGCTTACGACCTAAACTTTTCCGAGTAAATCAAAGAGGAGTGGTACCGTACGAGGAGTGTGGTTGAATAATATATGTCTGTTTCAATCATGTAGTTAATGAGTTCAGTCGAGAAGGAGTTGTCAAGGAGCAATAAGGATATTTAATAACGACTACCTGCCAATATTTACAAATGGATGAAGCGACGACGACTGTGATAAGATTATCGGATTTATATGCTTTCGACAGATATGCCATAAACTACCATGTGCTAAGCTAATAACAATCTCGTCCATTTCTTTCCAACATTAAGATTCTTTAGCGCTGGTCCCATACTTACTCCTGATATATGTACACATATAACAACGGGTTCCCACTCCCATGTATATCATAGAAGAATTTAACTATGCTACGCAGTCCCATCATCCCCATACCCAAACGAGAACCCGGTCTGCACACTGTCATGCGCAATGAGGATGGGCAGTAAAAATTGGAAACATGAAAAGGAAGTTCAATAAGTAATAGCAATGGGCAGCACATAGTAATATGCCAGAATGGGCAGGATGAGAGAGCATGGGGAATAGTCTCAAGGCGATAAAAAGCATGATATGAAAATGGCGTTAATATCCATACAACCCATCCTAGTCTCGACCTGTCTCGATGAACGAATAACAACTCTAAAGTGGTTGTTTTGACAGGCTGCATGACGTGGCTGGGATCTGTTTTAAGCATTAACATTTAAGCACAGCACGGTTAGACTTCCATTAGGGTATAGCACGCGAGTTAAAAACGATAACCCGGCCCCGCCATTTTCAATATCCTTTCTAAGTCGATGAACCAACAGTTGTCGATGAGCAATATGGGAGCTTGTTATATAGTTCATGGATTGAAATGGTTGATGAGAAATGATATTCGTGGACTGATAAGTTAGGTTCGCTAAACTTTTAATGAGAAAAGGCTGTAGAGGTTAGCAACATTATGTCTTGGCAATTGGACTTCAGTTGGGGGATGATAAATTTGCATTAGGTGACCATGAGCAATGGTAATGGTAGAAAATCATCTACGAGAATGGATAGCATGTATAGGCAGTGAGAATGGAGATTGAGAATAAACATTGACCATTTTCTGGACAATGAGTGGTGTCTTGCTGACGATGGGAACAATATTTATATGTAAACAAATGAATGTCGTGGTTATTAATCCAAGCCAAAAAAACATAACAGGAATGTAATCCAAAGGCATCAATGTTTAACGCTAAAAACAACCACTAACTTTAGTAAAGACAAGTCGGTATGAAGTTTTTATGTTGTCCGGAAATCCTTTATTCACTAAATATAATCGATCATGGACATCCGAGGGTAAAACATGGCAAATTAAGAGAAAATGAAAACAGGGGAGGTTATCAGATGGTGTATTGTGTAGGCAACAATGTCCATCATCATGAAACAACATGTGCTTAACAACGCACGATACCACGTCAGTGCTCCTTATTGAGCAATGGCATTTACCTTTTGAACTGCCCAATTAGCCTATCTTTCATGAACACCAGAAAGCATTGTGGTAATCGGGTTGGCGATCCAATGTTTTTTCTCCCTTTATACTTTCAGCATTGTACAAACACAAGATGTGGTAAAGTAGCAACTTGCACTAGGTTGATATAATGTCATCATTCACATAGGCTAGAAATACAACTGTACATGAGCAAAAGGTAGGTTCCTTACTGCTTTGTTGTGCGAGGTGGTCGATGAGAAATGATATTCGTGAAATAATAATTTTCGATTAAGAGCACAGCAAAAACGATCAATGGCTATATTGAGTCGAGAGAATCGGATCATAGCCGAGGAATTTAAAATGAACCATGCAAATCGTCAGTAAAATGAACAGTAATAATGGGCAGTGAGAATGGAGAGTAGAAATGACCGGCAACATTTGACAGTACAAATGGTTCGCAAGAACACATAGTTAAAATTGGCACTGCAAAAGGTCCTTACAATGAGGAAGTCGGGAGTTATCCCATAAAAGGTATGACAACAGACGTAGTCTTACCTTATCCTGCCATCAGGCTCGTCCAAGTCGACAGTATTTTGTTCTGATTTCAGCGCCTCGCCAGAAATTCGATGAAGCAATGTACAGAGAGTCGACGCTTATGTGACGTTAGATAGGTAAAGAGGGGCTAATGAGCCACATAGTGCTATCAGTAAGAAGCACTATAACCGCTTATCCGAAAAGATAGCAGAATGGAAGCGGCCGTTATGAATGATTAGGGGCAAGGACTAGCGAGCCAATAAATCATATATTTTCGACAGAGAGGCCATTAACTCTTTGGTGCTTAGCTGATACAAACATGTATCAAGATCAGTGATGTCGATTTATGGGGAAATACACTGTCTGAGGAACACAACAAAACCTGTAAATGTTTTAACAGATATGTCTAATGATAAGCAGAGTCATACCTCTGGGACAATACGCAGAGATAATGATCGAATACACAGCATTATCTTAATGAAATTCTTTAGGCACAGCCAATGAGGGCGAATAATGTACTTCACTAGGAGTTTGCTCAACTAACGATGCATTTAGCGGCAGTTGTATCTTGCCTATTGAAGCTGATATGCTGTTTACATATGTTTATATACCCCGTTCATAGAATACAAACGGCTGCAGAGCAAACATGGTAATTGTATTAGTTCTGGTTTCAATCTTATTAGTTCTGACTTTTACTTATCTTCTCAGTAGAGTATTGAATCTGTGAGAACGTGTTTTACTCGTCATGTAATTAATCAACGCCCAATTTGGGCTACCAAACTATATCTGCGATGTCACAACGACTGTACATTTTTATATCGCCTACAGGCGATTAAGCTTCACCCAGGCCACAGAGAGCTGTCTAGTATACACACGAGTCAGGCGAAACCTATTACTGCCCACCGCGCTTGTCGAATGAACTGACATGGGGGCATCTAATCCCGCCCCTCTCCCCCTTTTTAGCACAAGTACAATGTGTAAGCGGCCCACTTGATGCCCTGGCTGTGCTTACGAAATTGTTTCATATCTTTTCAACCACGAGTTCGACATCCTATGTGCATATGTTAGTAACGTGCCATCAATTGAGCAATTTGTCGCTTTTAACACACCTTCGTTAATCTGTACTAATACCACGCTGTCGTGTACCTGTTTCCTATAAGACAGCACTGAGATTGTAGACAACAAGAAAAGGGAAACACTCTGCAGTATTTCGTGCGACTTGGGATTGTCGTTAATCATCAACACACATGTATTTTCCCTCCTCTTACAGAAACGACCGAAATCATGCATTCATCAAGTACTTTCTATAACAGTTGCTCGGTTATCGATGCCAAGCTTCCGAGCGCCGAGCTATTACAGAGCGTTCAACCGCTGTCTATATATGATGAGAAAGTATGACAGAAATGGCTCCTACTGAAACACCCTTTCCTCATTATGTGTCTTTCATGCGGAAATCATACATAGCGATTAGCGTTTCCCATGCGAGACTATACAGAATGGAGCATGAGGCGGGTATGGAGGTAGAGGGGATGGGGGACGAAGTGAGTCTCAAATGCAACAAGAGAGCAGGAGGTGCGTGTATTGAAATGTGAGTAGGGCAGTTAATTGTTAACAATTCACATAACTCAGGTCTTCATATATTGACCTTTCACCAGTAATTAGTGTTGTGAATACGCTTGACATTCTACCAACATGTGCTTTCACGTTGTAAAGAGCAGCTCGCGAGCACTATGTACACAGCATCGGAGCGAAATTTTTCACCCAGACAATCCTCATAACAACAGCAGGACATAAAGTAAGATCGACCTCATTCAAGTACATGACTTTTGACTGGTCTCCGCTGGTATACTGATTCGTCTTTTGACCAATGAGTTGTTGGTTTAATGTCATTGATCGTCAATCTTGCAAGTTTAATGTCCTGGAATTTTATCTCAGTGTCAATGTTTAATAGTCCACCACCCATTGACAGCACCAGGATTATTTCAGCTCGGAGAAGTATTTCATACGGAATAACAAAATCTATCCATGCCAAATGTAATCACTCAACATTAGAGCTTAATCATAATGCCTTTAATCATTTTTAGACATATTCTTCCACATGCGGCTTGGCGGATTTAAAATTATCAAGTACTTGCTTTGTTAGTTACGGGTCGTGGCTTAAGTGATACGGTGCTTGAGATTCTATTCATATTGGTGACACTTAAGCACATTATGATATGACATAGCACAATATTACAGCCTTAAGTACTGGTTACTCGACGAAGAACTTCATAACTAATTAGGAAGCAAATATGAACTGCACGTAGTAATCACTACTAGCATATTGTCTGGATAACGAAGAGAAATGACAATTTAACCCTAATGTGGTTGTTTTGGAAGGCTACATGACAAGGCTTGGGATTGTTCTAATGCATAAAATTCTAGGCACAACCCACACAGTCAGTCAGACTTCCATTAGTGTTGGGTACGCAGCTCGAAGGGATGATGCACATGTAAAAAATGTTAGACTACATAATTGAGCATTATATGAATTAAGTGCTTTATGGTCGACGTTTATGGGCGAATAGGGTACTTGCCAATTTATACATGATTCCACAGGTGAAAGTATGACAATCTTGAAGGCGATTTAATTCTGCCATATTGTTAATGATGCATCGCATGAATACCGACGGCACAACGGACTGAACTGCAATTATAGTCCTAAAAGCTTCTTCCATGGTCAAGCTCAGCATATTGGCAAATTGTCATCACGTATGTTTGATCACAAATGACTAGCACCTATGCTCACTCGACTTGATAAAAAGCATCACAACACACATTGTCTTGCCTTTTATAACTATGATTGCCTACCGCGTCGATTTTTCACCAATGTGGTGAGCATATTAAAATGACTACCATCCTAGGTGTTATCAGATATTTGACTGAGAATCTCTAAGCTGGTGCACAAAGCGCACCAGCAGATTTATTAACAAGACTGTCAGCATCTCTAGCCTGCCATCTTAGCAGTAAACACAACACCGCCGCCGACAATACATGACGTCATAGATAATATCATGACATAGATAATGTAACAGTTTCAAATGTATTTTAGTCACAAATGTAAATATAACAAAGCCAACTATATCGATATTGATGTTATAAATACTATTAAGCACCACACTATAAATAGTACCTCGTTGAATGACGGCTGCTACGGCATCATTAGGCAAACTACTTAACCTGAGTTTTCCATTAACTAACCAACCATGACCCAGTTCCCTAATCGCTAGGCAACATCTAGTTATGTGTCTGAATAAATATTCTGCTAGTTAATTCTGGCCAATCATAGTGTTGGCTTCACCTTTGTGTTCCCGCTACAACGACTCGTTGATAACCGCCATATATGTGTCGCCACTAGTATATAACAACCCATTTGACCACCAGTGAATTGCATCCACTAAACCACCCAATTATGATATCACCCCAATAAGATATCTGTTATCTTCTGTTTCGTCACATTTAGCAATGATATATAACAGACAAGAGATATACTCGGAGGAAGAACGGTATGTGTCTGGAGCTGCGTGTGTTGGGTTAAATAAGAATCCACTACAGCCCGGGTTTGCTGTTTATCATCACCATACATGTTTTTGTTCTCCTCGGATATTTTATGACCAAGTATATAGTGCATATGTAGTTAATCAAGGTCAAGCTGATACGTACCTGCAGAACCAAATCATACTGGTGGCACTGACGCGTAACCAGTGTGCTAAAGTAGATATATCAAGTTGATAAGCTGCCTATTGACACATATTGTGATAAGGGTTTAGTCCCAAGGTTTGTCACTATGTATTGTTATTGAGTATATCTCGGCTCAGCAATTACGTACTGGGGTTTTGCAATTTGGTATTGGCGCTGTTTGGAGGGGAATATATAATTGGATATGGAATATTACATGGACCGAAGTATTGGAGGTGTGCTTTTTTTACATAAGACGAATAATAAAATAACATTGGGGAGGGAATGTTAATATGAGGAGATATGACATTTTAGTTTTAAAGAAAAATGATTGGATTCACATCTCTAAGAAGAATGAGGCGATTCTGAAATAATGATGAATGAGGTTGATTTTGATGCTATCAGACGCCCAGTGGGAACAAATCATAAGAATGTACGCTTGTTACATTTATTAAATACGACACTGTGTAGAAACATGTACGAGACCCCAATGATGACCGGATGCCACAGAACAGCTATCCTGAATATAACACTGCCCATGGTTTTTATATGTATTGGTCATGGAATGGACGAGGAGGATATAGCCGAACTGTTTAATGCCGCAGTTATGCATATAACTTTGTCTGTCACATCGTCTGATTTGCTTATTATTCACCTACAATGCGTACATCACTCTTGTTAGTAGAAACCAATTTAATTTGTAAAGTTCATATACATATACCATGAGCTAGGGCACCACCTACCTACCTACCTACCTACCTACCTACCTAACTACCTACCTACCTACCTACCTACCTACCTACCTACCTACCTACCTACCTACCTACCTACCTACCTACCTACCTACCTACCTACCTACCTACCTACCTACCTACCTACCTACCTACCTACCAAAATGTCCCAGGGGTTCAGAATTTTTCATAGAAGTAACATCTCTCTTGGGCGACTGTAAGCAATTTAGCTATAAATTGTCTGAAGAGAGCTTAACAATGTAAGTGTCTACATATGTGTTTAGATAATTAAGTCGAATTGTTGATTCGCCAAACCTGATGACTTTAAAGTGTTTCGGTTTTGTGCATAAATACAACAACCACAACTATTGCATGTGAACAACAGGCAAGTTAGCTTAATGATGTTAGAGATAATGACATTTAATGTATCCTTTCTGCTCAGCTGACTATGGATGCGCTATCGTTGATGTTGTGCTGATCATATATTTCTGATAAATCACAGTACTTAAATTTATCAATCAAGCAGCTTATATGTGTCTGAGCTATTCAGATTTCATACAGTTGCGACGATGACTTATTGGTATTAATTATGCCAATGACAACTGAATTTCGCACATATCTGGAGAACCACGATATTGCGATATACCAGCAGACGATGCTGTGAATTTCTTATATCAACATATCATCTTCTAAACTGCCTCTATTTTTTTGCATGTCGCCTTTTTTGGGACCGTTTAGACATGATGAAATTAGTCCATATTGCTTCGGGAAGAGCTGTGAAAGTTTAGCTACTAAACTAGTCTGTTGGCAAGTGTTTATACCCATTACAATTATAGTGACATGAATTGTTTAAGATTTTGGTGAACTTAGATCCATATATGTGTCTGCGCATGTAATATGATCAGGCTGTATTGTCGCTAACTAAATAGCTGCTTATTTTACCTGGAACAACACAAAGCTAACAACCTGCTGGTGCGTAAACAAAACGTAATAATAAACCTGAATACTTGAGATTATTCTAAAATAGTTTTGGGTGCGAGGCATTTTGTATCAAACGTTGAGTGACACGTCATTATATATTATTAGCTGAGACTGATGTATTCAACAGGGGCTGGCTGGAGTATAAATCACAAAGTATAACTTGCATTAATAATTGTGCTATAAGTTTCCATGGGTTTATTGACTTATGAATAGTCCTGTCTACTTGATTTCGTAGTTGAGACTCCCTCGGTGCCATTAAGCTAATATGTCAGTGCATCCCTTTTCATGGTGACATCGTCATTTGATCTAATAACAATTGTATTATACTGCAACATTCCAGTACGGTATGAATTGAGTTGCAACTTGATAAAATAAAAACCTTCACGTTTTTACCAACAAGATATAACATGGACCGTTATGTACGTTTAAGTGATCAACATCAACATTATTCAAGCTACTATCCGATAGATCTGCAATAACAGGTCTCCATAACAAGCGTATTTTATCGCTTAATCCATAAACTGATAGTTTATGGGTTATATTGTCATAGTGATTTTGCTTTCAGGTGAGCTTCCAGTAATGCTACTCGATGTTTAATGATAGCCGATGACATATAATACCTACGTATTGTATTTAGCTTTGGCTGAATATCATACCAAACCCATATGCCAGATTGTTGATCGTCTAGCTCTAGTGTTAGCTAAAACGCGCATGTATTGTCGACCTGTTTACTTCTGATAGCACTGAACATGCCCAGCATATACCGAAAACATTTGGCCGTTTCATGCTAACCATCATTACTACGACTTCTATTGTGTAATGGTACTAGAAATAGAGCAATATAAACTTGGCACCAACTATTTAGCTTTTTTCACATGCCAACTACTGATTGAATGTGCGTGGTTGCTTAAGTTACTATTTGGTAAGAGTTCGTTACATGGAATAAAGTGAGGTAGACAATGGGGCTAATTTGAGCCCAGATCGTCCGGCATATCGGCATATTAGACATGTTAGGAGTTTTTTTGAATATTCAACATAAATAGCGGTGCCATATTTACATTGAGAAACGTCGGGGCGCTCTATTTATGTGCGTAAAAACTTGATAAAGGTGACATTGACGAGGATGCAGTAGGATGGATGACAAACCGCAGGTCATTTACGATTCCTCTACAGGACATGTTTTTCGTGGTTATTACACCTGCAATACAATTTCCGATACACTAATGCATGAGCATTAATATGAGTGGCAATTCGTAGCTCGTGTTATCGCCAGGTTTTGTCTTTGCTTTCGTTTTCATCCATGTTGTAGCACTGGTTGATAAGATGCTCACATGATAAGATAGTTTGCATCTTTCGTTAGTGACTTTTAAAGAAAAGAGATGGTATAAGACACGTCTTAATTAGGTAGAAGTGATGTTCATTAAATTTGTATGCATTATTTCATAGATACATGCTATCGCTTATACTTGCATTCAAAACGCGAATTTCTTTTAGCGAAGAAGCATGTATGCATATTCGTGTTTGCAAATTTATTCACGGT
>CM067342.1:7132878-7199778 GCA_034190875.2 Urechis unicinctus
CTGTTCGACTGCGGCCTCATACGCACCTGCACCCACAATGACGCAATAGGTGACATTCAACATTATCTTGCCTGTTGATCACTTAGGGAAGCTGACTTTGTGTTCAACATATTCTAATTGCGACCGTAAAGCTAACAGATTCCACATCTTACTAGTCACGCAAAGGCATACCATCAGCTTTGATCGAAAGGTATTTGAGTTTCTTAAGCCTGCCAACTTCTTCAAGAAAGTCTTCTTGTACGGTAACATCAGCCTCCTCGGCGAAGTGAAGGATCATTGAATCTATGTTAGATATCTCAGTGGCTTCTTCAGCTTGCTCACTTTGTCCATCTTGCGAAGCTATCAACTGTGATAGGAAATAATGGACAACATGTCTATTGCAATGCGCTGCGTCAGTCAGAACCAGCTCGTGGCCGTCAGGGACTAGTAAAGGCAGCAGGAGATGGGGGCGGGTAAACTGTCCTTCATGGTACACCTCTAAGGCATATTGGCAACCACTCTTCTGGCTGGTACACCTTTCAGAGTGTACAATATCGCTTAGAATCTGGTCAGCTATGACTTGGCAGCGTTTTGGTGACATGCTATGAACGCGCTTAAGTATCATTTGTCCGTCTTTATCACCCAATAAACCAACAGCAAAAGACAGAATAACATCCAGCTGGCCCTGATTGCGCCTGATAAGACCGCGAATGTAGTCCAGAGTAGTGTTGACAATGTGCAGACCACCAACCCATTCAAGATATGTCAAATGTATAAAGTAGAAATGAACAACATGGCCCATTTCATCGTGTTCCTGTGTTGATTTCGTAAATGACGTCATCAGCCCCCCCTGTTTGACAATGTTCTCGTCTAGCCCACACTTTTCAAGCTCATGAGATTGAAACATTACTTGCTTTTTATCCAGTCCATCAAACGCAGTGCTTGCTAACTTGGCAAGACTTCGCAGGAAGCGCAGTACTTCCGGACGGTTCCACATTTCAAGTTCAGTTATCGGATTGAAATCAATAAACCTGAATGTTTGTCGGAGAACGGGTATCATTTGGACGGAGCAAAGGGAGGTTTTAGTTCGAGGAAATTTGTCTGTAGAATGCTTTGAATTTATCCATGTGAGAAATTTCTGTAGGTTGATAGGAATGCTCAACAAGCTACAAATATCATTGGGTATTGTTGGTAAGACCATCTGATTCTTCAATAGTGTCAGCACTGATTTAGCTGTCAGACCAGCTAACTGTACCACTCTCTCGAACCCTAAGTCCACATTTATAGATTTGAAAGGCCTGCTCGTCAGCAAGACCTGTGCATCAAGCAACATGTTACCGCGGACCAGGTTCTTCAGAATGGATCCAGGTTTAGCCTTTGCTGTTGGGTCTGATACATCTAACTGATCCGTCATAAATTCTTCGCACTCGTCATAGCCATCAAGGAGTATCAAAGTTTCTTTTTCTCGTTCCTTTACTTGTTTAAATAATGTCTCTTTGTTCTCCCGATTATACAGAGCTTTGGTGTAATCGAACAGTATATCAGCTAGAGAAACAGATGTCGCCATGCTTTCAAGCTCCTTCAGTGAGATGAAAAATATGTATTGATGATCATTCCATCTGCCTTTAACGAACCAGTCGAGTATGGTATAACATATCGAGGTTTTACCCATGCCAGGCCCACCCAGCATGAGTACTGAACGAGGACGACCGTGACCATTGTCATGGAGGAAGTTTTCTAGTGTCAGTTGTTCCCTGTCAGACTGCTCAATAACAAACTTGTCATACGTGCGTCGTTGCTGTCGGACAGGCGCTTTTAAACCGTGATTAATAATGACCGGTTGGTGCTGGTCCAGAGGAATCACGTTTCTATACTGCTTCTTCTCCATCTCATTTCTCTCGTTGATCTGCTGACCGTAGCTCTCCTTTAGTTGGGTCATATACTGGTAGAGTTCTGAAATGATAACGCAAATCACCTGTATTACGTCATAGAATGATGACTGCAATAGCTCGGCATAAGGTCCCAGTAGTGAGTTCAGCATGTAGTGTAGACGCACCAGGCGTTGTATACATCACTATGTAACTAATTACCCCTTGTTGGTGATTATCAGTCACTCAGGTAAAACCCAATCTCAATCTTACATATCTTGCTGTCATTTTAACTATAAAACTCTCACACTATCTTCACGCAAGTCTTACAATCATCCACTCCTACATGTGTCTATATGGTTCATGCTACTAGATGCCAGTTGAGTAGTCAATGAGGCATGGATGACGTTCTTTGGGGGAGAGGTGGGGACGCAGGGTCAACAAATGGATTTAAAATGGTTTTAGTCCTTATTTCAGGTCTTGTCTGCATATGGCTGCAAAGGGCTCACAATCGAAACCCGAGCTCACCCTCCTCATGGTCGCGAATGCAGGCAACCGCCACCCCCTAGAGTCGCTCTGTTAGACGGATGGTATATGTATATAATGTCTATAACAAACAACACGTGACAGTGGCCTCTGAATAGGCACGAGAATTGCAGCAAGAAGTGTCAGTTTGAGTACTGTAAACTGCACCGATGGCGGCTAAACATGGGATCTCAAAGATTCAAATATGCTCAGGGTGTAAACCAAAGAGAAAGCTGCTTCATTACCTAAATAGCAAGCTATACACAGCTTGTGGTTGAGCGTCGCCAGGTAGAAGCTAAATCCCAAGCTACCTGTCATTTGCTATTAGGTAACTTACGCAATCACCGCATCGCGGTAGATAGCCTATAGCTTACCCCTGCAATCAATATGTTCATATTATAGATCATTATGTCTGCGGATATGTACTTAACGCTCGTGGATATGATATTAATACGATTGTCCACAGAACAGATCGAAGAGAGCCTAGAGCTACGCGGAAAGGCATCAGCCAAGGACATCGTCAAAGATTACTGAGTCGGCAAGATCTATCTGTGTAATACCTGTGTAAGCAGTGAAACCAGCATTCGTCAACCCATGGGCTAACCTCAGACCAACAACGGTCCAACCCTCCTCACTCTACACTGCCGAAGAACTTCACACTCATAGTCTGCGAACCCCAGCCATCAAGAAGGTTGGCAGAGTAGATAGAATCAGTCAGAAGAAAGGTAATCGCTCTTGGAGTGTGCATGCGAAACATTGAGGATGACCTGTATGAATCTGACAGCGATGACTATAACTATGAATACCAAGCTCCCAACAGGAGACGGCCTGTGCATTACCTGTGGTGGCTTGTACTGATAGCCGCTTCTGGTATGATAGGGTTAAACTGGTGGAAGAAGAATGTATAGAGGAGCGTCAGAACATCAAGCCAGCAAAACAATCAGCTCGCTACAGTGATCTAAACCCAGTACCCCCAGGACATCCACCAAAATTCTACGTTGAGTGAGTGGGTGGTATACCACCGATTTATCTTCCAATTGTGTGTCATAGGCTACCTCCATAGGCTCTCACAATTCATCCCACCGAGAATTATATCTTCTATACACGGGGTAAGCCTATTGCACACACGGGATCGATTACATCGCAGACAGGTTATGGATGCGTTTACCAGGTGATGACCATTAGCGTTATTCTTTCTATCCTATCACTCTCATCTCTCATCTTATGCCTTTGCAACAACGCAGGTATATTACAATTCATACAACTGCCCCTTTGCGTAACATTAATTGCTATAACTACCTCCACCATAGGAAGCTCAACGCTATAGCCATGTTTGCGTTGTGTCTTGCCATACTTCTCCAGCCGCTTGCAGATTAGCTCTGGGTCTGGTTGCTTCAGAAGTAGAGGGGTATACCTAGGCTTGCATGTCATGGAGATAGCGGTATCCTTTTCACCTGCAGTATGGTCTCAACGCTAGATACAGCCAGATACACTAGTATTGTCCAGTAGAGGTAATCATCGACGATCCAGACCTTCTGAGGATGTCCAATGGTCAGCCCCTATGAGCTATGGATAGTATTAGCATAACCATAGAGCAACTTGCTTGGTTCCCCTGGTAGGGAGCGTTGCTCAGTATCCACTGTGAACAGAGTGACCTTTACTAAGTAAGTCACTGCTAATCTCTCCTTCGTCCCGTGTAGTGAAGTCAATATTTACCTCTCCTGAAGTCAGACGAGGAGGTGGATCAGTAGCCATATCTTTGATTCAATATAGGTTCCTAGCCATGACACTATGGCGGGATAAGTGGTAAGTGAGAAGTGAAGTCATCGCAGGGTAGAGGCCAATTTATCGTTACCCGTCTGAACTTAAAGCGTGGATGGCAATACCTTTAAAAATATGGAGCGCAATCCCCTATACCCTTGAAGTGAGGCGGGGTAGCAATGCATCATATCCAACGCTACCAGCAACGACGCCAGCTCCATATCGTTGAAGATGTAGGTTTCCACTGCTTCTTCTGCCTCGCGAGCAGGCTGGCTGCATGCATATCTCATTCGTAAGCTTCACAGGCGTAGAGGGCGAAAGTCTGGATCATTCGCCGCCAACTTCTGTAGTGGAGGAAATAGGCGACAATTTTTCGGTTTTGGAAGACGGAAGACAACATAGAAATGGTTGGAACCAAAGTATTGACCATTGCGTCGTTTTCGACAAAATTGCAAATGTTGGAATCCGTAGCATTTACCGCATGTTTTGCATGTAAAGTCTGGAAAATCACTTCCTATTTCCTACCATTACCAGTGCCCTCAAGCCAACTACAAGTCGGGACATTGGCCTTCGCTAGAACGACATGACCCTTTCTTCATGGAGTCAGGGGAGGACAGGCACAAAAGATTGCTTGGGGCACACCAAAGAAGCTATTGCGAGAGGCTTTGCAGAGTGTCATTTGCGAGCCTGTTGCAGCCATAACCAGGACAAAACCGCCCCTTCCCCTCCCTCAAGGTAGTCCGTGCCTAATGAACTACTGTCGCGACCCTGAGGATGGCGTGTGACACCCCCTACCCCCCCCCTCCCAAAGTAGTCTATGCCTCATGGACTACTCGTTGATACGCTGTGAGAGCATAAACGAGTTACCTTTAGAAATCAATGGTATATCCTCCCCTGCAGGCAATGGCCCGCCAGTCCGTTGTAGTAATCTGCGCCTTCTGTCAGTCAAATGTAATATATGTATGTATTTGTCCATGTGTTGCACAAACAGACGGCTAAATGTTGTTGCTGCATGTCACTGTTTAAACGTAAAGTAAGCTAGTCAAACAGTAGCAAAGACTGACATCCAATATAATATGAAAGTAACTGGCAGTTCGTGGGCCTTCGTACCTTACACAAAGCGTTATAACAGCCAGTAGTACGCCACATATGACGACCAGAACCAGCACATACACGGCGACTAGACCAGGACTCAGCTGGGTAGATTCGGATACAGGAATCTGTTCAATGGTGATGGATTCATCTGATGTTGGTGGTGGTTCAGAAGAAGTACTTACCATGGGCGCGGCAGTAGATGCATGGCTTACTACAATCTCTTTGTAGACATCTAGCGAAAGGTAATGTAAGACAGCAACAAAGTCTACAATAATGCAATGTCTGGTTTGTTACTTATATTATCAATGCATCCGTTAGTTTGCTATTTGGCTAAATGATTTATGTCGTGTGGAGATGACCTACCTAAGCAGAATTTTCGACACTGTCGAAGTGTGTCTTCATTGTGGTCGTTACATATGTCATCACATGGATCACAGTGTGCGGTCTTAATGTTACAATACCAAGGCGACGCACACGGCTTATAACAAAGATCGAGGCAGCGATGATGAGTCCATGTGTACGATGGAATCTTCTGAGAGCATTTCTGATAAGTTTGACATTTAGACTCCCCACACATATCAGCGCACGCGTCTCTGTCGGCATCGTAGTATTCGTCGCTGCCGCACATGGGATTTGTGATGCTCTGACTAAAACAGAAGGACAGTATGTTAAATCATTACTGAATCAACGCAATTGTTTCCTTAACAATAGCATTTATGTTACATTAGACTTTGATATTTGCGATATTAACATCCAGTTTAGCTCTAACATATCCATACCTGGAAATATAGGCCATGTCAACACTCAGGGCAACCAGCATCAACAGCTGTAGTGTTCTCACCATGATGCTCCATCTAGCCATCTTCATTGCTATACAACAAAGTATTACTTCTGTATACAGACGATATAACAAATCTTGCACAGCGTCATTCTAAAGTGGAACAAAGAAAAAATATATGACATCACGATAAAAAAAGCTACCAGGTGTATTTGACATCAATGACGCTGTGCCTATTGTTCGCTGTGGTTCTCCCCTAGTTTGCTTCACCCTACAGATTCTGTCACGCATATACACTATGAAAGTTTATATGTCGACAATGCACCCAGTAATGTTTACAGACTTATCACTGCATCTGTTAACCTCAGCACAGCATAACGGTAACGCAATGTCAGGTTCCTACGAGAATATTCATTAAAGCGATTAAGCTGGGATACAGGTGTCTTCGTACCTCATACACAACGCAGTAGCGAACACTGCCAGGCTACACGAGACGACAGGAACCAGATAGTTTGGTTTGGACACGAGCTTCTGTTTCGGTTGGATGGATTCATCTGACGTCAGCGTTGTGTCAGTAGAAGTACTTACCCGGGGTCCAGCAGCAGATGTACGGCTTAATCCAATCACCGTGCAGATATCTGGCGAAAGTTAATGTTAGATAACAACAAATCCGCAATGCCATGGCTAGTGTTGAAGTCACGTTGCCAAAACCACCGCTATGAAACCCTGTCGCTAAAATGTTTATTTGATGTGGATATGACCTACCATAGCAGTAGGTTGGCGGGGGTTCAGAAGAAGTACTTGCCAGGGGCGCAGCAGTACATGTAGGGCTAACAACCATTTCCTCGTAGATATCTGGCGAAAGATAATGACATTAATGCAATGACTTGTTACGTAGGTTAAAACGGCTGCTATGAAGCCATTCCGGTAGAAACAATATTTAAAGTGGATATGACCTACCATAGCAGTATATTTCACATTGTCGCAGCGATTCCTCATTTTGGGCGTTACAGATGTCAAGGCATGGTTCACACTTTCCAGTCTCTTTGCTGCAGTACAAAGGCGAATCACAGGTCGGTTTGCATCGAACTACACAAAAATGTGGCCCTGTGTATCCTCCGACTTTCGCACTAATCTGATGGGGCTGACATTTTGACTTCCCACACAAATCAAGGCACATGTCTATTTCGGCGTCGTAGTATTCGTTTTGGAGACATATGGGACCGATGATGCTCAGACTGAAATAGGACAGTCAATGTAATCATTACTAAATGACTACACTCATGTCCTGTACCATAGCGTTGTGTTTGATGTACGAAGTCAAGCACCAACATCTCCCTACCTGTCAGTAGTGGTCAACGGTGCCGTGGAAGTTTGGAAGCCACTTGCAGCAATGTTCTTGTAGATATCTGGTAAAATGAGAGATTATAAAATGACGCAATATATCTTATGTGCTAGACAACGTTTGAACGGAACCCTAACCGTAAAGTCCAATATCTGCCAGTTTGATGTGGTATTTTCCTCGCTCATTTGAAATGAGGACCTACCATAGCAGTGTATTCTGCACTGACGCAGCATATCTTTATCCAAATAGTTGCAGATGTTGGAGCACGGGTTACAGTACGCGGTCTCTGTGTTGCAGTACATAGGCAACGTGCAGGTTTGAAAACAGAGATCACCACATATATAGGGACCTTGGTGTCCATAATTTCGTTCAGTGCATATTGGATGAGGGAGACATTTCTTTCCCCGGCACAAATCAAAGCACGAGTCTCTGTCAGCATCATAGTATTCGTCGTCGCTGCACATTTGATGCGTAGTGCTCCGACTGTAACAAATGATATGGGTTGTTTAATCGTTATAAGATCGCGGCAATCATCGCATCTGTTTAATTGAATAATTTAATGACGTTGCATACGATTTCAGGCATATATTACATGAGTTGTTACTTATTGTAATAACAGTACATTCAGCCACTAGATGTTGTTAACGAAGGTATTAGATATAGCAGCAATTAATGATAATAATGCTTACATCTTCTAATATCAATAATACGATCAGGTAATAATATAACTTGATACTCGAGATATCATACCTGGTTATATGTGCCATGTCAACACTTAAGGCTATCAGCATCAGCAGCTGCATGGATCCAGCAATGATGCTCCATCTACCCATTTTCACTTCTATTTGACAGAATTGTACGACTGCTTAAATATGCAATCACAAAATGGTAATTTTCTCATCCTGAACTTGAAAAAATAAATGAATATATGACATTTTGATATCAGCCATAATGCGTTACTTCTTTCGCTCTACATGAATATGTGGCAGCAGATCGGATAACATTTCGCATGTATCAAATATTCCATATTTGATGTAAAATCAGTACCCTCATAGACAATGATACTTATCTGTTGGAACAGAAAGTGAGAACATACACGGAGTCTGCTCGGTAACAATGATCAGCCCAAATATTTATAAATCATTGGCAAATGAACAAATATAACGGATGTGGTAATAGAAGGTATAAATAGACAGCTATGATCCACCATAGTTTATAATGAACCATGATAACGGCAAGTATTGATGCGCAATGATGACAGTCAGTGATAATGGTTATAGTGATTATGGAAATTAATAACTGTGATAATTGGCATTAAGTACGGACAATAAGATTAGTCACCAAGTTGGGACAGTGGGCCATCAATAATTGTCACTAAAATTTATCCGTGAAAAAGTGGGATGCATCAATAATACAATCCTTTACAGCATCAACGGTCCGCAGGAACGGATGGATTATGATAAGCATGAATTGACAGTGATAATGGTTTGGATTAATGGCCAATGAGAATGGTCCGCAACGTTGATAATAGACAATCGAGCAAAAAAGTGAGAAAAGTCTGCATGAATGTGGGCAAGGTAACTGGTATACAACAGATGCACTTGGTCGATACTTTGACAAATGGATGCAAGCAACGTCCCTAGGATGATTACACTCGTTAATTTCACGTGAATATTCATTATGAGGTCCCACACTAACCCGGTTATATGCACACATACCCAAGCGTTCCCACGTGCATTGATGAGGAATGTAACCATAACCACAGAGCCCCTTCGTAAACCCTAACCCACGCCTTAAACAACCAACCCTACACAAAATCATGATCTTGTTGAAAACTGCGACCCACACGAGCTTTCTTGTGGCAAGTGACAGTGGGTAGCATGTAAAGACTTTCAAAATGCTGCGGTAGAGAATGATTTGTGCTAATTGGCGGCATGAACAAACAGGAAGAATGGCTGATGGAATCTTGCAGAAGATTATAATCAGTGAGAATGAAGCAGTATAGAAGGTCTGTTAGAATGGGCTATGGGATTGGCAGTGCACATTAAAAATAGGAGAGTGAATTGAGAATGGACAGAAGGATTTGGCAGAAGTGGTCAGTCAGCAAGAAAGGGCAAAGTACAATGGCGATAAGAATAGGTTTGCGATTGGCATGGACATCGCTAATGTCGGTGCTGTACAATATGACAGATATGTAGGTGAGCATTTGCCAGTCTTCATGCTCTTACAATCGGATAAGGATCAGGATCTAACCATACAAATGATCGGATACATCATCAGTGAGGATTCAAGGTGAGAATTTGCAGCAAGAAATGGTCCACGATAATGGCTTAAAGTCATTTAAATATGCGGTTCTTTGAGGAAGACGGGAATTGTTATTTATCGCATACAAGGTAACAAAACACACGTCGTCTAACATGCTGGTGCTCTCAGGGTCGTCAACAGTATTTGGTTCAGAAACTCGATGAAGCAATACGAAGAGACTCCACGCTAATGCGGCAAAAGTTTGGTAGAGAGAAGGCATAGTCATAGCTGGACTTAAACACTTATATGTGAATATGAAACTCACTATCATTGCATAATTTGTCAACTATACCCTGGTGACATGGATGAACAGAAAATGATGACTGTCAACTTTCCAGGTACCTTTGATGACAATCACAATATTAAACACTCGTTGAGGAACATTAAATGACAATTAAAAATTAGTACCCTAAAACATAATTATGCTGATGTGTTGGAATGGAAAGTGAGAACGGTAATAATATGGAATATAAGACAGTACAAATGAACATTGATAACTGATATTTGTTATGGCAGGTCAGAATGGACGGAGATAATCTCTCGATACAATGGATAATGGACCGTGATAATGAACAGCAATAATGGCCAGTGATAACGAACAGTAGGGGTTGTCAGAGAGGTGGGCGAACGTTAATGTCTATAATGAATGGTCGGAATTAACGAAGAATGATGACGGTCTTCGATCATTGGCAGGAAAACTATAATTAAATAAGTCACTGAATAGGGACAGTGTGAATGGCCATCAATAATTGTCACAGATATTGATCAATGAGAAAACCGGATAATAGTTCACAATCATTTACAGCACGAATGGTCCGCAGGGAATGGAAAATGGTAATGGTATGCATAACAGTGATAATAGTTGTACTTATGGACTATGAGAATGGTCCGCAAATGTGGACATTGGGAATGGACCGTAAACATAGATTGTGCAAACAGCTAACAATAATGGACGATGAGAAGGTACGCCGTGTCCTGAGGAAAGTTGACCGGACATGATAAATGCACACAATGTAATGCACATTCAACCATGCAATGAGACAACCGGCTGCGCAGCGTATCTCCCTACACTTCATATTGTATTGTATCTATGTATAGTTGCCAGATATCCATATGATTCTCTCCCAGCACTGTAACGTACAGTGATCATTCGGCGGTGTACTAGGCCCACTAAGGGAAACTGCTGGAATGGCCGTGACGACGGTAGGTCAGAAACATGTCACTATTGTGAGATGAATAAAAATGGGAATCGATAAACTAACCAGGCAGTGAACTTTAGACGACGCCACAAATGGATTGCATTATGGTTTTGAATGAGCTATTCAATCGTTTGCCGCAAAGCCGGCCGACTTCATCGTATCCTTTCACAGAGTGCTGCTAAGCGCCGGTCGCAAACTGGACCTCACACTCAAAGTGAGCGTCGTTGTCAATAATTGGAGATGGTGTTAGCCGGTACTGCTGCCATAGTCGACCCAGGTTAATCGTGATAAATCACTTTTGAAACCCCTTAAATCAATTGAGCACTATTCTTCGAGTGATTCGCCATGTCCGTCAATATTGCGACAATAAAAATGGCCAACTTACAAACGCTCACCAGTGATAGACTCCAGTCATGTTATTTGATTTATTGCAAAACGTATTGGGACTATGGTGTCGTTTGTCCCTTATAGGGAATATGGCACATTACATTATCGCTTCCTAGAAAGATATGAAACGCTTGCCATCAGAGCTGAATTTCGAAAAGAAAATGCGATTATTAGACGCAGCTATGCTAGAAATGTAATGGTGGATTGCTAATGCTATCATGTGTCATGTTCATATATCGCATGTGAAAGTCGTACTACATACCCAGTGCTTTCCCGGTTGGATTTGAGGGCCAAACTAGTAAACAAACTATCCACTCGCTTGAGTTTAACAACATTGGTAAATCTGATGTGGCTTTCCCCCTTCGAATGAACAGATTTATCAAAGACACTCGCGAGCAGGCAGACTTATAAAGTCGAAGGGTTAAACAGTATATGGCAGGTGGTTGGTTTTGCGAACTGCATGGAGCGAATTGGGGTCGTTTTTGAACTTACCAATGGCAAGCATTCACACCCACACCAACGCCCACACCCACACCTACACACACACATAACACACACACACACATACACATACACTCGCAAACACGCATACACACACATGGGATAATCTGATTGTCGATCACAAGATGGGGTGTAGCAGTAATTTGCACTATGTTGATATAATTACATCATTCACATGTGCTAGAAATACAACTGCATATGAGCAAGCAATAGGTTCCTTACTGTTTTGTTGTGGAAGGTGGTCTATGAGAAATGATATTCGTAAAATGATGATTTTTCGAATAACAGTGCAGCAAAAACGACCAATGGTTATGCTTGGACGAGAGAATTGGATCATAGACGAGGAATTAAAAATGAACCATGCAAATTGTCAGTAAAACGAACGGTAAGAATGGGCAGTGAGAATGGAGAGTTAGATTTGCCGGAAAGGTTTGGCAGTAACAGTGGTTCGTAAGAACACAAAGTGAGTATTGGCACTGCAAAAAGGTCCTAACAATGAGGAAGTCAGATCATATAAAAGGTATCTTCTCGTCCTATCAGGGTCGTCCAAGTCGACAGTATAAACTCGATGAAGCAATGCGCAGAGAGTCAGAACCTTTGTCACGTAAGGTAGGTAGATAAAGGTCATTGATCCGGGCAGTACTATCCGTAACGAGCTTTATAGCAGTATATTAAAAAAAAAGCATAGTGGTCGCGGCTGTTATGAATGATTAGGGACAATGACTAACAAGTCAATAAATCATATATTTAAGACAGAGAAATCATTAACTAGTACCTAGCTGATAACAACATCGCTCATGTCGTCTTAAAATAATGGACTATAAACACTGGTCTCACCTATGCACTTTGGACTAGCGTGACAAGCTCTTTGGTACTTACCTGATAAAAATCGCGCTCATGTCTTCTCAATATAGTAGTACATTACCTCTCCTCTCATCTATACACCGGATATATGTACACACACATCAATCACCAGACCAAAGGTGTAACCGTATGCATATTGAGTCGCGCGCGTGCGTCATAAAGGTGCGTATATTGTCCAATAATGATTGGGCATATGGCACAGTTCATTCGAGCAACAGGTTTTGACTTCTGAGCGAATAATTCCTCAAGAGATGATTTGCACCAAGCTACTCCAGCTCATATACTCCCACCCGCGCCTGAGCTCTGTTATGGGCAATGTCAAAGGGCAGTAAGTATCAGAAGTATGAACGGACAGCAACAAAGAGCTTGGTTAGGAGCGAGTAAATGATAATCCATGAGATTTGGTTACATGAGAGGGCGCTTTGCGTGATTAAGCGGAATATAACAATAATTGCAATTGAGTCAGTACGAACACAATGTATACATTGGAACTGGTAGTGCTGCGCTAGTCAAGTAGACTGTGAATAATAGCTTCGAGCGAGGCCATTACGGGTTATTTTTCCCATAAAAAAAACTTCCATGTAGGGGTGATTACTTCACAGATGCCCTTTTCTCTTGTTGCCCAAGTTATCATGATTTTTCCAAAGCAGAGTATGTCCGTCCTAGCGATATTGCGTTCATTGTGTGTTCAATCTCGCGTTTGTCATCGTACTTATTCTCTGATTGTAACACTAAGCCCATTTACATAAAAGTAATTAGTTTCTATGAGATTCAAATCCCATTGGTGACACTCGTAGCAATTGATATATATGTAAGCCCAAACTGAGATATCGTGGTGATAAGTAATCTTGACGCTGATTTTTGTATGGAACAATAGAAACACTGTTTCACAAGAGGGTGTGCGATGTAGAACCACAGGTGGAGGAGCATAACGTAGCACAATGTCACTACCGTTAAAAGACACAATAACATTTCTTCAATATACTGCTAGCCTGGCAAAGTACGGAGGATTTAAGACCTGGGTTTGGATGAAAGACATGAAACCTATCGAGGCGTTATTAATTCATCCCATTAAGCTGACATCAACTTGAATGCACGTTCAACCAAAATGATTTG
This sequence comes from Urechis unicinctus, assembly GCA_034190875.2. NCBI lineage: Eukaryota > Metazoa > Annelida > Polychaeta > Xenopneusta > Urechidae > Urechis > Urechis unicinctus. The sequence goes on from CM067342.1 coordinate 7,146,601, forward strand.
GGGGATTGAACTCAACAAACAAGGCGCCGGGTGTGGAATAAACTAAATGTGCTTTGTAATGTGAATAAGTACGGGTGGAAACCTTGGAAACAAAAACGTGATCGGTTTCTCGACCAAATGACTCATTCATGTCTGTTGTTTTCTGAGTTGTATAACTAATCTACATAACTACCTCTGCGCGGTCGTACATTACTCGCCATTTGATTAACTAACGTTCAATAGGCTGATCTTATATCTTGTAATGGCGATTACCTAAATATTACCCACTTTATACCGCAGCTGCCAGTTAACTTGGCTTTTAGCACTTCAATGAGAAAGTTTCCCATTCGATGTGCTCCAAATCTGTTCAACCACTGATTCGTCATTTTATGAGTACTCTGAAAGCAACTCGCCTGTCGTTTACGTTTATAAAAGTAATTTGTTCAATAACCACGTCGCCGCTGAGTTCCACTTCATGTTATCGATATTTTCGGTTTTAACCGCTATCATATCAGACAACAGGATACAACGAAAATGGAAACACTCAAAAGCCGAGGGTACGACTTGAAATTTTTGTAAATCATTGGAAGACATGTACGTTCTTTAAGCAATGTTTTGGCTATATTATCACCAAGTACTTGTTATTTAAGTCGATAATAAAGGTTTCACTGATAGTGAGCAATGCCAGTACATATATATTGTGGTTGTACGTTATCGTGACATTTGGACGAAATTTCAGTTGAACTATATGATCTTAGGGATGAAAACAAAGAAGACAGATGGACATGACACATCACTGCATGACGGAGTTTTAAAGAATAATAAATAACTAATCATGCTACTATTATCCCGACACAGATGACCTAGTTAGGATGAAAATAAACTTGCCAAGTTACCAATCTCGCCGCATGGGAATCCTTGGTAGCCGAGTGTCATGTACATGGATATGGATATTCCGATGGTAGACTAGCTTAAATAATCATTGATGTAAACGTTCATCTAAGCTCCCTTGGAACATCCCGCATATCGGGGTTTGTACAAGTGGGCAGACTTCTAGCTGAATAATCTCCATCCTCTTACTGTTTGGCACAAAGACCAAAACCCACTTGCAGCGCCAGTGTTACTTGAGCTCGGGGTGGGGGAAGGGCTAATTCACACTTAATAGACGGAACCAACCAATCTGCTGAGTATGTCCCCTAAAGTCATGTAGCTGGGTTTGTTCCATAACCTAAATTTTCCTGCTCATTTGACTAAAGGTATGACATTACAACGAACTATTTTTTTACATAATCGCAGTACCATTATCACAAGTCATTTCAAATGAGGACAAAATTTGATGTGAAACCCAGCAACAAAGCTAATTTACAATTCACTTTGCTGACATCCAAAAATGACGAAAGATGGTTGCCCGTTCACACTTTTAAAAAACGAACCACAGCTGATGGCGAAAAACATTACCCCTGATATCCGTACTGTGGAAAAATGCGCCATTACGTGGCATGTGTACAATATTCAACCCTGGCTATGGAATAACAAATGACGTATCAGACACAGAACAAATGACTATCCTTATGCGATAACAGACAATTATTATGGTGGGAACCAATGAGAAAAAGCACCACATAAATAGAGAGTGAAAATAGCTTGTGAGAATAGATAGTAAGATATTCCGCAAGAATGGGCACTGATATATGATATCGATGTGTTTGGCATGATATGTCCCAAGGAACGGGGTAGCCTTAGCTGGCATGAAACCAATAAAGATAACCACAAAGGAAGTCGTCTTAGCTTCTGCTGTAATCAAGGCTGCAACAATTACTGCGTCAGCCAAATAGACGCAACTGTGAGGCTATCGTGGCGTCCATTGCTGACAAATATATATTTTTGTTCCATAAACTATCTACGCTTGGTGTTTGGGTCTGATAATAACCTGCCTTATAACATGGTGAAGCACTACTGCTGATTTCACTTTAACACTGATAAAGATAACCACAAAAACACAATCATACATTATGTTAAAATCAATGTCCCTCAGTTCGATTTGAATTATATAAAAGACCGCACAAACCCATTAAAACGTTGCACCGAGTCTTGTGTTTTAGTAAATAATGCTGTGACGAATGACATTGAAATATGCTATCGTGGCAAGCAATACTGCGAATGATATTTATTCCCATAAACTATTGAAGCTTAGTCTTCGCTGATGAATATCAAATTCATGTCTTCTCAGCAGAACTGCTAATGCTTATAGCATTTTACCCCTTTTGTATAAACAGAAATATCACGCGCGACCCTTACTTTCCCGAGTTCCTCAACGGGGAATCACACCGTACAAGAAGTGTTGTTTAACAATATGGGTGTTTCATTCACGCAGTTAATAGATTCATTAAAGTAGGAGTCGTCAACTCAGAAGCAACAATTTATGTGATAACGACTACTCGCCAATATTTACAAATGGATGGGGGAACGACGATCGTGCTAAGCATTATCTGATTTATATGTTCTTGACAGAGATTTCATAAACGGCCATGGGATTAGCTGATTACAGTCTCGTTCATTTCTTCTCAACATAAGCGCTGGTCCCATGCGTGACTCCTGAGATATGTACACATAACAATGGGTTCCTACTCGCATATATGTCATAGAGGAATTAAACCATGCCACGCAGCCCAGTCATCCCCCCACCCAAATGACAACTAGGCCTGCACTCTGTCATGAGCAAGGAGGATGAGCAGTAAGAATGGGAAACAAGAAAAGTTCATTAAGTAATAGTAACGGCTAGCAGAGAATGAAACAAACTTTCCGAATAACAACCCTAAAGTGGTTGTTTTGACAGGCTGCATGGCGTGGCTCGATAGCATTGTAAAGCATAAAAAGCTAAGCACAACACACGGCGCGATCAGATCTCCATTGGGGTATGGTAGGCAACCTGAAACGACAACCCCCCCCCCCCCCTAATATTTTTAATACCCTTTCTAGGTCGATGAACCGACAGTAGTCGATCAGCAAAAGGGGAGCTTGTTATATAGTTCATGGATTGATATGGTTGATAAGTAATTATACTCGTAGACTTATAATATAGGCTAGCAAAACTTTGTAATGAGAAGAGGCTGCAGGATTGGTCAATGCAAAAGGTGAGCGACATTGTGTCATGTTCATTGGACCTAAGTTGGGTGATGATAAATTTGCATCGAGTGACAATGAGCAATGTTAACGGGTAGCAGAAAAATAATCTGCAAGAATGGATGGCGGGGATAGGCAGTGAGTATGGGGATTGAGAATAGACATTGATCATTCGCTGAATAATGAGTGGTGTCAACCTGACGATGGGAACAATATTTATGCGTCAACAAATTATTAAACTAAACCAAAGACAAATAGCAAGAAATTACCAATGCTTAATTTGGAAAGATGGCTAATAATATTCGTGAAGACGAGGTAAGTTACTAATGCTAAATGTGAGCATACATTGACGCAGTCCGCAAATTATATATACACGAAAATATTATCACTTATAGTCATCCGAGGGTGGAACTTGGCAAAATAATAGGAATATTCGATCGCAAAGGCGTATTTACTCGACCTCAAAGCTCATCGCTAAACACTGACAGATGCAAGCACATGGGAATCCATCTAGTCAAAATTGTCTATAAAGATAAATATAAAGGCATAGTTCTCAAAAGAGGTGACTGAGGGTAACTAGCAATCAGAGAATGAAGTCTAACATGCAGGGCCGAGGGGTTATACAGCCTCGAACACAACTTGTGTCATACCTCCGGTATATATCATACATTAGGTATTTATCATGATCATGGCGATTTTTTGGGAATGTCACAGGCTTATGAAAACCGTGTGAAAGTGTCAACAAAGTCCACCATCATCTGCATAATATATATATGGTTCTATGTTTGAGTGGGAATAGGGGTTTGTATGCTTTGCGTCATGTCGTGTCTGTGCTCGCTTTTCTCATATGAGATAACAGAATAATTTTATGGCCCACTCGAAAGAGGAAACACTCTGCCACCTTAAGTGCGACTTGAGCTTGCCGTTTAACCTCAACACACATGTTTGCGTCCTTTTCTGCCAAAAAAATGACGACAATATGCACTGATCAAATCTTTCGCGTGCGCTCTGTACACGATGCTAAGATTGCGCGCGCAGTGTCTCTACTGAGCGCCGGACCGCTATGTATATATAACTAGAAAGTATAAAACAAGTGTATCCTAATGTCCAACCCTTTATCTTATTCTGTGTCCGTGACCAGGGAGATAATTCATTGCGTTCAGTGCTTTGACAATTGAGCATTCCGTATTCGATGATATACTTCCAAACGACTAATATTTTGCGCGGAACCAAGAGCGAGTTTGTCACAGTCCAAGTGTCGCTTGCATGTTAACCATATTATCATACTCGTACGCAATATGGTAGCATAGACACATGTTGACACAGGTGGTGATAAGACTTCATAGGAAGATATGCGAGGTTGTGGTGGGGTGACGAGGGGAGGGGGCAGGTAGTGTGACTCAAGTGCAGCAAGAGAGCATGAAGGGCATCGAGATCTGAGAAGGCGTAAACATGGTGGGCTAAGACAGTAAATTTTGAGCATTCCACTTAACTCAAGTGACCATAAAAAACCTTCGCCTTATCTCGCGTCTGTGCTTCCTCGTCTCATAAATAAGATGATTTAGTGAATTTATAGCCCACTTGAACGAGGAAAACACTTGGCAGTATTTTGTGCTACTTGAGCTCACCTTTATTCATCAACACACATGTATTCATCGGTCTCTGGTGAAAACGTCTGACAACATCAAGTACTTTTTATCACAAGCGCTAGGCTCACAATACAAAGATTCCACGCAGTGATCCACTTAAGAGCGCCGAGCGGTTATCTATATATGACGGGGGCTTAAAAAGCAATGGACTCTTGCTGTATAACTCCTCCCTCACTCTCTGTATTTCACTGGAACATCATACATTGAGATAATGATTGCGGATGCACTTTGAAATCTTTAACCACCCTTGCTCCTGTTTTCAAGGCATGCTTCTTAACGACAGGTCAAACTTTTCGGACCAGCGGTAACGCCATTTTAGCCAGACCCCCTAACACACTTTAGCAAAAGACCGCGAATAGTGACTATCAGCGAGAGGGGCTCAATGTTCTCGACATAAACAAAGCGAGGTTAAGCATCACCGTGCTCAAGCATCGACGGGCAGATCGTAGAACAGGAGAAGAATTAACAGCCAGGAGAGAGTATGTTAATATGAGGAGATGTGACATTGGCGTGAGAAAATTATAAAACTGATTGAGTTTTGCATCACTTAAAACAATGAGGCGATCGCGCAATAGTTAAGGATGAGGTTTATTTTGTTGCATGCTGACTATTGATTACACGACTACACTAGGATATATGGAAAGGAATTTACATACAAAAATAATAATCTGACAAATAATCGCCTCATGGACACATGACATGAAATTAAATAGCCGCGGTTAGAGCAGAATTCATCCCTGCACGATCAATGCCAAGCAATGCATATACATTTGAAATCTTTGTTGTGACAACCTGTAACTCTCCTTTCCACCAGTTGTATCGTCGTATTTGCATTTCCACTCTCATGAGATGTTAATGCAATGTTCATGCCATAGAACATAAGTATACATCCATCTCCAATTGTAGGAACATGAACATTTAATGAAGGAAACGCTTCTTCATCTGGTTCCAAACGTGTGCGACTGTAATGTCAACGACGGGTCTGCGCGCCGATCAGTACCAATATATATATATATATATATATATATATATATATATATAGAGAGATAGAGATATAGAGAGATAGAGATAGATAGAGAGAGATAGAGAGAGAGAGATATATAGAGAGAGAGAGAGATAGAGAGATCTCTCTCTCTCTATATCTCTCTCTAGAGAGATATATCTAGAGAGATATATAGAGAGATATATATATCTAGATATAGAGATATATAGATATATATGTGTGTGTGTGGGGTGTGTATAGATATAGATATATATATATCCTATAGATCTCTATCTATATATACATAGATATACAGAGATCTCTAGATATGTATGATCTATATATTTATCACATAGAGAGAGATGAATATATAGGGAGAGATATATCTAGATATAGATCTATAGAGAGGGAGATCAGAGAGGGAGATATAGAGGGAGATAGAGATCTATAGAGGGAGATATAGGGAGATAGAGGGAGATATAGATAGGAGATTTATAGATTCTCAGAGATCTCTCTATAGAGAGATCTCTATCTCTATATATTTATATATATATATCTTCTCTATATATATATATATATATATATATATATATTATATATCCTATATTATATATATTTATAAAATATATATTGATATATGTATATATATATATATATATAATATATACATAAATGTATACATATATAGGTTCGGATGGTTGGAGGAGGAAAGGGCGTCAATCGATGCCGCGCTGAAGTGTCTATTGGCGGAACGTAAATATCATGACTTGAAAGTATTTGATTAAATGTACAATCATGCGGCTCATGCGCTTGCATTGATCTCCTCTCAATCATAAAAAGTCTAAGCCACAGGGTAAACATCTTACATGTTTATTAACGAGGTGAGCAAATGTACTTGAGCATTGTCATCAGTCTTTAAACAGTGGCTCACTTCATGTTTCCAGCCAAACTCTCGGCTATCATTGTAAGGGACATTGCCTTTCCAACACTCAGTTAGTTGAAAAGGTCTGTTGAGTGTTTTATTGACACAATATGGAACGACTGTATTCGTTCCTTGTAGTCCCAATAGTTTTGCTATGCAAACATTCAACGTTCTGAACGAAGCCATTATGTTGCGCATAAAGCTCCGTACAAAAAAAAACAGCGCATGCCGCATGTGGTTTTCCGTCAATACATATTTGCTCCAATCTTTGCTCCCCTGTTCGCCTTTCTTTATAATGATCTATCGATTTATAGTAAACTAGGTGATGCATTATATCACCTCTAGTATTATAATTCAAATTCGCGTACCTTGGGTAAACTTTTGTTATTACCTTTGTAAAAATAAGCGCCTGTTTGCCCAAACATTACTTCGCATCAAAACTAGTACACCATGGGGATTATTCAAAATATGACTTCTATGTTACAGGCCGACAGCTTTATATGGGGGTTGGGTAGGGGGACGATATGGTGTACTACATGGCGAGTGTAGGACGAGCTGCCATTTACCAATTATCTAACAGCTGGATTCTTATTGATCCAGGATTCCGGAAGTATATGCACTTATTGGTTGATCCAGACAAGGTACCTTGTGTAATTTCTCTAAGATCGGACATTTACGATTGTGGAAAATTTAATAGCACAGGAGATGACATAGGCGAATTTTCTCAGTTGGTCCCTCGAGGAAGGATAGTTAGTGTTGACTGTACATAATAAGGACGGTGTTAGGCTGGAGAAGGAGGGTGTTGAACAGGGAAAGGACAACGAATTTAACTATTAAGGCGTAAATTCATCATACGCCTCTACGTTATAGTCGATATTCGGTACCAGGCATGATACAGTTGGAGACAAAATGAGGCATTGTGTGGATTTTATGTAAGCAGCTAATCGAAAAACACATTATTAGGTGATGATTATACTCCCGATTGTTATCACTTAGATATACATATACTCCTAGCGTCGACTATATATAACTACTTCTCGTTCCGAAATAATATTTCCCTCTCTCCACAGCATTTACCATATCGTACAAATCTCGCCATATGACCGGCGAAACAGCTCTCTGATGTTTTAACGCGACAACCTCGTTATCCTGCGCTTAGCGGGGAAGTTTTAGTTTTCGCTGGTATGAGTGTAAAGCGAATATTAATGAAACTAACCTCTAGTACATGGGCTGTAAACAAAGCGGTTGAGTCAATATGAAGGCACATGGGTTGATAAGGGTTGGCGTCCTGTCTGAGATTTACCTCGCGAATTAAGCAAGCAGCTCTGGCATGTGATTATATGTTGACGCGTGACGCTCGTTGAAGCACAGGGTCTGAATATCGACCCAATCCTCCGCCAGGTAGCTTTAACGATTGGTTCTCAAGTTTGACAGGGGGGTGTAATGCAACAGGCAGAATCAACCTGAGTTAAGACATTTGGATTGTTACCCAAGTCAAGCACGCGGGTCACAATATTTAATACACTGAACTGAATGATGAGTGTCAGGCAGATTATCACTCATTATGGTATGGTGAAGGGACTTCTAAAAGCCTCCAGGGGCTGTGAGATTTCTTTGGATTCGGGATTTAGCGATCACGATTGACAAGTCAACCGTCTGCGTAAAGGTTATTTATTTAATAGTGTTGCTGTTGTAAATACCAACAGAGGCAGTAACACTATCCGAGAGGGGCAGTTAAGAACCATCAATACAAAAAACCACACGATGGAAACAAGAATGTTTTGAACTGATACCTTGATATATGGATAATATATCAAGGTATCAGGGTGAATATCAAGGTGAATGTGATGCAAATGCTAGGTGGCTATCGATAATAGCGACACGATTGATCGAAGATGATTGTGATGAGTAGAAGCTCATTTCTATTCTGGGTCATCAATTCAGTGAAAATACTTTATTAGGAATCTATCCATTTGCAACCTATTCCTTTGGTTATGATCATATGGTCAATCTGATCTGTTCTCATGCATTCGCTGTGATATGTTTTTACATGTCAGCAATATATATTGGCATATGTCATGGCAATTATAGAATACATGCACAAGTGTGAAGCATGTTCATATACTTAATCAAATGGAGGCAGTATTAATCTTCATATTTCGAGTGTTAATAGTTCTGAATTAAAGTTTACTTGGTTATTCATTTGTTTATAAGCTAAACACACAGAAATGGTTGAAAATGAACCGGTGCTGCTGTCAATCAGGTGTCCGCATTTTATCCCAAAAAACTACTCACCACTATAATACAATTACCTTAATCAGCCTCTTACCTTATCAAGGTTATGCGCATTGATAGTTTGGTTGTTGTGTTGGTTGGTTGAAGAGCCACCATCATTAACTAACCAACATTGATGATAGCGACTGGAAGCGAGAGGACAGTGCACTCTGCATTTAACAGGGTAGGCCCAGGCCTACGCACGCTGACGATAAAATAGTCGTCCTTTGACCCATCTCATGTGTGACGTCACCAGATCACCGCGGTCGAGTTTGGTCATTTTGGGGTCTCCTCTAAACGCTCGGCTGCAACCCTTTCAATTTAACGGTTCTGCCGTCAATCCACTGACCAACTTACTAGCCAATCAACCTCTGGTGTATTACCTCATTCACTCATCCATTTGATCAAATTCTTAACACGCACAAATACATTTACTCACTCACTCATTCACTCGATCACTCACTCACTCACTCACTCTCACTCACTCACTCACTCACTCACTCACACACTTACTCATTCACGCACTCTCTCGATTACTCATTTACTCACCATAACGCACAAATCCACCAACTCCCTCACTAACACGCAAAAACTCACTCACTCACCCACTAATATGCACGCACAAACTCACTCCCCAACTCACTCACTAACACGCACAAAATCACTACCACGCAAGAGCTCACACACTAACACAATCGCAAAAACTCCTGCATACACTTTACACGCACACACTCACTCCCTATCACACACACGCACATACTCACTCACTCACTAAACCGCACACACTCCCACAGTAACTCACTCACTCACGCGCACAAAATCCCTCACTCATTCGCATGCATACACTAAATAACTCACTCATTCATCCACTCACTAATACGCCCAAACTCACTTACTCACCAACAGACACAAACTCACTAACTCACTCACTAAAACATACTAAATAACTCATAAACTCACTGAAATCAAAAACTCACTCGCACGCACACAAACTTAATTTCACAGACTAGCGCACACACTCACTCACACGCACACTCACTAGCGCGCACATACTTACCAAATCACTCATCCACTTACTCACTTGCACGCACAAACTCACTTTCTCACTCACTAACAAGCACATACTATCCAACTAATTCATTCATTTACCACCAACACACACACATACACACTAGCTCATTTACTTACACGAACAAACTCACTTAATCACACATTCACTCTCTCACTCACAAGCACGCACAAACTCACCAACTCACTACCACGCACAACCTCTCTTGCTAACTCTTTCACTAATATGCACAAAATCATGCACTCACTCGTCCACTAACATGCAAAATATCAATCGCTTAATCACTAATTTGCACAAAAGGGCTTTTTCATTCATCAACATTGCCAACCACAATTCAACCAATTTTCGCGACCATCATACGTATATTGATGATTTTATAACCTATCAAATTCATGCTGTCCAGGCCATGACTGATTCACAATGATTTGGCCCACTCAAGGAACAGCCTTCTTCTTAAATATTACCGCGGCGTGCCATGCTTGACAGCATGCCGAGGAGACGAGCAGGGAGAAGCAATGACTTTTGTACTCCCCAATTTGTTTTTTACGATATGACAATTAATAACAGAGAAACGACATGTTAGCTTTCGATTGCACTACTGAATTATTTGTTTTGCACGTAACCAGAAATGGCGACATCAATTAAACACTTACCATTCGTTCGACGCTGCCCGGTAAAATATGTGACCAGATGTTTATGACTATCAATCACATATTGTCGATTTTAGAAGCGATTGAAAAATATGGTACAAAAACAATAATGTGGGACTGATAACATTATTATTCGACCTGGGGTGCTTGGGAAAACTTGGGCAGTCACTTAATAGCTCGGAAAATCCCCTGTATAAGGTAATCTGACTTAAGGAATAAAGCCATTTTAATGTAATTCAACCACAGGCGTTCATAAGTGTGGGTAACCGGGTAGCTGGTTGGTGCTTCAATGTTGAGACAACTCACAATAAAAGCATTACTTGAGATAAGTGTGGTCATTCATACGTAATGACAGAACTTATTGATGTCTATAGCATTGAAATGTGCCAATAATGAATAAGATAATACAGAGGAAGTTATTAGTACTCAGATCATGAAGCTATTAATGTGTCATTGAATGATTTCATGATTATTGGTTGTTCTTGGATACCCTCAATAGCTACATCAAGATTATGCACTTTTATCTTACCGCATGTAATTTTGATCGCCTACCGCGTCAATGAATGAAATCCCCCGCCGATAATGGATAAAATTGTCCATGAACATAATTGCATTCTAAAACTCTATCTCTTTAAGTTCGTTTGGTGTTTGGTGGTTGTCTGAATCGATCTCAAAATTTTTACAGTGCGTCGCTTAATAGAAAGTAAGACGTCTACTCAGACGTCTTGTAGGGTTAACTTCACGGTAGCCATGTAATGCATTCATTTATTGGGGTTGATGAGTGGACCTATTTTATGTCAGGTATATGTTAATGACAGCTAGTTTGGTTCATGTATTGTTCTACTTTTTACCATAAATCCACCGTTTTCTGTCCATTGTTTCGGAGCAGGGCTCAACGAGACACCTAGTACACAAGTGTTATTTGATACTCAGAACCTGAAGGAGTACCGAGAGGCATCAGACGTAAAGGGGCGCTTTAAATATCGTGGATTTGACGTATTGTATTAAGTGCACGTAAAACCATATGTTGACCAACACAAACGACCAGTAATTCATGCAAGCCCATAATCGTGGCACGAAAGCAAGTTCACTTATATTGCTCTCCTGTCAACAATTACATTACCACGGAGCGATCACTTTGCGTGTTTGTCAACGAGCTGCGCAAATTTCCTTAAGTATTACCTAAGTTTACCATAATAAGCTTTATGGTGTCCCAGTTTGCTTTCATGAAAAGTGACATTTGAATAAAATACAGCCCATATGTATGCCAGGATGTTAGCTCACAAGCAGAGCCATTTAATGTCCCGGAACTAATTACTCTGTAGGAGGTACACAGTAAGGCCTGAGTTAAAAACATGCGTCAATTTTGGCTAAACAGAATCCCATAGTTACCAGACGGGGAATAATTAATTAGTAATTTAATTGACTTCATCAGTTCGACATAAGAAATGAATAGGCGAAAATATTTGATATTCACTAAAGAACATCTAACAAGCAAGTGGGTATAAGGTTAAGTGCTATGGGTTGGTTAGCGTGTCTGCACTGTTTGTTTACATGGCGCCTTTTTCAATTGCATGGGATCTACATGTCAGTGGATTAAAGTTCGCCGTTATGCGACTGTGCTTATGAATCAATCAAGAAATGCTCCAGCAAATAACACTACGATGAACTCGTGCTTGGAGAGTAACCTACCCTTGATGTTGAAAACACTAAGTAGCGCCTAACAAATGATTCAAAATATCACTTGTAATTTCATGCGCGAGTTCACACTGTTGTTACAAACCGACAGTCACGTAATGGGGGTGGGGACACAATGGCCTGCTACAACGAAATGATTGATGCGAATGTATGAAGAGCTCTCATTTACCCGTTATTGAACCAGGATCCCGGAAGCATATGGGCTTGGACTTTTACGATTGTGAAACATTTAATAGCACAGAAGATGACGGATACTAATTAAGTCAGTGAGTGTTGACAGTACAGTATAAGAACGCGATAAAGCAGGATAATGAGGGCGTCCAGGTGGGCCATCGCAACTCTTAACCATTCGATACAGCGGGAGATGAAATGATGCATTGTGCTGATCAGAATTTTCTGTAAGCCCAACTTCACATCAGCCTTGTTTCGATGCAGCTTGGGTCTCCACCAGTTGTCGTATATACTTACATATACTCCAAAAGTCGACTTTTTACTACTACTTCTCATACGGCAACTATATCTCTCCTCCTCCACCCACCCCCCGCCTAACTTGATTAACCCCATCATCAACTCCCCCTATATGAAGGATGAATCAGCTACCTGAGGTTTCACCTCGACGACTTCATTTCTAATCAGCTAAACATTTTATAAATAAGAAGGGGATTATATTAAACTAATCTTAAGTGAATGGTTTGGGCAGCAAGTGACTGAGTCAATATGAACGCGACGTCCTAGCAATTTCTTCGAGGGTGAAAAAGGCACTTGTGCTATTAGTGGGTTGACGACACTCACTACTAGGGGCCTGGTTACGACAATCTGTTTATTCTTTCCCTCTGTTTTGCTTTCCGATCAATGCTATGTGTACCCAGGTCACTTAGATGTAAAACACGAATGCGTCTACTTACTTGTCAGTTATTTGCCAGTTATTTGCCTTATCGTAAGGGAAAGGCTCCACGAGTTTATCTTACTAAGGGTTAAATACTCTATACAACACATTGCATGCCTTTACGGCCTGGTGTCTTGCTAAAAAAGCGTTACAATGGTACACGGAGAGCCAACCATCCGCTTGTTTTAGATAATAGGGGGTGTAGATATCAGCCATGGTTTTCAAAATATATTTTTCTTGGTTTTACCGATATGTAACGTCACTGTCACTTTACCGGATGCAAATGTGATGGGTCCCCCACACCCGTGTCATCTATCTTATCGATTTATATATTAAAAAAATTCTTGGTGGCTATCGAAAACACGTCAACCACACAAGGGTATATGGAACGGGTTTTTAGCGACAAATAGAATAATGTATATATATATATATATATATATATATATATATATATATATATATATATATATATATATATATATATATATATATATATATATATATATATATATATATATATATATATATATATATATATATATCTCTATATATATATATCTCTATATATATATATCTATATATATATATGTATATATATGTGTGTGTGTGTGTGTGTGTGTGTGTGTGTGTGTGTGTGTGTAGCACAGACCGAAAGCTTCATGTAGGGGTCGGATGGGGGGAGGGTGGTTACGGGGCGCTACGGCGTACTACAAGATATATAATAATGCTAGAACGCGAATGTATGACGAACTGTCATTTTCAAACTTTCAATTAACCGGGATCTTATTGTTCCAGGATTTTGAAGTATATGCACTTATTGGCTCATCCAGACAAGGCACCTTCTGGAATTTCTCTAAGATTTGACATTTACGTTTGCTAAAATTTTAACAAGAGATGACAAAGGCGAATTTTCTCAGCTGGTCCCTCGAGTATGTAACTGCGGGTTATGCGCTTTAAATAACACATTGCACGCCTTGAATTCTGAAACGGCCTTGCTAACTCGTTTCAAGGAGTGAGTAACGGCTCAATTGGAAATGGATATATCCGAATCTCATTAGCGGACTTAGGCTTAATCATAACTGATAATCATTGCGACGGACGTACCACCACCAAGCACGTCTGTTGAGAGATAAAGTATACATATGTAGTTTATCTAAGCTAAATCGACTGGCCGATTTGATTGCCATTAGTTTTCATTTGTGTTTGTTGTTATTCAGTTTACCTGAGTCAACTGATAATCTAAACACTGGTTATTGATGTGTAACGGATTGACGAATATTATCCAACCCCTTTACAAAAAGATTACACAATAAAAGTATATGACGTGGACTTAACATGGACCTACACGAAGGTGTAATGTCCATAAACAACCATTTAAGTACACACAGAGCTTGGTATGAAAAAGTGTTTAAGTGTCAATCGACTACTTTTAACCCCGACATCGAATGATGTCGAGCCGTGATCGCAATTTACAGCACAACAAAAGCGTCAAGCAAGGGCAGTAAGACAATGAGCTATGTTTAGTATTATCATTTACGATATGCAAATGACGAGAATCGTGACTGGTGTCAGTAAGGTGGTACTGTTCTTGTCATAACTAAAATGCGAGCTGAAAAACATGATAACAGAGCACACCCTGTAAATAAAGATTAAGGTAGAGGAAATGAAGTACGTAGGGAGAAATATTGAAGGATAAGGATTGTGATAGGGAGTGTATATTGGCGACATTAGGGAGAGGATGTGGGACGGGATAAGTGATACTGCATTGATCAATATATTGATGGATTTCGAGATCTTTTGGAATGGTATATAGGTAAAAGCTATGATAAGGGGAGGGTAAATAAAAGTGAGGAGAAATGACATTGGTGTTTTAGAAAGGGGATTGAAAATTATCAAAATGATTTAACACCATTCAGAGCAATCAGGCGATTCAGTGATAGCGATAATTGAGGATGATTTTGATGCCTACATACGCCCAGTGAGCACAAACCATAATGATGGGCGCTTGTTATATCGGATAACACGCTGAAGAGATAATATACTAGACCCCAATATTTGTCTTACCGCACATGGTTTTGATATGTATTAGTCACGAAATGGTAATGATGATACGGAAAAAATGGTTCATTGCTGTAGTTATGCAAATTATTCAATCTTACAAATTAAAGGTATGGACTAAATGTTATTTAGGATGCACATGCGAACATCGTTTATGTTAGCAGGAACTAATTAAAATAGTAAAGTTCATATACATATATCATATGCCCGAGAAGCGCAGGTAAGCAATATCACAAAGTTCAAAGTAACAGCACAATAGTAAATTCCGAATTTTCAATCGAAGCAAGGTTTTAAAGTTAAAAACATTACGCATAATCGGCGGACGCACATGAGTAAAAACGCACAAATGCAGTCGCTCCACATAGTATTTACGACTTATAAAGGTGAAAGTTAACAAACCCTGTCTCCTATTAAAGTCTGCCGGGTCGATGTTGGTTAGTACCGATCCTTCGTGATAATGCTTCAATTGGAAAACCGGAGAGAGTTAAGTGCCTTCATAGGCACTACAGTGTTGCTAAAATGTCGATATATTGACTTCACGTAGACAGCACTGCTAAGAACCGAGCCACCATGAAAAACTCAAGATGCATACGGCACTTGGTGTGTCGGAGCCTCGCGAATTATCTAACTCCTATTTTAAAGTCTTTCTGTTATTGATACATATCATTTGGGACATGTCTCAAATTTCAATCGGTTAACCGGTTGAAGTTACTGTACAATGGCATCTAGTTGATACGTCGCTTGGCTACAGCTTATGCGATTGACACGTTTCATAGAGACTGTTCACAGCTTATGCGATTAACATGCATGTCACGTTTCATAGTGACTGATCACAGCGCTGCGCAGTGTTTAAGAGTAGTGTACTTTTTATGCGTACATATAAAAGGTTGCTGTTAAACTTCAAGAGTCCCGCTTGCTATCTGGGTATCTCATACGTCCTCAGTTGAGTCAGTTTATGTTTGTTTTATATGTGGGTTGGTAGCGGGCGTAGGGGCTGTGGGGAGGTACAAATATAGATTCATAAATTTTGTGTAGTGAAATGCATACACATATGTAGGCAGAAGATTACCTGACCCAAATATGTGTGCCTATATGGACCAGTAAGGACATTTTCTCGCTCTACACGACCACTTTCAGATTTTTATTTGCTAAGAGTCCTTGATACTAGATATAGCGCACCTCCAGTGTTAGGCCTTAACTGGGCACGTGGCGTAACGTGACGAATGACAGCAGATCTTTAGGCGGTTTATGCGAGGTGTCTGACAACAACACCACTGTGATTATCCTCAAATTAGCAATATGGTTAGGAAGTATGGATAGCAATAAAGCCAGGACCAATCGGGCAAATCAACAATCATTACCTTCCTATTTACACGCATATTGTGACTATGTTCCAACGCTACTGCGTCGCTTATCGAGCTAAGTTATCATTCCTTTGACTTGTGCAATATCTTAAATACACATACACTGATATATGTGAAGTGTCGCAAAACGACGAAAACCCGATACCTTATCATTTGCAGTCTATCAAATATGATTTCGTTATAACTCACCCAAAAAGAGTGCAGAAACCGATTAACTTGGTAAAGTTCAACTACATATATCATACATTCGTGAATAAGCTGGTTCGCGAAATAGAAACAAATACTAAGTAACAGCACCGCAAAACAATCATTGTTTGAAATTGAAACACGCTTTCAATTTCATGACATCGCACACTGGCATATTCGGTCGGCCATATAGATAATAGGTGGACGCACATGAGTAGTAACACAAATTTAAACTAATACACAAATAAACTAACCTTTGGCTCCTATTAAGGTCAGCAGGGTCGATATCTCTTACTTCTCATTCAAAGTGGTAATGGTTCGTTATCAGAACTGGAGAGAAATAAGTGCCCTTGCAGTCACTATCAGATTAATACACTGTCGATATATAGACTTGATGTAGACGTACACAATCCAACTCCAGAGGTGGCTGTCGTATAAAACACAAGTGTGTTTGCCAAGTGTTCACGAACACACCCAGGCTACACATCTTTATTCTCCTAGAGCCATTATTCTTTAGTCAACTTTAAAGAGTTGAACTTGTTTGAACACAAACGCGACTAGAACTCAAGAGCATATTACCCAGTGCCCCTTCCCTCTTACAAGCTCTTTAGTTAACTTCATTAAAGATACAAGCGCGCGGTTGTATACATTAGGAGTGTATAACGCCCCATATTAAGGCGCTACATCAAGTGGTTGTATACAGCGAGAAGATTTCCAACACATCAAGTGCCGTATGTATACTGAGATCATAGCTCGCTACGAGAAACATGTTTTGGTGATTTAAGTTATCACTTGCTTTTTAAATTTTACTATCCTTGATGTTATACAGAGGAATGAGTTCAAGTAGGTGCAATGACACTTTTCCGCTTAGGTACGATACTCAGAAAGCAGGGCACGTAGATCACTTTACTTTACAACTGTTTTATTGATACATTAAAGGGTTGACAGTATTTTCTTGGTGCAGCTATGAACGCCTGTTTGACGACATTACCGAAGCCAACTCACGATGGTTCTATCTTCACTCCGCTCTCTTGGCAAATGGCCTCCTGAATGACATTGTAAGCCTTCTTCAGTACCCTCTTGATATTGTCTCCCTGGCTTGGTCGTATCAATTGTATATCTTGTCCTTTTAATGGTGCAAGAATTTAAATAAACCCATATATTTCTCCAAGGGGGTGCCTTCAGAGTGGGCGTGCCGACATGCATAAAAACACCTCATCAGCCTTTTATAAGAGCATACAAATTGCCTCACGTGACACTCAGTCGTGTGTACTCAAGCGGAACGCAAGAACACCGTCATGTGACGCTATGATGTGGACATTGATTGAAGTGTTGGCTTGTGTCTACACAAAGAGATTAGTCATGCGCTACATATTCTCAAAGGGAACCTGGGTGAAAGTGTTAGTAGATTTTAGTCTTAAACTGCTGAAGTGTTGAAGCGGTGGTCTACTGCGTCCCACCGATCGTCAATGATGATCACACAACGGGTGACGATACATGTCACACTTCATCCACATCATTAGATGTCTACGACAAGCGCAAACAGCGTAAAAGATGCAATTCAAATGAACGAACTACAGATACAATTTGACAAAAGCAACTAATGCAGCTCAAATACCATTTGTATAGCAATGCTGATATAATTAGCACACAAGTTGAACAGAAATTATTTTGCAACTGAAATACAATTTGAGCAGAATTAATTACGTTACTAAACAACCATATGAACCGACATATTCACACAGATCCAATACCCTACACGCATTTGCTGTAACACAGAGATGTGGAAAGAGATCTTCGCACAACGATCAGCGTGAAATCAAACGGGTAGACACCATGGCAATTTTTAAGTAAATGAGGAAGGAAAGTTGAATTGTAAAGTCACAATTCACAGCCCAGCATCCGTTTCCCTCCTCGGCATCTTTTCATCACCAATAGCTTCACCAACACACCACATGTCCGGGCAGTTATCTGCATCTGCAGCGTGTGGCTAGCTTTATGCCATTTGGTTGTTATATCGTGGTTAAATAAGGTAAGTGGGCGGATAATAAGTGAAGAAAGCATGTGAGCGCTAGCTATATTACAATGCCTATTTTACAGCCTGTATATGATGCTAGAGTAGAACATTAGATTGGTGGTGATTTCGACTAATTGTGTTAAAGTTTCTACATTAAATCGACCCATTTATAGCCGTATACAATATTGATATCCATATTGGGAACACCATTACGTCAGCCAGTTGCCTCATCCAGCAGGTCGCTGACAACATGACATATTTCTCATACTAATCTTAAAAATAGAATAAGAAAGTCGCTGCCGAGCGCAACCAAATTAAGTGAGTGAGCAGATAACAACTGCTGATCGATATTATATTATTTCACACAGCACAAATGTGACGAATCTCAGTGTGTTGGATGCCCCCAGCTCATCTTCACTTGTAGGCTGTAAATGATGTTGACACTAGCACTCCGAGAGTCCGCCCAAACCCTTCGGTGACCGCCTCTATGATCAATGGTGGGCTCGGACAATCCCCACCCCCTTGTTGTCTTCCACAATCGTAGGAGCTCCTTGCTCAACTGGACCAAGCGCATGTAATACAATAAGAAAGTGTGGTTAAAGTGGGGTCTGTCAAATACCCAGTGCGTCTTTATATACATATGCTCATAACTATGATCACTTAACGCACCTGTTCGGCTACGCATAACCCTGACACCAGCGTATGTGTCCTTTATCACGTCTTTAGAAAGCTATCGTAGGGTATATGCTATAAGAGACTTATCTATAATTCAGATTATCTCTACACATTAAAGCGTATCAGTTATGGTTATGTTTTGAAAGGAAATGAAGTCACCCTCTTAAAAACGCGTGCACAACTATCATTTTAGTGAGCTGGTATTTTCAAGGGCCACGGGGGCCTTATCAGAGGGCCTGTAAATATGGGAAAAACACCCCATGTGAGCCTTTTCGGAGAGCATAGAGATTGCCTCAAGGATACGTTTAGTCACATGTACTAATGTGGGGCGTAGAAACTTGTCATGTGAGGCTGTGACACGGACGTTAACATTAAATACATTGTTGGCTGATATCTGCATTAAACGATTAATCATATCCTGTATCTCTGATGGAGCCTGGGTCAAATTGTTAGTCGCCTTGATTTTAGTCTTAAGCTACTACTTGTTGACGTGGTGATAAACTGAGCCTCATCACGCGTCAGTGATGATCGCACAACAGCCGACGATACATGTTACTACATTTCGTCGTTATCAGTGGGTGTCAACAAGCGCACATGAACGAATCAGGAATCCTTCAAAGACCCATAGAGCGACATGGATGATCACACAACAACAGATGACACAAGTCACATCATCAAGTATAGTGCATCCATATCAGTTGCCCACTTGTAGATCTCAGTATAACTGGAGTACATTCCGGGGATCAATGGATCTCATTGATATCAAACTGATGTATCTCACATGCCATTTGAAAAGAAAAACTGATATAATTCCACTTCCGTTTGATCAAATATACTAATAAAACTCCTTTATCGTTTGAACATAAATAATGAAATAACAAAAATACCTTTCAAATTTATACTGATATAGCTCTCGTACCATAACAGAAACCACGGGTGCAACTCATAAGCTGTTTGAAACGAAATTTCCACACATATTTGATGCCATATGAGACTAATTATGTATATAACTCACACATATATTGATCTTACTCATAAACCATCTAAACAGAGGTTAAGCTCAAAGCACATGAACAGAAACATTGATATTACTCACATAACATTGGAGCAGAAATACTTATGTATTTAGCACAACATTTGAACATTATTCCATATATAGCTGAAATGCAGATATGACTCGCATAGTATTATTATCATTATACTGATATGTTTCGCATAACTGACATACAATTTGAACAGAAATAGTGATATGAATCCTCTACTCTTTGAGCACAAGTTCTGATATAATTCACCTACCATTTGAAGAGAATCACTGATAAAGTTGTCATATTATTAAAATGTAAAATGTTGATATGACTCAAGTATCTTACATACATAAATGTAGTTATAACGCACATAACGCGCAGCAGAAATACTGATATTTCTCATACACTATTTGAAACATATTACTGATATCAATTGAGCAGAAATACAGATACAGTACTATTGACCTGCAAATCTAGCAAAGCTACTTGTCGATATAAAATTGTTATGAAACTGACATGCTGTTAAATGACAGGTTGGGTCAAATGTGCATATATGGCAAGATGGTAGAACATCTTTCTAACGTAGATTAACGACAGATGAGTTCCGTAATTCAGATCGGAGAGTTTCCACAATTCACGTTATTATGCGAGGCTGACACCGATTCATCACGATTATAAACAAAATGTGCTTGACCTCAGTCGTAACATTATCTTGGCGGACACATCAACATAACGACCAAGATATAATGTGTTTCAGAAGGCAACAAGGTGTTGGATGATAACATAACACTGACCTATACCTGGGAGGATGTGTCTGTATTTGCTGGCATGGATGAATTGGGGCCTGTAGGCACATGGGAACCAAAGGATTGTCAATCATTGGTGCTATCTGAGGGCTTTCTTAGCTCATATGCACCCTGTCGTACAGAGGCAACAACTGGCTTACAGAATCCTCGTCGTTTAACAGGTAATCAAATCATGGTAAAATTGTTCCAGATACCAAACCCCATCCTGCTCACGTAGAACAAACTCATTCCTCTCACCCCATCAGATAAAACAGGTAGAACAATAATCAACAACAACAATGCATCAGCTGTTCATTGGGTCCGCTTACATTGCACGGGAGAGAAGAACATAGCTTTTGATTTAATTTATGTCTGTTCTGTAGCGCCTTCCAATGGTGTTCAATAAAGCAGCCACGATGAAAGCGGAATTCGCTGAGGCGAGGAAATAAAATAAATCGCTTGTAAGGGGTTGATAGCCAACCTCTATATTTGACTGCTAATCCTCTTGGTCTATGCATTCGCATTCGACAACGACGCTCTCTTTAAATAAAACTGTAAATCTGTTTGAATGTAGGTCAACCTAGTGACAATTACCTGGCACCTCGCATGACCACATATAAAGAAAGCGCGAACTAGCTAAAGACAGAAATTTACCTGGCAGAACACAACGCTCTGCATAATTACATAATAAAGTGAAATAACGCGTGCAACGAATTTACCTGGCAGAAGCTTTAATTCGGCTTCTACCCACCATGCTTCATTTCGATCGACGTGAAATACAGATGAAAAAAATTCATTAGACACGGTTGTCTCTGTTGAAGCGTTTATTGGAGTCGCTTTCAAGAGTCAACTTTTGCTCAAACGTTTATTAGGATTTTCAAACCTAGTAATTACAGGAACGGTTGATCAAATATTTTAAAAGTGTTTCAGATCCATTTTAACACAAATTAGTTGTCTCAGGTAGAGGGGCAAAGATCACGAATACTTATTAGACCAATGACACCCATTAGTTCCCATCCACCATTGTTGAATTTAGAATTGAAGATAGCAATGATCTAATATATTGTTGTATATCAGTCACATTTGAACCATGCATTTAAACATTTAACATTACGAGTAATTGACGAAGATGGGGCTATCGTCCTGACTCTACAGCCTCGACCAACAGATCAACAGGTAACTCTTTCAGGAATATTATTTTACTAAGAAGAAAAGGAATGGGGTGGATTTTAAGTGTTTGTTAAGGTTATTGTTAGATGCTTACTCACTACGAAATAAAGGAGGCGATGCAATTGCTATTCCTGTCGGCGTATTTTGGCAGATGGCATGAAGTTAATTAACATTGACATTTGCAGGGCCGGTATATTGTAAGATAGTTAAAAATCTTTCCAAAGTGATTAATGGATAAGTTTGATATTATTGACCCAAGATTAGCTAAATGCTTAGCTTGCATATCAATATTACGACAACACACCCATCACCATAACGTACCGTATCGGCCATCAGTTATGTGGAGTACGACAGCTGAGGTTAGAAGTTTAGGGAGTTTCTACAATTCACGATATGATGCTAGGCTAATCAACACCTGGATTATAAACCAAATGTACTTGATCTCAGTTGTAACATTATTTTGGTGGAAACATCAACATAACGACCACAAAATAATGTTTTCAGAAGGCAAAATGAAGTTGGATGTTAACATCACATTGATCTATACCTGGGAAGATGTGTCGGTAATTGCTGGCGTGGATGAATTGGGGCTAGGAGGCACATGGTACCCAAGGATTGTCAAGAGCTGAAGCGACTTGTGACTATGGTGCGTGAGCCATCTGAGGGATTCCTTAGATCACACGCACCCTGTCTTAGAGAGGCAACAGCTGGCTTACAAATTCCTCGTTGTTGAACAAGTAATCAAATCATGGTAAGATTATTTACCAAACCCATCCAGCTCACACAGAACAAACTCACTCCTCTCATCAGATAAAACAGATAGGACAATATTCATCAACAACCATGCATCAGCTGTTCATTGGGTGCGCTTACATAGCCCATGAAAGGAGAACATAGTGTTTTGCTAATTTATTTCTGTTCTGTTGCGACTACCAATGATGTTCAATACAGCAGCTACGATGAACATGAGATTTGCTGAATCCATATCGCATGATTGGGCCTTTAACTGTGTGGTGCTTCATGAAGTCAACCTTTTGATGGAGGACGATCGGAAACTGCTCACATGCAGTCATAATGTCATGCATTACGGCATGTTCATTGACAAATTCGGATTTCAGTCAGTTCCATTATTGTCAGCGTCGTCGCCCCGCTAGATCAAATGCTTTTTATTCAGAAGTCAGCCGACAGCAACTGTTTGTCATTGCACCCCACCCCCAACCCACCCACATTACAAATGACATTTCTTGCTATATACGTGAATATGTTGGTCAAAATCGATTCGAGATCAGATTGTCTGGGGAACCTGAGGATTATTTCCCAAGGTTTCCTCGCAATAGACTATTTACCCGTTACCCCAATAACGCATGCACGCATATGAAACAGCGCACCTGGCGTAACCAGGCAAGTGACCCCGCTACAAACAAAGCGGTTCATGTTCACAACAAAATAGATTTTTCAAGTTGGAAAATCGAACATCTGCAGAGTTTTGTACAACGACAGATTACCGACTTCAAAATCAAGATAAACTTTGACTTAATTTGCATTGTGATTCTGACTTTAGTCGTGCACAATTGATGTTACCTCTGTGCTCGGATTCTATTTGTCAGTTCTCCGCTGACTTTTCTGTGGTAATCCGGAGATTTCTCTATGCAATATTTTCAAGTTAGTTTCAACTATTTGATAGCATCGCACTCTGACTTCGACAAAAGGAAAGTGAAGAGCTACAAATCTTTCAAAGACTATAGGCTTTTTGCTGATGGCGATGTGCTCCAGCAGAGACCATCAAGACAACAAGACTGTCCTGTGCCAGTAAAGGATATGGCAATTAGAAGTGCGAGTTGAGACAAATATTTTGGTTCGTATGAGATAACATTAGCTGTATTTATTCTATGCTAAAGTTGTCAGTTAGGATTATAAAGTCAACGAGTCAATGAATTTCTAATATCAGTTTTGTATCTGTTCTAGGTCTCGAACCACACTAGAGTCAGCAATTGGTAAACAAGTTGATGCCTTTGACTCTTGTCACCCACCTCTGAAGAACAGCTACAGGTCCTGGCATACAAAATCAGACAGCTATGGGAATTATGCGTATTATATTTTGCTTCAAAAATATGTGACATTACTTGGGCGAATTGAGATTTGATATACAAAAAAGAAGAAAGGTCATGGATTTTCAATGTCAATATGGCACTCAAAATCATCACGAATGTGATAAACGACAACCATTTTGTACACCACAGCATAACTTGACATAACTTTACTCTGAACCAAGGCAAACCAAGCGTACATATCGCATATGCGTCTGTGTCACAGCAGGGATGGAATAAGGATTACTTAAGATTATATTTTATTACAAAGTGAATAATATTACTAAAGCAGCATATGTACATAACAGGTAACAGAATGATGTCAAAAAATGGCGAGAGAATCCGTATAGGAGTGTGTAAACTTTTGTTTATTGATGAACGAAGAGATACACTACTGGCAAATGTTCGCTGGTGTTTTTTAGTCATATGTACTGTTCAAGGCGTTGCTGTCAGTTGCAGGCGTGAAATACGCTTGTTTTCATGAACTGGCCGCTTCTGCAGGTTATCCACGATCCGACAAACAGCCCACTTAGAGTCATGGGTAAAACTCAGGCTGAACGTTGCGTGACTTGTAGAAATTTTGACTTACAAATGTATCCATGCATGTTGGCGTATTGAAGAATAGCTCAAACAAGTAGGCCTATTTGTATTAGTAAGTACAAACTATGTTTGCTTCACATAACCAGTTATACCTTTCATTTGAGTCCTTATTATCAAGCAGCGCGCAATTAGAGTGTGGAACCATATAAGGGCGCTTAACAGCATGTGATGAGTGGCAGTTGATAAGCGGGCGGCTCGAAAAGACGTCTTGTTTCATCTGATCTATATGATTATCAAGTTTGTTTGCAACACCTGTGACAGGTGTTATATCTCTCCGAATTTACAATGAATACGGCAATTACATTTTCCCCAGCTCCGTTCCATATGTATAAATATATATATATAAGTATATATATACATATACATAAATGTATATATATATATATACATATATATATATATATATATTATATATATATATATATATATATACATATATATATATATGTATATATATATATATATATACATATATATATATATATATATAAATACATAAACATATATATATATATATATATATATATATATATATTATATGCGCGATATATATATATATATATATATATATATATATATATATATATATATATATATATATATATATATATATATATATATATATATATATATATATATGCGCGATATAGAGATCCGCCAGCGTACGCCCAATATCAGCTGGTCACAAAGGCGGCGTGTGTGTCCAGGTGGGAGAAGGCAAAAGGCAATCCAACTTACTGATGTTATGTAGTCAAGGTCCCCTAGCCTGATGGCTGCGGGGGCTGTTTACATTTTACTGATGTTCATTAGTCTCGCCTTCAGGTCTAGGGGACCATAATATCTTGAACTGGACAGGCATTCCAGATTTGGGATGATCCAATCACAAGCCGTGTCTCTTGGTCACTCTTGGGTACTTTTGAGTCGTTGTCTCTCATTGGTCAGTTCTACAATTTCTGAAGAACTTGTCCAACTGGCCGAGTGATTTTTATGAGCCGGGCAAACATTCTACAACACTCCGATTTGTTGTTTCACCGTTAATCACACATTCGGCGAGAGAAGCAGACACACAAATTGTTCTTTTTAACTTACTATCACGTAAACATACTATCGTGCAGCTAAGCAATTAAAGCGCTTATTGTGGTGCCAATTTGAACTTTTGAGACGCCCCATAATTTCAGAACACATTTAATGTGTTCTCATTGGCAGCAGACCGCTACAATGTCCAGACGTCACATAGAACCGAGGGTGCGTATCACAAGCCAATACCATGAGCCAGACACGTGCAATTAAAGTCCATCCGGGTCACAACCTTGGCGTTGATTGGTCACAAAGATTAACGAACGTGTCTAATGAATATTCGGACGCGCCACTTTTAGAGCTGGTCGTGTCGTAGACTCAAGGGCGAGAAGCGTAGCGGAACCCCTGGAGTCTGGGACGCAGACTAGATGTTATGCCTTATTAGTAAATTCGCTAAAAGACGTTATGATTCTTCAGTGGTTACCTCTTAGAATATGTTTCCGGTTAATTCTCCCGCCAGCGGTGATAAACAGAAGCCTTCCAGCTTTAGTGACTGATTCACTTTGTTTTTGTATTATCTCTCTGTTTTCTGTTTGTATTTTGGTCTACCTTCTACCTTTGGATTCGAACAATGTAAGTATGTAATTACCAATCGACAAGTTAACTCTTTCGAATAAGGGTATCAGGTAAAAATGAAAGACTGTAGATGTGATCGAAATTCACTTGGCCTCCTGCAGTCCTGGTAATCTGGTAATCTGATCGATCTGATAATGGTTTTGCGGAGTTTCCCGCACTAGACTATAGACTTAATGTATACATATAATCATATACGCGATATTGCACCATCGAGTAATATTAGGCATGTTAACCTGTTAACTGTCAGATGCAAGTTGTGTCGTCTATCGAAGAATTCCTGGAGAAGAAACGTGACTTCGAATGTAAAACCAATTCATACTTCGTTTCATCAAAGGGAACTGCTGTCCTGATGAAAGGTAATAAATTTGACATGAGACATGTCTGTGTCTTACTACATATATTGCTTCCACGTGCAGATAAATTAATTATTGGGTGACTAATATATCAAACAAGTTTCTATTTGCAGATGAAGAGTTGCTGTCCAAGGCAAAGAGGTGGTTGGTCATTGACCAACACCGGTCCAACACCAAAGGGCCCTCAATTGATGTTGACTGCCCTTTTTTCATTGTTGGAAAAAGGGTGTAGGATCGCCACGAGAAAAGGAAAAATCGGAGGACTAAGGTGAGGTTAAATACCCTTTTCAGTTCTGCCTCGTTTTAATACCCATTGCTTAATTCACTGTGGAGACCTGAAATTTCTTTAGTAGTATTCTTAGTATGCTGTTGATATGGTATATAGTATCTCCTCTATTCTATTTTGCCGTTCCCACTATACAAATTGATCTTTATTAAGTGATACATTCAAAGTATTATTTCTATTAAAACCTACATTTTTAGCTCAGGGGAGACCACTCCTACAAAAAGAAGCGCTGCATTATCCAAGACACAAAGAAGCTGGGGGGTCAAGCATTAATTAGAGTGAAAGAGGTCTTATTGATGACCCAGATTAAGGTTAGACAGTACAGACTTTTTCTTGTTGTAAATCTCTGTGAATGTATGGGCTTATATGGTAGTGTTACATCCAACTCTTATCTGGACACACCCACGATTCATATTAGAAAATTGTCAAAGATATGTGTGAATGGGCTATCTTAGTTTTTGACAACCTACATAAGCAAGTATTGGTTTATTTGATCATGCTGATGCAGTTGTGCATAGGTGTAATTGGTCAGGCAAGTTACGCTCATTATGTTTATTTAGATAACTGATAGGTCTAAGAAGGCACTGATGGAGGTGAGGCAGAAGTTAAGCCCAAGTTCTTTGGTCAACCTGAATTTTCAGCATCTGCTCTGCAAAGGAAGGTTTTTTTTTTACATTGCCCTCACCTGAGCTGCACTGTGGCCATGTTTCTGGTTCAGTAAGTACGGTTGTTACATCCTCCTCCGTCCTATTTAACAATTAATGAAACACTCCTTTTAGTGTCATTCATGAGTTAACCTTTACTACCTACATGGCTATTGTGAAGGCGGCATCTGTCACATAACAAAATTGACAGCAGGGTGAGAGAAAAGGTGCGGTCTCTGGTCGGTGAAGGTGTGGGGAATGTAAGCGAGATTAAACGGCACCTGAAGTGTGACAAGGGAGCTGGGAGAATCTCCAGCCTCTTCCAGGCGCTTTTTCACCAGTAACAAAGATCTCTCCAACATGATAAGGGTTCAGCAGGACAAATCAAGGTAAGCATCAATTACTTGAAATGATTCACAGCAGATCTAATGATAATGCCCTAGCCATAGATGTTTTTGTTATTCAGCACCTCATTTCTCTGTCATAAAATCTAGTAGAATCGCTTTGGGTGGGGAAAACAGAACAGTTATTGCATTATACTGAACTTGATGTAAGTCCCACCCCAATCCATGTGCATAGACCACCCTTCCATGCAACCTGCATTAGCATATGGTGCCACCAAAAATGTCTTGACATTTGCTAGCTATCGATGTTGGATTGCCCATTACAGACCTTGTCCATGTCAGATTGTCCACTGTAAGGAGTTTCACTAGCCAGTATGATCCCATATCCAAGTTGGATTGTCCACAATGTACCATACCTAATTTTTATAACCCACAACAGACCATGTCCATGTTGGATTGCCCATTGTGAGGAGGTACACTGGCCAATGATATACCATGTCCATGTTGGATTGCCCACAACAGACCCTGTCCGTGTTGGAATGCCCACAGCAGACCATGTCCATTTTGGATTGCTCACTGCGAGGAGGTACACTAGACAATAATATATCGATTATGCGGGTCACTTCTTGTTCTTGTGGAGGAAGAAAATTCCATATGGAATGTCAGATCTAATCGTTCAAATGAGCAATATGGTACATACTTGCTTGTTTAAAGTTCTCCAGCGTTTCATCTGACTTACTCTGGTTCAGGACTATGTGATTCCAAAAGATGGTGTATACACTCACGCACGAATATATCGAATGTGTGAATTAATTTACATATCTGCAGGTGTGAATGTTAAGAGAGATTCATTTGTGTAGGTGAGGACTTGCATTGATTGCTGCTCGCATGAAGCTTTGACATCATACAAGCGGGAGGATAGGTAAGTTTTGCAACATACTAATAATCATTTATTTTACCTGCCATACATAATTGCACAGGGAGTGAGTTGACTCCAGCAATAATCCCGCTTTGCTAGGCTATCTTCTGACTCCCATCTTCTAAATCTCACAGAAGCGGGACTAGTATTTTCCTGACTCCAAACCCTCCCCATAGGCTATCCATCTTGGGCATAGTATGACAGGTGGCCCTCGTATTTGGGTCTGATATTTTTTCGTGTTGTATTTTTGTATTTAGGATATGGTCACATAATTATTTGTTATTGATTTCAATTGGAATCATTCAACGAAGCTCATGGTCAATGGTCTTAAACCATGCACTGATTTGTTTTTACAGGCTGTATACTACTATTGCACGCATTGAAAAGTGCTTTAAGGTCCCTGCACCTCTGAACAATGGATCATACCCATTGTAAGTTCACCTACATGGTTGATAATCTGGAGAGCTTATGTACGTCTTTTGTGAAGGGTAGTTCTTTTTGGATTAGTAGCAATAACACAATAACAAGTTGTACTAAAGTGTGAACAGTAAGAATGAAAGTACTTAGGGTGTTTCAATTTCCAGTGGTATAATCTAATCTGGTTTTCTTTGTGTCCTTGTGATAACAGTTATATTGCTCTCTTATTTTCTCTCACACTTAAATATCATACATTGAATGTTTTAATACTACCCTAAATAGATACTTTTACAGCCTTTAATGTATTTTGTTTGCAGGAACGACTACATGTACAAAGTACTACACAACTTTGTGGCATTTCACCTTCTGGCCAAAATTTAAGTGCTCTCTTGTGGTGACTCATCATTGAAATACAGAAAACACATTATTTAACTTGATTTTGACAGTATTTACTGTAACAATCCAACATGGACACTCACTGTATTATGTAGGCTTGTGTAAGCCCTTAGAGTGGGCAATCGAACCTGAAAATGTTTTTCAGATGCTTTTGTAAATATTCATAGATCGCAATCCAACATGGACACGTTTGTGTAGGCTTGTGTAAACCCTTAGAGTGCGTAATCGAACCAGAACATGTTTTTCAGATGCTATTGTAAACCTTCACAGTAAACCCTTAGAGTGGGCAATCAAAGCTGAACATGTTTTTCAGATGCTTGTGTAAATATTCATTGTGGGCAATCCAACATGGACATGGTATTATGTAGGCTTGTGTAAGCCCCTAGAGTGGGCAATCCAACAAAAACATGCTTTTCATATGCTTTTGTAAATCTTCAGTGTGGGCAATCCAACATGGACATGGCATCTTATGGGCCATTCAGTCATCTGGTGGCGGGCAAACCAACATGGATTTGGTATATTATTGGCTTGTGCAGCTCCTCATAGTGGGCAATCCAACATGGACTTGGTATATTATTGGCTTGTGTAGCTCCTCATAGTGGGCAATCCAACATGAACATGGCATCTTATGGGCCATTCAGTCATCTTATAGTGGGCAATCCAACATGGAGATGGCATCTTATTGGCCATTCAGTCATCTGGTAGCGGGCAATCCATCATGGACATGACTTATTGTGGGCAATCTAACATGCACTTGGTATATTATTGGCTTGTGCAGCTCCTCATAGTGGGCAATCCATCATGGACAACTGGCTTATTGTGGGGCAATCCAACATGGACTTGGTATGGCATATCATAGTGGGCAATCAGCAATATTGGGTCATGGCTAGAACTGGCTTGTGTAGCTCCTCATAGTGGGCAATCCAACATGGTATATTATTGGCTTGTGTAGCTCCTCATAGTGGGCAATCCAACATGGACATGGCATATTGTCGGCAATCCAACATGGACTTGGTATAGAACTGGCTTGCGTAACTCCTCATAGTGGGCAATCCAACATGAACATGGCATATTATTGGCCAGTTAAACATCATGTAGTTGGAAATCCAACACAGACGTTATATTATATTGGCTTGTATTATATACCGTGGGCAATCCTTCATAGACATGTTATATTCAGTGCATTTGTTAATCGTCATTGTTGGCAATCTAACATGTACATGTTATATCAGGGGCTTTTTTAAATCTTCATTGTGGGCAATCAAGCATAGATTGGCTATTTTACTTGTTATAGAAGGCAATCCAAGGTATTTATGTGGTTTTATGTTAAATTCATACGTATGGACCATTGTATCTATATGTGTATATTTACAGACGCGTCTGAAATAAAGCACTCAATTGATCAATGCCTTATTTTTTCTGCTTTTGCCAATCTTCATGGTGGGCAATGCAACATGGGGTATGTCATGGTCTGGTGTAACACCATATAGTGGGCAATCCAACATGCATATGGGCATGGTATATTACTGTCCAGTGTAACTCCTTATAGTGGGCAATCCAACATGGACATGGCGTCTTATTTGCCATTTTATCATCTGATAGTGGGCGATCCAACATAGGGATGGTTTCTTATTGACCAGTTTAACTTATTTGCACGGGCAATCGAACATGAACATGATATTATATTTGCCCGTTTAACTTATTATAGGGGCAGTCCAACATGGAAGGGGTGGCTCTGAAAAGAGCCGTGTGAAGACAAGTTGGCTCTAAAAGAGCTGTGTGAAGAGGGTGGCTCTGAAAAGAGCCATGTAAAGAGGGTGGCTCTGAAAAGAGCCATGTGTAGAGGGTGGCTCTGAAAAGAGCCGTGTGAAGACAAGGTGGCTCTGAAAAGAGCTGTGTGAAGACAAGGTGGCTCTGAAAAGAGGGGTGTGTAGAGGGTGGCTCTGAAAAGAGCCGTTTGAAGAGGTGCCGCTGCCTGGGTCAATTCTGTACAAGGTTGTACAAAGAGCCACCAGAGGTCCAGATGGCTAAAAACACTAGGAGCTCTCGCAAGCTTCCAGTTTCCGGTAATTGTCCATCTGAATGCTCAGCTCTTTTAGCCGTTCTCCAAGATGCACAGGATCTCGAAGTTTTCCTGTTCCTCTTGCAAAGTTGGGAAAGGCGGAATGGCTGCTTGGTGGGCAGTAATCAAACAGGCTATCACTGGCGTACTCTCGCAGGAAGCTGACAATATCCTCACGGTACCGGACACACCGGAAAAGCCTCTCCAGTTCACGTTTAAAGGGTCGATCATTTGGCTGCACCTGAACGGGGGTGTAGCGGCCGTGACAATGCTTGATCATCCCTGCACATTGACCAAGAGCATAATGATCAGATAATGTAGGATTGAGTCTATTATCCCATTGCATTAATTTTCTTGGTTGTAATTAATGGAAATTAATTCATACTGTTGTATCGGTGCTTTTCTTGAGTACTTACCTTTGAATTCATTTCAAAAAAATGATCCAGTCAAATGTTTCCAGAGTCCCTACCACTGCTGTTAACTGTACGGGTCCAGGTGATCTCATGGGCCACAGCAGGAGACAGAAATCCGCCTGTATCTGCATTATCAACACCCTTAATTGACTGCCTACTTCTTTAAGGACACCAACAAGATTGATACTCATAAACAAAATTGTCTGCACTTACAGGCCAGGAGTGTGTCGTGGGTGGTTTGACTCCAGAACTGGAGCATGTCTAGTCGCCAGTACGTCAGCATCCGCTCCCCATCTCCTTCTCTCCCTGCACTGCGACGTACAGCGAGGTTTTAGTCCTGACCAGTGTAATGCCAGGTTGTGTTGCAAACCACCATCATCTTCCTGCTCAGCCAGGCTGCATTGCTCACTGCAGAACCAATTTTCTGTAACATGTCAACCGTTCAAGCTGTCAGTGGTGCGACCCACCCATATTCTATTTGTAATTGTCTTGTTCCCATTACAGAAACTTTAAAAAATTAGTTACACTCACCAGGAAATACACATCAACTCCGTCTTTGCTCAGGCAAGAAGGGTGGTATCACTCATAGCGGTGGCAGCCTTCCTTCATGGCACATTGCACCCATACCAAAGTCAAGAGATAGCTGGCTCTGACAGGTGCAGTAGATGTTACCGTCGGCACAGGCCTCACTGCAATACCAGTCCTCATCCTGTGGTGGGGTCTGACAAGTGGGGGCTCAAGACATGACAAGTACAACCATACAAATGATACATTGAGTTGCAGCACTGAACGAGGGTCTCTTCCTTTTCTGTAGCAGATGGAATTACATATATACCAATGCTTCATGAGCAGTAGAGAAGCATTTACCAATCACATTGTAATCCCTCAAGTCTCACCAGTATGACATCGGCAGAAAAGGTAAGCAGCAGTTGAATCTCTGTTGGAGCGATGCGCCCAGTAGCTCTCCCTTGCCTGGTGAATATCCTCAGGCGATGTTTCTTGCCAAACCCGGTCCACTATATCGGCTGCCAGATGTTCGATGTATGTGTCAAGTTGACTCAAATCATCTGGAAGGTCATCAGGTATGTCGTCTGGGTCTGCTATGCCCCATAAACTTCATGGCCAGCAGCAGAGTCATACCCTCAAACTGCACAATACAAATAATACTATAATCAGCACAGCATTTTCGCCAAAAGCCAAATATTATTAGTAGTTCAGTCAAGCATGCATATTGTAGGGCACTAGCAGCACGGGTGGAGCATCTTACCATGAGGAGATCCCAGACATGCTGAAAGTTGCTCATCACTTGGCTGTGAGCTGACTTGTGCTGGTATAGGTCCTTTATCTTGTAGAGAGTGCCACCGTCAGTGCGACTGGCCTGAGCGAAGAACCTGTCCATGACATCCTGCAAACAGTAATGGCTGAGAATGTATGTTGCTGGCAGTAGAAACTGGTAAATAGTTACACCCGGTTGTATTGACGAACAGGCATTAATTGAAATAATGATTGAGCTAAATATGATATTCTCACCTGCATTAGCAGTCCCTCTTTGTGGAACTCCTGAGGAACTTCCTTGAGTGGGCGGAACAAATGGCTCCGGGCGCAAGATAGCATCCTTCCCCGCTTTGCCTTTATCACACTTTCAACTGTCCCACCGTCCCCATGGCAAGGAACGGGCATGGCCCTATTGCCAACCACTGGACGTAGGCCATCAGATTGTCAAGCACGTCAATGGTATCTGGGGTTGCGGCTGGGTTGCCCTGGATGACACCTAAACTAACTTCCTCGGACTTGGTCTTCATGACCTCAGTGTTAGCATGGGGAGTCATGCGTGCGATCCAATTCTTACACCGACTGAAGGCAGCAAGGTGAAGAACCAGGTTCCGTTTCACCGCAACACCCAGATCAGCACGCTGGAGCTTGAAATCCCAGAAAATTGAGGCTGAGGTCAATTGCATGGGATGAGCCTTGCAGCCAGAGGTCAAAGCTCATCATGGCCTGTATGAAACTATACCGCTGAGGATTGCGGCTGTAAAAAATGATGC
This sequence comes from Urechis unicinctus, assembly GCA_034190875.2. Lineage (NCBI taxonomy): Eukaryota > Metazoa > Annelida > Polychaeta > Xenopneusta > Urechidae > Urechis > Urechis unicinctus. The sequence continues at coordinate 7,181,332 of CM067342.1, forward strand.
CCAGCATCATAGCAAGCCGAGCGTTCCTCTTTTGGAGCGCCTCCTCCACGGTTAGAAATCTACACAGTCAAAGAAGGAGCAGACTTTGTTAATATTCACAGCAGCACCATGATCGGTCAGGTTTAAATCCGATGTAAGCGTAAGACAGGAATAGATAGGAACGGAAACAATCAAGTTCATTCTATGATGGACAGAAGACTTAAGTAGAAAAGAGAGACAGTACTTGCCTTCTTTTGGTGCGCGGTCATTGCTACCTCTCATCCGCGTCACGGTTTACCCTGCCAGTGCAGATTGTTGGCATGACTGTAGATGTCGTTGTCAATACCGCTGGAGAAGCCACGATTATGACTGACCGTGTTTTCCGCCAGCTAGACCAACAGCCGCGGAAGGTCAGGGATAGTAGGCTACTGACTGCTGGTAGAGAAATGGCTATGGCCGGGTTCGTTGTGGGACCGGTGGAGTTGAATGTGAGCCATAACTGCATACCAAGTGTAACTCTGATTTCAGGATGGCAACTTGTAACATGAGTGGTATTGTGGTCAGGGCAATGAAGGAGGGTCTTATACCTGCTAGGTCCCTGGTGGAGCAATTGATGATGTGCCCCAGAACAACGGGGGCACAGAGAGTAGAAGTGTTAATCCACCAGCTGACTAAAGCGAAAGCAAAAACAGACCAGCAGTGGTTGCGGTTGGCAGTTAAGACAGCGCTGTGCCTGCAGCTCCAGAGCCGAGAGTGGATACACCACAATGTATTCCCTATCGGTCTGCCTAGCAGGGGGGTGCGTCGAAACCGTGGCAGCGGGACCAAGCAAGGACTACAGGCTCGCTTTACACCCGTCCTTGCCGCATGTTTCGGCTAACGATGGCGCCAGTGACCCTGAGCCGACGTTGCAGGCGTCCTCAGGGCGGCCTGTAGCTAGTGTTGACACTTCAAGTTATGCGGGACGAGCATCGCTCTCTACGACAGGTGGCGTGATCACAGAATTTCGCGGGCGGAGAGCCAAGTGAACTCTCTTAGCGTAGCTATAAAGTGTTGTGTGACAAGACGGTTGTACAAGTTTTATGTTGTTGATAATGTGAACTCAATGTTTCTCGTTGAAAATGGATTCAGATAAGGTAATCCTTGCCTGTTGGGGTAGTTTTCATGACTTCAATACCATTGAAAGAACTTCAGCTTATCTGGTCGTACTAACCACTGGTGTTGCTTTTGTATGCTCTGCAGCCGTGTAACCTCGTGCAACAACAGTGAATTCCTATTTGTGCACCAGAAACGATGGCTGATTGACATGCTCTACCGCTACGGACAGGAAGTCTGTCTCCGGGATTCCACATACGATACCACCAAATATGATATTCCATTTTGTGTCAATTCCAACTTCGATTACACCTATGTTGCAATGTCTGTGGCGAAGAGATGCCTGCAAGTGCCATACAAAGTCCATTACAATTTTGGCATCCTGGAATCCATCATGGCAAACCAGGCACTTAATTACAAATTGTGATGCACAAGGGTAATCGTAGTTTGTATTTTCAGAAGAATTTTGCAGCTGTGGCACTGCGAGCCAATATCCTACATTTGCACTGATTTTATAGCACCGTCTTGTTGTAGCTATAGCTTAACAAATTAACTATTATTCCAAGTATAGAAATAGTCTGCAGGATACCTTGTAACCATCTTCCGGCATTGACTTGTTCATTTCCACAGTGTAGAGGAACCTGACAATGGATCTGACAACTTCAGAGAAACTTCACTTCATTGTTCAACCAAAAGCATGTAACTTCTAGTTATGGAGCGTGACTTAATCGATGGATATGGAATAACTGACCGGGATGAAGCAGACAGTGAATTGGTCTTGTTCACACCTTGTTATTAATGAGGCTGCTGATAAAAAAAACATTCCAGTTACAGATCTCAGTTACCATTATCGGCATGTTTATGGAGTCAATAACCAACAAGAAAGACTGAAATGTGTATAGATTATTGTAAGACGACCAAGCAGGTGATCCCTTTACAAGGTTTATCTGTGTTATATCAATGCCACACATATTCAGAAAGGGGTACTGTGTCGTAGCAGTGATGTGAACTTGTACTATATTCTTGAAAAATCTATCTTCAAAGAGGGAATTAGATTTGTACATGGCAAAGCATGAAATGATTAGTAGTAATCTAATACTGGCAAATCTATCCATTCACTTAACATCACAAGCTCCAAACCAAGTTTTTTGATTGCCTGGAATAGCAGTTCTTACTCTATGAGTTATTCCAGTATCATAGATTCTTGTGTTACGAGCTACTATCAACGATGTGAGCGCGATTTACGTGGTAAACTATATGCAGGATTGAATGCGTCTTTTAACCAGCTAGTTCTCTGTTTCAGTAATTTAGTGCATGTCACTTTGTATTGAGTTGAGTTTTTGCTGAGGAGAATATAGAGCGTCACAGCACCACATAAGATGTGACGGTGACTAACTAAAATACAGTAAAGGACGCATCAATTTCTCCAACTTTTCTATATGTTCAAGGGTACGTAATTCCCCAGTAATTTTGAAAATATTATTAAAAACTATTACCCAGTCAATGCCGATTTCTTAGAACGAATCTTCTTTTTACATAGCTATTATCTTATTTGTATTGGACTTAAACTTGATGCTGTATGCAGATTGTCGTGTGCCTCTGCAATTTGTATCAAAGTCAACTCGATCGAGGTGAGTGTGTTTCTAGGTTGATATATATGGCTTATAAATACTATCACTTCACGCTGATCCTGAGTTTGATAGTGAGCTTTCTGAAGTGATTATTTCAATGAAGTTGACATCAAAGACGAATTATGCACCTTCATCAACTTGGACAATAGGGAAGGCCAACCCACAGCTTGATGCCGTATCTGCTTCTACAAATAGTCTCAATAACTCTGTTGCGTCTTAAAGTGTTCACATCGTATTGGCTGTATGGTCTATAGTAACTGTATGTGTTGCAGGCGCAGACGTTTGAGGTACTACTGGTTCACCTCACCCCATTAGTCGATTACCGCACTAGTACAATGCCTTTTGCAAAATGACAGATTTAGAAGCAAACTGCAGCAAGTGTATCATCAACTTAGCATAAGTTCCAAAGCAGGTATATTTCCATAACTGATTAACCGCACTTATACATGAAAGAAAAAGTCTTTGATTGTCCACTGTGTTGTCATGGGTATCTTTGTGTTTGGTTACTATGACTGTCTGTTAACCACGCCGGTTAAATACTGGACTCGTGTTGACTTTGCGGGTCAGGTCAACAGGCTCGGTTTCACTGATGCTGAGGTTGCGTTCTTCTCGGCCCAGTTTGTGGCTGCTGAAGATGAGTTGATGACAAGATGATGCTACATCACATCAACCCCATTGCTAGTGTGATTGTGAGTCTTGATAAGATGTACAATCTCAGATGGCATTCATCAGGTACATTACGTGGTTTGTGTTATCAAATCTCTGTGAACCTTACCTTAGATGGGATATATCTTTTTATAAGTAGGATATATCATATTATTAGAGAGGATCTTTCATGTGAGAAATTGCTCGTTTGTTTGGCTGTATGCCTTGTTTTTGAATTGTTTTTAATCTACCTTGTTGTATTTGTGAGACAGATCAGAATCAATGACAACGCACGATTTTCCCAGATCGACAAGGATCAAGTAGCCCAGGTGCAGGCCACAATAAGGGAGCGCTTGGAGGGCCTGGTTCGAAACAACCACCCTAATGACCCACCTAATTCTCCTCAAGAAACCAGATCTGAGGACTGTCAACATTCTCCACTCTGACAATCTGCTTGGTGAGTGTCGTTGTCACCGTGTGTAACTTGTCATTACTCAATTGGTCAATAGTAAAAAATCGTTTTCGTTTTCATTTGAGTTCTCATGTTATGTTGTGTAGGGTTGACAGTGTTGTGACCGTCGGGGATTCGACGATGACTTGCGAGAGGCGTAGCGAGTAATTGATACTGCGAACTTCAGATATAACCCTTTATTTACGAAGTTGTAGATCAGCACGCTCTGTGGATGTTTGGATGGTCTTTATAACAACTGTGATGTTGAGATGTTCGAAGTAGTAGATGCGTACGATATATATTTCCAAGTCCGTTATATGAGGTTTGTCGTTGTATTTATAGGGCTAAATGTGGCCTGGACACAGGTGGCGCATTCTGATTGGATGTCCACTGGCATCTGCCCGCACTGGACATTGCCACAATTACTAACCAAACATGAAAGAGCTTAAGGTTGGATATTGATAAGGTTTAAAGTGGAGATCGGGAGTTAAAGGGGTTTGAAGTTTATAGCTTGGAATGTTAATTATGTGAGGGCTATGGCTAGATCAAAATACGCTCTGTTTGTCTCAAAGGATTTGTGAATACGACGTGAATTTAGAGGTCCTGAGAATCTTGTGAAATGTGTGAGGGTCTGGCTGTGATTGAGGGCTGTGTCATCACAGCAGACAAATATCTCACATGATCTACAGCCCAAGTCAGTAGCCCATTCCAAGCAGAATAATGTTCTTTCTACGAGTATTTGGAGATGTATGGATTGTAATCATAACTTCCAAATATTGACATTTAACCCTTTCCCTGTATGTCTGCAATATGAGCTGTTCTGTTTTGGCGTGAAATCTCAGACTGCTGTCAATTGGGTCAGATCAGCCTGTGACAAACCAGTGTGTTGGCATAGAGATCCCAAAGCAGGAATGAGGTACTCGCCTCTCTACAGTACACAACCAATATGAAACTGAAAGAATATTTTGTTGCCTTAATTTATCATTGTTTGTGTTGTGCTGAGCTGGTTGTCATGGTGATACGGATGGCGAGGTTGCGGGAGTTTGACATGAGGTCATCCAGATCTGCATACAGAACAATCTAAAGCCCCACGCTCACCTCTCACTGCCTCGTAAACCCTCCATTTACATGTGCTCACCATAGAAGAGGCTCTCACTTCCCCGCCTCTCTCAGCATCCTCATCCCCTCTCACTCTTAATGCATGCTCCAATATGGCAGCCGTAACTCAGGGTCCAAATCCCACAAGAGAAACATTACATCATGCGAGTCAAGGTAGTCTCACCACAGATAAGTTACTTTAACACCAGCATATGGGGAACAAGGATAGATCCTCTCCACCTCTACCACCTGCACCTCCATCCCCACTCCCCCAGTTAGATAGCCTTGCAGTACCAGGCTATGCTTCACCCAGCCATATTGTACAATTGACAATGTTATTCAGCAACTATTCAATGTTGTTCGTGATCGGAATCACAATTGACGACGTTACACAGCGTTCCAAAATGTTGTATGTGGTCGGAATCACAATTGACGATTTGATCCGTCTACGGTCTACTGACCTGACTATGGCTCACTAACCCTTCTACTGCCTAGTGCTCTAGTAAAATTTCAGTAGCAAATATGATACTATATATTATAGTCAGTTGATGTTATTGTATACATTAATCCACCAATCTTTCCTTATGCCTACCACCATCAGTAGATATTTAGATTAGACTGGTGTTAACAGGGCCGGATTAACCGTGGGGCAAGTAGGGCGAATGTCTTGGTTCCTCCATAAACAAGGGACCCCCAAAATCTTTGGAAATTTTCATTTTTAGAATAGAAAAGGCCCCCCACAGAGAAGTTTGCCTCAGGCCCCACACTCGCTTAATCCGCCACTGGGTGTTAAGCATGAATAAACAAGCATTCAATGAGAGACCTCGAGTTTTAATCCGCTACGCGGCGCCACGGAGCAAAGAATTGAGCTCCCGGTTTGGCAGGATATGCAACGCAACTATCAAAACAGACTTGGTCCGTATGGCGAAGTCGCTGACCTGCGTCAACCAGATTCGGGTCAAAGCAATTGACCACGGTATCCGTAATGAGCCTGTGGCTCTGAGGAATATGCAGAGTTGACTGGGACCGAAGTCAAGCCATGTGGGATTGTAGTGTCCCAAACACAGCCCTACCGCGCATGCTCACCAGATGGGGTTGTGTCTGATGACATGATTGTTGTGGTCAAGTCAACTTTGAGGTCAAGTCAACTTTGTCATCTTGTGGTGTTTACGTCTCAGAGTATGGTGATTGTTCCAGTTACTCGTGACGATGAGTTTATAACAACTATGATTTCAAAGTTAGATGTGTTTTTCAGGGACTATTTCAAAGATGCTATACTTGATTCAATGTTTTTTCACAATTTCTCTTACTGAGTAGTCTTTTGCACTGATTTCTTTTTTCTTTAAGGAATCATTTACCTGTATATTACATGTGGTGGAATGTATAATAAACTCTTGAAACTTTAAAAGTACAAAGTGTTTTAATTGAACTATAAACAATTAACCCATTGGGGGTTCCACAGTCACCTATTCAATGAAAGGGACAAACATGAAAAGGGTGAAAAAAACTATTTTTTCTTCAACAGTATTCACGTGAAGGGTTATTATAGATTACATTATAAGGCACATGGTATAAAAAGACTACTACACATCACCTTTCATTGAGATTCATATATATCACACCCTGAGTGGGATGGACTTAAAACATACACAGTCACACTTCACAAAAACTAAACTTCACCTTAGGCAGTTGTGGGGACGATGCACTGCCGAAAGTTTCATAACATATAACAAACAAAGATTATGTCAGAGTAAATTTGGACCTCACAGTGGATCATAGGTTCCACCAAGATTTTGAAGGTTTTTTCCCAATCATTTTATCCGCTCAATGTGCACACTCTTGCTGGAGATCTTCCGGTTTTTCTGCACCACTTTCCCTGTCAGCTGATTCTTCTTACTGAAAAAGGTTGGTTTATTTACGGTGACATCATAGGGAGCAAATAAGTCCTGCATAAGAGGGGGACACTTGGACACTACTATAGGCCTCCTGGTGTAGCACCCACCACCATCTTCATTGTGTTACGGTTCTTGTACGTAGAAAAAGTGGCCTAGAAAACGATATACCTGGGTCTCTTTGATCTCGACTTGGCCAGTTGTCCAACGCCGGTCGGCTTGTTTCACAGGGTTTCGGAGATGCTCGTCCGCTACGCACAGCGCATTGACAGTGACAGCTTTACACAAAAATTTCGTCACCATCAAATATCTCATGACCGCGTGACGTAGAGCGAGAAATTTTATTCGTCGAAATGAAGCAAAATGGAAATGAATCTCTTGTATTTACGCGTAAACCGCGAAGTAAGCGCATAACCTGATAACCTCCGGTCGAGGTTGGGACCGCATTGCTCTGTGCCGCCACCTCTCGGAGAGAACCGCAACGCGGTCTCCCATTGTTGAATATCACATGGATGGTGGCGTTCCCTGTTCTTGAGGTCATGTCCGTCAGAGGTTAGATAGCAGGCTGACCCGACATTGACCTCGTCCATATAATGATAATGATAATGATTATTTATTTAAAGCCCATTCCATATACATCTCAACAGGCTGTATAAGTTATAACAATCAACAATAATAAGTTGCTTGGTGGGTAAGGGGGTGGTTACATAATGACCCACAACACGGTGCTCCCTTGCTTTATATGATTCTTTATTCAACCGAAAAATGACACTGGAACACATAAATAATAAACAGTTCAGGAAAATATACATACTCGTAATGCGTCTTAATAAGTTTACCGGCTGGTATCCAGGTTAAGCCTCAATAGTTTGAATGCCTATATACTATCAAACTTTATCCAAGGCTACTCCTCGCATGCATTACATAAACAAATCGCGGGAATATTCAAATCTAACGGTCATAACTGCCGCGCTTCCGGTAATTCAAATTGAAACAAGTCTGCTGCATTACAACGCTTACATGAATAATTGCCTCTCCTACAAAATATTCAATACAATATAACAATGCTAAATACTACTGGCTACATTATCACATAAACATAAACAAATCGCGGGAATATTCAAACCCCTTGACTAACGGTTAAAGCTGCCGCGCTTCCGGTTGTTCAAACTGAAACAGCCTGCGGCATTACAACGCCTACAAACTATTCAACGCAATATAACTATGCTAAAAACTACAGGCTACATATCAGCAATTATGCATTGTCATACAAATACAACACGTGGTAGAAAGTTCCATTTGGCCCAAAACTAAGGGGCGCGATACAAAAAAAAACACATGTCTCACACACGCTGATATGCGGTTACTTTACAGCTCTGACGACATAATATAACAAAGATAACACACACAAAATGCACATCCATATACGATTTAAAACCCACCGGGAATTCTCGTGGTCGAGTGGCTATGACTATCAGTGTTCCGCCTGTGATGTACTTGTTCCTCCGGGATCCTCGCAGCGTAAAAGCCTAAGCCCTCGTGGGCTTCGCCTTTTGTACTGGTCTGGAATTCCCGCCGCTAAGGATCACGGGAAAACCAACAACAACACGGAAACAACGGCGGAGACACACGAGCTCTTACGAGCACACCCGATCTCTTACGAGCACACCCGACCACATTCTCCCCCGCTTTACGTCACAGTCCGCTGTGACGCGACTATGATAAAAACTAGGAAAACACGACTAATACTGTATCTAGTCAAGGATGACATCAGCGTTCATCACTTCCTGCATTAACCTGCCGGCAACATCAAGTACTAACTGGCTCCGTGCTTGTTGTCGTCGGATGAGAACGGAGCGCGGTTCATTATGGGGATTGCTGCTCCTACCCGCGTTGGAACGGACACTACGTCTTGTTGCCGGCATTGGAGCAGCTTTTGTCGCAAGGGTAGGCTCTGTCTTGGCATCAGACGATGGCGTGGCGACATCCTCTGGCATGACGACGACCTCTGACGTGGCGGCATCTTCGAGAGCAATGGCGTCCTCTGCCGTGGCGTCTGGTGCGCCAACAACCTCCGCTGTGGCAACAGTTCCTGGTGCGGCAACAACCTCCGCGGTGGCAACAGTTCCTGGTGCGGCGACATCTTCCGCGGTGGCCACAGTTCCTGGTGCGGCGACATCTTCCGGCCCGACGACAACATTAAACCCGGCGACAGCTCCTGGCGCGGCAGCGTTCCTGGTTGGCTCGATGGCTAGGAAGCATCCATCGTCTGTTTCCGGTGGAAGAGTAGCTTCCCGCAGTCGACGTGGCGCAGGAATTGGTCGGGGGTTTTGGCACCGGCTGGTGCCGAACTGAAACTGGACAGGGCCGGAGATGTTCCCGACTGACGTTTCGGCGCCTACCTCCGCCCACAGGTTCCACGGAATAAACATTGTGGCCATGTGTTTCCACCACCTGGTAGATGTCGGGGCTCCAAGCGTCCTGAATCTTGTGTCTGCCCAGTACTCGATTTCGGAGGTATACTAAAGTACCCCCGCTGTAGTGAGGTGTCGGTCCGTGGTTGGGTCCTGTCCCACTGTTCGTTCCTCGCATTCCGTAGCTTTTCTCCTGCTTTTTCATACGCAGCCCGCAGACGCTCACGGTGGGTCGCCAGCCAGTCTACTTCTGGTTCGTCTTCCTCGTCGGCGACTCCTAGCAAGTGGTCGACAGGCAGCCGCGGATTCCTGCCGAACATGAGGAAATGTGGAGAGAACCCAGTCGCGGAGTGAGGAGTGGCGTTGTATGCGAAAAGCACTTCTGGAAGATAGTCCGGCCATCGCTGCTTCTTGTTTACGGGCAGTGTCCTGAGTAGGTCGTGGAGCGTTCGGTTAAAAACGCTCACACTGGCCATTACCTTGCGGGTGGTACGGCGACGTACGGGACATAGAAATGCCATATACCCGACACAATTCGGCTACCACCTGGCTCTCGAAGTTCCGGCCTTGGTCAGAATGTAACCGTAAAGGCACACCGTAACCATTCCCTGATCAGGGCCCTTGCAGTTGTGGCAGCTTTCTGATCCCGTGTTGGCACAGCTACGGTGAACTTCGAGAAGACGTCAGTGATGACGAGGACGTTCTCTCTCCCATCAGTAGCCGGGTCCAACGTGGTGAAGTCCATCGCCACCACTTCCAACGGCTTCGACGCTGCTAAGCTTCCCATAGTTGTCCGCACCCGTTGAGACGGCATCTTTCACGTAACGTTCGACGTCACCGCCCTGACCTGGCCAATACGCCCGTGATCGACACAGATTGAGGGTCCTCTCCCCGCCTTGATGACACATGTCGTCATGTGATGCTTTTAATACGCCTGGCTGCAGAGACTCGGGGACGACCAGTTGTTTCAGTTCACCGAGGCTTGGGTCAACTACCTTCCTATACAGGATACCGTTGGACATGAGAAGGCGATCCCACTGACGCAACAGGGCCCGCGTTCTCGCTTCCATCCCTCTGCGTTCTGCATCGTCGGGTTTCCGATGTGGCCAGAACTGCAACACTCGGCGGATGGCTGGGTCCGCCGACTGAAAACGGGACAGCTCCCTCTGGTCGTGCGACAGGAAGATGCTACGGGGATCAAAGGTCTGCTCTTTGGTGATGTCTGTCTCTGGTTGCGCTATGATATCTGCTCCAACGGCAATCCGTGACACCGCCGCCATCCCTGGCCCCTCAGTCAGCGTGAGGCCTAACTCGGTGGGGGAGAGGCGTGTCGGCCCCGGGTGATTTGGTTCACAGCGACTAGCTCTTCCTCCGAGTCATCATCAAGCCCCGGTCCTGGCTGGCGAGACAGAGCATCTGCGTTGCCGTTGACTCGCCCGGGCCGGTACTTTACCTCGAAGTCAAAAAGCGCCAGCTGCGCGGCCCACCTCTGTTCCACAGCTCCCAGCTTGGTCGCACTATGTAGGTAGCTCAGGGGGTTGTTATCGGTGTAAGCAACGAACTTCTGACCCAGCAGATACCCCCTGAACTTCTCTGTCACTGCCCACTTGAGTGCCAGGAGTTCGAGTTTTATTGAGCTATAGTTGCTGTCGTTCCGTTCGGCCGGGCGCAGTCTACGGCTGGCGTAGGCGATCACACGTCGTCGGCCATTCTGGTCTTGCGACAGCACAGCGCCTAGCCCTTCTTTTGATGCATCGACCTCGACCACGAACGGCAGGCTGTAATCGGCGTACCCCAGGATGGGAGGGGTGACCAAACGCTTCCTTCAGCCCATCAAAGGCCTCCTGGTGCCGCTGGCTCCACTTGCCTTCGAGAGTTGTCGACTGGCGCTTCTTGGAGTTTTTGTCCGCGTTGCACTCGTTTACCAAGTCGTGTAGAGGGCCAGCGACCTTGGCAAAATGGGGGACATACCGACGATAGTAGGAGCAAAACCCGAGGAATGACCGGAGCTCTTTGACTGACGTTGGGACCTGCCAGTCACTTACGGCGGACGTCTTCTCAGGTTCAGTTGCAATACCATCCTTTGACACCACGTGCCCCAAGAACTCAGCCTCCGAACGGGCCAACCGGCACTTGTTAGGCTGTAGCTTCAGTCCCGCCTCCCGAAGCCGGATGAAAACCTGTTCCAGCCGTTGCAGATGGGCCTCGAAAGTGTCTGAGAAAACAAGCAGGTCGTCGAGGTACACCAGCAGGATCCGGAAGAGCAGATCGTTCATTGTGGCGTGCATCAAGCGTTGGAAGGTGGCAGGTGCATTGCACAGACAGACCAAACGGCATGCGGTTGTATTCAAACAACCCGAAAGGAGTAGTGAATGCTGTCTTATGCCGGTCACTGTCTTCCATTGCCACCTGGTGGTACCCCGACGCCAGGTCGAGGGTAGAAAATAACGTGGCTCCTCCTAAGGCGTCCCAGGACTCCTCTATGCGTGGCAACGGATATGAGTCTTTCACAGTTTTGGCGTTTAATTGACGGTAGTCAACACACAAACGAAGATCTCCGTTGCGCTTCCTTACCACCACTATTGGTGAGGAGAAAGGGCCTGCGCTCTCCTGCACTACTCCTTTAGCGAGCAGTTTGGTGATGTGCTGCCTGACTTCGTCGTACTGCGACGGCGGAATGCGGCGGTAGGGCTGCTTCATTGGCTGCTGATCAGTACAGGTGATGCGATGGGTAACTTTGTCTGTGTACCCCAGGTCTTCCTCGTCATTGGCAAACAGGTCACTGAAACAGCGCAGAAGTGATTTCAAACTTGCTAACTGCTCCTCTGTGACGTCTTTTGCCACATTGTCCAGGCCTGGCACGGGCAGATCATCGCTGAGGTCAGCGCCAACTCCATCTGACAACGACACACGCTCCTCTCTCACCGAAACACGTTCAAATTGGACCTCCGGCTCAGCTGTCTTTAGTTGAACCTCGTGAACGACACCGATCCTGGTCCGTGGCCGCAGATACACGTCTCTCTCACTTAGGTTGGCAACCCGCACATACAAGTTGTTGCCATGAGATTGTGTCAGTGTGTTTATTAGCAAAAGATTTCCGGGAAGGGGCTCACGAAGTGGCTCGACCAGCAAGCCATCGCAAGTCTCTTGGCCTGTGCCCCTGCCCGTTACTTTCACCGTCGACATGGCTCCAGCTGGTACTCTCACCATGTCTCTACCCACCACGCGGGCGAATGCGCATGCGGAGACGTTGTCCTTGGCAGTTTTTCCCAGAGCTACCCGCCAACCAGCTTCGATGCGCCGTAGAAAAACCGTTCCTAGCTCTGACCGCAACACTTCCTGACACTTTTTCAGGACGTTCATCCCGAGGAGCACTGGTGTAACCGCCTTCTGTTGGTGTAACACAGCGCCGGCCGGATCTTTTACGACTAGAATTCCCCTTCCGGCTACGAGGTGTCCCTGGCAGCGCATGTCAAGCTCCAAATAACCCACGTAGGGGATGTCCAATCCGTTGGCCGCCGTCAGCTTCAACCAACCCCTAGTTTCCTGCAGTGGGCTCCCCCCGAAATGCTGTTGGTAGAAGGTCTCTGTCATGGTACTCACTTCGCTGCCCAGTGTCCAACAAAGCTTTTGTCACCACACCACCTATCTCCACTTCCACCTCGGGACACTTCCCTACAGCTTTGCTAAGGAAATTGGTGCGGCCATTTTCCTTCGAGCCTGACTCCCCAGCTTTCACCATCTGGCTCATGACGGTGCGGGGAGCTAGTTTCCCGACTGAATGGAACCACGGGCGGCCGATGCGTTCGATGGCTTTGGACAACGTCTGGCCACGTGTCCCACTTCACCGCACTCCCAACAAGTGATGGGATCGCCACCCCCGAAGCGAGTCCTCTGCCGTTGACGAGGTCGGCTCGACGGCGGGGCAAAGTTCTGGTTCGTTTGTGATGTGGCTGTCTGTGCCAACAACAATTCTCTAATCGTGTTTGTGAGTCCTAGCATAGCTTTCTCTTGTGACTCCATTCGTTCCAACAAAACCTTCATCTTGTCGCCACCTTGTCCCGATGACACCTGCTGGACCAGATGGCAATTGGCACTCTGCGCCGATGGTGAACGGCGCTCATCCTCTTCACTCCACAATACCGCTTGCTCCCGCAGGTCGAGGAAACTGACCTCAGGGTGCTCGCGGACGTAGAGCTTGAGATGGCGCCTCAGCTGGTTGTCTCGCACGCCCTCAGCAAACTGGTCTCGTAAGGTTGTCCGGGCGTCTGATAAGGCGCGCGCGTCCTTGGATGTGACCTTGTCAACCAATGTCGACAGCCCATAGGAAAAGGCTCGCAGACCCTCGGACTCTCTCTGACGTCGTTCATAAAGGGACCTCAGGAGTCGAGGCACTGACCGCGCGTCGCCAAACGTTGACAGGAGGATGTCGAACGCCCCTTCTGCAGTTCGTCCATGGGAGCGTAGGCGTACCTCCTGCAGGGCCGGCCCCGCCAGGTGGCTCAGCACAAAGTCCACTGCGTCCGAGTCGTGGAGTTTTCTAGACTTGATTATCTGTCGAGCGTCCGAGACGAAAGTCTCAACTGGGGAGTCGTAATCCTCCTCACCAGTGAACCTTGCCATCGCCCTCTCACGGGGGACATACACCAGCTGTGGCTGCGAGGGCGCCTTGTCAGCCGCATGCAGCTTCTCTATCGTCTCCTGCGACTTCTGCTGTTGTCTGCCAACTCCTCCACCTGCTCTATCAGTTCCTCCATAGATGACATATCCTATGGTGAGCGCTGCCCAACCGATGTCAAAACTAAATCGTGTCTCCTCCGGGTCACGTTCGTAGCACCGGTTCCTGCTGCAAGGATCCGAACCCTGTCGGCTGCGCCAAATGTTGCTTGGTGGGTAAGGGGGTGGTTACATAATGACCCACAACACGGTGCTCCCTTGCTTTATATGATTCTTTATTCAACCGAAAAATGACCCTGGAACACATAAATAATAAACAGTTCAGGAAAATATACATACTCGTAATGCGTCTTAATAAGTTTACCGGCTGGTATCCAGGTTAAGCCTCAATAGTTTGAATGCCTATATACTATCAAACTTTATCCAAGGCTACTCCTCGCATGCATTACATAAACAAATCGCGGGAATATTCAAATCTAACGGTCATAACTGCCGCGCTTCCGGTAATTCAAATTGAAACAAGTCTGCTGCATTACAACGCTTACATGAATAATTGCCTCTCCTACAAAATATTCAATACAATATAACAATGCTAAATACTACTGGCTACATTATCACATAAACATAAACAAATCGCGGGAATATTCAACCCCTTGACTAACGTTTAAAGCTGCCGCGCTTCCGGTTGTTCAAACTGAAACAGCCTGCGGCATTACAACGCCTACAAACTATTCAACGCAATATAACTATGCTAAAAACTACAGGCTACATATCAGCAATTATGCATTGTCATACAAATACAACACGTGGTAGAAAGTTCCATTTGGCCCAAAACTAAGGGGCGCGATACAAAAAAAAAACACATGTCTCACACACGCTGATATGAGGTTACTTTACAGCTCTGACGACATAATATAACAAAGATAACACACACAAAATGCACATCCATATACGATTTAAAACCCACCGGGAATTCTCGTGGGCTTCGCCTTTTGTACTGGTCTGGAATTCCCGCCGCTAAGGATCACGGGAAAACCAACAACAACACGGAAACAACGGCGGAGACACACGAGCTCTTACAAAGTGTACAGCAATAATAGACTACGGCGAATTTATCGATTGCACGTTCATATAATTTGATATATCACAGGTTAAAAGCGTTCCTAAAAAAGTGTCTTGAGTGCTCTCTTGAAACTCACGTATGTGCTGATCAAGCGGACACGTTCGGATAGCTCATTCCACAATCTCGGTCCAGATTGATACAGGGATCGCTCACGATAACGGTTTAGTCTCTTGGCCTCACTAAGTGGAGGCGGAACTAATCGTATCTCCGAGGAACTGCGAAGTTCGCTACAGTTAGAATCTCTGTGAGGTAGCGTGGCGCCGTACTGTGGTGAATTACTTTGAATACTGTGCACAGAATTTTGAATAGGATACGATGCTCAACTGGGAGCCAGTGATGCTCTTCAAGAATCGGTGTCATTTCTTGTCGAGATTTGAATGACATCCTGGTGACCAGTCGAGCTGCAGAATTTTGTATCAGCTGCAATTTTCTGATTAGATAGTTGGGGAGGCCGAATAGTAAACTGTTACAATAATCTAACCGGGGTCCTATGAATGCATGTACCAATTTCTCCGTTGATGTTTTGTCCAAAAGATGCCTGATTTTGCCGATTCTCCACAGAGCGTACGACGCAGCGCTGCACACACTAGAGATGTGATCCGTCATAGAGCCGGAACTATCTATAACCACTCCTAGGTTGCGAGCAGACTGTGACGGGGAAATAGTGACTTCACCCACCCGTACGTCAGTCACCGGTGCCCGGTCCCTGACTTTCTTGTGCTTAGAGGTGAACCAGAGAAGTTCCGTCTTACTCTCATAGAGAGCAAGCATGTTAGAACGCATACAGAGCCGGATCTGGTCCACACAGGCAAATATAGCAACGTCAGAATAGTCAGTCCGGGATCGGCAAGTGACATACAGTTGGGTGTCATCAGCAAATATTACAGTATTTAGGCCATAGGCAGTAATGATATCTTCCAATGGGGACATATACAAGGAGAATAGAACTGGTCCAAGTACGGATCCTTGAGGGACACTGTAATCTAATGACTGTGGCTCCTTCGACACCATTGAACCAATTGAGTACGGCCGCGAAGGAAAGACTCAAACCAATCGAACACCATCCCCGAAATACCAAACCACTTATGTAAGCTGTTCATCAGTATGTCATGGTCAAGGTGTCGAAGGCCGCTGAAAGATCAAGCATGATTAGGATGACTTCCCTCTGCTCATCGAGAGCGAGCATAACATCGTTCTGCTACTCGAAGGAGTGCAGTCGCGGTGCTATGTCCCTCACGATAAGCAGATTGGAATTTACCATATAAAGAATTAGAGCTAAGATATTCATTCAGTTGCGAGAAAGCACTCTTCTCCAATAACTTGTCTAGGAAGATACAATTGGACACCGGTCTGAAATTTTTAAACTCGCTCCTGTCCAAGCCGGGCTTTTTGATCAATGGGCGTACCATCGCCGACTTCCACATTTCTGGGAATATACCTGTGGCAAAAGTGCCATTGATTATTCCCGCCAGAACGGGGGCTACGCAGTCAATACAATCCTTCAGTAGCTCGGTTGGAACCAGGTCCAACGAGCACGACTTGTTAGGCATCGCCTGTACCATTTTGATGGTGTCCTCGACTGATACAGGTGCAAAGTTCGTCAGCTGGCATGGTGGCGTATACGTGGATTCAGGTGAAGATTGGCCCCTGCCAATCCTCTCACAAATGGCCAAAATCTTCTGACTGAAGAACGATGCAAACTTATCAGGAAGACTGGCTAAGTCACCGACACAGTCTGGTAGTATCTGGGGTGCTGACTTCTTCGAACCGGATATCTCATCAACGATTCTGAATAATGAGCGTTGGTCCGCGACGTTGATGCGATCACGATGGTATTGGGACTTTGTATCATCCAGGAGGCTGACGTACGCTGCACGTGCGCCTTTGAAAATCTGTTTGTCAACCTCAAGACTGGATGATTGCCACTTCCTCTCTAGGCCGCGTAGTGTCCGTCGCTCATCCATAATTGCCGTGGTGAACCATGGCGCGCGTGCGCTTATCCGTCATCACGCGCGTTTTCAATGGCGCATGTTTATCTATAGCACTCTGTAGGACGGCGGTGTAAGAATGACACAGTTCATTCACATCTGACGGTACACTAGTAGCGAGTGAGGCCAGACCTTCAGCAATCGAATCCTGGAACGCAGACTTGTCCATACTACGGATCGCGCGGTGTGACTTTGTGACCTGTTGTGGTGGTTGTCGATGAATGGAAGACACGAAATGAATAGCGGCATGATCAGATGGTAATGTCCAGTCCAGGGCAAAAAACGAAGCTGATGAGATACGTTCAGGCTGAAATCGTTTGTAACATTTTCAAATGACAATCGTGCTCATGAATATTTTTAAGTAATCAGTTACTTCAAACGTGTTTACACATTCCTCAATGACAATCCCTCCTTTGGAGGTGAACCGATCTCGTCTATGAAAAAAGACTTGCACAAGGATTGTAGTCCTTTAACCACCTTCTAAGTTAGCTTCAGTGGCTGTGAAGTTACAATATGACTTAGGTCATTAGTGCGGGTTGATTTTATGCCAGGTGAACCTGTCTCGTCGGAAATGAGGCACTAGATGAGAACAGCATCGGCCCCCTGGCGACCTTAACGCAACGCTTGTGAAATTTCCGTCACTCTATCTTCTCATACACGGCGATCATTTT
Organism: Urechis unicinctus; assembly: GCA_034190875.2. Classification (NCBI taxonomy): domain Eukaryota; kingdom Metazoa; phylum Annelida; class Polychaeta; order Xenopneusta; family Urechidae; genus Urechis; species Urechis unicinctus. Next base: position 7,198,996 of record CM067342.1, read on the forward strand.
GATGTGGAGTTGCCATGGATTATCGCGTACAGGTATCATCACGGTAAGTATGTTATCGCATGGTCACGTGGGTGATATGGGGAAACACCCCGGGTTTGGGTTAGGGGTGGGGGCACTTAATTGTTTACAGGTAGTATACATGTGCCGCGCGCGGGGGGGGCGACGATGTATGCTTATTCTTAATCTCATAACTCAAAGTTGGATCAAGAGATGATCAGTAAAGCCAAAGCACTTCTTAATCTTTTCATTATGTTTAGTTTGGGCGTTAAAATAAAGTCTAGAACTGCGCTAACGAAAATCTTCCGACAGTAACGATTCGTTATGATTCTATTAAGGTGAGTTTCGCTCGAAATCATAACGTATTTTACTGTAAAGTTTTCAGCGAGATTGATATTGCAATTTCATCTCATTTTGCCATGTTTGAAGACATGTAATCCGTTCAATGCAAGTCTATTCTGTATATTAAATAGACCAAAACCTTCCTTAATAACTTGTAAAGTATATTTGCTCGTATAGTTGCTTTTTTGACCCATGAACATGTTTGATCAAAGACTAGAATATAGAAGATTCTTAATCTCATAACTCAAAGTTGGATCAAGAGATGATCATTAAAGCCAAAGCACTTCTTAATCTTTTCATTATGTTTAGTTTGGGCGTTAAAATAAAGTCTAGAACTGCGCCAACGAAAATCTTCCGACAGTAACGATTCGTTATGATTCTATTAAGGTGAGATTCGCTCGAAATCATAACGTATTTTACTGTAAAGTTTTCAGCGAGATTGAT
>CM067342.1:7199878-7283346 GCA_034190875.2 Urechis unicinctus
CCAAATATTGAGGTATGTGTACCTGGTCAATTAACATTTATGATAGTACGTACGTGGTATTTGATGTGAATTAAGCTGTATAATTGTAGTAGTTGAATTAGGAGAACATAGATAACTGAAACATGGATGTCATGAAATTAATAACACCATGATTATAGCCTTGATTGCGTGTATATTAATTCTATGTGGTGTATTATCATCATTAAGACTTTATACCCATAGGGTACACCCAGTGCTCATCAGAAAGTTATGACCATAATATAACGTCTAAATATTTGTTGATATGTTGAGCTTTATGTGATATGTCACTGCAAATTGATAGCATATAAACATTTTCTTTAACCATACGTATTTCTTGTATCACCTATCTTAGTATTGTTTTTCTATGAATATATCATGGCTAATAAATTAATGCTGTGCAAAAAATACCTGCATACCCCCATTAATTAGTCCAACTCACTACCGCATCATAACGCTACATAGTATCATGCTCGCTGCAGTGGGTCTGAATAACCCTTGATAACCCAGAGTAAATATGTTGTTGATGACGACGGTTAAGATGACGTTGATGATGTTGCCAATGACGATGGTGATCTCATGACCAGTTTTAAATGCCGGGTTTGTATTCACAATGTAACTCACTCAACAGAGTAACGCGGACCGAGTTTGCAGAGAGGAAAAAAAGTCATAAATAGCGCGGACGCTGTCAAAGGCGAAGTTTCTTTGCGCCACAACTGGTTGGAATGACCCAATTCAAGGGGTTTGGGTTGTTTTCAAACGAAGATGGTGCTAGTAGACTATTGTGTACGGACATGTTAAATAATATCAATTTAGCTGCCAGTAACGCGGACCGAGTTTGCAGAGAGGAAAAAGTCATAAATAGCGCGGACGCTGTCAAAGGCGAAGTTTCTTTGCGCCACAACTGGTTGGAATCGCCCAATTCAAGGGGTTTGGGTTGTTTTCAAACGAAGCTTGCTAGTAGACTATGCTGGGATTCGCCTCTGCAATACTCTGATCGCTTTGGTGCAAATTCGGGCCATTGCGCGACGAAATATTATTACGAAATGTCATCTCTTAAATATTACAAAAACATTTCTTGTGTGTGTGATTATAATAATAATAAAATTTTCGTTATGGAAAACCTTTTTATAGGCCCAATATGAGGCATTTATTGAAAAAAAGTAGTTCCGCGGACGTTTCATGGCCGTCAAGCGTTTCTAAAAATGGCGGGAGTCAGTTGTGAAGAAGAATTTGTTAACGAAAATCGAAAAAAAAAGCAATAGAAAGTTACACGCCGGGATTGGAAATGACAGACAAGCAGCGAGAGTGTTTGGAGAAGTTGTTCTTGGGAAAACGACGTTGTTGCTAATCTACCAATGGAGTATGGGAAAAGCCTGATATACCATTTGCTCCCAGATTTGCTGCTCCCCCCCCCCCCCCCCTGCCCCCGATGGGGGTTCACATGTTTTATGCAAAAAAATAGAAAGACAGACACAACCCAAAAGAAATTGGACTGCTAATGTTAGAATAAGATTTGCCAAAAATTAATACTTGTGACTGCAGGGCCTTGGTTATATAACCTAAATAACTGCAGCGTATAAAGTAAAGAAAGTTCATAATCAAAGACATCAAAATGCGGCCTTTGTGGACAGTAAACACAGCTTTATTTCCCACGGAAGGGCTTACTTCCGAGCTTCCCCGATAAGCTCCATTCATGTTGACCATTCTTGTTTGTTTATGTTTGACGCGCGCTGTTCGTTATCGCCCGGTCACAGAGGTTACAACCGGGTCAAATCGCATGTGTTCCGTGAACTATTGCAGAGATGTTATGTTAGCATTGCGTCAAACATGTCTGTCATGGAGAGTTTGGATCACCGTATAAGTTTTAGAAAAAGTTTGCAATTTGAATGAGCTACACGATGGTGTAAAGTTTTTCACGATCCGACCATTATTAACGGAGTTATTCGAGGTACTAGTTTTTCACTTATTCGATGACATTGACCTTAGTTTTAGGTCAAGGTCAAAACAAAACCTCTCGGTTCTGGGCATCATTACCCCCTAACGATGGGTGAAGAAAAAAATGGAAAATTTCCAAAATTGCGACCTGTATCGCGGATCACAACAAATGATATCTGATAGGCGCTCAACATATTCATGAAACTTTTGTTGCCATTTGGACCGATACCACTTTTTTTCGACCTTAGACGCTTGGGAAAACCATTGGTTGGATCGCCGTATATGTCATCAGAAAAAGTTTGCAATTTGAATGAGCTACACGATGGTGTAAAGTTTGTAACGATCCGACCATTATTAACTTGAAAACGACGAATATTTTGACAGCATATGTCAAAACCAAAGTTTGGCAATTGTATAAGCTTTCAGAAAATGTTAATTTTGTTACGATCGGACGATAATTAGTGAATTTATTGCGAAATTAAAACGTTGAGAGATTTTGGTTACCAGAAATTTTCGACCGGCTACAATTTTTTTAACAATGCATTATTTACAACTAAGTATATTTAGAAAAAGTTTACAGTTACATTACACTTTCAGAATATCTAAACTGTTTAAAAATGGAACTCTAAAGTATGGACATATTGAGCATTGAACTTGTGTCATTTTTTGAAAACTTTGATGCTATTGTAACCGGAAGTGACGTCATCGACATTTATGATATTTATTTTAGGATACGTCTTGGTATGCTGCGGAAAACATGTGAACCAATTTTTATTACAATCCGACATGTATTGACGATTTTATAGGCGCTCAAAATATTCATGAAACTTATGTTGCCATTTTTCGACCTTAGGCGCTTGGGGAAACCGTCGGTGCGATTGCCGTATATGTCATGTAGCGCGAGAGGCGCTGCGATTTGACCTGATTCCCGCAGCCAGCCGCCTCTCTCAAGCCGCGCGCTGGGCCGCTGTGGATTCCTTTGTTCTGCGCGACAGGGCGGCTGCAGTGAAGAGCCAGCAGAATTGACACCCATTGTACTTCAAACTTACTTTGTGAGAAAACTGTTGGGTATTTAGAGATGAAAATTATACACATTGTTCAGAATTGAATGGGCTTCCTTCTCGAGCAAACTAATTCACAATACGACCATTTCGCGACAGAGCAACGACGCGATAACTTCAGATTTTAGTCGATTTTTAACTTCCACTCGTTCGTGACCGGAAATGACATCAGCGACTTCCCAAAAGAATCATCATACGGTACACGCTCTCCATGGTAACATTTTACCCACGATTTGTGACCCTCGAACGAATATTGTCGATTTTATAAGTGATCGAAAAAAAATTATCAATTTTAGCTGTTTTCCGAACTTTTACCGGCGATTCGTGAGAAAACTACGCATAATTCCTGCTGTTACAATGCGCGTACGAAATGTTACTCGAAAAGTAACCTTCAAATTCATGTTTAAATTTTCAAAATCGACCCAGTAGTATTAAACATATTGGGGTGTTAATGCATTTGGGGGTCACTTTTTAACTTTAAGCTCAGTTTTGTGAGAAAACTATAAGACATAAACAATTAGATGAATAAGTTTCAAGTTCGGAAGTGTATGGGCTACCTTTAGGTGCAAACATTTTTACGATACGACCATTAACGACGGAGAGTAATGACGCAATAACTTTCGATTGCCCAGCTAAATAACGTTGTTTTGCTCGTAACCGGAAGTGACGTCATCGACATAAAAAAAAACACTTATCTTCTGATAGCCAGTGATTCTGTGAACATTCGACCCAATTTTCATGACCATCCATCGAATATTGTTGAAGTTATAAGCGATGGAAAAATGTGGTAAAACACTACCACAAATTTTCGAGTGGGGGGGGGCTACGGGGCGAAATATGCATATTTTTTCATGATATTTGATATGAAAGTTGGCGAATAAATCAGGCTACAAGGAACTGTAAACTTTTTTAAAAATCACACCATAGGTTAAGATGATATGAAGGATTGAAAAATTCACAATGTGACCTTGACCTTAATATGAGGTCAAGGTCAAAACAAAACCTCTCGGTTCTGCGCCTCATTGGTCCCAACCATTTATAAAAAAAAAATCTGAAAAATTTCAAAAATTGCGACCTGTATCGCGAAACAAAAAAAGTGTTACAAACATCCGGACATACATACATACATACATACATACATACATACATACATACAAACATACAAACCGGACCGATCGCCATAACTTGGCGTTCCGAAAACGCCAAGTTAACAAGAGGCCCATGGGAGCCATGTGGGAACTTGGCGAACTGCATCCAAATAATTGCAACAATTTCAGAAATGGGCCACAATTGACCAAAATCGGCCAAAAATTACATAAGTTATCATGGATTATAATTTTTTGTGGCAAATGGGGAAACTTTAAATTTTTTTCAAGTTAACAATTGAGATAGGCTTCCATTATATGGATCTTAATTAAATATATACAATAAGATGAATTAGTTGGCCGATTTTGAAATTTTCCTGATGCAGTTCGCCAAGTTCCCCCATGTACTCTGGGCCTCTTGCTTGTGTAGCGCGGGAGGCACTGCGACTTGACCTGATTCTCGCAGGCCGCCGCGCCAAGCGGATTCCTTTTGTTCTGCGCGACAGGGCGGCTGCAGCGAAGTGCCAGCAGAAATGACACCCACTGTACTTCAAACTTACTTTGTGAGAAAAACTGTTGGGTATTAAGAGCAGAAATTTATACACTTTGTTCAGAATTGAATGGGCTTCCTTCTCGAGCAAACCAATTCAAATACGACCATTCGCGACAGAGAAACGGCGCGATAACTTCAGATTTTAGTCGAATTTTAACTTTCACTCGTTCGTGACCGGAAATGACATCAGCGACTTCCCCAAAAGAATCATCATTCGGTACACGCTCTCCATGGTAACATTTTACCACGTTTTGTGACCCTCGAACGAATATTGTCGATTTTACAAGTGATCGAAAAAAAAAATTGCCAATTTTAGCTGTTTTCCGAACTTTTACCGGCGATTCGTGAGAAAACTACGCATAATTCCTGCTGTTACACTGCGTACGAAATGTTACTCGAAAAGTAACCTTCAAGTTCATGTTTAAATTTTCAAAATCGACCCAGTAGTATTAAACATATTGGGGTGTTAATGCATTTGGGGGGTCACTTTTTAACTTTAACCTCAGTTTGTGAGAAAACTATAAGACATAAACAATTAGATGAATAAGTTTCAAGTTTGGAAGTGTATGGGCTACCTTTAGGTGCAAACATTTTTACGATACGACCATTAACGACGGAGTAATGACGCAATAACTTTCGATTGCCCAGCTAAATAACGTTGTTTTTGCTCGTAACCGGAAGTGACGTCATCGACATAAAAAAAACACTTATCTTCCGATAGCCAGTGATTCTGTGAACATTCGACCCAATTTTTCATGACCATCCATCGAATATTGTTGAAGTTATAAGCGATTGAAAAATGTGGCAAAGCACTACCACAAATTTTCGAGTGGGGGCTACGGGGCGAAATATGCATATTTTTTCATGATATTTGACATGGAAAGTTGGCGAATAAATCAGACTACAAGGAACTGTAAACTTTTTAAAAATCGCACCGTAGGTTAAGATGATATCAAGGATTGAAAAATTCACAACGTGACCTTGACCTTAATATGAGGCCAAGGTCAAAACAAAACATCTCGGTTCTGCGCATCATTAACGCCTAACGATGGTGTGAAGAAAAAATTGGAAAATTTTAAAAATTGCGACCTGTATCGCGAAACAAAAAAAGTGTTACTTACATCCAAACAAACCAAACAAACCGGACCGATCGCCATAACTTGGCGTTCCAAAAACGCCAAGTTAACAAGAGGCACATGGGAACATGTGGGAACTTGGCGAACTGCATCTAATTAATTGGAGAGATTTTCAGAATGGGGCCTTAATTGACCAAAATGAAATTTTCCTGATGCAGTTGGTAAAGTTCCCCCATGTACCCTTGGGTCTCCAGGTGATGTAGCGCGGGAGGCGCTGCGATTTGACCTGATTTCCCGCAGCCAGCCGCTTCTCTCAAGCCGCGCGCTGGGCCGCTCGGGATTCCTTTGTTCTGCGCGACAGGGCGGCTGCAGTGAAGAGCCAGCAGAATTGACACCCACTGTACTTCAAACTTACTTTGTGAGAAAACTGTTGGATATTTAGAGCTGAAAAATTATACACATTGTTCAGAATTGAATGGGCTTCCTTCTCGAGCAAACCAATTCACGATACGACCATTCACGACAGAGAAACGACGCGATAACTTCAGATTTCAGTCGAATTATAACTTTGATTCGTTCGTGACCGGAAATGACGTCAGCGACTTCCCTAAAAGAATTATAATTCGGTTGACGCTCTCCATGGTAACATTCGAACCAAGTTTTATGATCCTCGAACGAATATTGTCGATTTTATAAGCGATCGAAAAAAAATTATCAATTTTAGCTGTTTTCCGAACTTTTACCGGCGATTCGTGAGAAAACTACGCATAATTCCTGCTGTTACAATGCGTACGAAATGTTACTCGAAAAGTAACCTTCAAATTCATGTTTAAATTTTCAAAATCGACCCAGTAGTATTAAACATATTGGGGTGTTAATGCATTTGGGGGTCACTTTTTAACTTTAAGCTCAGTTTGTGAGAAAACTATAAGACATAAACAATTAGATGAATAAGTTTCAAGTTCGGAAGTGTATGGGGCTACCATTAGGTGCAAACATTTTTACGATACGACCATTAACGACGGAGTAATGACGCAATAACTTTCGATTGCCCAGCTAAATAACGTTGTTTTGCTCGTAACCGGAAGTGACGTCATCGACATAAAAAAAACACTTATCTTCTGATAGCCAGTGATTCTGTGAACATTCGACCCAATTTTCATGACCATCCATCGAATATTGTTGAAGTTATAAGCGATGGAAAAATGTGGTAAAACACTACCACAAATTTTCGAGTGGGGGCTACGGGGCGAAATATGCATATTTTTTCATGATATTTGATATGGAAAGTTGGCGAAATAAATCAGGCTACAAGGAACTGTAAACTTTTTAAAAAATCACACCATAGGTTAAGATGATATGAAGGATTGAAAAATTCACATGTGACCTTGACCTTAATATGAGGTCAAGGTCAAAACAAAACCTCTCGGTTCTGCGCATCATTGGTCCCAACCATTTAAAAAAAAAAAATCTGAAAAATTTCAAAAATTGCGACCTGTATCGCGAAACAAAAAAAGTGTTACAAACATCCGGACATACATACATACATACATACATACATACATACAAACATACAAACCGGACCGATCGCCATAACTTGGCGTTCCGAAAACGCCAAGTTAACAAGAGGCACATGGGAACATGTGGGAACTTGGCGAACTGCATCTAATTAATTGGAGAGATTTTCAGAATGGGGCCTTAATTGACCAAAATGAAATTTTCCTGATGCAGTTGGTAAAGTTCCCCCATGTACCCTTGGGTCTCTAGGTGATGTAGCGCGGGAGGCGCTGCGATTTGACCTGATTCCCGCAGCCAGCCGCTTCTCTCAAGCCGCGCGCTGGCCGCTCGGATTCCTTTGTTCTGCGCGACAGGGCGGCTGCAGTGAAGAGCCAGCAGAATTGACACCCACTGTACTTCAAACTTACTTTGTGAGAAAACTGTTGGATATTTAGAGCTGAAAATTATACACATTGTTCAGAATTGAATGGGCTTCCTTCTCGAGCAAACCAATTCACGATACGACCATTCACGACAGAGAAACGACGCGATAACTTCAGATTTCAGTCGAATTATAACTTTGATTCGTTCGTGACCGGAAATGACGTCAGCGACTTCCCTAAAAGAATTATAATTCGGTTGACGCTCTCCATGGTAACATTCGAACCAAGTTTTATGATCCTCGAACGAATATTGTCGATTTTATAAGCGATCGAAAAAAAAATTATCAATTTTAGCTGTTTTCCGAACTTTTACCGGCGATTCGTGAGAAAAAACTACGCATAATTCCTGCTATTATATCGCGTACGAAATGTTACTCGAAAAGTAACCTTCAAATTCATGTTTAAATTTTCAAAATCGACCCAGTAGTATTAAACATATTGGGGTGTTAATGCATTTGGGGGTCACTTTTTAACTTTAAGCTCAGTTTGTGAGAAAACTATAAGACATAAACAATTAGATGAATAAGTTTCAAGTTCGGAAGTGTATGGGCTACCATTAGGTGCAAACATTTTTACGATACGACCATTAACGACGGAGTAATGACGCAATAACTTTCGATTGCCCAGCTAAATAACGTTGTTTTGCTCGTAACCGGAAGTGACGTCATCGACATAAAAAAAAACACTTATCTTCTGATAGCCAGTGATTCTGTGAACATTCGACCCAATTTTCATGACCATCCATCGAATATTGTTGAAGTTATAAGCGATGGAAAAATGTGGTAAAAAAACACTACCACAAATTTTCGAGTGGGGGCTACGGGGCGAAATATGCATATTTTTTCATGATATTTGATATGGAAAGTTGGCGAATAAATCAGGCTACAAGGAACTGTAAACTTTTTAAAAATCACACCATAGGTTAAGATGATATGAAGGATTGAAAAATTCACAATGTGACCTTGACCTTAATATAAGGTCAAGGTCAAAACAAAACCTCTCGGTTCTGCGCATCATTGGTCCCAACCATTTAAAAAAAAAAAATCTGAAAAATTTCAAAAATTGCGACCTGTATCGCGAAACAAAAAAAGTGTTACAAACATCCGGACATACATACATACATACATACATACATACATACATACAAACATACCATAACTTGGCGTTCCGAAAACGCCAAGTTACAAGAGGCACATGGGAACATGTGGAAACTTGGCGATCGCCATCTAACTTGGAGAGATTTTATGGGGCCTTAATTGACAAAACGATGCAGTTGGTAAAGTTGTACTAGGTGAGCCGCGGGAGGCGCTGCGATTTGACCTGATCCCCGCCGCCAGCCGCTTCTCTCAAGCCGCGCGCTGGGATTCCTTTGTTCTGCGCGACAGGGCGGCTGCAGTGAAGAGCCAGCAGAATTGACACCCACTGTACTTCAAACTTACTTTGTGAGAAAACTGTTGGATATTTAGAGCTGAAAATTATACACACATTGTTCAGAATTGAATGGGCTTCCTTCTCGAGCAAACCAATTCACGATACGACCATTCACGACAGAGAAACGACGCGATAACTTCAGATTTCAGTCGAATTATAACTTTGATTCGTTCGTGACCGGAAATGACGTCAGCGACTTCCCTAAAAGAATTATAATTCGGTTGACGCTCTCCATGGTAACATTCGAACCAGTTTTATGATCCTCGAACGAATATTGTCGATTTTATAAGCGATCGAAAAAAAATTATCAATTTTAGCTGTTTTCCGAACTTTTACCGGCGATTCGTGAGAAAACTACGCATAATTCCTGCTGTTACAATGCGTACGAAATGTTACTGGAAAAGTAACCTTCAAATTCATGTTTAAATTTTCAAAATCGACCCAGTAGTATTAAACATATTGGGGTGTTAATGCATTTTGGGGGGTCACTTTTTAACTTTAAGCTCAGTTTGTGAGAAAACTATAAGACATAAACAATTAGATGAATAAGTTTCAAGTTCGGAAGTGTATGGGCTACCTTCAGGTGCAAAAACATTTTTACGATACGACCATTAACGACGGAGTAATGACGCGATAACTTTCGATTGCCACAGCTAAATAACGTTGTTTTGCTCGTAACCGGAAGTGACGTCATCGACATAAAAAAAACACTTATCTTCCGATAGCCAGTGCTTCTGTGAACATTCGACCCAATTTTTATGACCATCCATCGAATATTGTTGAAGTTATAAGCGATGGAAAAATGTGGTAAAACACTACCACAAATTTTCGAGTGGGGGCTACGGGGCGAAATATGCATATTTTTTCATGATATTTGATATGGAAAGTTGGCGAATAAATCAGGCTACAAGGAACTGTAAAACTTTTTTAAAATCGCACCGTAGGTTAAGATGATATCAAGGATTGAAAAATTCACAACGTGACCTTGACCTTAATATGAGGTCAAGGTCAAAAAAACAAAACCTCTCGGTTCTGCGCACTCATTGGTCCCGATACCACCGACCTTTGGGAAAAAAAAAAAAAGTTTCTGAAAAAGTTTTTCATTAAAAATTGCGATACTGTATCGCGAAAGGTCAAAAAAAAAGTTCTGCGTTACGCCTAAAATTGGCAATGAAAAAAATGGAAAATCCGACATACATAGTGTTACATACATACAAACATACAAACATCCAAACTAACGAGATGCCCATGAGGACATGGGTGAACTTGGCTAACAGTGTCGGAAACTTTTGAAAATTTCAATATTGTCCCAAAATTGACCAAGTTACTCTAGATTTATCGATAAAACAATGGTTCAGAGTCTGACACCAGGAAAAGCATATTTTTTTTATTTAAGAGTACCGCGGCCTGCCGTATTTGCCGCGCCACGTGCCCCGCGCCCCCTAGCCTAGAGCAAATTCCTTTGTTCAGCGCGTGAGGCAGGCTGTTGTAAACAAGCCCGCGCCGAGCCATTAGAAATGACACCCATTGTACTTCAAACTTATTTTATGAGAAAACTGTCGGTTATTTTGAGCAGAAAATTACACATCTATGTTCAGAATTGAATGGGCTTTCTTCGAAAGAAAACAAATTCACGATACGACCATTTACGACGGAGAAACGACGCGATAACTTCAGATTTCAGTCGTATTTTAACTTTGATTTGTTCGTGACCGGAAATGACATCAGCGACTTCCCCAAAAGAATCATCATTCGGTAGACGCTCTCCATGGTAACATTTTACCCACGTTTTGTGACCCTCGAACGAATATTGTCGATTTTACAAGTGATCGAAAAAAAATTGCCAATTTTAGCTGTTTTTTTTGAACTTTTACCGGCGATTCGTGAGAAAACTACGCATAATTCCTGCTGTAAATCGCGTACGAAATGTTACTCGAAAAGTAACCTTCAAATTCATGTTTAAATTTTCAAAATCGACCCAGTGTATTAAACATATTGGGGTGTTAATGCATTTGGGGGGTCACTTTTTAACTTTAACCTCAGTTTGTGAGAAAACTATAAGACATAAACAATTAGATGAATAAGTTTCAAGATCGGAAGTGTATGGGCTACCTTCAGGTGCAAACATTTTTACGATACGACCATTAACGACGGAGTAATGACGCGATAAATTCGGATTGCACAGCTAAATAACGTTGTTTTGCTCGTAACCGGAAGTGACGTCATCGACATCCCAAAAAACACTTATCTTCCGATAGCCAGTGCTTCTGTGAACATTCGACCCAATTTTTATGACCATCCATCGAATATTGTTGAAGATATAAGCGATGGAAAAATATGATAAAATACTACCACAAATTTTCGAGTGGGGGCTACGGGGCGAAATATGCATATTTTGTCATGATATTTGATATGGAAAGCTGGCGAATAAATCAGGCTACAAGGAACTGTACACTTTTTAAAAATCGCACCGTAGGTTAAGATGATATTAAGGATTGAAAAATTCACAACGTGACCTTGACCTTAATATGAGGTCAAGGTCAAAACAAAACATCTCGGTTCTGCGCATCAATGACGCCTAACGATTGGTGAAAAAAAAATTGGAAAATATCAAAAATTGCGACCTGTATCGCGAAACAAAAAATTGTTAACAAACAAACTTACAAACGCGACTGACCAACGTAACTTGGCGTTATGATTACGCCAAGTTAACAAACCGGACCGATCGCCATAACTTGGCGTTCCGAAAACGCCAAGTTAACGAGATGCCCATGAGGACATGGGTGAACTTGGCTAACAGTGTCGGAAACTTTTTAAAATTTCAATATTGACCCAAAATTGACCAAGTTACTCTAGATTTATCGATAAACTATGATTCAGAGGCTGACACAAGGAAAAGCATAGTTTCATATTTAATAGTACCGCGGCCTGCCGTACTTGCCGCGCCACGCGCCCCGCTCACCCCGCGCCGAAAGCAGATTCCTTTGTTCAGCGCGAGAGGCAGGCTGTTGTAAACAAGCCAGCGCCGAGCCATCAGAAATGACACCCACTGTACTTCAAACTTACTTTATGAGAGAGAACTGTCATATATTTTGAGCAGAAAATTTTACACCTGTGTTCAGAATTGAATGGGCTTCCTTCGAGCGCAGACAAATTCACGATACGACCATTCACGACGGACGAACGACGCTATAACTTCAGATTTCAGTACCGTTTTTGCTTTGATTCGTTCAAAACCGGAAGTGACGCAACCGATATCAATAAATTTTGCGGATTAGATTCGCGCTGTTGATGTCAACATCTGATTTAATTTTTATCACCATTGAACTGATATTTACGATTTTATTAGCAATCGAAAATTTGACGAAAATTGACTGAGTGAAATTTGCTTTTTTCAACTCAACGCGCTTTGAAAAGGAGAAATATATTGATTTCATATGTCAATTATGAAAGTTTGGTAATTCCATCAGCTTTCAGAAAATATAAATTTTGTTACGATCGGACCATAATTATTGAATCTATTGCGAAATTAAAAAGTTTAGAGAGTTTGGCTACCAGAAATTTTCGACCTGCTACGATTTTTTTTACAATGCATTATTTACAACTAAGTATATTTAGAAAAAGTTTACAATTACATTATACTTTCAGAATATGTTGACTGTAATGATATTTAATTGTAAAGCATGGACATATTGAGCATTGAACTTGTGTCAGTTTTTATAAACTTTGATGCTTTCGTGACCGGAAGTGACGTCATCGACATTCATGAAATCTATGGATCCGACTTAAGCTGTCATGGAGCACAAGTGACCCAATTTTCATCATTATCGGACAGATATTGACTGTTTTATAGACGCTCAAAATATTCATGAAACTTATGTTGTCATTCTGACCGATACCACGATTTTTCGACCTGGGGCGCTTGGGAAAGCCGTTGGTTGGATGGCCCCATATGAAATTAGAAAAAGTTTGCAATTAGAATGAGCTACACGATGATGTAAATTTTGTAACAATCCGACCATTAATAACGGAGTTATTCGAGATACTAGTTTTTCACTTATTCGATGACCTTGACCTTAGTTTTGGGTCAAGGTCAAAACAAAACCTCTCGGTTCTGCGCATCAATCACGCCTAACGATTAAAGAAGAAAAAAATGGAAAATTTCAAAAAAATTGCGACATGTATCGCGAAACAAAAAAATGTTAACAACATCCAAACAAACAAACATCCAAACATCCAAACATACAAACCGGACCGATCGCCATAACTTGGCGAGCCAAGTTAACGAGATGCCCATGAGAACATGGGTGAACTTGGCTAACAGTGTCGGAAACTTTTGAAAATTTCAATATTGACCCAAAATTGACCATGTTACTCAAGATTTATTGATAAACTATGATTCAGAGGCTGACACAAGGAGAAGCATATTTTCATATTTGATAGTACCGCGGCCTGCCGTACTTGCCGCACCACGCGCATCCCGAGCCGAGAGCAGATTCCTTTGTTCAGCGCGAGAGGCAGGCTGTTGTAAACAAGCCAGCGCCGAGCCATCAGAAATGACACCCACTGTACTTCAAACTTACTTTATTCGAGAACTGTCATATATTTTGAGCAGAAAATTTTACACCTGTGTTCAGAATTGAATGGGCTTCCTTCGAGCGCAGACAAATTCACGATACGACCATTCACGACGGACGAACGACGCTATAACTTCAGATTTCAGTACCGCTTTTGCTTTGATTCCTTCGAAACCGGAAGTGACGCAACCGATATCAATAAATTTTGCGGATTAGATTCGCGCTGTTGATGTCAACATCTGATTTAATTTTTATCAACATTGAACTGATATTTACGATTTTATTAGCAATCGAAAATTTTACGAAAATTTACTGAGTGAAATTTGCTTTTTCAACTCAACGCGCTTTGAAAAGGACAAATATATTGATTGCATATGTCAATTATGAAAGTTTGGTAATTCCATCAGCTTTCAGAAAATGTAAATTTTTTTGTTACGATCGGACCATAATTAAAGAATTTATTGCGAAATTAATAAGTTTAGAGATTTTGGCTACCAGAAATTTTCGACCTGCTACAATTTTTTTTACGATGCATTATTTACAACTAAGTATATATAGAAAAAGTTTACAATTACATTACACTTTCAGAATATGTTGACTGTATTGATCTTTAATTGTAAAGCATGGACATATTGAGCATTGAACTTGTGTCAGTTTTTATAAATTTTGATGCTTTCGTGACCGGAAGTGACGTCATCGACATTCATGAAATCTATGGATCCGACTTAAGCTGTCATGGAGCACATGTGACCCAATTTTTATCATTATCGAACATGTATTGACGGTTTTATAGGCGCTCAAAATATTCATGAAACTTACGTTGTCATTCTGACCGATACCACGATTTTTCAACCTGGGGCGCTTGGGAAAAGCTTTGGTTGGATGGCCGTGTATTCATGAAAAAAGTTTGCAATTAGAATGAGCTACACGATGATGTAAATTATGTAACAATCCGACCATTATTAACGGAGTTATTTGAGATACTAGTTTTTCACTTATTCGATGACCTTGACCTTAGTTTCAGGTCAAGGTCAAAACAAAACCTCTCGGTTCTGCGCATCAATCACGCCTAACGATTGAAGAAGAAAAAAATGGAAAATTTCAAAAATTGCGACCTGTATCGCGAAACAAAAAAATGTTAACTAACATCCAAACATCCCGAGATGCCCATGAGAACATGGGTGAACTTGGCTAACAGTGTCGGAAACTTTAGAAAATTTCAATATTGACCCAAAATTGACCATGTTACTCAAGATTTATTGACGAGATGCCCATGAGGACATGGGTGAACTTGGCTAACAGTGTCGGAAACTTTTCAAAATTTCAATATTGACCCAAAATTGACCAAGTTACTCAAGATTTATTGATAAACTATGATTCAGAGGCTGACACAAGGAAAAGCATATTTTCATATTTAATAGTACCGCGGCCTGCCGTACTTGCCGCACCACGCGCATCCCGAGCCTAGAGCAAATTCCTTTGTTCAGCGCGAGAGGCAGGCGTAAACAAGCCAGCGCCGAGCCATCAGAAATGACACCCACTGTACTTCAAACTTACTTTATGAGAGAACTGTCATATATTTTGAGCAGAAAATTTTACACCTGTGTTCAGAATTGAATGGGCTTCCCTCGAGCGCAGACAAATTTACGATACGACCATTCACGTCGGACGAACGACGCTATAACTTCAGATTTGAGTACCGTTTTTGCTTTGATTCGTTCGAAACCGGAAGTGACGCAACCGATACCAATAAATTTTGCGGATTAGATTCGCGCTGTTCATGTCAACATCTGATTTAATTTTTATCACCATTGAACTGATATTTACGATTTTATTAGCAATCGAAAATTTGACGAAAATTTACTGAGTGAAATTTGTTTTTTCAACTCAACGCGCTTTGAAAAGGACAAATATATTGATTGCATATGTCAATTATGAAAGTTTGGTAATTCCATCAGCTTTCAGAAAATGTAAATTTTGTTACGATCGGACCATAATTAATGAATCTAATGCGAAATTAATAAGTTTAGAGATTTTGGCTACCAGAAATTTTCGACATGCTACGATTTTTTTTACGATGCATTATTTACAACTAAGTATATTTAGAAAAAGTTTACAATTACATTACACTTTCAGAATATGTTGACTGTATTGATACTTAATTGTAAAGCATGGACATATTGAGCATTGAACTTGTGTCATTTTTTATAAACTTTGATGCTTTCGTGACCGGAAGTGACATCATCGACATTCATGAAATCTATGGATCCGACTTAAGCTGTCATGGAGCACATGTGACCCAAATTTTTTATCATTATCGGACATGTATTGACGGTTTTATAGGCGCTCAAAATATTCATGAAACTTATGTTGTCATTCTGACCGATACCACGATTTTTCGACCTGGGGTGCTTGGGAAAACCGTTGGTTAGATGGCCCCATATGTCATATGAAAAGTTTGCAATTAGAATGAGCTACACGATGATGTAAATTATGTAACGATCCGACCATTATTAACGGAGTTATTTGAGATACTAGTTTTTCACTTATTCGATGACCTTGACCTTAGTTTTAGGTCAAGGTCAAAACAAAACCTCTCGGTTCTGCGCATTATTCACGCCTAGCGATTGAAGAAACAATCAATTGATTATATCAAAAATTGCGACCTGTATCGCGAAACAAAAAAATGTTAACTAACATCCAAACAAACATCCAAACATACATACCGGGCCGATCGCCATAACTTGGCGTTATGACGCCAAGTTAACAAGAGGCCCATGGGTACATGGGGGAACTTGGCGAACTGCATCCAAACAATTGCAGCAATTTCTAAATCGGGAAAAAATTGGCCAAAATCGGCCAAAAATTACCTAAGTTATCATGCTTCTTATGTTGAAAATCATTATGATTGCAAAGTGATTCATGGAAAATGAAAAATCATAACGTATAAATCATCATTACGTTATAATATATACAATAAGATGAATTAGTGGGCCGATTTTGAAATTTGCCCATGGGCCTCAAGGTTTCCCCATGTATCTACAGGCCTCTTGTTTGTGTAGCACGAGAGGGAAATCATAAGGTACGTTATCATCGTTATGATGTCTAATGGGAACCATCGATAACCAAGGGTGATAAAGAAGTATTGACTGGCATGGTTTCGTTTGCTGTGTGTTGCATCGATATGCTAATTTTTTTAAAGGACATACATTTTTACAGGGAATTGGACTGGTCCGTATTGCTGCTTGCCGGCTTCACGCAAAGCGAGCTGGCAGCAGCGGCGACCTTTGTGAGACTATCAACCTTAAACATTCATTCAGAAGCCAAACAACATTAAGCAATAAAAAATCCGTATCAACCTATAATTAACAAAATTACTATGGATATATCAATCATGTTGAGTGTTTAGCTCTTGTTGGCACCTGTTATACTTATGAAATATATGACAAAACAGACCAGTGTGCTAGGCCGCGTGGCGTAGCGGCTCAGTTTTAGACTTCCATGCCTGAGGCCGGTGTTCAAATCCAGTACACGAACATAATTTTTTTTCCGAATTTTCGTGCCACAACAATTATTTCATCTAATTTCAATAGAACACGATTCGTGCTGTCGATGACAACAGCTGAGCAGTTTTTTATGACTATAGAACTGATATTTACGATTTTATTAGCAATCGAAAATTGGACGAAAATTGACTGAGTGAAATTTGTTTTTTCAATTCAACGCGCTTTGAAACCGACGAATATTTTGATAGCATATGTCAACAATCAAAGTTTGGCAATTGTATCAGTTTCAGAAAATGTTAATTTTGTTACGATCGGACGATAATTAGTGAATTTATTGCGAAATAAATAAGTTGAGAGATTGTGGTTGCCGGAAATTTTCGACCTGCTACAATTGTTTTAACAATGCATTATTTACAACTAAGTATAAGTAGAAAAAGTTTACAATTACATTACACTTTCAGAATATCTAAACTGTTTAAAAATGGAACTCTAAAGTACGGACGTATTGAGCATTGAACTTGTGTCATTTTTTGAAAACTTTGATGCTATTGTAACCGGAAGTGACGTCATCGACATTCATGATTTTTTAGGACACGTCTTGGTATGTTGCGGAGAACATGTGAACCAAATTTTATTACCATCGGACATGTATTGACGATTTTATAGGCGCTCAAAATATTCATGAAACTTATATTGCCATTTGGACCGATACCACGTTTTTTCGACCTTAGACGCTTGGGTAAACCATTGGTTGGATCGCCGTATATGTCATTAGAAAAAGTTTGCAATTTGAATGAGCTACACGATGGTGTAAATTTTGTAACGATCCGACTATTATTTACGGAGTTATTCGAGGTACTAATTTTTCACTTATTCAATGACCTTGACCTTACTTTTCGGTCAAGGTCAAAACAAAACCTCTCGGTTCTGCGCCTTATTAGCGCCTAGCGATGGGCGAAGAAAAAATTGGAAAATTTCCAAAATTGCGACCTGTATCGCGGATCACAACAAATGATATCTGATAGGCGCTCAACATATTCATGAAACTTTTGTTGCCATTTGGACCGATACCACTTTTTTTCGACCTTAGACGCTTGGGAAAACCATTGGTTGGATCGCCGTATAAGTATTTAGAAAAAGTTTGCAATTTGAATGAGCTACACGATGGTGTAAAGTTTGTAACGATCCAACCATTATTGACGGAGTTATTCGAGATACTAGTTTTTCACTTATTCAATGACCCTGACCTTAGTTTTGGGTCAAGGTCAAAACAAAACCTCTCGGTTCTGCGCATCAATGACGCCTAACGATTGGTGAAGAAAAAATTGGAAAATTTCCAAAATTGCGACATGTATCGCGGATCACAACAAATGATATCTGATAGGCGCTCAACATATTCATGAAACTTTTGTTGCCATTTGGACCGATACCACTTTTTTTCGACCTTAGGCGCTCGGGAAAACCATTGGTTGGATCGCCGTATAAGTATTTAGAAAAAGTTTGCAATTTGAATGAGCTACACGATGGTGTAAAGTTTGTAACGATCCGACCATTATTAACGGAGTTATTCGAGGTACTAGTTTTTCACTTATTCGATGACCCTGACCTTAGTTTTGAGTCAAGGTCAAAACAAAACCTCTCGGTTCTGCGCATCGTTGACGCCTAACGATTGGTGAAAAAAAAATTGGAAAATTTCAAAAATTGCGACCTGTATCGCGAAACAAAAAAAGTGTTACAAACATTATACAAACAAACATACATACATACATACAAACTTACAAACCGGGGTGATCGCCATAACTTGGCGAATGCGAATTCGCCAAGTTAACAAGAGGCCCATGGGAGCCATGTGGGAACTTGGCGAACTGCATCCAAATAATTGCAACATTTTCAGAACCGGGCCACAATTGACCAAAATCGGCCAAAAGTTAGCAAAGTTATCATGGTTATCAAATTTTCGAGTGCGGGCTACGGGGCGAAATATGCACAATTTATCATGACAATTGATATGAACAATTGGCCAATAAATCATGCTACAAGGAACTATAAATCTTTTTAAAGTCGCACCATACGTTAGGGTGATATCAAGGATTGAGGCAAGGTTATCATGACCGGAAGTGACGTCATCGACATCCACAATATTTAAGGATACGTCTTAGTATGTCTCGGAGAACATGTAAAACAATTTTTAGTACTATAGGACATTTATTGGTTGTTTTATACGCGTTCGAAATATTCATCAAACTATTGTTGCCATTTGGACTGATCCCTCGATTTTTCGACCTTAGACGCCTGGGAAAACCGTGGGTTGGATGGCATCATATGTCAATAGAGGTACAAAATGGTGTAAAATTTGTAACAATCCGACCATTATTAGCGGAGTTATTCGAGATACTGGTTTTTCACTTTTTCGTTGACAACTATCTTATTTTTGGTCATGGTCAAAACAAAACTTATCGGTTCTGCGCATCATTGCCGCCTATCGATTGAAGAATAAAGAAATTAAAAAAATTGTAGTATTGTCAACCAATTTTTATTAGCAACGGTTATGTAGGTCCGTATCCAAGAGGGTGACGGGTGAATCGGACAATACCCCCCACTCAGCCTCAGTATTTTCGCTCATATGCCAAATTTATCCTTTAATCATGGTCAGAATGGCAGTGTATGCTAGAAGATCTGCTTAGCTCATTTCAGATAATCCCTACATTAATTCCTAGTAACGGGTCTGAAGTTTACAATTACATTACACTTTCAGAATTTTAAGGTGTTTTAATATCAAATTATTATGGCCGTATATATTAAGCAGTGAATGCGATTGGCCAAGATTACTAGGCGAATACAATTTCGCGATATTAAATATATGACAATACAGGTCGGCGTGCTAGGCCGCGTGGCGTAGCGGCATAGTTTTAGACTTCCATGCCTGAGGCCGGTGTTCAAATCCAGTACACGGACATATTTTTTTTCCCAATTTTCGTGCCACACCAATTATTTCATCTAAATTCAATAGAACACGATTCGTGCTGTCGATGACAACAGCTGAGCAGTTTTTTATGACTATAGAACTGATATTTACGATTTTATTAGCAATCGAAAATTTGACGAAAATTGACTGAGTGAAATTTGTTTTTTCAACTCAACGCGCTTTGAAAACGACGAAAATTTTGATAGCATATGTCAAATCCAAAGTTTGGCAATTGTTTCAGCTTTCAGAAAATGTTAATTTTGTTACGATCGGACGATAATTAGTGAATTTATTGCGAAATAAATAAGTTGAGAGATTTTGGTTACCAGAAATTTTCGACCTGCTACAATTTTTTTAACAATGCATTATTTACAACTAAGTATATTTAGAAAAAGTTTACAATTACATTACACTTTCAGAATATCTAAACTGTTTAAAAATGGAACTCTAAAGTATGGACATATTGAGCATTGAACTTGTGTCATTTTTTGAAAACTTTGATGCTTTCGTGACCGGAAGTGACGTCATCGACATTCATGATATTTTTGGATACGTCTTGGTATGTCGCTGAGAACATGTGAACCAAATTTTATTACCATCGGACATGTATTGACGGTTTTATAGGCGCTCAAAATATTCTGGAAACTTTTGTTGCCATTTGGACCGATACCACTTTTTTCCGACCTTAGACGCTTGGGAAAACCATTGGTTGGATCGCCGTATATGTATTTAGAAAAAGTTCGCAATTGGAATGAGCTACACGATGGTGTAAAGTTTTTAACAATCCGACTATTAATAACGGAGTTATTCGAGTTACTAGATTTTCACTTATTCGATGACCTTGACCTTAGTTTCAGGTCAAGGTCACAACAAAACCTCTCGGTTCTGGGCATCATTACCCCCTAACGATGGGTGAAGAACAAATTGGAAAATTTCCAAAATTGCGACCTGTATCGCGGATCACAACAAATGATATCTGATAGGCGCTCAACATATTCATGAAACTTTTGCTGCCATTTGGACCGATACCACGTTTTTTCGACCTTAGGCGCTCGGGAAAACCATTGGTTGGATCGCCGTATAAGTTTTAGAAAAAGTTTGCAATTTGAATGAGCTACACGATGGTGTAAAGTTTGTAACGATCCGACCATTAATAACGGAGTTATTCGAGATACTAGTTTTTCACTTATTCGATGACCTTGACCTTACTTTCGGGTCAAGGTCAAAACAAAACCTCTCGGTTCTGCGCATCACTGACGCCTAACGATGGGTGAAGAAAAAATTGGAAAATTTCAAAAATTGCGACCTGTATCGCGAAACAAAAAAAGTGTTACAAACATTATACAAACAAACATACATACATAAATACAAACTTACAAACCGGGGTGATCGCCATAACTTGGCGAATGCGAATTCGCCAAGTTAATAATTACGAGATGCCCATGAGAACATGGGTGAACTTGGCTAACAGTGTCGGAAACTTTTGAAAATTTCAATATTGACCCAAAATTGACCAAGTTAATCAAGATTTATTGATAAACTATGATTCAGAGGCTGACACAAGGAGAATCATATTTTCATATTTAATAGTACCGCGGCCTACCGTACTTGCCGCACCACGCTCATCCCGAGCCGAGAGCAGATTCCTTTGTTCAGCGCGAGAGGCAGGCGTAAACAAGCCAGCGCCGAGCCATCAGAAATGACACCCACTGTACTTCAAACTTACTTTATGAGAGAACTGTAATATATTTTGAGCAGAAATTTTACACCTATGTTCAGAATTGAATGGGCTTCCTTCGAGCGCAGACAAATTTACGATACGACCATTCACGTCGGACGAACGACGCTATAACTTCAGATTTGAGTACCGTTTTTGCTTTGATGCGTTCGAAACCGGAAGTGACGCAACCGATATCAATAAATTTTGCGGATTAGATTCGCGCTGTTGATGTCAACATCTGATTTAATTTTTATCACCATTGAACTGATATTTACGATTTTATTAGCAATCGAAAATTTGACGAAAATTTACTGAGTGAAATTTGCTTTTTCAACTCTACGCGCTTTGGAAAGGACAAATATATTAATAGCATATGTCAATTATCAAAGTTTGGTAATTTCATCAGCTTTCAGAAAATGTAAATTTTGTTACGATCGGACCATAATTGATGAATCTATTGCGAAATTAAAAAGTTTAGAGATTTTGGCTACCAGAAATTTTCGACCTGCTACGATTTTTTTTATGATGCATTATTTACAACTAAGTATATTTAGAAAAAGTTTACAATTACATTACACTTTCAGAATATGTTGACTGTATTGATATTTAATTGTAAAGCATGGACATATTGAGCATTGAACTTGTGTCAGTTTTTATAAACTTTGATGCTTTCGTGACCGGAAGTGACGTCATCGATATTCATGAAATCTATGGATCCGACTTAAGCTGTCATGGAGTACATGTGACCCAATTTTTATTATTATCGGACATGTATTGACGGTTTTATAGGCGCTCAAAATATTCATGAAACATATGTTGTCATTCTGAACGATACCACGATTTTTCGACCTTAGGCGCTCGGGAAAACGGTCGTTGCGATGGCCATGTGGGTAAAAAAAAAGTTTGCAATTAGAATGAGCTACACGATGGTGTAAATAATGTAACAATCCGACCATTATTAACGGAGTTATTAGAGATACTAGTTTTTCACTTATTCGATGACCTTGACCTTAGTTTTGGGTCAAGGTCAAAACAAAACATCTCGGTTCTGCGCATTATTCATGCCTAACGATTGGCGAAGAAAAAATTGTAACATATCAAAAATTGCGACCTGTATCGCGAAACAAAAAAATGTTAACAAACAAACAAACATCCAAACCGAGATGCCCATGAGAACATGGGTGAACTTGGCTAACAGTGTCGGAAACTTGTGAAAATTTCAATATTGACCCAAAATTGACCAAGTTACTCAAGATTTATTGATAAACTATGATTCAGAGGCTGACACAAGGAGAATCATATTTTCATATTTAATAGTACCGCGGCCTGCCGTACTTGCCGCCCCACGCGCATCCCGAGCCGAGAGCAGATTCCTTTGTTCAGCGCGAGAGGCAGGCGTAAACAAGCCAGCGCCGAGCCATCACAAATGACACCCACTGTACTTCAAACTTACTTTATGAGAGAACTGTCATATATTTTGAGCAGAAAATTTTACACCTATGTTCAGAATTGAATGGGCTTCCCTCGAGCGCAGACAAATTCACGATACGACCATTCACGTCGGACGAACGACGCTATAACTTCAGATTTGAGTACCGTTTTTGCTTTGATTCGTTCGAAACCGGAAGTGACGCAACCGATATCAATAAATTTTGCGGATTAGATTCGCGCTGTTGATGTCAACATCTGATTTAATTTTTTATCACCATTGAACTAATATTTACGATTTTATTAGCAATCGAAAATTTGACGAAAATTTACTGAGTGAGTGAAATTGGCTTTTTCAACTCAACGCGCTTTGAAAAGGACAAATATATTGATTTCATATGTCAATTATGAAAGTTTGGTAATTCTATCAGCTTTCAGTAAATGTAAATTTTGTTACGATCGGACCATAAATAATGAGTCTATTGCGAAATTAATAAGTTTAGAGACTTTGGCTACCAGAAATTTTCGACCTGCTACGATTTTTTTTACGATGCAATATTTACAACTAAGTATATTTAGAAAAAGTTTACAATTACATTACACTCTCAGAATATGTTGACTGTATTGAAATTTAATTGTAAAGCATGGACGTATTGAGCATTGAACTTGTGTCATTTTTTGAAAACTTTGATGCTTTCGTGACCGGAAGTGACGTCATCGATATTCATGAAATCTATGGATCCGACTTAAAGCTGTCATGGAGTACATGTGACCCAATTTTTATTATTATCGGACATGTATTGGCGGTTTTATAGGCGCTCAAAATATTCATGAAACATATGTTGTCATTCTGACCGATACCACGATTTTTCGACCTGGGGAGCTTGGGAAAACCGTTGGTTGGATGGCCCTGTATGTAATTAGAAAAAGTTTGCAATTAGAATGAGCTACACGATGATGTAAATTATGTAACAATCCGACCATTATTAACGAAGTTATTAGAGATACTAGTTTTTCACTTATTCGATGACCTTGACCTTAGTTTTGGGTCAAGGTCAAAACAAAACATCTCGGTTCTGCGCATCATTAATGCCTTGCGATTGAAGAAAGAATACATTGAAAATATCAAGAATTGCGACCTGCAGTGCGAAACAAAAAAAATGTTAACAAACAAACATCCAAACATCCAAACATACGAGATGCCCATGAGGACATGGGTGAACTTGGCTAACAGTGTCGGAAACTTTTAAAATTTCAATATTGACCCAAAATTGACCAAGTTACTCTAGATTTATCGATAAACTATGATTCAGAGGCTGACACAAGGAAAAGCATAGTTTCATATTTAATAGTACCGCGGCCTGCCGTACTTGCCGCCCACGCGCCCGCTCACCTCGCGCCGAAAGCAGATTCCTTTGTTCAGCGCGAGAGGCAGGCTGTTGTAAACAAGCCAGCGCCGAGCCATCAGAAATGACACCCACTGTACTTCAAACTTACTTTATGAGAGAACTGTCATATATTTTGAGCAGAAAATTTTACACCTGTGTTCAGAATTGAATGGGCTTCCTTCGAGCGCAGACAAATTCACGATACGACCATTCACGACGGACGAACGACGCTATAACTTCAGATTTCAGTACCGTTTTTGCTTTGATTCGTTCAAAACCGGAAGTGACGCAACCGATATGAATAAATTTTGCGGATTAGATTCGCGCTGTTCATGTCAACATCTGATTTAATTTTTATCACCATTGAACTGATATTTACGATTTTATTAGCAATCGAAAATTTGACGAAAATTTGACTGAGTGAAATTGGCTTTTTCAACTCAACGCGCTTTGAAAAGGAGAAATATATTGATTTCATATGTCAATTATGAAAGTTTGGTAATTCCATCAGCTTTCAGAAAATATAAATTTTGTTACGATCGGACCATAATTATTGAATCAATTGCGAAATTAAAAAGTTTAGAGAGTTTGGCTACCAGAAATTTTCGACCTGCTACGATTTTTTTTACAATGCATTATTTACAACTAAGTATATTTAGAAAAAGTTTACAATTACATTATACTTTCAGAATATGTTGACTGTATTGATATTTAATTGTAAAGCATGGACATATTGAGCATTGAACTTGTGTCAGTTTTTATAAACTTTGATGCTTTCGTGACCGGAAGTGACGTCATCGATATTCATGAAATCTATGGATCCGACTTAAGCTGTCATGGAGTACATGTGACCCAATTTTTATTATTATCGGACATGTATTGACGGTTTTATAGGCGCTCAAAATATTCATGAAACATATGTTGTCATTCTGAACGATACCACGATTTTTCGACCTGGGGGCGCTCGGGAAAACGGTGGTTGCGATGGCCATGTGGGTAATTAAAAAAGTTTGCAATTAGAATGAGCTACACGATGGTGTAAATAATGTAACAATCCGACCATTATTAACGGAGTTATTAGAGATACTAGTTTTTCACTTATTCGATGACCTTGACCTTAGTTTTGGGTCAAGGTCAAAACAAAACATCTCGGTTCTGCGCATTATTCATGCCTAACGATGGAAGAAGAAAAAATTTGAACATATCAAAAATTGCGACCTGTATCGCGAAACAAAAAAATGTTAACAAACAAACAAACAAACATCCAAACTAACGAGATGCCCATGAGAACATGGGTGAACTTGGCTAACAGTGTCGGAAACTTTTGAAAATTTCAATATTGACCCAAAATTGACCAAGTTACTCAAGATTTATTGATAAACTATGATTCAGAGGCTGACACAAGGAGAATCATATTTTCATATTTAATAGTACCGCGGCCTGCCGTACTTGCCGCCCCACGCGCATCCCGAGCCGAGAGCAGATTCCTTTGTTCAGCGCGAGAGGCAGGCGTAAACAAGCCAGCGCCGAGCCATCAGAAATGACACCCACTGTACTTCAAACTTACTTTATGAGAGAACTGTCATATATTTTGAGCAGAAAATTTTACACCTATGTTCAGAATTGAATGGGCTTCCCTCGAGCGCAGACAAATTCACGATACGACCATTCACGTCGGACGAACGACGCTATAACTTCAGATTTGAGTACCGTTTTTGCTTTGATTCGTTCGAAACCGGAAGTGACGCAACCGATATCAATAAATTTTGCGGATTAGATTCGCGCTGTTGATGTCAACATCTGATTTAATTTTTATCACCATTGAACTAATATTTACGATTTTATTAGCAATCGAAAATTTGACGAAAATTTACTGAGTGAAATTGGCTTTTTCAACTCAACGCGCTTTGAAAAGGACAAATATATTGATTTCATATGTCAATTATGAAAGTTTTGGTAATTCCATCAGCTTTCAGTAAATGTAAATTTTGTTACGATCGGACCATAATTAATGAATCTATTGCGAAATTAAAAAGTTTAGAGAGTTTGGCTACCAGAAATTTTCGACCTGCTACGATTTTTTTACGATGCAATATTTACAACTAAGTATATTTAGAAAAAGTTTACAATTACATTACACTTCAGAATATGTTGACTGTATTGAAATTTAATTGTAAAGCATGGACATATTGAGCATTGAACTTGTGTCATTTTTATAAACTTTGATGCTTTCGTGACCGGAAGTGACGTCATCGATATTCATGAAATCTATGGATCCGACTTAAGCTG
The DNA here is from genome assembly GCA_034190875.2 of Urechis unicinctus. Lineage (NCBI taxonomy): Eukaryota > Metazoa > Annelida > Polychaeta > Xenopneusta > Urechidae > Urechis > Urechis unicinctus. The sequence continues at coordinate 7,226,854 of CM067342.1, forward strand.
TCATGGAGTACATGTGACCCAATTTTTATTATTATCGGACATGTATTGACGGTTTTATAGGCGCTCAAAATATTCATGAAACATATGTTGTCATTCTGAACGATACCACGATTTTTCGACCTGGGGGCGCTTGGGGAAAACGTTGGTTGGATGGCCATGTATGTAATTAAAAAAGTTTGCAATTAGAATGAGCTACACGATGATGTAAATAATGTAACAATCCGACCATTATTAACGAGTTATTAGAGATACTAGTTTTTCACTTATTCGATGACCTTGACCTTAGTTTTGGGTCAAGGTCAAAACAAAACATCTCGGTTCTGCGCATCATTCATGCCTTGCGATTGAAGAAAAAAAAATTGTAAAATATCAAAAATTGCGACCTGCATCGCGAAACAAAAAAAATGTTAACAAACAAAATCCAAACATCCAAAACCGAGATGCCCATGAGGACATGGGTGAACTTGGCTAACAGTGTCGAAAACTTTTAAAATTTCAATATTGACCCAAAATTGACCAAGTTACTCTAGATTTATTGATAAACTATGATTCAGAGGCTGACACAAGGAGGAAAAGCATATTTTCATATTTAATAGTACCGCGGCCTGCCGTACTGCCGCGCACGCCCCCGCGCATCCCGAGCCGAAGCAGATTCCTTTGTTCAGCGCGAGAGGCAGGCTGTTGTAAACAAGCCAGCGCCGAGCCATCACAAATGACACCCACTGTACTTCAAACTTACTTTATGAGAGAACTGTCATATATTTTGAGCAGAAAATTTTACACCTATGTTCAGAATTGAATGGGCTTCCCTCGAGCGCAGACAAATTCACGATACGACCATTCACGTCGGACGAACGACGCTATAACTTCAGATTTGAGTACCGTTTTTGCTTTGATTCGTTCGAAACCGGAAGTGACGCAACCGATATCAATAAATTTTGCGGATTAGATTCGCGCTGTTGATGTCAACATCTGATTTAATTTTTATCACCATTGAACTAATATTTACGATTTTATTAGCAATCGAAAATTTGACGAAAATTTACTGAGTGAAATTGGCTTTTTCAACTCAACGCGCTTTGAAAAGGACAAATATATTGATTTCATATGTCAATTATGAAAGTTTGGTAATTCTATCAGCTTTCAGTAAATGTAAATTTTGTTACGATCGGACCATAAATAATGAGTCTATTGCGAAATTAAAAAGTTTAGAGACTTTGGCTACCAGAAATTTTCGACCTGCTACGATTTTTTTTTTACGATGCAATATTTACAACTAAGTATATTTAGAAAAAGTTTACAATTACATTACACTCTCAGAATATGTTGACTGTATTGAATTTAATTGTAAAGCATGGACGTATTGAGCATTGAACTTGTGTCATTTTTTGAAAACTTTGATGCTTTCGTGACCGGAAGTGACGTCATCGATATTCATGAAATCTATGGATCCGACTTAAGCTGTCATGGAGTACATGTGACCCAATTTTTATTATTATCGGACATGTATTGGCGGTTTTATAGGCGCTCAAAATATTCATGAAACATATGTTGTCATTCTGACCGATACCACGATTTTTCGACCTGGGGAGCTTGGGAAAACCGTTGGTTGGATGGCCCTGTATGTAAATTAGAAAAAGTTTGCAATTAGAATGAGCTACACGATGATGTAAATTATGTAACAATCCGACCATTATTAACGAAGTTATTAGAGATACTAGTTTTTCACTTATTCGATGACCTTGACCTTAGTTTTGGGTCAAGGTCAAAACAAAACATCTCGGTTCTGCGCATCATTAATGCCTTGCGATTGAAGAAAAATACATTGAAAATATCAAAAATTGCGACCTGCAGTGCGAAACAAAAAAATGTTAACAAACAAACATCCAAACATCCAAACATACGAGATGCCCATGAGGACATGGGTGAACTTGGCTAACAGTGTCGGAAACTTTTTAAAATTTCAATATTGACCCAAAATTGACCAAGTTACTCTAGATTTATCGATAAACTATGATTCAGAGGCTGACACAAGGAAAAGCATATTTTCATATTTAATAGTACCGCGGCCTGCCGTACTTGCCGCGCCACGCGCCCCCGCTCACCTCGCGCCGAAAGCAGATTCCTTTGTTCAGCGCGAGAGGCAGGCTGTTGTAAACAAGCCAGCGCCGAGCCATCAGAAATGACACCCACTGTACTTCAAACTTACTTTATGAGAGAACTGTCATATATTTTGAGCAGAAAATTTTACACCTGTGTTCAGAATTGAATGGGCTTCCCTCGAGCGCAGACAAATTCACGATACGACCATTCACGTCGGACGACGACGCTATAACTTCAGATTTGAGTACCGTTTTTGCTTTGATTCGTTCGAAACCGGAAGTGACGCAACCGATATCAATAAATTTTGCGGATTAGATTCGCGCTGTTGATGTCAACATCTGATTTAATTTTTATCACCATTGAACTAATATTTACGATTTTATTAGCAATCGAAAATTTGACGAAAATTTACTGAGTGAAATTGGCTTTTTCAACTCAACGCGCTTTGAAAAGGACAAATATATTGATTTCATATGTCAATTATGAAAGTTTGGTAATTCTATCAGCTTTCAGTAAATGTAAATTTTGTTACGATCGGACCATAAATAATGAGTCTATTGCGAAATTAATAAGTTTAGAGACTTTGGCTACCAGAAATTTTCGACCTGCTACGATTTTTTTTACGATGCAATATTTACAACTAAGTATATTTAGAAAAAGTTTACAATTACATTACACTCTCAGAATATGTTGACTGTATTGAAATTTAATTGTAAAGCATGGACGTATTGAGCATTGAACTTGTGTCATTTTTTGAAAACTTTGATGCTTTCGTGACCGGAAGTGACGTCATCGATATTCATGAAATCTATGGATCCGACTTAAGCTGTCATGGAGTACATGTGACCCAATTTTTATTATTATCGGACATGTATTGGCGGTTTTATAGGCGCTCAAAATATTCATGAAACATATGTTGTCATTCTGACCGATACCACGATTTTTCGACCTGGGTCGCTTGGGAAAACCGTTGGTTGGATGGCCCTGTATGTAATTAGAAAAAGTTTGCAATTAGAATGAGCTACACGATGATGTAAATTATGTAACAATCCGACCATTATTAACGAAGTTATTAGAGATACTAGTTTTTCACTTATTCGATGACCTTGACCTTAGTTTTGGGTCAAGGTCAAAACAAAACATCTCGGTTCTGCGCATCATTAATGCCTTGCGATTGAAGAAAGAATACATTGAAAATATCAAGAATTGCGACCTGCAGTGCGAAACAAAAAAAATGTTAACAAACAAACATCCAAACATCCAAACATACGAGATGCCCATGAGGACATGGGTGAACTTGGCTAACAGTGTCGGAAACTTTTTAAAATTTCAATATTGACCCAAAATTGACCAAGTTACTCTAGATTTATCGATAAACTATGATTCAGAGGCTGACACAAGGAAAAGCATAGTTTCATATTTAATAGTACCGCGGCCTGCCGTACTTGCCGCGCCACGCGCCCCGCTCACCTCGCGCCGAAAGCAGATTCCTTTGTTCAGCGCGAGAGGCAGGCTGTTGTAAACAAGCCAGCGCCGAGCCATCAGAAATGACACCCACTGTACTTCAAACTTACTTTATGAGAGAACTGTCATATATTTTGAGCAGAAAATTTTACACCTGTGTTCAGAATTGAATGGGCTTCCTTCGAGCGCAGACAAATTCACGATACGACCATTCACGACGGACGAACGACGCTATAACTTCAGATTTCAGTACCGTTTTTGCTTTGATTCGTTCAAAACCGGAAGTGACGCAACCGATATGAATAAATTTTGCGGATTAGATTCGCGCTGTTCATGTCAACATCTGATTTAATTTTTATCACCATTGAACTGATATTTACGATTTTATTAGCAATCGAAAATTTGACGAAAATTGACTGAGTGAAATTGGCTTTTTCAACTCAACGCGCTTTGAAAAGGAGAAATATATTGATTTCATATGTCAATTATGAAAGTTTGGTAATTCCATCAGCTTTCAGAAAATATAAATTTTGTTACGATCGGACCATAATTATTGAATCAATTGCGAAATTAAAAAGTTTAGAGAGTTTGGCTACCAGAAATTTTTCGACCTGCTACGATTTTTTTTACAATGCATTATTTACAACTAAGTATATTTAGAAAAAGTTTACAATTACATTATACTTCAGAATATGTTGACTGTAATGATATTTAATTGTAAAGCATGGACATATTGAGCATTGAACTTGTGTGTCATTTTTTATAAACTTTGATGCTTTCGTGACCGGAAGTGACGTCACCGACATTCATGAAATCTATGGATCCGACTTAAGCTGTCATGGAGCACAAGTGACCCAATTTTCATCATTATCGGACATATATTGACTGTGTTTTATTGACGCTCAAAATATTCATGAAACTTATGTGTGTCATTCTGACCGATACCACGATTTTTCGACCTGGGTCGCTTGGAAAACCGTTGGTTGGATGGCCCCATATGAAATTAGAAAAAGTTTGCAATTAGAATGAGCTACACGATGATGTAAATTTTGTAACAATCCGACCATTAATAACGGAGTTATTCGAGATACTAGTTTTTCACTTATTCGATGACCTTGACCTTAGTTTTGGGTCAAGGTCAAAACAAAACATCTCTGTTCTGCGCATTATTAATGCCTAGCGATTGAAGAAAAAATACATTGAAAATATCAAGAATTGCGACATGCAGTGCGAAACAAAAAAAATGTTAACAAACAAACATCCAAACATCCAAACATATAAAAACTCAATTTGACAATTGAGGAACTTGGCGATGAGTTAAAACTGCATTACGATACGATAATCACATTCATAAGAAGTTTTACAACCGCTAATATGATAATTCGGAAATTGTCAATTTTTTAAAGATCGCAAATCGCAAATTTTAGCTGTTTTCCGATGCCACTATTTTTCGACCTTAGGCGCTTGGAAAAAAACCGTTGGTTGAATGATCACATATGTCATTAAAAAAGTTTGCAATTGGAATAAGCTACAAAATGGAGAGTAAACTATGTAACGATCCGACCATTATTAACGGAGTTATACGAGATACTAGTTTTTCACTTATTTGATGACCTTGACCTTAATTTTTGTTGAAGGACAAAACAAATTTCCCCGGTTCTGCGCATCAGTGCCGCCTTACGATTGAAGTAAAAAAAAAATAAAAAAATTGCAGAATTGCTACCTCTATCGCGGATCACAAAAAAAATTAAAAAACCATAATACATATACACCCATGAAAACCATTATGATTGCAAAGTGATTCATGGGAAATGAAAAATCATAAGGCACAAATCACCATTACGTTATCATCGTTATGATGTCTAGTGGGAACAATCGATAGCCAAGAGTGATAAAGAAGTATTGACTGGTATGGTTTCGTTTGCTGTGTGTTGCAACGATATGCTTAATTTTTGAGGGGACATACATTTTGACAGTCAATTGGACTGGTTCGTGTTGCAGCTTGCCGGCTTCTTGCAAAGTGAGCTGGCAGCAGCGGCGACCTTTGTGAGACTATCAACCTTAAACATTCATTCAGAAGCCAAACAACGTTAAGCAATCAAAAATCCGTATCAATCAATAATGAACAAAATTACTATGGATTTATCAGTCATGTTGAGTGTTTAGCTGTTGTTGGCACCTATTATAGCTATGATATATATAACAATACATACCTCAGTGCTAGGCCGCGTGGCGTAGCGGCATAGTTTTAAACTTCCATGCCAGAGGCCGGTGTTCAAATCCCGTACACAGATATTATTTTTTTGCCGAATTTTCGTGCCACAACAATTATTTCATGTCAATTCATGAGAACACGATTCGTGCTGTCGATGACAACAGCTGAGCAGTTTTTTTATGACTATAGAACTGATATTTACGATTTTATTAGCAATCGAAAATTTGACGAAAATTGACTGTGTGAAATTTTTTTTTCAACTCAACGCGCTTTGAAACCGACGAATATTTTGATAGCATATGTCAACAATCAAAGTTTGGCAATTGTATCAGCTTTCAGAAAATGTTAATTTTGTTACGATCGGACGATAATTAGTGAATTTATTGCGAAATAAATAAGTCGAAAGATTTTGGTTATCAGAAATTTTCGACCTGCTACAATTTTTTTTAACAATGCATTATTTACAACTAAGTATATTTAGAAAAAAAGTTTACAATTACAATACACTTTCAGAATATCTAAACTGTTTTTAAATGTACTACTAAAGCATGGACTTATTGAGCATTGAACTTGTGTCATTTTTTGAAAACTTTGATGCTTTCGTGACCGGAAGTGACGTCATCGACATTCATGATTTTTTAGGACACGTCTTGGTATGTTGCGGAGAACATGTGAACCAAATTCTATTACCATCGGACATGTATTGACGGTTTTATAGGCGCTCAAACTATTCAGGAAACTTATATTGCAATTTGGACCGATACCACTTTTTTTCGACCTTAGACGCTTGGGAAAACCGTCGGTGCGATAGCCCATATGGCATTATAAAAAGTTTGCAATTTGAATGAGCTACAAGATGGTGTAAACTTTTTCACGATCCGACCATTATTAACGGAGTTATTCGAGATACTAGTTTTTCACTTATTCGATGACCTTGACCTTAGTTTTGGGTCAAGGTCAAAACAAAACCTCTCGGTTCTGCGCATCATTCATGCCAAGCGATCGACGAAAAAAAAATTGAAAAATATCAAAAATTGCGACCTGTATCGCGAAACAAAAAATTGTTTACATACATACATAATGACAAACGCGACTGACCAACATAACTTGGCGTTATGACAACGCCAAGTTAACAAACGCGACTGACCAACGTAACTTGGCGTTATGATTACGCCAAGTTAACAAACGCGACTGACCAACGTAACTTGGCGTTATGATTACGCCAAGTTAATAATTACAAACGCGACTGACCAACATAACTTGGCGTTATGATTACGCCAAGTTAACGAGATGCCCATGAGAACATGGGTGAACTTGGCTAACAGTGTCGGAAACTTTTGAAAATTTCAATATTGACCCAAAATTGACCAAGTTAATCAAGATTTATTGATAAACTATGATTCAGAGGCTGACACAAGGAGAAGCATATTTTCATATTTAATAGTACCGCGGCCTGCCGTACTTGCCGCACCACGCTCATCCCGAGCCGAGAGCAGATTCCTTTGTTCAGCGCGAGAGGCAGGCGTAAACAAGCCAGCGCCGAGCCATCAGAAATGACACCCACTGTACTTCAAACTTACTTTATGAGAGAACTGTCATATATTTTGAGCAGAAAATTTTACACCTATGTTCAGAATTGAATGGGCTTCCCTCGAGCGCAGACAAATTCACGATACGACCATTCACGTCGGACGAACGACGCTATAACTTCAGATTTGAGTACCGTTTTTGCTTTGATTCGTTCGAAACCGGAAGTGACGCAACCGATATCAATAAATTTTGCGGATTAGATTCGCGCTGTTGATGTAAACATCTGATTTAATTTTTATCACCATTGAACTATTATTTACGATTTTATTAGCAATCGAAAATTTTACGAAAATTTACTGAGTGAAATTGGCTTTTTCAACTCAACGCGCTTTGAAAAGGACAAATATATTGATTTCATATGTCAATTATGAAAGTTTGGTAATTCCATCAGCTTTCAGAAAATGTAAATTTTGTTACGATCGGACCATAATTAATGAATCTATTGCGAAATTAATAAGTTTAGAGATTTTGGCTACCAGAAATTTTCGACCTGCTACGATTTTTTTTATGATGCATTATTTACAACTAAGTATATTTAGAAAAAGTTTACAATATCATTACACTTTCAGAATATGTTGACTGTATTGATATTTAATTGTAAAGCATGGACATATTGAGCATTGAACTTGTGTCATTTTTTATAAACTTTGATGCTTTCGTGACCGGAAGTGACGTCATCGACATTCATGATATTTTAGGATACGTCTTGGTATGTCGCTGAGAACATGTGAACCAAATTTTATTACCTTCGGACATGTATTGACGGTTTTATAGGCGCTCAAAATATTCATGAAACTTTTGTTGCCATTTGGACCGATACCACTTTTTTTCGACCTTGGACGCTTGGGAAAACCATTGGTTGGATCGCCGTATATGTATTTAGAAAAAGTTTGCATGCCATTGCCAATGTAGCTGATCAAAGAGACAGACAAGAGATACAATGGGTGACATATCTTGATGATCTAGAAAATGGAAATCAATGGGGTGAACATATAGCATTACAAGCTATGGCAGATATGTTTTCTCTTCATGTTGAAATACATACCCAAAGAGCCAGATGAAATCTTGACAGTATATTCAAGACACAAATGTGAGCACATATTCCACCTAGCACTGCAGGGACAGTATCACTATGATGCCGTTGAACCAGTAATTGTACAAAACATCACCTTGAACACAGGTTCTACAACGCAAAGTGCAATTATGCAGTGTGATGAGTCAGAGAAAGAAAAAGCAGAGACTGTTGAAGATGACAATGCTTTTGAAGCCACTGCAGGTGTCTGTGGGCTACCTTATGAGACAAGTATGATCAATACAAACCCTGACATGACATGCAAAGTGATTAATGTTGCTCCAGCAGAGTCCGGAAAAGCAATGCCTCTTCTTACTGATCCAAATTTTGAAGAGCTAGCTAATCCTGACAAATATCCTGATGGTTCAAATGCTCTGTCCACGGAACGCTTGGTCAAGTTGCATCCTCGCAAGTACTTTAACCAAAGACTTTTGGATTGTGATGGAAGGTTTGCTAAATCAATTGAATATATACTTAGTGCTCAATACGCAACAGAGAATGTACAAGTTCAAAGCAGCATCATTAACCACGTAGTGTTCCGTAGAGCACAAGGCACTATGCATGAAGGAAAACCACTGACAGTTGGTGATGTGAAAAAATTTGATACTATTGGTAATTTTATCAAAGTCGACCATGCTTATCAAATTTTGAAGAATGTGAGAGGATCACCTGCATACTTTCATTCTCTTTATTATGATGTTCTGGCAATGGTTAGACAACTGGGAATTACCACCTGATTTTTCACTGTTTCTGCAGCAGATATGCAATGGCCTGACTTGCTACAGAGCATAGCCCGTCAATATGGAAAAATATTGAGTGATGATGATGAGGAAAGAAGCATGTGGTTGCGAACAAACCCAGTCACAGCTGCACGCCATTTTCAGTAGAGACTGGAGGTATTATTTAGAAATGTTCTCAAATCAAAACCACACCCGATTGGAGAAATGTTTGAATATGATATCAGAATAGAGTTTCAAGCCCGTGGCTCACCACAAGCACACACCTTATTGTGGGTCAAAAATGGTCCCAAACTCGATGAAAACTCTGATGAAGAAATCTGTGAGTTTTTTTATAAACATATCTCAGTGTCAAAGGCCCAAATAGAAAACATAGATTATGCATCTAAGCTACAAAATCACAAACACTCTGCTTCATGTCGTAGAAAGGGGAAATGCAGATTTGATTATCCTAAACCACCAAGCCCACAAACACTCATCGCAAGAGAATCACAAGATGCAGAGAAAATCAAAGAAGCAGTAACTGTGCTTGAAAAGGTCTCTAAAGTGATGAGTGATAAAGAAACACCAGCAGACATTTCTCTGGATGAATTGCTAGAGAAAGCCGATGTTAACACCGATGACTACATCAAAGCGTTGAAAGTGTCAGAAAAAGGAACACACATTGTGTTACAACGTCAACCATGCGACACCAACACCTCTCCTTTTAATCCAACTGTCTTGCAAGCATCCCTGGCCAATACAGATTTGCAGTTTATCGTGGATGCATATGCATGTATCATGTACATTTGTTTATATGTGACAAAGGGTGAAAATGACATGGGTCAGTTGTTGAAACAAGCAGCTAATAATTACAACGACAGAGAAGTGAGGGAAATGTTGAGATATGTTGCATCCACATTTCTAAACCACAGAGAATTGAGCGCACAAGAAGCAGCGTACAGAATCCTGTCAATGCCCATGAGACGACTGAGCCGAAGGGTTATTTTTGTAGACACAAATCCTAAGGCAGAACGTAGTGGTTTTGAAACCAAATTATCAGCTGGAAAACAAAGAGGATTGTGATGAAGATATCTTTCAAAAGAGAATCTGATCAGGATGATTCTGTGCCAGTTGTACTGGATGAAAATGATGAGTCAATACCACAAGAAAGACCTGAATTGCCTAAACGCATTGTGCTAGCAAACGGAATGGGTCAAATGCACAGACGTAAATGTCAGGCTGTTATACGATTCAAAGAGTACCATTCAGCAGATGATGCAAGCAATTTCTACAGAAGCAAGTTGATGCTATTTGTACCATGGCGAAACGAAGATCGTGACTTGCTTGGCACTTATGGCGACTTCCGCACACACTATATTGCTCGGAAAGATGAATGCATGGCAATAGAAAGGCAGTTCACCCAAAACATGGAATTGATTGATGAAGCTATTCATGAACACCAGTTCATATGTGGTCAAACGTAGCTCCCCAAACAGAACAACAAGATTCTGATGATCCTGCTGAAGGTTTTGAATTAGAAAGAGACATAGAGCAGGAAGATATTGATGCTAATGCTCAGCTTATTGAACGCCCAAGTGGCAAACCATCCTCAGACATTGTGTCTCGATATGAATCAGTTGTCGATAAAGAAAGAATTTCTCCACCTGAATATAGAGAGATGGTGCGAAAGCTGAATACTAAGCAGAGGGAGATTGTATTTTATCATAGGCAATGGTGTAAGAGAGCAGTCATATCAATGAAACAAGGCAAACATGTAGCACCATACAGAGTATTTTTAAGTGGTCCAGGTGGGGTTGGTAAAAGTCATGTTATAAAGCCAATTTGTTCTGACACCAAGAGAATTCTACCACTGTGCAATCAGATGAAACCCACTGATATGATGACTCTTGTAACAGCACCCATGGGCGTAGCTGCATTCAATGTAGGAGGCTTGACTATTCATTCTGCATTATTGCTGACAACTGGAAGATTTGGTTCTAGTGAGTCACTCACATGTGAAAAACTGAATTCTCTCCGCATGAAAATGGAAAATTTGCACTTGATGGTCATTGATGAAGTTTCCATGGTTGGATCAGACATGCTATTAAGCATACACAAGAGACTAAATGAAATCAAAGGAGTGAAGGATGAAACCACGTTGTTTGGTAATGTCTGTATTCTAGCAGCTGGTGACCTATACCAACTTGCTCCGGTGAAACAAAATCACATTTTTGACCCTGTTGGTAACCCAGTTGCAATATTATTATATGGTTCACTGTGGAAGGATGATTTTCAATTTCAGAACTTGATGAAATCATGCGATAGAAAGATGACTCTTTCTTTGCAGATTTGCTCTGTAGATTACGAACAGGCAAGTGTACTGATAGTGACTTGAAAGTGCTTCAGTTGAAAGAGATCAGGCATGATGCAAATTACCCCAAAGACATCCTACATGTATTTGCCTTGAATCGTGATGTTGATAATTGGAATGCTGAGAGATTGAATGCTCTTGCTCCTAGACAAGAGGATCGTGTCATTATCAAAGCCGTTGATGATAAAGGAGACAGCACAGGACTCATTGATTTGCAAAACTTTGGTGGATCAAAATCCCGTACTGAAACTGGAGGACTACACACAATACTAGAGCTATGTATTGGTGCTAAAGTAATGGTTGTATACAATGTGGATACATCAGATGGTTTGGTGTCATAGGAACAGTCACTGCAGTAATCATAGACAACTCACAAAAAGTGTTGGCTGTATTGGTTAGATTTGACAATGAAAATGTTGGCAAAAAAGCAATTGCTGCTAGCAAATGGAAACGCCAATATCCAGATTCAGTCCCCATTGTTCACTACGAAAAAAGCAAGCGAAAAGGTGCAAAAGTTGCTCGACGTCAGTTTCCACTCACTCTGGCATGGGCTGTTACCATTCACAAATGTCAAGGTATGACTGTTGAACAAATTGTTGTCAGCATGAAGGAAGCAGCCAAATTCGGAAAAGGACAAGCTTATGTTGCATTCAGTCGAGTAAAGAAACTGTCAGGTCTATATATCACTGATTTCAATGCCAAAGTAATTAAAACAAATGCAAAAATTGACGACGAGATGAAGGATATGCAAACAAAGTGCATACCACAGTTTGATTCACCAAGTCTCATTGCTCTGAGTTACCCAGAATGGTTGACAGTTGGCCATCTGAACATGAGACATTTCTTTGACAAACAAGTTGACCTCAAATGCCTGGAAGAAAAGAAAATTCTGTCCCAAACCGATGTAATGTGTTTCACAGAAACATACCTTACTCCTCAGCATGACATAGACGATTTCCTGCAAGAGCATGATTACATTGCTTTCCGGGAAAACATTACATCCCAGACTGATCATAATGGCCAGCATGGCATCATGATATGCGTATCAAAAAGACTGCAACCAATAGCACTAGATCAGATCAAAGTTACAGGATTAGAGTCATCTGTTGTTTGCTTACAAACTTCCAAATCCCGCATAGTTGTGGCCGCTGTGTATAGAAAACCTTCGAAATTTCATACACATGATGGAACAACTGTTACACCTTATGCCTTTGCAAGTGCCAACGTTTGTGCTTGGAGATTTTAATGATGACCTACTGAGAGGTAACACCTCAATGCTAAAAACTCTGATGGATGGACATGGTTTTCAGCAATATGTCAAAGTACCTACAACTGACAATGGAACATTACTAGACCACATTTATTTCAACCGAGAAGCAGAGAACCATATTGATGTCCACGATGTATATTATTCTGATCATGACTCAGTGTTTATCACCTCCAAGGTGATGTCATATTAGATCAAATGTTTTCAATGTAATTAATGAGATTGAAGTGATATATATTTAATCGATTGAATGATAAATGGATGATGGATCAATAGGTTATTTAAGAGATTGTAATAATTATGTCCACGATGTATATTATTCTGAACATGACTCAGTGTTTATCACTTCTAAGGTGATGTCATATTAGATTAAATGTTTTCAATGTAATTAATGAGATTGAAATGATATATTTAATCGATTGAATGATCATGGATCAATAGTTATTTAAGAGATTGTATCAATTATATTTTTTTATTATGTACATAACAATTTACTCAAATTAGATTAATTTGAATTCTTAACAACAATAGCTACAATCTAATTTATATGATAGAGATTGAATAATTAATGCAATAGGTGTGAAAGTTTTATATTAGCACGGTACCGAGAGTCAAGTCCTAACTATCATTCGCTGTAGCAGGGATCACCCACCTTCCCGCAAAAGCAATGGGCGATAATGATGACAACAACAGCTTCATAGAAACCTTAGTGCCGTCATTGGACATTATTACGAAAAAAACACGCATTATTAACAGCAATAATTAGTATACCTGATGTGGCCTCATTAAGAATCGACAAACTGACTCCAATAGATCGGTGAACTGACATGCAAAAAGTAAATATATTCGAACTTTGACAAGCCGGCCATGATCGGAGCCTCATGATCGAGCGGGTCAACTCGATTCCAGACCAAGTCGTACCCAAACCAACTCATATCCCCTCAATGAGTGAATCCGCCACGGATGTACTGTAAATCTCGTTGTTAAGCTCGAATGGATAATGTTGAATGTGGAGTTGCTACAAACAATATGTGACAACAGCGGTCAGACAGCATAAATGTGTTCAAAGGAACGTAACATCTTAAACAATTTAAGTCCGGTGCGAATACCGGAGCTATTATAAATGGGTAATTTCTGCCTGTTGTAAAGAATATAATACTATGTACATAATACGTATATTAAGTGGGAATAATTAATGAAACAAGTATGATACCAAAATAATACGAAAGATACAAAGTAAGGTATGTAAAGGGTTTAACAACACACCAATACTAATATAATGCCTATTATAGTAAAGTAACTTTGCCCCCTCGTCCCACCCCCACCCCCAACCTACGGCAAGCCGGAGCCCTGCCCCTGTACCCACAGAGGGAGATAAGAGGTTGGCATGGTGTCATGCGCTACATACCAGTACACCAGGATAAAATGGACCGACCGAGGTGCAACCCACGGAAAACAGGTTGCCCCCCAACCTACGGCAAATCGGACACCTGCCCCTGTACCCACAGTGGGAGATAAGGATATGGGGTGGTGTCATGCGGATACCGTAACAATGAGTAAGGTAAGTTAATCTATGACTTTGTATCAGTGAGGATTTTCTTTAGTATCACAATTTCACATTGATTAATTAAAAGCGACCCTTCGTTTTTGCTACAGAAAAAAGATCAGCGCAGCAAAAGAGAAAATTCGTTGTCAAGTGTTCCTCTCTAACCGTATACTGCTGTGCACCCGGTCAAAAAAAATACTTGGTGTGGATGACACCATTTGAATAACAGGTTGCTCCAATTAGTCGCCACCTACGACAAGCCTGACAAAAACACTATGAAAATGACAAATGTATTCCACAATTGGCTTTTTGGATATCTACTTCCCATTTTCTCTCTATGTAACATGTGTTGTGGAATAGCAAATGTTACTTTTATGGTGATTAGTAGCAATATACATAATATGCTTACAATTTTTTTTCAATACTGATTTTTCCAGAGCATGCTAAACTTGTGATTTCAAAGCAATTGTGACATGAAGTTTGTAGCAATCATTTTATACAATAGTCTATGATATTACATGGTATTTGATGTGAATAAAGCTATATCTTTGTAGTAGACGAACATAGTTAACTGAATGTCATGAAAATATTAGCACCATGATGATAGCCTTGATTGAGTGTATGCTAGGGCAATGCAGTGTATTATGATTGTTAAACTTTGTACCCAGAGGGTAATTGACACATATGACTAAACAACATAGCCCCACAATCCTAGCACTGCCTAGAAATGTTACGTCCTAAGGACTAATGAACGTAGTATTATAATAGTAGCACTGCTCTGAGACTTGATATCCGGAGGGAAATTGGGATCTGAGTGCAGACAACACCACAATATGTTAATAGCCCTTCCCAGAGACTTTATATCCGGAGGGAAATTGATATCTGTAACAGGGCAACATTACAATATCATCATAGAAACTGTAAATTTGGACTACCCCAAATTCTGAGGTATGTGTACCTGGTCAATTAACATTTATGATAGTACGTGGTAATTGATGTGAATTAAGCTGTATTATTGTAGTAGTTGAATTAGGAGAACATAGATAACTGAAACATTTATAATCGTAGCACTGCTCTGAGACTTGATATCCGGAGGGAAATTGGGATATGAGTGCAGAGACTTTATATCCGAACATTTTCTTTAACCATACGTATTTCTTGTATCACCTATCTTAGTATATACCTGAAATGATTGAAATAAATTTAGCTATTTAATTACATTGTTTTTCTATGAATATGTCATGGCTAATATATTTATGCTGTGCAACAAATACCTGCATACCCATGAATAACATTATCATGGAATAAACATGAGAGCTGACAACATATTTCAACAAGTTCCTGAGATGTAAAGTCTTAATATATAATTCTTGAAATCTTGAAAAATTGGCCGAGTAAGCCGAGCGCGGTACCGCTACAGATTCCCTGCCCATGGGCCTCTTGATAGTGTAGCGCGAGAGGCGCTGCGACTTGACCTGATTCTCGCTGCCAGCCGCGCCCAGCGGATTCCTTAGTCCCGTGCGACAAGGCGGATGCAGAGAAGAGCTAGCAGAACTGACACCCACTGTACTTCAAACTTACTTTGTGAGAAAACTGTTGGGTATTTATAACAGAAAATTATACACTTTGTTCAGAATAGAATGGGCTTCCTTCGATAGCAAACTTATTCACAATACGACCATTCGCGACAGAGAAACGACGCGATAACTTCAGATTTCAGTCGATTTTTAACTTCCACTCGTTTGTGACCGGAAATGACATCAGCGACTTCCCCAAAGGAATCACTATTCGGTTGACGCTCTCCATGGTAACATTTTACCCACGTTTTGGGTCCTGGAACGAAAATTGTCTCTTTTATAACCGATCGAAAAAACAAAAATTACCAATTTTAGCTGTTTTCCGAGCTTTAACCTGCGATTCGTGAGAAAACTACGCATTATTCCTGCTGTTATGCTGCGTACAAATGTTACGCAAAAAGTAACCTTCAAATTCATGTAAAAATTATCAAAATCGACCCAGTAGAATAAACATATTGGGGGGTGTTAATGCATTTGGGGGGCGCTTTTTTAACTTTAAGCTCAGTTTTTGAGAAAACTATATGACATATACAATAAAAGGAATAAGTTTGAAGTTCGGAAGTATATGGGCTACCTTCAGGTGCAAACATTTTGACGATACGACCATTAACGACAGAGAAATGACGCGATAACTTCCGATTGAACAGCTAAATAACGTTGTTTTGCTTGTAACCGGAAGTGACGCCATCGACATCCATGAGATCTTGGAATCCGACTTAAACGCACATGGAGCACATGTGACCCAATTTTTATCATAATCGGACATGTATTGAAGGTTTAACAAGTTAATAAACGTTCGAAATATTCATGAAACATTTGTTGCATTTGGATCGTGATGTAGCGCGGGAGGCGGTGCGATTTGACCTGATTACCGCAGGCGAGCAGCTTCTCTCAGCCGCGCGTGGCCGCTCGGGATTCCTTTGTTCTGCGCTACAGGTTGGCTGCAGTGAAAAGCCAACAGAATTGACACCCACTGTACTTCAAACTTTTTTTGTGAGAAAACTGTTGGGTATTTAAAGCAGAAACTCATACACTATGTTCAGAATTGAATGGGCTTCCTTCTCGAGCAAACCTATGCACAATACGACCATTCACGACAGAGAAACAACGCGATAACTTCAGATTTCAGTCGAATTTTAACTTCCACTCGTTCGTGACCGGAAATGACATCAGCGACTTCCCCACAAGAATCATCATTCGGTTGACGCTCTCCATGGTAACATTTTACCAATGTTTTGTGACCCTCGAACCAATATTGTCGATTTTATAAGCTATCGGAAAAAAATCACCAATTTTAGCAGTTTTCCGAACTTTTACCTGCGATTCGTGAGAAAACTACGCATAATTCCTGCTTTTATGATGCATACGAAATGTTACTCGAAAAGTAACCTTCAAATTCATGTAAAAATTATCAAAATTGACGAAATATTATTAAACATATTGCGGTGTTGATGCATTTTGGGGGGCGCTTTATAACTTTAAGTTCAGTTTGTGAGAAAACTATATGACATATACAATTAGATGAATAAGTTTCAAGTTCGGAAGTGAATAGGCTACCTTCAGGTGCAAACATGTTTACGATACGACCATTAACGACAGAGCAATGACGCGATAACTTCCGATTGCACTGCTAAATATCGTTGTTTTACTCGTAACTGGAAGTGGCGTCATCGACATCCATAAAATCATTCATCATTCGATAACCAGTGCCTCTAACAACATTCGACGAAATTTTTTATGACCATCCATCGAATATTGTCGAAGTTATAAACGTGACAGAGACACTCTCTGCAGAGTTGGCGGGGGATCGATTCGACCCTTCCTGGCTGATAAATGGAGAGACACGGCGTACTAAATCGTCAAATCTTTCGGGAGTCATCCTGAAATACCTGAAGTGTATTTCATTGTCTTGAAGTGTACACATTTCACTCACAAGGGCATGAAATTCACCAATTCTAATTCTGTATGCATTAAGTGGCCGTACATACCACCGCCTTCTCTTTGCTTCAAAGGGGTTCAGAATGAAAGTGCTCAAAGCCTCGTCTCTCATTGAGCTGTGTGCTAGGTGCACGACGCGCCTATTATCTCTTGAAAGTACTGCAGGTAATTTTCTGGGCAAACCCTGGCCTGGCCTCTTACTATGTCAATGCGGGCAACCCTTATAACTCTACCGTAGCCACACACATCGTTCGCATAGAGGAACCCACTTCTGGCGCAAGTTCATGGTCCGGGTACACCAAACGCGCTACAGAGGCCATCAAAGCCTCCAATGGCGTCCATTTATCAACCACAGTGAGTATGGGTGATACTGTCCACTATTGTCATAGTAATTAAGCCTGATAGATAAGATCTGTGGCCTGCTGCGACCTCTCAGTGGCTGGAAAGTTTGTTAACAGCTGACTGTTGATCAATAACCACAGTCAATTACCACAGTTCTTCAACATAGATACCATTTTTTGACATGATCCAAGTCTTGACGTTAATAGGATAAGTGTAAAAGCCTCCTGGAATTGCATATGCGCCTGTTTTATTACGCGCGAAACAAGTGGCATAGTGATATTAGCGCAAGGTATACCCTGGCAGACCCTCTCGCCGCAAATGTCTGCTTGTACTGCATGCGTGATTGGTTATTGAGGGACACAATCAGAGATAGAGATTCCCCATCCGACAAATAACTTCGAATTCCTGGATGCAGACGTACAGCTTCGACGCATACACCAATCTTTCACAGCGCTGAGTGCACACGCGATGCGGTCTTTGATTTTCAGCAACACAACAGGCAAAGACCCACGTACAAGTGAATTGTCACGATCCATGCGGCTACAGGAGTGCTTCCTGGACGTGGGCAATTTTTCCCTTTATGCTGGACGAACACTAGGTTTAAAAGTAGAGATGCACTAGAACCCTCCGATATAACTATTTGTAAATGTTGAGATACGTTTTGTATATAAGGGTTTATTATTTGTTGTTTTCCTTCAACGAGATGCTGCGCCAGAACCTATACTTTATATGCTGAGTATATGTATGTGTCTATATGATTATGCTTGATTGTTGGAATTTTGGACTGCGTGTTAGTATGTTATATGCCGAGTGAATGTGCATATGTGTGAACTTGGATGTGTGCGTGTTTGGCTTTGTACTCTCATGGGCGACACTCACCATGGAGCTGTTGAGCAGACATAACACACTGGCGCTGCTATTCTCAATGATATGTGCTGCGTCATCTTCGTCCATACCACCATACACAGTCAGTAGTTCCAGTGGCTTTTCGACTGCGGCCTTAAACGCACCTGCATCAACAATGACGCAATAGATCACACTCAACATTATTTCGCCCGTTGATCACTAACGGAAGCTGGCTTTATGTACAACATATTCTCATTGAGCCCGTAACGCTATCAGATTCCACATCGTATCACTAGTCACGCAAAGTCTTACCATCAGTGTCGATCGAGAGGTATTTGAGTTTCTTCAGTCTGCCAACTTCCCTAAGAATGCCTTCTTGTACGGTAACATCAGCCGCCCGGGTGAAGTGAAGCATCATTGTATCTATGTTAGATATCTCAGTGGCTGCTTCAGCTTGCTCACTTTGCCCATCTTGTACAGCTATCAACTGTGATAAGAAATAATGGACAACATGTCGATTGTATTGCGCTATTTCAGTCATTTCCAGCACGTGGCCGTCAGGGGCTAATAAAGGCAGCAGGAGATGGGGGCGGGTAAACTGGCCTTCATGGTACACCTGTAAGGCATATTGGCGACCACCCTCCTGCTGGTACACCGGTCAGATTGTACGATATCGCCCAGTATCTTTTCTGCTTTGTCGAGACAGTCGTCTGATGTCATGCCATGGACGCGCTCAAGTATCGTGTGTCTGTCTTTATCACCCAATAAACCAACAGCAAAACACAGAATAACATCCAGCTGCTGGCCCTTATTGCGCCTGATAAGACCGCGAATGTTGTCCAGAGCAGTGTTGACAATGTGCAGCCCACCAACCCATTCAAGATTGGTCAAATGAATAAAGTAGAAATAAATAACATGACGCATTCCGTCACTTTCCAGTGTTGGCTTTTGTAAATGACGTCATCAGTCCCCCTTGTTTGACTTGGTTCTCGTCTAGCCCACACTTCTTAAGCTGATGAGATTGAAACAAGATTTGCTTGTTACCCAGTTCATCAAATGCAGTGTTTGCTAGCTTGGCTAGATTACCCAGGAAGGCCACTACTAATGGATTGCTCCACATTTCCATTTCAGTTGTCGGAATGAAATCATCGAACCTGAGTGTTTGTCGGAGGACGGGTATCATTTGGACGGAGTACAGGGAGGGAGTTTTAGTTCGAGGAAATTTCCAATCTTTAGAAGTTACCCATGTGAGATAACTAAGAAATTTCTGTAGGTTGATAGGAATGCTCAACAGGCTAGCGATATCATCAGGTAGTGTTGGTGCGTCCATCTTGCTGGTGACATTCTTCTCCAATAGTGTCATCACTGATGTAGCCGTCAGACCAGCTAACTGTACCACTCTTTTGACCCCTAAGTCCTCATTTGTAGATTTGAAAGGTCTGCTCGTCAGCAAGACCTGCGCATCAGGCAACATCTTACCGCTGACGAGGTTCTTCAGAATGGCTCCAGGTTTAGCCTTTGCTGTTGGGTCTGATACATTTAACCGATCCTTCATAAATTCTTCGCACTCGTCATAGCCATCGAGGACGATCAATGTTTCTTTTTGTCGTTCCTCTACTTGTTTAATAAATGTCTCTTTGTTCTCCCGATTGGACAGAGCTTTGCTGTAATCGAACAGTATATCAGCTAGAGATACCGATGACGCCATGCTTACAAGTGCCTTCAGTGAGATGAAAAATATGTATTGATGATCCATCCATTTGCCCTTAACGAACCAGTCGAGTATGGTATAACATATGGAGGTTTTACCCATACCCATGCCAGGCCCACCCAGCATGAGTACTGAACGAGGACGACCGTGACCATCGTCATGGAGGAAGTTTTCTAGCGTAAGTTGTTCTCTGCCAGACTTCTCTCAACACACAAACTCGTCATACGCGCGTCGTTTCTGTCGGTCAGGCGCTTTAAACCGTGATTAATAATGACAGGTTGGTGCTGGTCCAGTGGAATCACGTTTCCATACTGTTTCTTCTCCATCTCATTTCTCTCGTCGATCTGCATACGGTAGCTCTCCTTTAGTTTGGTCATATACTGGTCGAGATCTGAAATGATAAAGTCACTCACCTGGATTACGTCATACAATGATGACTGCAATAACTCGGCATTCGTTCCCAGTAGTGAGTTCAGCATGTAGTATAGACGCACCATGCGTTGTATACATCCCTATGTAACTAATTACCACTCCTCGGTCACTCAGGTAAAGCACAATACCAATCTTACATAGCACTCTGTCAATTTTAACTAATAAAATCACATGATTTGCACCTCAAGCTTAACAAACTTCTCCACTGGTACATATGTATTTATCGTTCATGTAACTAGCCACCAGTTGAGTAGTCAATGAGGCACGGACTACTTTGGGGGAGGGGGGGGGTGTCGAAGGGTGAACAAATGGTTTTAAAATGGTTTTAGACCTTATTTCAGTATTTTGTTCTGTTTCTGACTGCAAAAGGCTCGAAAATGACACCCGTGCCCGCCTGCCATCTTCTAGGTCGCGAATGATGGCAACCCCACCCGTATGGTCGCTCTTTCAGACGGATGGACGGTATACGTTTATAAATGCCTAAAGCATGCACCACATGGCAGTGACCTCTGAATAGTCACGGAGGTGCAGCAAGAAGAGCTATTTTGAGTGTTGTAAAGTAAATCGATGGCGGCTAAACAGGGGAGCGACAATACGCCGTCTGTGTATATTGTGCGGACAAAGATTCAAATATGCTTAGTATGCTCAAGAGGGCGGTGTCATTTCCTCACTAGCAAGCTACTTCTGGCAGAACCAGAAAGCTTGTGAATTGAGCGTCGCCAGGTAGAAGCTAATCCCATGCAACCTGTCACCTATCAATTGCTATTATGTAACTTAAGCAATCTCCTCTGGTTGCTTTTAAGCAATCACGGCTGATTGCTGATTTTGTGTCCGCAGTAGTTAGCTTATAGCCAGACTATGTCCGCAGTAGCTGACCCGTTCGCAGTAGATGGCCTATAGCTAACCCCCGCAATTAATATGTTCACATTCGAGATCAATATGTCCGCGGATATGTACTAAACGTTCGCGGATATATTATTAATGGAATTGTCCATAGAAAAGAGCTACGCGGAAAGGGTCCGGCCAATGACATTGCCAAAGATAACTGAGTCGGCAAGACATACAAGCAACACATACGAGTCAACTCATGACTCATAACTCATGCATGTGGAACCAGCATGAGTCCACCCAACCTCAGACCAACCACGGGCCAACCCTCCTCACTGTACACTGCTGAAGGGCTTGGCACTCATACTCTTCCAGCCCCAGCCATCAAGAAGGTTGGAAGAGGGGATAGAGAATGTTAGAAGAAAGGTAATCGCTCTTGGGGTGTGCATTCGACACATAGGGGATGACCAGTATGAGTCCGATGACTATGGCTTTGAATTCCGAGTCCACTACTGGATCTGGCACGTGGATTACCTGTGGTGGCCTATATCAGTAGCCGCTGTTGGTATGATGCGGTTATAGTGGTGTAAGAAGAAGGTATAAAGGAGCGTCAGTACATCAAGCCAGCGGAACAATCAGCTGACTATCGTGTTCTTAACCCAGTGCCCCCATGACATCCACCAGAGTTCTACCTGGAGTGAGTAGGTGGTACACCACAGAGCACCGAGGAGTATGTGTGAGTGCCATAGGCTACCTCCCTAGGCTATAACAATTCATCCCGCCGAGAATTATATCTTCTATACATGGGGTAAGCCTACTCCAGTCACGAGATAGATAACATCGCAGACAGGTAATGAATGCGTTTGCCAGGTGATGATCCTGAGCGTTATCCTTTCTATCTAAGGACCACTCTCATCTCTCATCTAATGCCGTTGCCTCAACATAGGTATATTACATTTCATACACCTGCCCCTCTGCGTATCGTTCATTGCTATAACATCGCCCACCCTATGAAGCATAACGCTATGCCCATGCTTGCGGTCTGCCATACTTCTCTAGCCGCTAGCAGATTAGCTCTGGGTATACCTAGGCTTGCACGTGATGAGGTTAGCGGTATCCGATTCACCTGCAGTGTGATCTCAACGCGAGATATAACCAGATACACTAGTTTGGCCCAATAGAGATAGTCACCTTCGATCTATACCTTCCTAGGATGTCCAATGGTCAGCCCCTGTGCGATATGGATAGTATGAGCATAACCATACAGCCATTTGCTTGGTTCACCTGGTAGGGAGCATTGCCTAGTACTCACTACAGACAGAGTGACATAAACTACATCATTCACAACCAATCTCTACTTCGTCCCATTGGATAACGTCACCAGCCTAATCAGTCTCTTGATCTTCTGCGGATGATATATCAATAATACCCTCTCGTCTGGGAAACGATTCCTATGGTGATCCAGTATGGTAGCTATGAGCTGGTCTCGTATCTTCTTACGGGACTCAAGGATTATATCATTAGGGTTCCGCGCTTGTATGAAGTCAGCCCACTTAGCTAGCGGTGTAGCCTTCCGCAATAAGTGACATTAGACTAATTGCTTTGCAGCCTCATTTCTCTCTTGAGCCGCTGCAGGATGAGGTCGTCGCGCGCTCTGTAATCTCTAGTGACATCCTCGTATTAAGGGTAGCCGCAGCAGATGACTTGAGCGCAGAGGTCTGGTAGCCAAATGAGGAACACCTCTAAGATAGTTAGAGGTACAGTGCAGATATCATCCCATATCACTATCCGTAGTACTCTCTTCTGGCCTATGACTTCTGGTGACCA
The DNA here is from genome assembly GCA_034190875.2 of Urechis unicinctus. Lineage (NCBI taxonomy): Eukaryota > Metazoa > Annelida > Polychaeta > Xenopneusta > Urechidae > Urechis > Urechis unicinctus. The sequence goes on from CM067342.1 coordinate 7,250,702, forward strand.
ATCTTTATTACCGTACCATCAGAAGAAGTTATGATAGGTTTACACTTCTACACCTCGCCCACTCAGGTTCTTTGCTAGGCGGTGCTATGGTGTCAGCACTACTGGGGATACTCCACGGAACAGCTCAATGGCTCGTGTGGCTTACCACAGCCAGGTAAGATAGCTCATGGCTAGCCAGCTGGTCATACATGGATGGAGCTACTGACTCAGGTAGGCGGAGCACATCGCTACCCCACATGCTATCGGCAGGTGTAAACTCAGCATACTTGCATGACATCATCCCATCCCGCTTGTCTCGCCATTGGCCAGGTAGTGAAGTCTTCTGGTCAGCCGAGCAGATCTCATTGGCGGTGACGCGAGATAGACTTGGCTTTGCGATGAAGGTTGAGACTGTAGCCACATGGCTGATCTCAGATGAATGGAACGGCCTCAGCATCTATATCAGGTTGATGTGAACGTAGCCCATCATTCTTGCTCGGAGGTGAGTGTACTGTCTCTGCTTGCCCTCGTAATAGCTTACGATCCTGCAGAAGGGACACGGGTTAAATTCAAATAGATCAGACTGAGGCGAGATCTGTATTATAAAGTTTTTCTCAGTCTCATCAATCACTTGCCGACGGGAGAACCATCCCACAGTGTGCCCCTGAATGAGCTTTCCTATGATGATCCTATTCAGCCCGTTGCTGCCCGGGAGCAACACCTCAGATTGCTTGTGGGGGGGGGGGGGGGGGCACTATGCCTTCACCTAGATGTAATGATGTCAATATTTTCCTCTCCTGGAGTCAGACGAAGATGTGGATAAGTAGCCATATCTTTGATTGGATATGGGCTCCTAGCCAGGACACTATGGTGGGATGAGTGGTAAGTACAATTGACCACGTTATGACCTCTGACAAGTGAAGTTATCGCAGGATAGAGGCCAATTTATCGTTACCCGTCTGTCTAAAAGCGTGGATGGCCAAACCTTAAAAATATGGAGCACAATCACCTTTACTCTTGAAGTGAGACCGGGTAGCTACCACGTACGTATTCACGAGACGCCAGGTCCATATCTTTGAAGACTCCCACTGATGTAGGTTTCCACTGATTCTTCTGCCTCACGAGCAGGCTGACTGCATGCGTATCTCTCTGGTAAGCTTCACAGTTGTAGATTCGGGACGGCGAAATTCTTGATCATTCGCCACCAACTCTCCTCTTGTGCATCCAACAAGGCTTTAGAAAAAGCATACGTAAGGCAGACCTTCTCAAAGAAGGCTCTGACATACTTAGCTCTATGTGCGTGTTCCATTCTATATACCCTATGGAAGCTATTTGTTCAAATGGGCACCTAACTTACGCCGAACGTTATATGGGAGAATGAGGTATAGTATGGTAGAAGTGTGATAGGAGTGGGGTTGTCGTGGGTGGTCGTGGGTGGGCGTGGGTGGCCGTGGGTGGGCATGGGAGTTGGGTATAATATTGTTGTAGTGTTGTTGTAGCCTAGTATATCACTAAATATGACGGGCTGGGTTGGGAAGACTGGCTGGGCGTGGCTGGGCGTGGGTGGTAAGATCTTTTTGAGCTATAGTCTTGGGTACCATTCGCAGAAAACCTCTCCGAAGATGCAGTGCAAAACCTACGTGCAGACAAGGGAAGATTTTCCTTTGATGCCGCGAAAAACAAGTATGGTATCCGGTCAACTAGGCCGTCGACAATTTTGGCAACAAAGGCAACGTCAGTTAAGGCAGAGGCAGCGCCACCGGCGACCTCCAAGAGTCCACCGAGAGAATCCCACTAAAGTCCGCTACAATGTGTTTTGAACGTAGCCCCCCCCCCCCATCCCCCACAAGATATACTTCCATTCCATACTGCGCTACGATATGGCATCCCTAGTGTTTGCGATTTGTACTGTATAATACGAAATATAGAGAAAACGGTGAACGATATATAGAAACAAACTTGGACACTACTACAACAGACATAGAATTTGTAGAAGTCCCCCCCCCCTCCCCACCAAAGTAGTCCATGCCTCATGGACTACTCGTTGATACGCTGTGAGACCATAAACGAGTTACCACTAGCTGGCATCAATGGTATGGTCTCCTCTGTATGCGATATTCCTCCCGTCTGCCTTCTGTCAGTCAAATATGACATATATTAGTATTTGTCGTGTTTTACGCAAACAGAAGCATCAATGTTGCTGCTGCATGTCACTGTTAAAAACGTGAAGTAAGCTAAGCAAACAGTAGCAAAGACTAACATCCAATATCATATGAAAGTAACTGGCAGTCCGTGGGCCTTCGTACCTTACACAAAGCGCTATAACAGCCAGTAGTAGGCCACATATGACGACCGGAACCAGCACATACACGGCAACTAGACCAGGACTCAGCTGGGTAGGTTCGGATACAGGAATCTGTTCACTGGTGATGGTTTCATCTGACGTTGGCGGGGGTTCAGAAGAAGTACTTGCCAGGGGCGCAGCAGTAGATGTAGGGCTAGCAACCATTTCCTCGTAGATATCTGGCGAAAGAAAATGGCATTAATGCAATGACTTGTTATGTAGGTTAAAACGGCTGCTATGAAGCCTTTCCAGTAGAAACAATATTTTAAGTGGATATTACCTACCATAGCAGTATATTTCACATTGTCGCAGCGATTTCTCATTTTGGTCGTTACAGATGTCAAGGCATGGTTCACACTTTCCAGTCTCTTTGCTGCAGTACAAAGGCGAATCACAGGTCGGTTTGCATCGAATGACACAAAAATGTGGTCCTGTGTATCCTCCGACTTTCGTACTACATATCTGATCGAGCTGACATTTGGACTCCCCACACAAATCAAGGCACATGTCTATTTCGGCGTCGTAGTATTCGTTTTGGAGACATATGGGACCGATGATGCTCAGACTGCAACAGAAGGACAGTCTATGTAATCATTACTAAATGACTACACTCATGCCCGGCACCATAGCGTAGTGTTTGATGTACGAAGTCAAGCACCAACATCTCCCTACCTGTCAGTAGCTGTCAACGGTGCCGTGGAAGTTTGGAAGCCACTCGCAGCAATGTCCTTGTAGATATCTGGTAAAATGAGAGATTATAAAATGACGCATTATATTTTATAAGCTAGACAATGTTTGAACGGAACCCTAACTGTAAAGTCCAATATATGCCAGTTTGATGTGGTATTTTCCTCGCTCATTTGAAATGAGGACCTACCATAGCAGTGTATTCTGCACTGACGCAGCATATCTTTATCCGAATAGCTGCAGATGTTGGAGCACGGGTTACAGTACGCGGTCTCTGTGTTGCAGTACATAGGCAACGTGCAGGTTTGAAAACAGAGATCACCACATATATAGGGACCTTCGTGTCCAGAAACCCGTTCAGTGCATATCTGATGAGGCATACATTTTTCCCCTCGGCACAAATCAAAACACGATTCCCTGTCAGCATCATAGTATTCGTCGTCGCTGCACATGTGATGCGTAGTGCTCCGACTGTAACAAATGATATGGGTTGTTTAATCGTTATAAGATCGCGGCAATCATCGCATCTGTTTACTTGAATAATTTAATGCCGTTGTATACGATTTCAGGCATATATTAAATGAGTTGTTACTTATTGTAATAACAGTACATTCAGCCACTAGATGTTGCTAGATATAGCAGCAATTAATGATAATAATGCTTACATCTTCTAATATCAATAATACGATCAGGTAATAATATAACTTGTTTCTCGAGATATCATACCTGGTTATTTGTGCCATGTCAACACTTAAGGCTATCAGCACCAGCAGCTGCATGGATCCAGCAATGATGCTCCATCTACCCATTTTCACTTCTATTTGACAGAATTGTACGACTGCTTAAATATGCAATAACAAAACGGTAATTTCCTCATCCGGAACAAATAAATGAATATATGACATTTTGATATCAGCCCTAATACGTTACTTCTTTCGCTCTACATGAATATGTGGCAGCAGATCGGATAACATTTGGCATGTATCAAATATTCCATATTTGATGTGAAATCAGTACCCTCATAGACAATGATACTTTTCTGTTGGAACAGAAAGTGAGAACATAACGGTAACAATGATCAGCCCAAATATTTATAAATCATTGGCAAATGAACAAATATAACGGATGTGGTAATAGAAGGTATAAATAGACAGTTATGATCCGCCATAGTTGATAATGAACCATGATAACGGCCAGTATTGATGCGCAGTAATGACAGTCAGTGATAATGGTTATAGTGATTATGGAAATTAATAACTGTGATAATTGGCAGTAAGTACGGACAATAAGATTAGTCACTATGTTGGGACAGTGAAAATGGCCATCAATAATTGTCACTAAAATTTATCCGTGGGAGATGTCTGCAAGTAGGGAGGCTGATAATAGTATACAATCCTTTACAGCATCAACGGTCCGCAGGAACGGATAAGGATTATGATAAGCATGAGTTGACAGTGATAATGGTTTGGATTAATGGCCAATGAGAATGGTTCGCAACGTTGAACAATGACAATCGAGCGCAAAGGTGAGTAAAGTCTGCCTGAATGTGGGCAAGGTAGCTTGTATACAACAGGTACAGCGAAGTGGTCGATACTTTGACAAATGGATGCGAGCAACGTCCCTAGGATGATCACGCTCGTTAATTTCCTCTCAACATGAATATTCATTACCACTTGCCCACACTTGGCTCCCGGTTAAATGCACACATACCCAAGCGTTCTCACGTGCATGTGATGAGGAATATAACCATACCAGAGAGCCCCTTGGTCCCCAAACCCTAACACACGCCTTAAACAAATGAACAACCCTACACAAAATCATGATCTTGTTGAAAACTGTGACCCACACGAGCTTTCTTGTGTAACTATAATTAAATAAGTCACTGAATGGGGACAGTGTGAATGGCCATCAATAATTGTCACAGATATTGATCAATGAAAAAACCGGATAATAGTTCACAATCATTTACAGCGCGAATGGTCCTCAGGGAATGGAAATGGTTAGCATAACAGTGATAATAGTTTGTACTTATGGACTATGAGAATGGTCCGCAAATGTGGACATTGGGAATGGACCGTAAACATAGATTGTGCAAACAGCTAACAATAATGGACGATGAGAAGGTACGCCGTGTCCTGAGGAAAGTTGACCGGACATGATAAATGCACACAATGTAATGAACATTCAACCATGCAATGAGACAACCGGCTGTGCAGCATATCTCCCTACACTTCATATTGTATTGTATCTATGTATAGTGGCCAGGTATCCATATGATTCTCGCCCAGCACTGTAACGTACAGTGATCATTCGGCGGTGTACTAGGCCCACTAAGGGAAAATGCTGGAATGGCCGTGACGACGGTAGGTCAGGAACATGTCGCTATTGTGAGATGAATAAAAATGGGAATCGATAAACTAACCAGGCAGTGAACTTTAGACGATGCCACAAATGGATTGCATTATGGTTTTGGATGAGCTATTCAATCGTTTGCCGCAAAGCCGGCCGACTTCATCGTATCCTTTCACAGAGTGCTGCTAAGCGCCTGTCGCAAACTGGACCTCACACTCAAAGTGAGCGTTGTTGTCAATAATTGGAGATGGTGTTAGCCGGTACTGCTGCCATAGTCGACCCAGGTTAATCGTGATAAATCACTTTTGAAACCCCTTAAATCAATTGAGCAGTATTCTTCGAGTCAATCGCCATGTCCGTCAATATTGCGCCAATAAAAGTGGCCAACATACAAACGCTCACCAGTGATAGACTCCAGTTGTCATGTTATTTGATTTATTGCAAAACGTATTGGGACTATGGTGTCGTTTGTCCCTTATAGGGAATATGGCACATTACATTATCGCTTCCTAGAAAGGTATAAAACGCTTGCCATCAGAGCTGAATTTCGAAAAGAAAATGCGATTATTAGACGCAGCTATGCTAGAAATGTAATGGTGGATTGCTAATGCTATCATGTGTCATGTTCATATATCGCATGTGAAAGTCGTACTACATACCCAGTGCTTTCCCGGTTGGATTTGAGGGCCAAACTAGTGAACAAACTATCCACTCGCTTGAGTTTAACAACATTGGTAAATCTGATGTGGTTTTCTCCTTTCGAATGAACCGATTTATCAAAGACACTCACGAGCAGGCAGACTTATAAAGTCGAAGGGTTAAACAGTATATCGCAGGTGGTTGGTTTTGCGAACTGCATGGAGCGAATTGGGGTCGTTTTTGAACTTACCAATGGCAAGCATTCACACCCACACCAACGCCCACACCCACACCTACACACACACATAACACACACACACACATACACATACACTCGCAAACACGCATACTCACACATGGGATAATCTGATTGTCGATCACAAGATGGGGTGTAGCAGTAATTTGCACTATGTTGATATAATTACATCATTCACATGTGCTAGAAATACAACTGCATATGAGCAAGCAATAGGTTCCTTACTGTTTTGTTGTGCAAGGTGGTCTATGAGAAATGATATTCGTAAAATGATGATTTTTCGAATAACAGTGCAGCAAAAACGACCAATGGTTATGCTTGGACGAGAGAATTGGATCATAGACGAGGAATTAAAAATGAACCATGCAAATTGTCAGTAAAACGAACGGTAAGAATGGGCAGTGAGAATGGAGAGTTAGATTTGCCGGAAAGGTTTGGCAGTAACAGTGGTTCGTAAGAACACAAAGTGAGTATTGGCACTGCAAAAAGGTCCTAACAATGAGGAAGTCAGATCATATAAAAGGTATGACAACGGTATCTACTCGTCCTATCAGGGTCGTCCAAGTCGACAGTATAAACTCGATGAAGCAATGCGCAGAGAGTCAGAACCTTTGTCACGTAAGGTAGGTAGATAAAGGCCATTGATCCGGGCAGTACTATCCGTAACGAGCTTTATAGCAGTATATTAAAAAAAATAGCATAGTGGTCGCGGCTGTTATGAATGATTAGGGACAATGACTAACAAGTCAATAAATCATATATTTAAGACAGAGAAATCATTAACTAGTACCTAGCTGATAACAACATCGCTCATGTCGTCTTAAAATAATGGACTATAAACACTGGTCTCACCTATGCACTTTGGACTAGCGTGACAAGCTCTTTGGTACTTACCTGATAAAAATCGCGCTCATGTCGTCTCAATATAATAGTACATTACCTCTCCTCTCATCTATACACCGGATATATGTACACACACATCAATCACCAGACCAAAGGTGTAACCGTATGCATATTGAGTCGCGCGCGTGCGTCATAAAGGTGCGTATATTGTCCAATAATGATTGGGCATATGGCACAGTTCATTCGAGCAACAGGTTTTGACTTCTGAGCGAATAATTCCTCAAGAGATGATTTGCACCAAGCTACTCCAGCTCATATACTCCCATCCGCGCCTGAGCTCTGTTATGGGCAATGTCAAAGGGCAGTAAGTATCAGAAGTATGAACGGACAGCAACAATGAGCTTGGTTAGGAGCGAGTAAATGATAATCCATGAGATTTGGTTACATGAGAGGGCGCTTTGCGTGATTAAGCGGAATATAATAATAATTGCAATTGAGTCAGTACGAACACAATGTATACATTGGAACTGGTAGTGCTGCGCTAGTCAAGTAGACTGTGAATAATAGCTTCGAGCGAGGCCATTACGGGTTATTTTTCCCATAAAAAAAACTTCCATGTAGGGGTGATTACTTCACAGATGCCCTTTTCTCTTATTGCCCAAGTTATCATGATTTTTCCAAAGCAGAGTATGTCCGTCCTAGCGATATTGCGTTCATTGTGTGTTCAATCTCGCGTTTGTCATCGTACTTATTCTCTGATTGTAACACTAAGCCCATTTATGTAAAAGTAATTAGTTTCTATGAGATTCAAATCACATTGGTGACACTCGTAGCAATTGATATATATGTAAGCCAAACTGAGATATCGTGGTGATAAGTAATCTTGACGCTGATTTTTGTATGGAACAATAGAAACACTGTTTCACAAGAGGGTATGCGATGTAGAACCACAGGTGGAGGAGCATTACGTAGCACAATGTCACTACCGTTAAAAGACACAATAACATTTCTTCAATATACTGCTAGCCTGACAAAGTACGGAGGATTTAAGACCTAATTAAGATGAAAATATCTCCGACACATTGTAATTCCTAGTAGCCGAGTGTCTGGACTAAGGGGCGGACATATCCTTAAACAGGGCCATTAGCCACTACCTAGAACGTTTGTGACACATTTCCGCCATCAAATACCGTCGTGAAATGTCTTACGTGGATAATATGTGAGAATTACAGGGGCGGTAATAATTAGCTTTGAGATTGGGCAAGGTGGAGTGTGTAACATTTGAGTTTGGAACGGACAGCAGAGATCAGAGAGTGAATATATGCCTTTGTAAATTGGGCTGGGTTTGGATGAAAGACATGAAACCTATCGAGGCGTTATTAATTCATCCCATTAAGCTGACATCAACTTGAATGCACGTTCAACCAAAATGATTTGGGGGATAGAACTCAACAAACAAGGCGCCGGGTGTGGAATAAACTAAATGTGCTTTGTAATGTGAATAAGTACGGGTGGAAACCTTGGAAACAAAAACGTGCTCGGTTTCTCGACCAAATGACTCATTCATGTCTGTTGTTTTCTGAGTTGTATAACTAATCTACATAACTACCTCTGCGCGGTCGTACATTACTCGCCATTTGATTAACTAACGTTCAATAGGCTGATCTTATATCTTGTAATGGCGATTACCTAAATATTACCCACTTTATACCGCAGCTGCCAGTTAACTTGGCTTTTAGCACTTCAATGAGAAAGTTTCCCATTCGATGTGCTCCAAATCTGTTCAACCACTGATTCGTCATTTTATGAGTACTCTAAAAGCAACTCGCCTGTCGTTTACGTTTATAAAAGTAAATTGTTCAATAACCACGTCGCCGCTGAGTTCCACTTCATGTTATCGATATTTTCGGTTTTAACCGCTATCATATCAGACAACAGGATACAACGAAAATGGAAACACTCAAAAGCCGAGGGTACGACTTGAAATTTTTGTAAATCATTGGAAGACATATACGTTCTTTATGCAATGTTTTGGCTATATTATCACCAAGTACTTGTTATTTAAGTCGATAATAAAGGTTTCACTGATAGTGAGCAATGCCAGTACATATATATTGTGGTTGTACGTTATCGTGACATTTGGACGAAATTTCAGTTGAACTATATGATCTTAGGGATGAAAACAAAGAAGACAGATGGACATGACACATCACTGCATGACGGAGTTTTAAAGAATAATAAATAACTAATCATGCTACTATTATCCCGACACAGATGACCTAGTTAGGATGAAAATAAACTTGCCAAGTTACCAATCTCGCCGCATGGGAATCCTTGGTAGCATAGTGTCATGTACATGGATATGGATATTCCGATGGTAGCCTAGCTTAAATAATCATTGATGTAAACGTTCATCTAAGCTCCCTTGGAACATCCCGCATATCGGGGTTTGTACAAGTGGACAGACTTCTAGCTGAATAATCTCCATCCTCTTACTGTTTGGCACAAAGACCAAAACCCACTTGCAGCGCCAGTGTTACTTGAGCTCTAAAGTCCATAGCTGGGTTTGTTCCATAACCTAAATTTTCCTGCTCATTTGACTAAAGGTATGACATTACAACGAACTATTTTTTTACATAATCGCAGTACCATTATCACAAGTCATTTCAAATGAGGACAAAATTTGATGTGAAACCCAGCAACAAAGCTAATTTACAATTCACTTTGCTGACATCCAAAAATGACGAAAGATGGTTGCCCGTTCACACTTTTAAAAAACGAACCACAGTTGATGGCGAAAAACATTACCCCTGATATCCGTACTGTGGAAAAATGCGCGATTACGTGGCATGTGTACAATATTCAACCCTGGCTATGGAATAACAAATGACGTATCAGACACAGAACAAATGACTATCCTTATGCGATAACAGACAATTATTATGGTGGGAACCAATGAGAAAAAGCACCACATAAATAGAGAGTGAAAATAGCTTGTGAGAATAGATAGTAAGATATTCCGCAAGAATGGGCACTGATATATGATATCGATGTGTTTGGCATGATATGTCCCAAGGAACGGGGTAGTCTTAGCTGGCATGAAACCAATAAAGATAACCACAAAGGAAGTCGTCTTAGCTTCTGCTGTAATCAAGGCTGCAACAATTACTGCGTCAGCCAAATAGACGCAACTGTGAGGCTATCGTGGCGTCCATTGCTGACAAATATATATTTTTGTTCCATAAACTATCTACGCTTGGTGTTTGGGTCTGATAATAACCTGCCTTATAACATGGTGAAGCACTACTGCTGATTTCACTTTAACACTGATAAAGATAACCACAAAAACACAATCATACATTATGTTAAAATCAATGTCTCTCAGTTCGATTTAAATTATATAAAAGACCGCACAAACCCATTAAAACGTTGCACCAAGTCTTGTGTTTTAGTAAATAATGCTGTGACGAATGACATTGAAATATGCTATCGTGGCAAGCAATACTGCGAATGATATTTATTCCCATAAACTATTGAAGCTTAGTCTTCGCTGATGAATATCAAATTCATGTCTTCTCAGCAGAACTGCTAATGCTTATAGCATTTTACCCCTTTTGTATAAACAGAAATATCACGCGCGACCCTTACTTTCCCGAGTTCCTCAACGGGGAATCACACCGTACAAGAAGTGTTGTTTAACAATATGGGTGTTTCATTCACGCAGTTAATAGATTCATTAAAGTAGGAGTCGTCAACTCAGAAGCAACAATTTATGTGATAACGACTACTCGCCAATATTTACAAATGGATGGGGCAACGACGATCGTGCTAAGCATTATCTGATTTATATGCTCTTGACAGAGATTTCATAAACGGCCATGGGATTAGCTGATTACAGTCTCGTTCATTTCTTCTCAACATAAGCGCTGGTCCCATGCGTGACTCCTGAGATATGTACACATAACAATGGGTTCCTACTCGCATATATGTCATAGAGGAATTTAACCATGCCACGCAGCCCAGTCATCCCCCCACCCAAATGACAACTAGGCCTGCACTCTGTCATGAGCAAGGAGGATGAGCAGTAAGAATGGGACATGAAAAGAAAAGTTCATTAAGTAATAGTAACGGGCAGCAGAGAATGAAACAAACTTTCCGAATAACAACCCTAAAGTGGTTGTTTTGACAGGCTGCATGGCGTGGCTCGATAGCATTGCAAAGCATAAAAAGCTAAGCACAACACACGGCGCGATCAGATCTCCATTGGGGTATGGTAGGCAACCTGAAATGACAACCCCCCCCCTAATATTTTTAATACCCTTTCTAGGTCGATGAACCGACAGTAGTCGATCAGCAAAAGGGGAGCTTGTTATATAGTTCATGGATTGATATGGTTGATAATTAATTATACTCGTAGACTTATAATATAGGCTAGCAAAACTTTGTAATGAGAAGAGGCTGCAGGATTGGCCAATGCAAAAGGTGAGTGACATTGTGTCATGTTCATTGGACCTAAGTTGGGTGATGATAAATTTGCATCGAGTGACAACGAGCAATGTTAACGGGTAGCAGAAAAATAATCTGCAAGAATGGATGGCGGGGATAGGCAGGGAGTATGGGGATTGAGAATAGACATTGATCATTCGCTGAATAATGAGTGGTGTCATCCTGACGATGGGAACAATATTTATGCGTCAACAAATTATTAAACTAAACCAAAGACAAATAGCAAGAAATTACCAATGCTTAATTTGGAAAGATGGCTAATAATATTCGTGAAGACGAGGTAAGTTACTAATGCTAAATGTGAGCATACATTGACGCAGTCCGCAAATTATATATACACGAAAATATTATCACTTATAGTCATCCGAGGGTGGAACTTGGCAAAATAATAGGAATATTCGATCGCAAAGGCGTATTTACTTGACCTCAAAGCTCATCGCTAAACACTGACAGATGCAAGCACATGTGAATCCATCTAGTCAAAATTGTCTATAAAGATAAATATAAAGGCATAGTTCTCAAAAGAGGTGACTGAGGGTAACTAGCAATCAGAGAATGAAGTCTAACATGCAGGGCCGAGGGGTTATACAGCCTCGAACACAACTTGTGTCATACCTCCAGTATATATCATACATTAAGTATTTATCATGATCATGGCGATTTTTGGGGAATGTCACAGGCTTATAAAAACCGTGTGAAAGTGTCAACAAAGTCCACCATCATCTGCATAATATATATATGGTTCTATGTTTGAGTGGGAATAGGGGTTTGTATGCTTTGCGTCATGTCGTGTCTGTGCTCGCTTTTCTCATATGAGATAACAGAATAATTTTATGGCCCACTCGAAAGAGGAAACACTCTGCCACCTTAAGTGCGACTTGAGCTTGCCGTTTAACCTCAACACACATGTTTGCGTCCTTTTCTGCCAAAAAAATGACGACAATATGCACTGATCAAATCTTTCGCGTGCGCTCTGTACACGATGCTAAGATTGCGCGCGCAGTGTCTCTACTGAGCGCCGGACCGCTATGTATATATAACTAGAAAGTATAAAACACGTGTCTCCTAATGTCCAACCCTTTATCTTATTCTGTGTCCGTGACCAGGGAGATAATTCATTGCGTTCAGTGCTTTGACAATTGAGCATTCCGTATTCGATGATATACTTCCAAACGACTAATATTTTGCGCGGAACCAAGAGCGAGTTTGTCACAGTCCAAGTGTCGCTTGCATGTTAACCATATTATCATACTCGTACGCAATATGGTAGCATAGACACATGTTGACACAGGTGGTGATAAGACTTCATAGGAAGATATGCGAGGTTGTGGTGGGGTGACGAGGGGAGGGGGCAGGTAGTGTGACTCAAGTGCAGCAAGAGAGCATGAAGGGCATCGAGATCTGAGAAGGCGTAAACATGGTGGGCTAAGACAGTAAATTTTGAGCATTCCACTTAACTCAAGTGACCATAAAAAACCTTCGCCTTATCTCGCGTCTGTGCTTCCTCGTCTCATAAGAGATGATTTAGTGAATTTATAGCCCACTTGAACGAGGAAACACTTGGCAGTATTTTGTGCTACTTGAGCTCACCTTTATTCATCAACACACATGTATTCATCGGTCTCTGGTGAAAACGTCTGACAACATCAAGTACTTTTTATCACAAGCGCTAGGCTCACAATACAAAGATTCCACGCAGTGATCCACTTAAGAGCGCCGAGCGGTTATCTATATATGACGGGGGCTTAAAAAGCAATGGACTCTTGCTGTATAACTCCTCCCTCACTCTCTGTATTTCACTGGAACATCATACATTGAGATAATGATTGCGGATGCACTTTGAAATCTTTTCGACAATCAAGAGTTCTGCCTTTGATTATCGTTTTTCAAGCAACTACGTATTTCCACTTGCATATATACCATTTTGTCATACACATAGAGCATATCCTATAATAGAGACATCACCATGTAATTCCAATTTCTGACACAAGTAGGGATAATAGTGACTCCCAGAAACATGAGATGGGTTTGGAGATACAGACGAGGGGAAGGGGCAGAAATTTAGTATCAAGTGCAGGAAGGGAGCAGGATGTGCCAATAGGGTGAGGTTTTGGCTGCAAGGAAGGTGCGACTTGAGTTTGTTGTCAATCACCAGCAGGCATGTTTCTTCCATCGACTAATCAGCGGACACAAACGCATACAGTCATCCCGCTAAAACAGAGTAGATCAAGATAATAATAATCCTGACAAGCTACGTATCTCGGAGCATCAGAATCCCTATTCAAATCGTGGTATTTTATGCCGTTATTACTCATAATCGGCGGACGCACATGAGTAAAACGCAAAAATATCGCCGCTTTACATTGTATAAACGACTAATGCGATAAAAAAAGGAATTAATCCCGTCACCTATCAAAGTATGCCGGATCGATGTTGGTAAATTATGATCCCTTGTGGTAATGCTTCAGTCTGAAACCGGAGAGAGTTAAGTGCTTTCATAGGCACTACCGTGTTGATAAAATGTCGATATATTGACTTAACGTAGAAAGCACTGTTAAGAACCGAACCACCATGAAAAACTCAAGACACATCAGGCACTTGGTGTGTCAGAACCCCGTTACCCGTATACAACCACTCAATGTAGCTCATTACTAATGGGCCACTTGTAAGGATATTGAACTATAGTGGAGGGTTGGGGTATGGGCGTGCTGATATGTGGTAGGGAGCGCAGGTGGGGGCTGTGGGGGTTGTGGGAAGGTACAAATATAAACTCACATATTATGTGTTGTGAAATGCATGTACACATGTATTTCGAAGACTACCTGACCCAAATATACAACCCTATATGAATCAGTAAAGACATGTGTGTGCTGTACACAACCACGTTAGATTTTTATTTGTCAAGAGTCCCTGATAACAGACAGAGCACACATCCTGTGTGGAACCTTAACAGGGCGCGTGGCGTAAGATGACAAATGACAGTAGATCTTCAGGCGGTTTATGCGAGGTGTATGATAACTACACTTGACCACTGTGATTATCCTCAAATTAGCAATATGATTCAACAATCATTCCATTGCTATATGCACCCATAATATGACAACTCTGATCCACCGCCAAAACGCCGTCATTCTAAATATCGTCCATTTGACCTCTGCAATATCTAACATATATTGTATCCCAAATGTATGATTATCTATATTATGTGTCTCCTTCATGATCTACAGGATCCCAACCATATATCAACTGGATGTGATATTTGACTGGACCCAAACCTAAACTAGCTCCCGGATGGAATTCGAACCACGATTCATGATCGACAATGCTTTGAGTTGGGGGAATCAAACAGGTCTTATTAACTTTTGACATAGAGACAAGATTGGGGGTATACCAGAGCCATGATCTAACTAGAAATATCAGAGTTTTTGCACGTCAATGGTGTGCACTACCACGCTTACCTAGTGAGTTTTATAGAGACCGCTGGTTGGCGACGCGGTTGTTGGGCTTTTATTATTTGATCGAACACTTCCTCTCCAGTTTGTAACATTCTTTTTTTAACCGAATGTTTTAGATACTTCCCTCCCAACAAATCTCTAACCACCCTCGCTCCTGTTTTCAAGGCATGCTTCTTAACGACAGGTCAAACTTTTCGGACCAGCGGTAACGCCATTTTAGCCAGACCCCCTAACACACTTTAGCAAAAGACCGCGAATAGTGACTATCAGCGAGAGGGGCTCAATGTTCTCGACATAAACAAAGCGAGGTTAAGCATCACCGTGCTCAAGCATCGACAGGCAGATCGTAGAACAGGAGAAGAATTAACAGCCAGGAGAGAGTATGTTAATATGAGGAGATGTGACATTGGCGTGAGAAAATTATAAAACTGATTGAGTTTTGCATCACTTAAAACAATGAGGCGATCGCGCAATAGTTAAGGATGAGGTTTATTTTGTTGCATGCTGACTATTGATTACACGTCTACACTAGGATATATGGAACGGGTTTTACCTACCAAAATAATAATCTGACAAATAATCGCCTCATGTCATGAAATTAAATAGCGCGGTTAGAGCAGAATTCATCCCTGCACGATCAATGCCAAGCAATGCATATACATTTGAAATCTTTGTTGTGACACCCTGTAACTCTCCTTTCCACCTGTTGTATCGTCGTATTTGCATTTCCACTCTCATGAGAGGTTAATGCAATGTTCATACCATAAAACATAAGTACACATCCATCTACAATCGTAGGAACATGAACATTTAATGAAGGAAACGCTTCCTCATCTGGTTCAAAAAAGTGCGACTGTAATGTCAAACGACGGGTATCTGCGCCGATCAGTATATATATATATATATATATATATATATATATATAGATATATATATATAGAGAGAGATATATATATAGAGATATAGAGAGATATAGAGAGAGATAGATATATAGAGAGAGAGAGATAGAGAGATATAGAGAGAGAGATAGAGATATATATATAGAGATAGAGATCTCTAGAGAGAGAGATATATATATATAGATATCTCTCTCTCTATATCTATATATAGAGATCTATAGAGAGAGATCTATATCTCTCTATCTCTATATCTATAGAGATATCTCTCTCTCTCTCTCTCTCTATATCTAGAGAGGATCTAGAGAGAGAGAGAGAGAGAGAGATCTCTCTCTCTCTCTCTCTATATATATCTCTCTTCTCTCTCTAGAGAGATAGATGAGAGAGAGATCTCTATATATATATATATATTCTCTCTCTCTATAGATATAGAGATTCTCTCTCTATATCTCTATATATATATATATCTATATATATATATCTATATATATATATATATATATATATATATATATATATATATATATATATCTATATATATATATATATATATATATATAATATATATATATATATATAAAAGGTATACATATATAGGTTCGGATGGTTGGAGGAGGAAAGGGCGTCAATCGATGCCGCGCTTGAAGTGTCTATTGGCGGAACGTAAATATCATGACTTGAAAGTATTTGATTAAATGTACAATCATGCGGCTCATGCGCTTGTATTGATCTCCTCTCAATCATAACAAGTCTAAGCCACAGGGTAAACATCTTACATGTTTATTAACGAGGTGAGCAAATTTACTTGAGTATTGTCATCAGTATTTGAACAGTGGCTCACTTCATGTTTCGAGCCAAACTCTCGGCTATCATTGTAAGGGACATTACCTTTCCAACACTCAGTTGAGAAGGTCCGTTGCGTGTTTTATTGACACAATATGGAACCTAACGACTATATTCGTTCCTTGTAGTCCCAATAGTTTTGCTATGCAAACATCCAACGTTCTGAACGAAGCCATTATGTTGCGCATAAAGCTCCGTACAAAAAAACAGCGCATGCCGCATGTGGTTTTCCATCAACACATATTTGCTCCAATCTTTGCTCCCCTGTTTGCCTTTCTTTATAATGATCTATCGATTTATAGTAAACGAGGTGATGCATTATATCACCTCTAGTATTATAATTCAAATTCGCGTACCTTGGGTAAACTTATTACCTTGTAAAAATAAGCGTATGTTTGCCCAAACAGTACTTCGCATCAAACCTAGTACACCATGGGGATTATTCAAAATATGACTTCTATGTTACAGGCCGACAGCATTATATGGGGGTTGGGTAGGGGGACGCTATGGTGTACTACATGGCGAGTGTAGGACGAGCTACAATTTACCAATTATCTAACAGCTGGATTCGTATTGAACCAGGATTCCGAGAGTATATGCACTTATTGGTTGATCCAGACAAGACACCTTGTGTAATTTCTCTAAGATCGGACATTTACGATTGCGGAAAATTTAATAGCACAGGAGATGACATAGGCGAATTTTCTCAGCTGGTCCCTCGAGGAAGGAAAGTGAGTGTTGACTGTTCATAATAAGGACGGCGTTAGGCTGGAGAAGGAGGGTGTCGCACAGGGAAAGGACAACGAATTTAACTATTCAGGCGTAAATTCATCATACGCCTCTACGTTATAGTCGATATCCGGTACCAGGCATGATACAGTTGGAGACAAAATGAGGCATTGTGTGGATTTTATGTAAGCAGCACAACACATGCTTAGCCTTGTTTTGATGCCGCTAATCGAAAAACACATTATAAGGTGATGATTATACTCCCGATTGTTATCACTTAGATATACATATACTCCTAGCGTCGACTATATATAACTACTTCTCGTTCCGAAATAATGTTTCCCTCTCTCCACAGCATTTACCATATCGTAAAAATCTCGCCATATGACCGGCGAAACAGGCCTCTGATGTTTTAACGCGACAACCTCGTTATCCTGCGCTAAGCGGGGAAGTTTAAGTTTTCGCTGGTATGAGTGTAAAGCGAATATTAATGAAACTAACCTCTAGTACATGGGCTGTAAACAAAGCGGTTGAGTCAATATGAAGGCACATGGGTTGATAAGGGGTGGCGTCCTGTCTGAGATTTACCTCGCGAATTAAGCAAGCAGCTCCGGCATGTGATTATATGTTGACGCGTGACGCTCGTTGAAGTACAGGGTCTGAATATCGACCCAATCCTCCGCCAGGTAGCTTTAACGATTGGTTCTCAAGTTTGACAGGGGGGTGAAATGCAACAGGCAGAATCAACCTGAGTTAAGACATTTGGATTGTTACCCAAGTCAAGCACGCGGGTCACAATATTTAATACACTGAACTGAATGATGAGTGTCAGGCAGATTTCTTATCACTCATTATGGTATGGTGAAGGGACTTCTAAAAGCCTCCAGGGGCTGTGAGATTTCTTTGGATTCGGGATTTAGCGATCACGATTGACAAGTCAACCGTCTGCGTAAAGGTTATTTATTTAATAGTGTTGCTGTTGTAAATACCAACAGAGGCAGTAACACTATCCGAGAGGGGCAGTTAAGAACCATAAATACAAAAAACCACACGATGGAAAAAAGAATGTTTTGAACTGATACCTTGATATATGGATAATATATCAAGGTATCAGGGTGAATATCAAGGTGAATGTGATGCAAATGCTACGTGGCTATCGATAATAGCGACACGATTGATCGAAGATGATTGTGATGAGTAGAAGCTCATTTCTATTCTGGGTCATCAATTCAGTGAAAATATTTTATAAGGAATCTATCCTAATTGCAACCTATTCCTATGGTTATGATCATATGGTCAATCTGATCTGTTCTCATGCATTCGCTGTGATATGTTTTTACATGTCAGCAATATATACTGGCGTATGTAATGGCAATTATAGAATACATGCACAAGTGTAAAGCATGTTCATATACTTAATCAAATGGAGGCAGTATTAATCTTCATATTTCGAGTGTTAATAGTTCTGAATTAAAGTTTACTTGGTTATTCATTTGTTTATAAGCTAAACACACAGAAATGGTTGAAAATGAACCGGTGCTGCTGTCAATCAGGTGTCCGCATTTTATCCCAAAAAACTACTCACCACTATAATACAATTACCTTAATCAGCCTCTTACCTTATCAAGGTTATGCGCATTGATAGTTTGGTTGTTGTGTTGGTTGGTTGAAGAGCCACCATCATTAACTAACCAACATTGATGATAGCGACTGGAAGCGAGAGGACAGTGCACTCTGCATTTAACAGGGTAGGCCCAGGCCTACGCACGCTGACGATAAAATAGTCGTCCTTTGACCCATCTCATGTGTGACGTCACCAGATCACCGCGGTCGAGTTTGGTCATTTTGGGGTCTCCTCTAAACGCTCGGCTGCAACCCTTTCAATTTAACGGTTCTGCCGTCAATCCACTGACCAACTTACTAGCCAATCAACCTCTGGTGTATTACCTCATTCACTCATCCATTTGATCAAATTCTTAACACGCACAAATACATTTACTCACTCACTCACTCACTCTGATCACTCACTCACTCACTCACTCACTCACTCACTCACTCACTCACTCACTCACTCACTCACTCACTCACTCACTCACTCACTCACTCACTCACTCACTCACTCACTCACACACTTACTCATTCACGCACTCTCTCGATTACTCATTTACTCACCATAACGCACAAATCCACCAACTCCCTCACTAACACGCAAAAACTCACTCACTCACTCACCCACTAATATGCACGCACAAACTCACTCCCCAACTCACTCACTCACTAACACGCACAAAATCACTAACACGCAAGAGCTCACACACTAACACAATCGCAAAAACTCCTGCATACACTTTACACGCACACACTCACTCCCTATCACACACACGCACATACTCACTCACTCACTAAACCGCACACACTCCCACAGTAACTCACTCACTCACTCACGCGCACAAAATCCCTCACTCATTCGCATGCATACACTAAATAACTCACTCATTCATCCACTCACTAATACGCCCAAACTCACTTACTCACCAACAGGCACAAACTCACTAACTCACTCACTAAAACATACTAAATAACTCAATAACACGCACAAACTCAATAACACACACACTTACTTTCATACACACACTCACACGCTCACTCACTAGCGTGCACATACTTACCAAATCACTCATTCACTTACTCACTTGCACGCACAAACTCACTTTCTCACTCACTATCAAGCACATACTATCCAGCTAATTCATTCATTCACCACCAACACACACACATACACACTAGCTCATTTACTTACACGAACAAACTCACTTAATTACACATTCACTCTCTCACTCACAAGCACGCACAAACTCACAAACTCACTACCACGCACAACCTCTCTTGCTAACTCTTTCACTAATATGCACAAAATCATGCACTCACTCGTCCACTAACATGCAAAATGTCAATCGCTTAATCACTAATTTGCACAAAGGGGCTTTTTCATTCATAAACATTGCCAACCACAATTCAACCAATTTTCGCGACCATCACACGTATATTGATGATTTTACAAGCTATCAAATTCATGCTGTCCAGGCCATGACTGATTCACAATGATTTGGCCGACTCAAGGAACAGCCTTCTTTTTAAATATTACCGCGGCGTGCCATACTTGACAGCATGCCAAGGAGGCGAGCAGGAAGAAGCGATGACTTTTGTACTCCCCGATTTGTTTTTACGATATGACAATTAATAACAGAGAAACGGCGTGTTAGCTTTCGATTGCACTACTGAATTATTTGTTTTGCACGTAACCAGAAATGGCGACATCAATTAAAAATGTACCATTCGTTAGACGCTGCCCCGTACAGCCTGTGACCAGATGTTTATGACCATCAATCACATGTTGTCGATTTTATAAGCCATTGAAAAATGTGGTAAAACAATAATTTGGGACTGATACCATTATTATTCGACCTGGGGTGCTTGGGAAACCTTGGGCAGTCACTTAATAGCTCGGAAAATCGCCTGTATAAGGTAATCTGACTTAAGGACTAAAGCCATTTTAATGTGATTCAAACCACAGGTGTTCATAAGTGTGGGTAACCGGGAAGCTGGTTGGTTCTTCAATGTTGAGACAACTCCCAATAGCAGCATTACTTGAGATAATTGTGATCATTCATACGTAATGACAGAACTTATTGATGTCTATAGCATTGAAATGTGCCAATAATGAATAAGATAACACAGGAAGTTATTAGTACTCAGATCATGAAGCTATTAATGTGTCATTGAATGATTTCATGATTATTGTTCTTGGATACTCTCAATAGCTACATCAAGATTATGCACTTTTATCGTACCGCATGTAATTGTGATCGCCTACCGCGTCAATCATTGTTAGGTCATATTTAGTACATACCCCTACTCGACGGTATTCTTCAAGAAATGCCATCGATATATCATTTTGAAAATATTGTGTCATGTGATTTCTCGCCTCCTCATATGCATTGCCTTAGTATCCCGGGGGGGGGGGGGGGGGGGGGGGGGCACTTGGCCCTAACTCGGATAGGAGTGTGCCGTGGGACATCGACAACCCGTACCCGTTGTACAAATTGAGAATGGCAAAAAGTATATCTCGTCGTAAAAGATATTATGTCAATGTGTAACCCGTCGTACAAGTCGAGAGGCCGAAAAAACGTACGCCTTCGCGCGGCACATGTAAAGTACATCTATACACTTAAGTGCCCCCACCCCCCTCCCAGGGCTTAGCATTATTCGTCGATGGGTTACATCTTTCTGCGCATGTGCAATGCACGTGGTCTAGAACTTGAAAACATGAATTACCATGAATGAAATCCCCCGCCGATAATGGATAAAATTGTCCATGAACATAATTGCATTCTAAAACTCTATCTCTTTAAGTTCGTTTGGTGTTTGGTGGTTGTCTGAATCGATCTCAAAATTTTTACAGTGCGTCGGCTTAATAGAAAGTAAGACGTCTACTCAGACGTCTTGTAGGGTTAACTTCACGGTAGCCATGTAATGCATTCATTTATTGGGGTTGATGAGTGGACCTATTTTATGTCAGGTATATGTTAGTTTGGTTCATGTATTGTTCTACTTTTTACCATAAATCCACCGTTTTCTATCCATTGTTTCGGAGCAGGGCTCAACGAGACACCTAGTACACAAGTGTTATTTGATACTCGGAACCTGAAGGAGTACCGAGAGGCATCAGACGTAAAGGGGCGCTTTAAATATCGTGGATTTGACGTATTGTATTAAGTGCACGTAAAACCGTATGTAGACCAACACAAACGACCAGTAATTCATGCAAGCCATAATCGTGGCACGAAAGCAAGTTCACTTATATTGCTCTCCTGTCAACAATTACATTACCACGGAGCGATCACTTTGCGTGTTTGTCAACGAGCTGCGCAAATTTCCTTAAGTATTACCTAAGTTTACCATAATAAGCTTTGTGGTGTCTCAGTTTGCTTTCATGAAAAGTGACATTTGAATAGAGCAAAGTACAGCCCACATGTATGCCAGGATGTTAGCTCACAAGCAGAGCCATTTAATGTCCCGGAACAAAATTACTCTGTAGGAGGTACACAGTGAGGCCTGAGTTAAAAACATGCGTCAATTTTGGCTAACCAGAATCCCATAGTTATCAGACGGGGAATTAATTAATTAGTAATTTAATTGACTTCATCAGTTCGACATAAGAAATGAATAGGCGAAAATATTTGATATTCACTAAAGAACATCTAACAAGCAAGTGGGTATAAGGTTAAGTGCTATGGGTTGGTTAGCGTGTCTGCACTGTTTGTTTACATGGCGCCTTTTTCAATTGCATGGGATCTACATGTCAGTGGATTAAAGTTCGCCGTTATGCGACTGTGCTTATGAATCAATCAAGAAATGCTCCAGCAAATAACACTACGATGAACTCGTGCTTGGAGAGTAACCTACCCTTGATGTTGAAAACACTAAGTAGCGCCTAACAAATGACAAAATATCACTTGTAATTTCATGCGCGAGTTCACACTGTTGTTACAAACCGACAGTCACGTAATGGGGGTGGGGACACAATGGCCTGCTACAACGAAATGATTGATGCGAATGTATGAAGAGCTCTCATTTACCCGTTATTGAACCAGGATCCCGGAAGCATATGGGCTTGGACTTTTACATTGTATGGAGCTATCAAACATTGTTTATGAGCTATGTGTACCCAGGTTCCTGTTGTCTGCATAGTTGATCAGGTGTTTAAATTTCGTTCACGCGATGGCTTCTACAGCCATTCAGTTTTTACCATTCATAAAACCTGCCTTTGCTCTCATTAAGGTAAAGAGTTGCATCAACAGACAATATAATAATGAGCACTTAAGAAAGGTAATCGAACCCAATTTTTCCTCATTTGCATTTAATGCACTTGTCCGCCTACATGATTTAGCTAAGCTTCTGCATCTCGTAAACCGTTTCTCGATATAATAGTTTTGCTATTCTACTATTTCACCATTCAGCTGTGCACAGGTCGAAGCTGACCATTATAACTATGTAGTGTAAAAGCTGTTTTGGGGCTGCCTAAAGCGGCGTTGAATTATGAAGCAAAACTGTCATCTAAATAATAATGATACAAAGAGAGGAGCGCGGATATTGGCTGATATATGGGATCAGGGTGAGAAAAAAATACAACCGAAAATGTAGTAGGTAGTGGGCATTGGGGGTATCAGAAATCGAGTACTAGAGTTTGAACTGGTGTTGTATGAGAGGAAATGTTTGCTTGTAAGGAAGATATCGCATGGAATTTGGCGGGTGATATGATTGAATCACTGATGCTGCTAATAATAATTTAATTCTACGACAACTACGACCATCTGTTCATTCTTTCCCTCTGTTTGCTTTCCGATCAATGCTCACTTAGATGTAAAACACGAATGCGTCTACTTACTTGTCAGTTATTTGCCCTATCGTAAGTGAAAGGCTCCACGAGTTTATCTTACTAAGGGTTAAATACTCTATACAAAACATCGAATGATGTCGAGCCGTGATCGCAATTTAAAGCACAACAAAAGCATTAAGCAAGGGCAGTAAGACAATGAGCTATGTTTAGTATTATCATTTACGATATGCAAATGACGAGAATCGTGACTGGTGTCAGTGAGGTGGTACTGTTCTTGTCATAACTAAAATGCGAGCTGAAAAACATGATAACAGAGCACACCCTGTAAATAAAGATTAAGGTAGAGGAAATGAGGTACGTAGGGAGAAATATTGAAGGCTAAGGATTGTGATAGGGAGTGTATATTAGCGACATTAGGGAGAGGATGTGGGACGGGATAAGTGATACTGCATTGATCAATATATTGATGGATTTCGAGATCTTTTGGAATGGTATATAGGTATAAGCTATGATAAGGGGAGGGTAAATAAAAGTGAGGAGAAAGGACATTGGTGTTTTAGAAAGGTGATTGTAAATTATCAAAACGATTTAACACCATTCAGAGCAATCAGGCGATTCAGTGATAGCGATGATTGAGGATGATTTTGATGCCTACATACGCCCAGTGAGCACAAACCATAATGATGGGCGCTTGTTATATCGGATAACACGCTGAAGAGATAATATACTAGACCCCAATATTTGTCTTACCGCACATGGTTTTGATATGTATTAGTCACGAAATGGTAATGATGATACGGAAAAATGGTTCATTGCTGTAGTTATGCAAATTATTCAGTCTTACAAATTAAAGGTATGGACTAAATGTTATTTAGGATGCACATGCGAACATCGTTTATGTTAGCAGGAACTACTTAAAATAGTAATGTTCATATACATATATCATATGCCCGAGAAGCGCAGATAAGCAATATCACAAAGTTCAAAGTAACAGCACAATAGTAAAATCCGAATTATCAATCGAAGCAAGGTTTTAAAGTTAAAAACATTACGCATAATCGGCGGACGCACATGAGTAAAAACGCACAAATGCAGTCGCTCCACATAGTATTTACGACTTATAAAGGAGAAAATTAACAAACCCTGTCTCCTATTAAAGTCTGCCGGGTCTGAATACCGGAGAGAGTTAAGTGCCTTCATAGGCACTACAGTGTTGATAAAATGTAGATATATTGACTTCACGTAGACAGCACTGCAAAGAACCGAGCCACCATGAAAAACTCAAGATGTGTGTCAGAACCTCGCGAATTATCTAACTCCTATTTTAAAGTCTTTCTGTTATTGATACATATCATTTGGGACCTGTCTCAAATTTCAAACGGTGAACCGGTTGAAGTTACTGCACAATGGCATCTAGTTGATACATCGCTTGGCTACAGCTTATGCGATTGACACGTTTCATAGAGACTGTTCACAGCTTATGCGATTAATATGCATGTCACGTTTCATAGTGACTGATCACAGCGCTGCGCAGTGTTTAAGAGTAGTGTACTTTTTATGCGTACATATAAAAGGTTGCTGTTAAACTTCAAGAGTCCCGCTTGCTATCTGGGTATCTCATACGTCCTCAGTTGAGTCAGTTTATGTTTGTTTTATATGTGGGTTGGTAGCGGGCGTAGGGGCTGTGGGGAGGTACAAATATAGATTGATAAATTTTGTGTAGTGAAATGCATACACATATGTAACCAGAAGATTACCTGACCCAAATATATGTGCCTATATGGACCAGTAAGGACATTTTCTCGCTCTACACGACCACTGTCAGATTTTTATTTGCTAAGAGTCCTTGATGCTAGATATAGCGCACCTCCAATGTTAGGCCTTAACTGGGCACGTGGCGTAACGTGACGAATGACAGCAGATCTTTAGGCGGTTTATGCGAGGTGTCTGACAACAGCACCACTGTGACTATCCTCAAATTAGCAATATGGTTAGGAAGTATGGATAGCAATAAAGCCGGGACCAATCGGGCAAATCAACAATCATTACATTCCTATTTACACGCATATTGTGACTATGTTCCACAGCTACTGCGTCGCTTATTGAGCTAAGTTATCATTCCTTTGACTTCTGCAATATCTTAAATACACATACACTGATATATGTGAAGTGTAGCTAAACGACGAAAACCCGATACCTTATCATTTGCAGTCTATCAAATATGATTTCGTTATAACTCACCCAAAAAGAGTACATCGGTTATGTCAGCAGAAACCGATTAAATTGGTAAAGTTCAACTACATATATCATACATTCATGAATAAGCTGGTTCGTAAAATAGAACCAAATACTAAGTAACAACACCGCAAAACAATCATTGTTTAAAACTGAAACACGCTTTCAATTTCATGACATCGCACACTGGCATATTCGGTCGGCCATATAGATAATGGGTGGGCGCACATGAGTAGTAACACAAATTTCAACTAATACACAAATAAACTAACCTTTGGCTCCTATTAAGGTCAACAGGGTCGATATCTCTTACTTCTCATTCAAAGTGGTAATGGTTCGTCATCAGAACCGGAGAGAAATAAGTGCCCTTGCAGTCACTATCAGATTAATACACTGTCGATATATAGACTTGATGTAGACGTATACAATCCAACTCCAAAGGTGGCTGTCGTATAAAACACAAGTGTGTTTGCCAAGTGTTCACGAACACACCCAGGCTACACATCTTATTCTCCTAGAGCCATTATTCTTTAGTCAACTTTAAAGAGTTGAGCTTGTTTGAACACAAACGCGACTAGAACTCAAGAGCATATTACCCAGTGCCCCTTCCCTCTTACAAGCTCTTTAGTTAACTTCATTAAAGATACAAGTGCGCGGCTGTATACATTAGGAGTGTATAACGCCCCATATTAAGGCGCTACATCAAGTGGTTGTATACAGCGAGAAGATTTCCAACACATCAAGTGCCGTATGTATACTGAGATCAT
The DNA here is from genome assembly GCA_034190875.2 of Urechis unicinctus. Lineage (NCBI taxonomy): Eukaryota > Metazoa > Annelida > Polychaeta > Xenopneusta > Urechidae > Urechis > Urechis unicinctus. The sequence continues at coordinate 7,277,633 of CM067342.1, forward strand.
AGCTCGCTACGAGAAACATGTTTTGGTGATTTAAGTTATCTCTTGCTTTTTAAATTTTACTATCCTTGATGTTATACAGAGGAATGAGTATAAGTAGGTGCAATGACACTTTACCGCTTAGGTGCGATACTCAGAAAGCAGGGCACGTAGATCACTTTACTTTACAACTGTTTTATTGATACATCAAAAGGGTTGACAGTATTTTCTTGGTGCAGCTATGAACGCCTGTTTGACGACATTACCGAAGCCAACTCACGATGGTTCTATCTTCACTCCGCTCTCTTGGCAAATGGCCTCGTGAATGACATTGTAAGCCTTCTTCAATACCCTCTTGATATTGTCTCCCTGGACTGTGGCTTGGTCGTATCAATTGTATATCTTGTCCTTTTAATGGTGCAAGAATTTGAATAAACCCATATATTTCTCCAAGGGGGTGCCTTCAGAGTGGGCGTGCCGACATGCATAAACACACCTCATCAGCCTTTTATAAGAGCATACAAATTGCCTCACGTGGCGCTCAGTCGTGTGTACTCGAGCGGAACGCAAGAACACCGTCATGTGACGCTATGATGTGGACATTGATTGCAGTGTTGGCTTGTGTCTACACAAAGAGATTAGTTATGCGCTACATATTCTCAAAGGGAACCTGGGTGAAAGTGTTAGTAGATCTTAGTCTTAAACTGCTGAAGTGTTGAAGCGGTGGTCTACTGCGTCCTACCGATCGTCAATGATGATCACACAACGGGTGACGATACATGTCACACTTCATCCACATCATTAGATGTCTATGACAAGCGCAAACAGCGTAAATGATGCAATTCAAATGAACGAACTACAGATACAATTTGACAAAAGCAACTAATGCAGCTCAAATACCATTTGTATAGCAATGCTGATATAATTAGCACACAAGTTGAACAGAAATTATTTTGCAACTGAAATACCATTTGAGCAGAATTAATTACGTTACTAAACAACCATATGAACCGACATATTCACACAGATCCAATACCCTACACGCATTTGCTGTAACACAGAGATGTGGAAAGAGATCTTCGCACAACGATCAGCGTGAAAGCAAACGGGTAGACACCATGGCAATTTTTAAGTAAATGAGGAAGGAAAGTTGAAATTGTAAAGTCACAATTCACAGCCCAGCATCCGTTTCCCTCCTCGGCATCTTTTCATCACCAATAGTTTCACCAACACACCACATGTCCGGGCAGTTATCTGCATCTGCAGCGTGTGGCTAGCTTTATGCCATTTGGTTGTTATATCGTGGTTAAATAAGGTAAGTGGGCAGATAATAAGTGAAGAAAGCATGTGAGCGCTAGCTATATTACAATGCCTATTTTACAGCCTGTATATGATGCTAGAGTAGAACATTAGATTGGTGGTGATTTCGACTAATTGTGTTAAAGTTTCTACATTAAATCGACCCATTTATAGCCGTATACAATATTGATATCCATATTGGGAACACCATTACGTCAGCAAGTCGCCTCATCCAGCAGGTCGCTGACAACATGACATATTTCTCATACTAATCTTAAAAATAGAATAAGAGTCGCTGCCGAGCGCAACTAAATTGAGTGAGTGAGCACATAACAACTGCTGATCGATATTATATTATTTCACACAGCACAAATTTGACGAATCTCAGTGTGTTGGATGCCCCCAGCTCATCTTCACTTGTAGGCTGTAAATGATGTTGACACTAGCGCTCCGAGAGTCCGCCCAAACCCTTCGGTGACCGCCTCTATGATCAATGGTGGGCTCGGACAAGCCCCCACCACCTTGTTGTCTTCCACAATCGTAGGAGCTCCTTGCTCAACAGGACCAAGCGCATGTAATACAATAAGAAAGTGTGGTTAAAGTAGGGTCTGTCAAATACCCAGTGCGTCTTTATATACATATGCTCATAACTATGATCACTTAACACACCTGTTCGGCTATAACCCTGACACCAGCGTATGTGTCCTTAATCACGTCCTTAGAAAGCTATCGTAGGGTATATGCTATAAGAGACTTATCTATAATCCAGATTATCTCTACACAATAAAGCGTATCTGTTATGGTAATGTTTTGAAAGGAAATGAAGTCACCCTCTTAAAAACGCGTGCACAACTATCATTTTAGTGAGCTGGTATTTTCAAGGGCCATGGGGGCCTTATCAGAGGGCCTGTAAATATGGGAAAAACATCCCATGTGAGCCTTTTCGGAGAGCATAGAGATTGCTTCAAGGATACGTTTAGTCACATGTACTAATGTGGGGCGTAGAAACTTGTCATGTGAGGCTGTGACACGGACGTTAACATTGAATACATTGTTGGCTGATATCTGCATTAAACGATTAATCATATCCTGTATCTCTGATGGAGCCTGGGTCAAATTGTTAGTCGCCTTGATTTTAGTCTTAAGCTACTACTTGTTGACGTGGTGATATACTGAGCCTCATCACGCGTCAGTGATGATCGCACAACAGCCGACGATACATGTTACTACATTTCGTCGTTATCAGTGGGTGTCAACAAGCGCACATAAACGGATCAGGAATCCTTCAAAGACCCATAGAGCGACATGGATGATCACACAACAACAGATGACACAAGTCACATAATCAAGTACAGTGCGTCCATATCAGTTGCCCACTTGTAGATCTCAGTATAACTGGAGTACATTCCATAGATGTCAATAAATGATGGGTGATTACTAAAAGCAAATACTGGAGACCAATGACACCCATTAGTTCCCATCCACCATTGTTGAATTTAGAATTGAAGATAGCAATGATCTAATATATTGTTGTATATCAGTCACATTTGAACCATGCATTTAAAGATTTAACATTACGAGTAATTGACGAAGATGGGGTTATCGTCCTGGCTCTACAGCCTCGACCAACAGATCAACAGGTAACTCTTTCAGGAATATTATTTTACTAAGAAGAAAAGGAATGGGGTGGATTTTAAGTGTTTGTTAAGGTTATTGTTAGATGCTTACTCACTACGAAACAAAGGAGGCGATGCAATTGGTATTCCTGTCGGCGTATTTTGGCAGATGGCATGAAGTTAATTAACATTGACATTTGCAGGGCCGGTATATTGTAAGATAGTTAAAAATCTTTCCAAAGTGATTAATGGATAAGTTTGATATTATTGACCCAAGATTAGCTAAATGCTTAGCTTGCATATCAATATTACAACAACACACCCATCACCATAACGTACCCTATCGGCCATCAGTTATGTGGAGTACGACAGCTGAGGTTAGAAGTTTGGGGAGTTTCTACAATTCACGATATGATGCTAGGCTTATCAACACCTGGATTATAAACCATATGTACTTGATCTCAGTTGTAACATTATTTTGGTGGAAACATCAACATAACGACCACAAAATAATGTTTTCTGAAGGCAAAATGAAGTTGGATGTTAACATCACATTGATCTATACCGGGAAGATGTGTCGGTAATTGCTGGCGTGGATGAATTGGGGCTAGGAGGCACATGTGTACCCAAGGATTGTCAAGAGCTGAAGCGACTTGTGACTATGGTGGTAAGCCATCTGAGGGGTTCCTTAGATCGCACGCACCCTGTCTTACAGAGGCAACAGCTGGCTTACTAATTCCTCGTTGTTGAACAAGTAATCAAATCATGGTAAGATTATTTACCAAACCCATCCTGCTCACACAGAACAAACTCACTCCTCTCATCAGATAAAACAGATAGGACAATATTCATCAACAACCATGCATCAGCTGTTCATTGGTTGCGCTTACATAGCCCATGAAATGAGAACATAGTGTTTTGCTAATTTATTTCTGTTCTGTTGCGACTACCAATGATGTTCAATACAGCAGCTACGATGAACATGAGATTTGCTGAATCCATATCGCATGATTGGGCCTTTAACTGTGTGGTGCTTCATGAAGTCAACCTTTTGATGGAGGACGATCGGAAACTGCTCACATGCAGTCATAATGTCATGCATTACGGCATGTTCATTGACAAATTCGGATTTCAGTCAGTTCCATTATTGTCAGCGTCGTCGCCCCGCTATATCAAATGCTTTTTATTCAGAAGTCAGCCGACAGCAACTGTTTGTCATTGCACCCCACCCCCAACCCACCCACATTACAAATGACATTTCTTGCTATATACGTGAATATGTTGGTCAAAATCGATTCGAGATCAGATTGTCTGGGGAACCTGAGGATTATTTCCCAAGGTCTCCTCGCAATAGACTAATTACCCGTTACCCCAATAACGCATGCACTCATATGAAACAGCGCACCTGGCGTAACCAGGCAAGTGACCCCGCTACAAACAAAGCGGTTCATGTTCACAACAAAATAGATTTTTCAAGTTGGAAAATCTAACATCTGCAGAGTTTTTTGAAGGATAGAAGGGTTACAACGACGGATTACCGACTTCAAAATCAAGATAAACTTTGACTTAATTTGCATTGTGATTCTGACTTTAGTCGTGCACAATTGATGTTACCTCTGTGCTCGGATTCTATTTGTCAGTTCTCCGCTGACTTTTCTGTGGTAATCCGGAGATTTCTCTGTGCAATATTTTCAAGTTAGTTTCAACTATTTGATAGCATCGCACTCTGACTTCGACAAAAGTAAAGTGAAGAGCTACAAATCTTTCAAAGACTATAGGCTTTTTGCTGATGGCGATGTGCTCCAGCAGAGACCATCAAGACAACAAGACTGTCCTGTGCCAGTAAAGGATATGGCAATTAGAAGTGCGAGGTGAGACAAATATTTTGGTTCGTATGAGATAACATTAGCTGTATTTATTCTATGCTAAAGTTGTCAGTTAGGATTATAAAGTCAACGAGTCAATGAATTTCTAATATCAGTTTTGTATCTGTTCTAGGTCTCGAACCACACTAGAGTCAGCAATTGGTAAACAAGTTGATGCCTTTGACTCTTGTCACCCACCTCTGAAGAACAGCTACAGGTCCTGGCATACAAAATCAGACAGCTATTGGAATTATGCGTATTATATTTTGCTTCAAAAATATGTGACATTACTTGGGTGAATTGAGATTTGATATACAAAAGAAGAAAGGTCATGGATTTTTCAATGTCAATATGGCACTCAAAATCATCACGAATGTGATAAACGACAACCATTTTGTACACCACAGCATAACTTGACATAACTTTACTCTGAACCAAGGCAAACCAAGCGTACATATCGCATATGCGTCTGTGTCACAGCAGGGATGGAATAAGGATTACTTAAGATTATATTTTATTACAAAGTGAATAATATTACTAAAGCAGCATATGTACATAACAGGTAACAGAATGATGTCAAAAAATAGATCAACAGGAAAAAACCTTTCAATACAATCTACCTTTCCTACTTATAGGAAGTGTTGTTCATCACAACAATATTGGTTATCATAAAAATAACACCCAAAGACCCGATTAGCAACATAAACTGATTCTGTGGTAAAGATATATTACCTATAGAATAATACAACCTTATTGGTTAATATGTATGCTGAGAAAGTGATAATATGGCCTTTCATATACACATTTCTGTAATCTCTGACTCATATCAAGAATAATTGTTGCTTGTGACAACGCCTGGATATTATATAAGTAAAAGGATAATCACCAGATATCAATAGTCATCCTCCATTGTTCCCGACGTTTATGTTTGTGACAATCGGTTCAAATCAATCGCCGT